>JAKEEE010000019.1:0-1200000 GCA_021498325.1 Bactrocera minax | reverse complement strand
TGCATAAGCTAATTCGATTATTGTTACTGGATACAGCTTTTCTTTGACAATACATCATATGTCATCACAAAGTACGAGACACTTCTATTGTTATAATTAGTTTTCGCTTTGATTCAACACGATGTTAACAGAGAAGTGCAATGACCCACAAATCCTCACCCCTTTGACTCTTCAACAAATGCCGAAAATTCAAAGTAGTAATTACTTTAATGATTTGATTACCATAAAGTTAATTTATTTTATTTTTAATTTTAAATTTTTATTTGCTTTTAATAGCAATCGCCTCATTGACTTTCGTGTGGTGCATTGTATAAGCATTAATTGTAAATTCAGTGGTTTCCTCACGCAATAAAACCGCGATGCAGCTGCGCTCTCACAGACGAGCTCAACGCGCCTAGCATCATCTTCGGCAGCGGCGGCGGCAACAGTAGGTAGTAGTAGTAGTTCATGCAGTTATAAATACTTACTAGATGCGGTTGAATAGACTCAGGAATTGAAAATTAGTTAAACACCGTAAATGAGCCGATTTGAAAATTCAAATGCCACCAGTGGTTGCATGGTTAACGATTTGAAAATCTGCAAGGCAATGAATTCATCTCGTTTGCGATTGCGTAAATGTGTATAGATAATATAATATAAGTGGATATAATATTTAAAGTAAACACTGCGCAACAATTAATGGTTTCACCTCTGAGTCTCCTATCGATAGATATGTTCGCGCTTATTTTGTGCATTCGAGTTTAAAATTAGTTAAATATGGGCAAATGAACTTACTTACTTACACACACTCTTGGGAAATTTTTCTCATTTTCCCTACCCATTCCATTGAGCCGCCCAAATCCCTCTTGCGAATAGTCATATTGAACACCCAGTGTAACCGTAAAGGGTGTGAGTGCACAGCGATGTGCTTTGTACACGTGCGGAGAAACAAATGACATGCCCGACGGGTCAACTGCTTAACACTTGACTTTTAACTAACACATAAGCACTCAAAAGCGCGACTTGCGTTCACTCACAAGTAATTACGCAAAGCATTTATTAAATGGGAAAGTTCCCCTTACCTTGTTACTTTGGTGTTCTTCTCATCATTATGTAACTTTAAGCGACAAAAAACTAAAGCTGAGAACCTAAGAACTTGGTCGATATCAAAAAATTTGAGGTTCACAAAATTCTATAAACATTTTTAATATAAAATTCAGTAACTGTAAAAATCATTTATCAAAAATTTTGTTGATTCCATTTCTGGCGAACTAAAGTTTGAAAAGTGTCTGAACAGCTGACAACCTTGTCAATGAGAACGAACTATTAAGACAACTGTCAAAACCACTTTACAAAGCAAGTTACTGTGGAACTTTGATACCATTACAAATAATAAAAAGAAACAAAAAGGACACATACGTATCGATATTGTTGCCAGCTGCACCTTCCAAACTCATCCATTCTGAAAACCTTTTCCCATTCCTTTTAATAGATTCGACTGCATATTTTTCATAATTCCTACCGCTGAACGCATCAACTACCGTGGAATCAGCTGACAGCAAAATCAGAACTCGAAAAAATTTTAATTTAATCTTACCCCTTAAGTTACCCCTTAGGCTAATGCTTCTCCTATGAATCGACGTTTCGGTGGCGCTCACACACATGCATGCATACATATAGACAGGTGTACGTAGTTAACTGTGCGTTGGATGGCCGATGTCACTCATATCACAATCGGAGGGCCTAACGTGCCGACAATGTAAAAAACACTTCGTCAGCGGCAAGCGGTGATTTACGTAAAAGCAAATAGAGGCAAGACAATTAAACGGCAACGCGACATGACTAACAACACTCTTTAGGTAATTATTAACTATTTAAACTGTGCGTTGTATGACTCCAACGACGTCTCGGCTGATTAAAAAAAGGCAACAAAAGCAACAGCGCGTCAGTGGAGAATAAAACCGGACGGCATCGGAAATTAAAAACTTCATCAGGCAGTTGATTTTGTTCGACATAGCACGCAATTCAAACACTTAATGTATTGAAGAGTCTGAATAAACGGTCAAATACTTACTGCACGAGTGTGTATGGGTGTAGCATTAAATAGTGCTGTTCTCTCATGCAAATTAATACTTATTTTATTTATTTAGTCATTATTGAGACATTACTTGGAAGCCATTACAAAGCTACTAATATTCAAAAGTGGTTTACTTAAACATTACAGGGCTAGACAAAGCTGGAAATGGCGAGATCGCTATAAATCTGAAACCAACTTTATATGAAAGTCAAAAGAAGCGTAATTTTTGTTCGTAATTTTGTATTTGTAGAGAATAACAATATCAATATCAAAATCAATTGTAGAAATATAACGAGAGTATTACTTAGTCAAACAGATTCTGGGTAAAGTTAAAAAAAAAATACTCCAAACTACGGTAGTAAGATCTCAATATTTAAAAGAAAAGGCTTTGCTGTCTAAATTAAGTTCAAGCAGACCACAATGTCATTATCAGAAATACAATCACAATTTTTGTTATCAATAAACACAAAAAGTAAAATAGGGAATAAAATTCATTAACTGAAGTGTCAAAACGCTATATGTTCAGTAGCTCTTCCCTCCTGCAGTAAGACGCCGAATCACTTAAGTAGCAACCGAAGACGAAGACTGCAAAAATGAAATTCATTTCACACTGGAATTATGTACATACTTGCAAGCTGGTTTTACAGTTGCGAAATTCACTCAGAGCCATTAAAACTTTATTCAAAAGAATAGCAAAAATATGATCACTAACTGCTGATCGTAATGTGTTGCGTACATTTTACTGTTTCTCGTTTAAATGATGACTGAATTACGATTATAACGGTGTCAAATGCTGGAATGTTTTTGAAGCGCGGAGGGGTTCCTCAGCCCAATTGATTCGATCACAAAATGCGAATATGTATGAAAGCAAGAGTGTGGAATATTTAATGACTGTGTGTGTTCATTTTGACAACAAGACACTTCAAAGCTTCAATTCGTAAAAATTCCAATGTACTCGCACATATGTAATTGTTCGGCCTCATTCATTGTCATCTTTACTATGCTTTTGTCTGCTTAAATAAACTGGATATTTAAAAGAAGAAGCAAAGCTTCTAGTCGTTCGAGCACATTTCCAGAGCGACTCGAACTCTTTCGTTTGTTTCGTATTGCTCCATCCCTGATTGATTTAATACTTATTGAACAGGTCTCCTCAGCACCCTACTTTGTCGTTGACAGAAACCCAACTGACGGCGCTTATCGTCATTTCAATTTTCTATTATCTGTTTACTTGCCAGTTGCTAAGTATATTGATGTGATAAATATTAGTAAACTCACAAAACACTCTCACCGCTTTTTTAGGTTTATGATGAAATGAACAATGAAAAAATATATCAGATATATGCGTTATTTACCTTCAATAACTGACTAATGTAACAATGCGACAGCAATTTGTATAACATTTAGTTCTTTTTCACAATAACAACTAGCGAATTAATAGAGAAAACAGTGAAGGAAGATAAATAGGCAAACTAAAAGACAAAATATACAACTAATTTCCATTTTTGTAAGTACGTATATTCCAATACAACTTTACATTTTGCATACAATATAAACGAGAGAAAACAAATAAACACGAACATTCAAATCATGATAAAATAGAATTATTCATTTCTTCAATTCATTTAACACAAATAAAGATAATTGATTAGCATTCCAAATTTTAAATAAGGAAACACTGTTAACAAGTTGAAGCTTTTGTCGTTGTGTTGCTTTCCGTTAGATTTGTAATTCTATTGATCTTGAAACTAAGGAAAATAAAAAGAGATAGCGATTCTCCATACAAAGAAAATAAGAAATTAACTTGTTTTGAGATTAAACTGTTATCATTAATAATTTAGGTTGTTTGCAATGCAGTTTGACTTCAAATATATAGTGAGAAAAGTAAATTGAGACAACCCAGACTGGCGCACATACACATACATAGTGATACAGTCGAGTGGCAGCTGATTAGCGACAATGTAATTTCGCCGTCCATAGTACAGTGAGTCAAATAAATATTGACATATTTTTAAACCTTCGTTTGAACGTTTGCAGTGTTCAAATAAAATTCTAACGTATGAAGTGAAGAGATTAGAGAAATCGGGCTTGTTACACACACTCTCAGAAAAATGGGACAGAAAGGGATATTAAAAGTCTGGTGACCATATTATTCGATGGAAGTATTGCTAGTGATTCGCCAATTAACATTACGAAAGGGAAAATTGGTATTTTGATGATTTCCAGAGCACAAGCAAAAATGTAATTTTTAACTCACTGTTATCCAAATTTGTTGAAGTAAATTCTATGATAGCACTGTTCACGTTTAGCTGTTAGATGAGGAAAGAGAAGAACCGGAAGAATGCCCGAGACACACATTCGGAATGTGGAAACATTGGTAAGTGCTGTAATAAATGCTTACCATATACGAAATTCATGCATATATTTATTTATGTATATATACCTTTACTTATATATAAATAAATTTCCAAAAACAAATTTAGGTTCCATAGCTGTCCATTTTAAATTCTGAACTTTGTTTCTTTTTCGTCAGCATTTGCAGGAACTCGTTATTGTATTCTGGACGCTAGATCTGTATGTCGTTGTTCCAGCTGCTAATTGAAATTCATCAACAAAAGCAGATTATCGCATGGTCGTCTCCATTTGCAGTCATGTGTAGCCGGTGGGTTACTTTGCCAATAATTGCTGCTCATTAAACTCTTCGCCCTATCTGTTCGTACTTAAATACAAAAACATTTGTATCCATAGATACGTATGTGAGCTTTGTATATGTAGACATACATAGAAAGAAGCACATATATATTAAATCTTTTTTTACGATTTCTGCTTTCAATGTCAACAACCTTTAAACTACCATTTCTCAAATGAAATGGTGATTCAATTTTCTAGCACTGTGCCATGAAAGTTTAAAAATATGAATACATTTTCAAAAAGTTGATATCGTGAATTTTTGTAATGGGAAATCATAAGAAAAAAATCACAATCATTAATGCGCCAGCACCACTTTTTTATGTTATGAATATGGAACAAATTAAATGAAAAATCTGCTTCCATCGTAGTCGTGTTTAAAGCTCTTTAAAGAACGATCGCGTTAACGGTCGCCTAACACATGTAAAACTCTGCCTTGGTTGGATTCACCATACTGTTCATCAAAAACATAAGGAGAGGCTCGATCAAATAATTGGCTCAAGCAAAAAGCCCACATTATAAATTGTGATACCCAACTTCTCGTTGCTAAGTGCTAAAAGCACTAAAAGGGTCAAAACTAAAATTCCTAAATAAATTCTGAACAGAAGTAGCAGAACACTTTCCAGAAAAAATTAATAATATATTTGACAAATTCAACTATAACATTAAATTTCATTCACTAAACGAATTTTTTTCGCATTCACTAAATCATGCATGTACTTTTCTATGGTATACAATTTATTCTGTAAAACAAACTACAACTGTTGGTCTGACAAAGCGTGTACAAAAACTTACTAGGTACTGAGTTCCTCTCTCGTCAGTATTTCTTCGTCTATTCTCTAAAATGCGTTCTCTGATGCCAGTTTTCAGGGTACATCGATTCGTCCTGGTAAAATGTGGTTAAATGTGTCTCAGTAAAAAAATTCGAATTCGTTGGGGATCAACAATATTGCTGGAGAGAGATTTCATATTGACATTTTTCCCAGTCGACTGGTACTGACTAACGAAATCACACTCTACTTGTATTGTTAACTGTCCCAATTAATTCCATGAGAAAATTCAAACATCTTAAGTAATTGCTAGAAAATACTCGTCGACTACTAATATTCAAATAATATGTATATATATTTGAATTTTCATGAAAAGTTTCAACATCAGTTCGAAAATATACAAAAATTATATAATTGTTGCAACATGTCTGGGTAACCCATTATGAGAGAAGACCAGATGTCGACTATGCACGCGTGCGCTTTGCTTCACAGCGATCCCACGTAGATATACAATTTATATGTACATTTACGAAGCTACGGTGTCGCCCAGGCTGCCAATGATTGTTGCGAGCAACGCAATGCTTGCACTTCACGCCACATTGACTATTCATGAATTCATAGAAATGTGCAGTACCACCAAAAATTTTATGTGGCGATAATTCATAGTGGAAATATTCCCACCGTTTTTAATTATAACAAAATAAGTTAATTTTGTTTGAATGTACATGAAATAAAACAAAGCGCACAGACACTCCCAACAGAAAGTAAGCATTCATTCAAATGTATGCAAACACTTCATGACGGTGTGTTTACAGCGGCAGCGGTTGGGTGTTTGCAACATGCTCCCAGCTGCCAATTTGCGCACCTCACAAAAGGCCACAGAAACTGGGCCACCGCTTAGCATTATTCGTCCGGTGTTGCAAACAACAAAAACATTTTATATACAATAGTTTACTAAACTGATTTATTTATTTTATTTGTGTTACACCTGCTACTTATTATTGCTTTATGCTGCTATTCCGAAATATTCCCTAATGGTACCAAACAATAAGGGGAATCTAATTAATGGACAAACTTTCGAAGTCGAACAGCTATAGAATGACACAAAGATGAAGAATGTCACATTTAGGATTTAACAAAGTTTCTTCGAAGTGTAGCAGATGCTTTCTCCTATTTCAGTAGAAGGAGTTCCAAGGCAATTTTGATCAGTTCACATATTGGCATTGTTATATTGAAATGTTTGCTAATTTACTCCCGACACTTCACACTTTTCGAATATACTAACGAAATATTTCCAGTTGATTACTAACCTTGTGGCCCGTTAAGACATTCCAATTCGATGGTGTAGTCCCAGCAGTCCATGCTATTCAACTTCGATAGTGAAGGCAAACCATTGGAGCAATGCGGAAAACCGTTTTGCGCATTCGCGGGTGTTATTAGTGCAGGAGGAATGCGTCGTACGTAGCCATTGTGCGTACCAAGCTCCCATGGACGGCGCGCATCGGTACCATCCACCTGATCGGTAGTGGGAGTGGCGTCCTCCTCGTTGATTACACCGAAAACCTCAACGATACTGCGTGAATGGTTATTGCCGTCCCGCTCTTCGCTCGACACCATACCACTGAACTGACCATTAACAATGTATGAAGTGGCCGAAGCATCATCGTTAGGTTGTTGGCTTTTATTCCCATGCTCCCTAATTACCGTTGCAGCACCAGTAGGTAGCCCAGGGGAACCACGTTCGTTCACTTTCGCTGTTGCTGCCACATTCGGTGTGCTCGACGGATCAGTAAAGCTTTTTTGGTCGGGGCCTTTCATAATTCTAACATCGCTGCTAGTATTTATGGCGGCTGTGGATTTGGCCAGGTAGGCCAACGAACAGAACGGTTTGCTTGGCTTGCTGGTGCAGGTAGCGCGGGCAGCGGATGTGCTCGCTGCGCGCTGTACACATTTGTATTCACTCATTTACAATATTTTTCTTTGCCTAATACAAACAAGAGCAAAGGTGCAAAAAAGTTTCACATTTTGGGCGCGTTAACAACACGCGAAGTCACTGCGCAAATAACTCAACTGATTTCGAAGTTATTTTCAAATATATTCGTATCTATATCATAAAGTACACTGGCGGAAAGACACTTATTATTTCATAAATTTACTACTTGGTTGAGAAAAGTTTTGTTGTTGTTATCGAAGATGTTATTGGTAAGTAGCAATTAAGTCTAAGTCTAGCGTAGCACAGCAAGTTCGTTTCGTTACTCTTCCGGTGCACCTGGTTTAAATGCTTTAACTCTTCAATATCCTTAGGAAGACGTGCAGTGCAGTGCACACGTACACTCCGTGCAGCGTGGCAAGTGCGAAAATGGCAGACAGGTACAGAATTATAGCGCAGCAACCAAACGACTGCAGCAAGACAAGAATCCAATATAGATCCAAGATGTAACATGTGAGCACCAAGTCAACGCACTGCCCGTTTGCCTTGAAAACTAACAGATTAGTCGAATGCCCAGCAACAACGTGTTGATAACCGACAGTGTTGTCCAACCTGACCGCAAACAGCCAGCAGATATTGAGGGGAAAGCGAACAAATCAAGAACAAGAACAATGCAGCTTCCAGCTGGATTTATTCAACCGAAGTTCACTTTTATAGTGCTATGAATTGCTGTTGTTTTCTCTTTCGGAATCTGTTTTACGAGTCTTGCTTATTACATCAGGTTTATACTAGACGCAGAAGTGGAGATAATCCAAAAGGCCGATGTACCACATACAAACAACAACAACGACAACTACAAATCTACCTCGCGATCTGCGCACCGATGAATTTTATGTAGAAACAAGAATTCCATTTCGAATTCGAATATACTTTACCGGATATTATAAATGAATTCTTTATCTCACACTTTTTGCATTTTGTTTCGCCTTTTTTGGTTCACTACCACAATCAGATGTTTTTGTTTTTGCATCGATTTCGCAGGTATGTGTAGTAGATGTGCAACGACAATCACAATTCGTTCAAGCAAACATCAACAAACATCATCACTACCAATAACATCAAACAATAACAACAACAATAAGAATAAGCCCAAGCATTTCATAAATTCTTTCTTTTCGTCGCGTCTCGCGTTTCCAACATTCACTCACAGCTGCACTGTTTCCCCATCTACCAATGTATGCCTGTCGGGCAGAAGCAGAGGCGAACTGGTTTGCCGAATGCGCTGGTAACATTCACAAGAGCACAATTTTAAAGGTATCTAACCACAATCGACGCGCACGCAAAAACAATACAGATAGCAAATAAAGAACAGGTAAAACTCAATACTGAACAAAAATTAACGAAACAACGAAATGGCGATACACAGCCAATGTACGTTGTAGTCGGCAGCACGTCCAGTCAACGACTGAATGGACTGTCACAGCGCTCGGTTCGAGTATACCGAAACACAGCGAAATCATTTGCCTGCAGCCAACAGCAATAGAGCCACAGAGCCACTGAGCAATGAAGCAACACTAAAAGCTAATACATGTTTCTGCCACGTTGTTGATTGCTGCTTTCGTTTGCGTTGACAGTGGCGACCCAACTCCATCATCTCCCACAAAAACGCTCGCTAATGGCTCGCTCACTCGTTCGGTTCTTGAGTATCAGATTATTTTCTTACTTGTTGCTGTGTTATTAATCTCTAATATTCACACTGACATTCTGAAGCTGAGACAGTGAACTTTGCACTATAGATTATCGCCGATTGCAGGTAACGCTGCAGCCGGCAGAGCATATGCTGCTTCCATTTCATAAACACCGCTTGCACTTTTGAAGAGCACTGCAGCGCGGCGCCTCTGCAAGCGTACTCTGATTGTTTGACTCTCTGCACACCTGCGAAACTTCAGTTCCACAATCCACCCAAGTTCCACACTTCGAAAAAGATATGCCGAGTTATCAACCTTGCTTGCACCTTAGTCAGTGGCCTCCACTGCAAACATCGACTACAAGTCTGGCAAAAACAACTCTTGTTTATACTTTTCTCTAAGGATTATTTACCAAATAAGTGGCTTGCGTGGCACCTTAAGTCGCTGTTCGTAAATGTGTGTGCACTAGTTAAA
Source organism: Bactrocera minax (assembly GCA_021498325.1). Classification (NCBI taxonomy): domain Eukaryota; kingdom Metazoa; phylum Arthropoda; class Insecta; order Diptera; family Tephritidae; genus Bactrocera; species Bactrocera minax. The sequence continues at coordinate 1,190,397 of JAKEEE010000019.1, read as the reverse complement.
TTTAAGTAACGGAAATTCAAAGGCGCACGTAAGACTCATAAGCAAATATTGATTTCAGTGACCCATATTGGTAGGAAGGGAATGTGCTTATATAAAAATAGTTTTTGATTGTTTTATGTTTTGCTGTTTTTTTTTTCAATTTCATATCATTCTTGTCCACATTTTTTGGAATTTTTTTAATTGCAATTTGATACACTGAAAACAAGTAAACAGTAGCAAACGAAATACTAAACTTCCGTCATTGAACTGAGCGCCTACTTACTAGTTCCAATTCTTACCTATTCGCTTTTTAAAAATTATCATATAAACTATATAATTATATAGCATATAAACTAGTCGCCGCTTAATCAATCTAGCGAAAGATAAATGTCAGTTTATATACTCGTAGGTTTGCATACTCAAGATCATATATTGGAAGGGCATCACATATTAGGCTATTGCCACTTAGAAATTTATTTCAACTGAAGATTCTCAGTTACCAATCAATACTTGTCGGCCGGTTACATTCGGAATGTTCAATAATTTTGTCCGTTTACCTCCATTTATAGTAATTAATAAATTCAAATAAGCGATATTAATATATAAAATTCTAGTCTGTCAACCTTGCAGGCAAAGGAAATGATCAGCTGACACGGTTTTAAGGAAAATTTATGTTTTGCTGGTTCTCTACATGGCAGCTGACGAATTTTCTGGTTTTTCGTTACTGGATAATTAATCTATTGGAGGGTGTACAAATGAAGGTGAAATAGCTCTTAACAGCTAGATGGCAATCCGATTTATCAAACAAGTAGATACATTCAAGACCTGGTAATATTTTTGTTACACTGTTGCAAAGAAATTTTCAGGAATGCTAAGTAATAAATAACTATATGTGTGGAAATATAGTTTAAATATTCTTTCACCTTCATAGAATCTGCACATTTGGTGTGAGTACCCACAGCTCATAAGATGCAGGGTGCACAAGTGATGAATTTTATTAATAATGTGCAATGATATGTCTCCCAATCTGGTCAGAACTTTAAATAGTAACTTAATGTAGTAAAACAAACTCAATTCAAAAACTAAATTTATTTATTTACTAAATATGTACGGTAACAAGGGTCGAAAAAATAGCTGAAACCAGACTAATTATTGCCTTTTGCCTCATTACATATATAAACATTACATATTACATATATATTTACATATATAAAGTGCAAAACTGCAAAAGCAAATCCAAGCATTTGCAACGCTTCTTATTATATACGCAATTAGAATGCAATTTAGTTAATACGGAATGAAGTAATTACATTTTGTGGCAAATGAGCTGCAGAACCCACTGCACACTGCCCACTGTCGTTTGCTACCATTTGAATGTTGCATGCTGACGCATATTTAGGGTGTTCAGCATTTGACTAATGGTGATCTTGACTGCAGTAATTGGCGGTCAGCACTCAGCGTCCCATCGGAAATTGGTTAGTTACTCAATTGTGTAAGAGGTATGAGTATGCGCGCACAAATTCTTACAATTATATGTACATTCAAGTGGATCTATGATTGCAATTACCACTTTATTAACCAAGTCCACACATTGCGTTTCTGATTTTCGCTCATTATTTAGTATTTCGTACATTTTTCTAAATTTTGTTGATGGCGGTTATGGCATTGAGGCTGCATGCTAGGTGAATATCGTGACACCAGTAATTGGAAAATAAAAGTGCAACAAAGTGAAACTGACTGCCGCAAATAAGTGACCCAACAATCGACCCGAATTCGATCACTTTTCTGCGATTTTACACTATTTTTTTTGTACATTATTGCCAGTTATAATGTCAAATGCATTTTCCTGATTTCTATCATAACACAAACTTGTCTTACGAAAAAAACCACAATAACAAATTTTGGCCCTCAATCATCGATCGGTTGATTTACTGTGGATACTAGTAATAGATGCGTTAGTGACTATAGTCTTCGGACCACGATTGGGCGAAAGCGAAAGGCTCTAATAACAAATATGCAACAAAAATATAAATTTACTATACATATGTACTAACCGGATATACCTCTATGGGGGCGACCAGACTACAGAAAAAACACCTCTTATGGTCACTCTTTCCTAAACCCACCTGCTATCTGCTAGTGAACGTCAATCGTTCGAGCCGCTGTCAATAACAACCCTTCATTTCATTAAGTTTATGCCGCAACAAAAGATTGTCGCTTGACTGCTGAATGGCAGCTCATAGTCGACTGTATACATTGCGGCTTACCTCCCACAATCATCATACTAACATCAGCGCAAAATTTGCCTAAACGTAAACTGACCTGCGCACTACATAAGAGGATCCAATCGTAGCCCATTGTAAAAATGGAACGGAGTGAGCTGCAATACAAATTATAATACTTTGTGCGAATTTACATGAAAACAAAATTAAAAACCGTCAAAAGACAAAATTGCAATGCAATCAACAGCAAAGTAAAAGAAGAAAAAAATCCATTCCAAAAAAAGTGCCGAATAATGCCAAAACAGGTGAACACCTTGAATATTACCGGCCAAGCGAATGCGCTGTCAGTCGCAACACACGAAGCAACAACACAAGTAGCCGGCGTATTGTTCCGACTAATGCCGTTTGGCGCACCAACGGAGGCATGAAAAAATGAAAGAAAAGAAAGAAAATTTTGGACACGTCTTTGAGACAGTCATGCAGACAATCTCGTAAAAGCGCGTAAAAACTCGCAAACTACCTTTCTAAAAATGCGCAAATTTATGCTGCAAAAGTAAACAATAATAAAAACAAAACAAATGTAAAAGAGTTTCATATAAACATACTGCATTGAGAGCGGCGAATGCGACGCCGATTGTTGAAGATCGGTATGTTGATGACGCTAGTGTAGCTCTGTTAGTGGTTGTGGTGAATGCGTTGACGTGTACAGTTGGTGGAGCCGCGGTGTTGCAGGCGGAGTTTTTGGACACTAGGCAATTAAATTCGAATGAAATAATGAAGCATTACTGCCTGCTGGATTACTTTATGCGCTTACAGTGAAAACCCGACTGCCCGACTCAAACGTGTTCGCTTGTTAATAACGTTTTAATCAGTTCAACAAATTGGTATGATACTTCAGAACATGTGTATTCAGAATATATGAACTACAAAAATATATTCTGCTTGTAATTTGAGTTAACGAAATTAAAAAATCAACTTCTCGCTCTATTAGAGCTCTAAGTAAAAAAAAAATTTATTTCGGGCTAGTAAAAAAGTCGACTCGTTCAGAACCCCTCGGAACGACTCATACGTTTTACAACAACTAAGCTCGAGCAGAAGTTCTCCTGATTGGGGAAGATCACAGTAGTCACCAGTTTAACAATAGAACTTTCGTAGGCTTTAAAAGCTCTGTAATAATTCTCATTATCGTCATTTAGGATGATTATATAGTCACACATACTTAATATACTACATATTAGTATATATGAATTATAGGCGGAAATACTCTTTTGTATTGGTGGCCATGTCGATTTTCGCACAAACATGACAGCCACCTATTTCCCAATTCAACCGCCATCACTCCATTACTATCACCACCCAGTTTCACGCGCTTGTCCCCTGCGTTTTCTAATTCACAAATTAATGGATAACATTTCGCGTCAGCATATTAATTACCTTTGCACAGCCACCTGGAACTTTGTAGAAAAGTAAGGGCTCTCTTCTACGAGCGTTCGTTTGGCGACTCAGCTTACTTTTACACAACATGGCTTTCTCCACAGCCATCGATATTGCTGCATCACTCTGTTGAGGCACTGCAATATCCCCACCAACATTCACCACCGACATTTACGTATTTATTTATTTACTTACGTTGGTGTAGCGGTATATCAAATGCTCCTCGCTGAAATCCCAAACCCTCTCCTCGTTTGTACGCTGATTTAGCCAAGCGAATTGAAGAATGGATCGGATTGCATGCCCTGCACCACTCACCACTTTGCACACTCACGCTTAGGTAGCATTAATGCATAGCTGCTTGGCGTAGCACTTGTCGGCAATTGAAATTTCCCCGAAACACTTGACGTTGTTTGCGCTGGCGGCAAATCGAGCTGCATGAAGTGCCACACCGGAATGGGAAAATGTGATCGCGTCCGTCGCACACCATATCGTTTTCGGTTTTGGGTTGGTCAGCGCAGCGATATGGAAACGCTGGACGTCATTCAAATTGCACCCAACACCTTTCACTATTTCGCAAGCAACTATATGGTAACAACACTGTGGCCCACAGTGGTGTCGCCAATACTACGAGTTCCATTTGTATACAATATTGTACTTAAGTATATATAACTAAGTGTCTGAATGCTTATAAAGCTAAGCATCAGAAGAAATCGAGCAAAGCCCAAATGTGTACAAATATAATACATTTGTATATATGTAAATTTGCATACATTTAAATTACATACAGACATATATGTACTGTAGTATACAACAGCATCGCTATCAGAGTTTTCTGCGCTGAAACAAATTGCTGGTCGGACAGTCCGCCAGACATACAGCTATTCATTTAACGACCTGTTCGCCTGCCCATTCAGTTACTCACATTCCCACCCCAAGTCCCTTACTATTTAATTTGAGCGCGAACAAGTATTTTCGCTATCGGGCAATACAATCACATCCCAACAACAACATAAACTGTACCAAAGCCTCGCGTTGTTACTCTAATGACGTTTTCGGTTACCAACCTGTGACATTTCATTGTTGAAAACATTGTGCCGGCAAAGAGTCAAGTTGGATGGCCGTCATAGCTGCGGCAACTACATGCACGGAGAATGGAATGCGTGGACGCAAACTATTGCGGAGGCGTGAGAACGATCACAACCGAAACTGCGGCAACTGCTGCCATTCCAAAGCCAAGCAGCGGCGACAACATCGCACATTTTTATGATCAACACGATCGCCAAATAATTTGTAACTGTATCTGGCACAACCCCAACAACATAGCAAGCCGCAAAGCAAAGCAAAAAAAACTTCTGAAAATGCACTTTACATGTTCATTTGCTTATATAGACGTAAGCAAATGTCTGCAAGTTGAGTGGCATTCTCCGGCCATTGGATGCGGTCATTTAAGCACTCCACTTTGGCATTTGCAATGAGTTTTGAATTTTCTCGTAAAACCAAGGAATAACTATGCACACATACAGTGACTCACACTATAAATGGGACACCCAAAAACTATTTGGATTTTCAACTTAGAATATAAATAGTAAGCAAAGTATGCTAATTTTTGAAAAAATTCCTTTTCATTTCAAATAGGACATATATTTTTTATTGATATGAGGGAAAAGAACCAAAGTTTATGCTATAACAACAACAAATTCAACATAATTACATTTATTGCGCGTTCAACGCAACTCACACTTGAAATGGGACAGTTTGTAGAATTAAGAAAAAAAGTATGTCTGTGGGAGTTCAATGTCTTGTGGATGTTCTTTTCTTATTTAAGATGTCATGGAGACGACGTGGAGACGACGTGGCAGACTTTCCACAAGATCTTTGCATACCGAAGCTTCTATTTGGCTTCATTCTTCTTCCATGACTTCCTTCAACTCTAGATTTTGTTTCAATGTTTCTTTTGGACAGTCGTTTTCTAAGTTCTGTCCATAAATGCTCTATGGGATTAATATTGAGAGATTGAGCAGGCGTACAAAGTGCTTTTGGGCAATTGTAGAGCAACAAATTCTTAGCATTATAGGATTTATGCTTTGAGTCGTTGTCTCGGTAAAACATAAGACAATCACGACTCCCAAGTTTCTCCGCGGTACTATAGACATTTGCTTTCAAAGAAAGATCCTTATCTTGATATTTCAGAACAAATTCCATTCTTTCTTTTTGGTTTCTTTGTGATATCAGTGGTTTTCGACGAGGTATTCTAGCGTTAAATTTATTTTGCCTGAGCAATCTACGAACTGTTTCTGCACTTACCTCAACTTTATTTTCTTCTTTTAGGTGTTTAGCTGTTTGTAACTCTACAGAAGACAGACATGGGTTATTTTTGATTATTATCAACAAAAACCGCGCACTTCGGTCGTTATTTTTTCGTTTTGTACTTCTGTTAGGTATTTTATTACATAAAAATTATGTTTTTTTTTTTAAAGCGCTGTATAATGTTTTGTAGTAGATGTGTAATGTACAGTAGTTTTTTTGCCTACAATTTCGCCTATTTTCCTTATAGATTTATTATTTTCGTATGTATTAATAATAAATTTCGTTTCTTCAATTCTAGAGCGAGGCATTTTTCCAATTTTAGTTGCTGATGTCTTGTTCTGTTGCCGGTTAATAAACTACTAAAAGCATTTCCAAATTGACTTTCAGTTTTCAGACAAAATAACAGTACCTTGGCGCGTCACGTTAACTGTCCCATTTCAAGTGTGAGTTGCATTGAACGCGCAATAAATGTAATTATGTTGATTTTGTTGTTGTTATAGCATAAACTTCGGTTCTTTTTCTTCATATCAATAAAAAAAGTATATGTCTTATTTGAAATAAAAAGAAATTTTTTCAAAAATTAGCACACTTTGCTTACTATTTATATTCTAAATCAAAAAATCAAATAGTTTTGGGGTGTCCCATTTATAGTGTGAATTACTGTAAGTAATTACAAACATACTGAATTACACCAGTAGAGGGGTAGCACACAATAACAAAATGACTATTTTGCAACCACGCGAAAATTTTCCCAATTGTCCAACTAGCGAAAGCTTTTTCCGACACCAAACTTACATACAATTATGTACGAGTAGACGCCAAAAAAATCTCACGAAACGCATTACATCAATAACTGCGGCTGTGGTGTCAGCAACTCACTCACAGCCTTCGCTCTCGAAGGCATCTCTGCGGCTCCGCAAATTGGGGTCTTCGAATTCGACACAGTGCAAAAGGCACACAACACTATAGATATTTAACGTATTTAAAGTAATAAGTTTTCCATTCATAACTTATTAAAAAAAAAATAATACGTAAATTTTTTATACAATATTCTGAAGTATAAAAGCCTAGTTTACTAACGAGACAAGGGATAATGAAAGTTTTGCCGGTGACCGGCACATCATGTAAAGCAACGAAAGTTTTGTGTTGGATTTGTGAATAAAAGTCGAATCTGGTTTAAAAACCCACCGTCTTGCCCGTGTGTGCTACTTTGATAGTAATAAACTGAAGAGAGCAAAATCCTCTCTCTAAACAAAATCCATACGCACTAAACAAAGAAACCATTTCAATAATAATTTGTTGTTATAAAAATAAATACACATTCGTGGGATCTTGTCATATTTTTTAAGATTTGATTAAAGGTTAAATGTTTTTCTTACCATCCAGCATGTATTTCGAAGCATCCTCTTCGGTTTTCTGCGGTCCCTCGGTATACACCTCCATTACCACTTTTCTTTGTGATATTGATTTTTAATACTTAATTAGGTTTATTTTTCCTTCTTATTATGTATTTTTGCACGTGCTTTATCCACCAGCACCCAGCAGCACCCAGCGTTAATTGCTTTGAGAATCGTGAAATACCGACACGCACAACCACACTGCTTCGCATTGATCAAATATCGCTTCCATTTGGGTATAATTATTTTTGCTTTTAGTTTTTCACTTAACGTCAGCTAAAATTATTTACATTTCTGAGGATGATTTCACGATTCGATTACAAATTCAAAACATTTAAAATAAAAATTATGCATTTTTGTTTGCATTTGTTTTCCGATTAATCTGCTCACTTGTAGTAACTTGTTGGCTTTGCGAAGATTACTTCATTTTGATGCATTCACTTTATTTGAATTCAATGGCTTTTTCTCACATTTCATTTTTGTTTATTTGTGCGTCACCTTGAAATACAATGAATTTACGGAATTCAACACATTCAAATGATACACGAAATTTTGCAAAACGCCCAAATTTTGCTGACTCGAAGATATAATAGCAGCGTTTGTTTGCTTACTTTTGTGTTTTCCACATGTTATTGTTGTTGTGTTTTTTACCGCTGTCTCATTCAATAATATTAAGTCAAATTGACCATCAAATTCTCGTTTCGTAGAATATATTGATATACATATGTACGTATGTATCGGGGTTAAAAATTGAGCACAGAAAGGCAAACACGTTTCAGATCTAACGGCAACACTTCGTGACAAATACTTGAGAACAGCTGAAGTGTATGCGAATGCGATATGTGTGTTTGTGTTAAGCAATTGAGAAAGCCAGAAATTTTAATGCGAATCACAACAACTTTAGACAGCCAAACAAAAGACTTAGGAGGCGAACCCGCTATGTGTACCACAATTGGTGATATGGAGAACAAACTTGTCGAATCGCGAACGTGTAAAACCCGCCCAATGACTTCATAGCGCATGCTAATGTGCCGATTATAACAATTTATAATTGTACCTTATGCATGCATACCATACACAGATTTACATACATACATATTTATTTGCATGACTGCATGTATGCCACAAGTATAAGCAATTTGTCAACCTTTCGATGGGAAATGCCAAGCAACAGCCACTTCTTAGCCATACCATTGCGCGCTAAACAGCGGTTGGTCGCATTTGCGCTTTGGCCGCGATGCAGGGTGAGGTAATTATTCACTTCCAAGCTATCGCAGTGTACGCCGTAATGTTGCTTTGTAAATTATGAATTCACTCGTCGAACATTCGCATGAGCTCTAAAGAGCCGCATTCTGATGATGGCGTCAGAAGTATCTTCCTTTCGCTTTCCACTGATGCAATAGATTATTTTCCTAGAGCTAAATACTAAAATTTATGAACGAGCATCGAAAGCTTTGAAATGCACTGCCGACGCCTGAAGAACAAGCAAATCGACACGCAAACATAAATAATAGAACACTGGTATGATACACTCACATTTCCGATTACTTCGTGAAAATATGTCCAATAAATGTGAAGAGAACTTTGCATGTGCCATACCAATATCCAGCCACAGGTTGCGCCTCGCCTCGCCCCGACCAAAGACACCAAAACCAAATACACACCATGCACACCATGCACACCAAACACCATCAAACTCACCTGACACTTTGCCAAGTTGACAATTGCCACACACGCACATACCTTAGCAGACTAACAAACCTGGCCATTGCACACATACACCAATTCATAAGAGCATGTACAAATATGCATATTGTCAAGCACACATGTGCGTAGGTAATTCGAAACATGTGAACACCTCACCTACGACACCGTGACACCCCGTCGCCCAAAATGTCCACTCGGTTGTTAAGGAGCTTTTTTGTCGCACTGCTAGCTCATAGCTAGCTACACTTAACTGCTTACAGTTGTCGCTCGCTCAAAATTTGCTTTTTGCACCCTATGCAACAACAGCACACATACAACAACACGCACATATATGTATGGCCCACATGGTAAGTAAATATATACATGTTTGCCTACGTCTGTATATCCATTTGGGCATAAGTTAGATGTTTATGAGTCAACAATGGCCAAAACAACAAATATTTACTCAGCCGGTCGAATGTCCACTTCGTTAAACAAAAACGTTGTGCGCTGAATACAAACTAAACACACACAACACACACACACAGCATTCGCACTGGAATATGACATGTTCAACAAACAATTTCTCAAAATAATTTGAAATGCGAATCAATCATGAATATGTTAATGTTATTGCTCATACATGTATTTGTAATGCAAATATTTGCCGTTGACGGTTTCTTGAAATTGATTGACAAGACAAAGACTGGCTATTCGATTAGCTGGTCCTTCTTCGCACACCATATATATGTGTTTCTCTAAAATGCACTTAACTCAAAATCTGATATATTCGATATCCATCAAATCCATCCAAGTTGGTATAAAATTCAAAAGGTTCTAAAATTTTATTGTGATGATGATTCATCACAGCATAATATTACAAGTTTTATTGAAACCATAGCTGGCGATTCATGGATTCGATTGAATATATATTTCGTTTTATATGTATTATTATAACTTTGATTTTTTATACTCTCGCAACATGTTGCAACAGAGTACATGAACTTTGTTCCCCTAACAGTTGTACGTCCGTCCATCCGTGCAAGCGACAACTTGAGTAAAAATTAAGATATCTTGATGAAGCTTGGGTACACGTGTTCTTTGTCACCATTAGGTTGGTATTACAGATGGGCGTAATCGGATATATACCACGCCCACAAAATGCCATTAATCGAGAACCTATAAAGTGCTGTAGCTAAGCAACAAATTAAGATATAAAGGTGTTATTTGGTACAGAGGATTCTAGTAGAACGGGGCATCCGTGGGTAAGAAATTTTGCAAAAGAAGGGAAGGCCCCGCGCCCAATAGGTTTAATGTACATATCTCACGAAACGTTAAAGTTATATCATTCAAACTTGCTCAGAATAAGTTTTTCTTGAATGTCCTTACATACTGGAAAAATAAGTGAAAACGGTTAATAACCACACCCACCTACCATACAAAGGTTATGTTGAAAACTACTAAAACTACTGCTACTACTACTAAGTGCGTTAGCTCGCTGAAGCAATACGTCAGAAACATTAAATTTTACAGAAAATGTGGTACGAAGGGGCTGCATAGGAATCCGCATAAAATGTGGACAATGGGTGTGGCACCGTGACATATCATATAAAACAAATTCAAATTTAATCTGATTTTATCACTTTAAAGTATATAAGTCAAGCAGCAATTAAGATCTGGGAATGAAACTTTGCACAAATAGTGGCTTCCAAATATGCCATCTCATGCGTAAAAGTAGTCAAAATCGGCATATTACTTTTCACCCCCCATATACTCAATATACATAAGTGCCACAATGCCTATGGCTGACTCTATACTGAAAATATCGGTAAATCTGTGAAACATCATAATGAAATTTGAAGATTATCTTTCCATGATAAAGATGTGCTCTTGTTTCAAAAATGGGGAAAATCGGCTAAATACTTCCCCTAGCCCCTATATACCTAATATAAGAATTTCAAACATCCGGATGGCTTTATTCAATATGTAACAGTCAATGTATGAGTTATCTCAGCAAAATTAAGTGAACATATAATATTGGATATTTCATAGTTTAATGCCGAAAATGTGTAAAATCGATCAACGGATTACACCAGCTCCCATATACTACATGTAATAATTTTCATTATTCTAGCAGACTTTAAGCCTACTATTTCGGTCAGTGTGTGACTAATCTTCATGAAATAATCAAGATATAATGGATGTTCTCTAGTGTAGTTGAGTAATGGCAAAAGTTAATGCAATAATTCCAAACCTTCCTCTAGCCAAAATGTATCCGATATATTGATTTACGACTTTCCAACTGACTTTAAACCTTATATGTTAGACAATATGTGTGATATTTTAAGTGTATTTTAAATAGGAAATTAAGTGGATAAGTTTTCTTAAACACAATGTGATTTCGCGCTAAATATGAAAGAAATTGGTCTAGACCAAGGTCTAAGCCGGTCATTCCTACAATAATGATTTCCTTTGCTCTGGTTGACTTTTTCCTCATTTATCTCGTATATTTAATTAAGCCACTTTGGATGACTTTATATCGCATATATCTTATTTGAGTTAATTTGGTAGATTTAATATAAATATCTCGAACAGGAAGCAAAATATAGCAACGAAAGTACGTAAGTGAATGACCTGTAATGTAAGATAATTAATACCAAACATAGATGTAATCCAATCCCGGTTTCAACGAACAGTGAATGTTAAATTCGTACGCAACATTTTTAATTTAAAGTTTCGCCAGCACCTGAAAGCATTTCCCCTCCTTTGATCCTTGCATATTGCGAGAGTGTAAAATGTTCAGTTACACCCGAATTTAGCCCTTTCTTACTTTCCTTTTTTCCTGTTTTTGCTTTTCCGAAATGTCTCTTCGCACCAACAGAGGAGGGCCTCAAAAATCATAACCTTCATAAAAAAGCTGAACCACTTTATTTGTATTTAAGTATCTGTCAACTCAGGAAGCATTGAAAACATAATACAATAATAATAATGTTGATGACCTTGAATAGGTCATTGAAATGCACGCGTCTTTATGAACAAATAACTGTTTTGTGTCGACTAATTTGGAAAATAACTGAAAAAGTGCAGCTTCAATACAGCTGCAGTTTTTATTACCCATACTTCCATGCAAACCGCTTACTAACCTATGTATGTGTGAAAAAACCTATACATGTACATGTAATCACAATTTATCCCTAAACTGACTATACCTGTCATTATCACAAAACAAAAAATTATAAACACGCATTTTTACATAGGAACAATTACAGAATTGCAAAGCTAAACTTTGAACAAGCCCTCGGCGAATTCAGTCACAAGCGAATGAGCACAAGCAAAACACTGCAATTATCGTCGAATTATGTACCCGTATTGTTTATAAGCGTGGTAGTTTATTGAGCGTTTCCAATCAAAGAACTTTCTGTTTATGAACTTTGCACATCTTTTCCTTTTTTCACTGAAATAAACCACGATTGCTGTACCTTCGATTATCTGTTTAATTTCAAGAACACATTTGATTACTTTCTGGATGAGAATTGGATATTCGTAAGCGAAGTTGGTATATGATAGAATAAGCGCTGATTATTCAGCAAGTTATTATATATTTAGATATGTAGCGTTTAACTCGAGCAGTTCGCGAGGTCATCTCGGTGCAAAAAATACTGACACATTTGTTTGTTTGCATTTATGTACGGCAGTTTGTGCAACCATCACTATCAGCTGATTTCGATAATATATAGCAAAGAGCAAAACACATATCAACAACAACTATATATTTATTTACTTTTCAGCTTGAAATTAAACTCACTGTTGCTGTTCTAGAGCGATAGCCAAGAATGTGGACGACACAGCGTGATGGTCGCAGCTGAAACTGATCGACATTAAGTTCAACGCCGACGGGTAGCGAACAGCCGTGAAAGGTTTACGTAACAACAAAAGTTGTGTATAACTAATGTATATTATACATACATATGTATATACAAATTGGCGCAATAATGCAGGTACTTTGATGCATACAACTATTTATGTATAAATATATGGCTGCAAGTAGGTTGCGAAGTTCGCCCTGTCGCGAAGCAACTAAACTTAATATCGTCGTCCCATGTTGATAATCTATCCGAGTCGAGTCAATGGATAGGATGGGTAAAGAGCAAGCAGCTTCTAACAGCACTCAATATTTAAACAAACACAAATGTTTTAGAAGAGAAACAAAGAAAAATATGAATGAGTTATGTGTTAGCCACTCTCCATCTCACACTACGTTGATAATGACAAGTTAACTTAACTCGCACATTCCAAAGCTCCGTAAGCGCTTTTCTCGCTGCAGAAATTATCACCATATTCCGTGCGGCCACTGGTCGCTAATGTTATTAACTATCGCCGCTCGTGAAGGCGTACTAAACTAAATGCAAGAAATTAGTCTCATTTAATTCAGCGTACAACAACAATAAACGTAACGCATCCGCACCAAATGCAATATATGTACCTATATACATTGGTAAAAGTGAAATATCATGTGACTCAAAAAATGTTTATATTCAATTTTATGGTATCTACTGCTCTACTACTTATATTATTGTTGTTCTCTGGGTTTCCAGCGTATTTTTGTTGTTAACAAGTTTGTAATTTTTGTTTGTTTTCAGCATTCTCGCGCATTATGCATATTGCATTACAACTTGCGCAGTATATAGGTGTGAAGAGAGATAGAGAACAGAGAGACAGTGGGCGAGGGAGACGACACGCCACACTGCTGCACAGAGATGTCAAAACAAAGGAAAAAAGGAGCATATCAAATATAATGCGCTAGTAGACGCGAAGTAGGAAACAAGCAAATACTAAATTAAGATAAATAAATAAATTTCGCGGAAAGTTGGGCTTTTGCTACATCTATGAAATACTTAATTGTTGTATGAATAATAGTAGTTATATGTAAATATTTCACAATATTTAACTAACACCACTATAGAAGCAAAACAATGCCAACAGTTACAACACAATATACACTAGTCATTTTGCCTAAAATCCGAAAAATCTTTGTTAGAAAAACATCAGACTTATTTCAAATATAGAAAATTTTTCGAGAACACTGTTATTTGACCAGTGATTTTCCTTCATAAGCAGAGTTAATTTTTTCTATATGTTTTGAACTGGTATGAAACTGATATATTTCAAACCAAAATCTAATTATTGAAATCTCACGGCATGAAAAATGACAAAATATAACAGTGTTCTTAGGGAAAAATACTGTCGCCTGACTAGTTGGACATGTGGTTCATACCAGTTGTAACATAGTTTAAGAATAGTTGATTCTGTATGTTATGTATGCGTGTATGGAATTATGTTTGTAATTTTTCTTGCAAACATTTCAATTTTAATTGATATTGACTATTAAGTGGAAGCCAGTAAACGAGACGAGCAAATTTGGCCACACTTTATTCAACGCCTGCAATAGTTGTGAAGTTTTAGAAGTGGTGCAGGCATTTGCATATACCTTTGCCGAAAATATTGATTTTTCACAAACACCGCTGACAGATTAATTTCTATTACTTCAAAGTGGATGAGATTTTCTCTTAAGTTCTTAGTTGTATTCAAAATAAATCTGTAGCACACATATAAATATATGTATTCTAATTTGCATTTACGACAGTGCAATCTACCTATTGATTTTTCAAGCCTTGCTGCAGGATGCTGCAGATTCCTTTTTTTATTTTTCCAACACCAAATATTTATTTAGCCCGAATTTTTTAATAATTTGTACGAGAATTCACTACACTTCTACAAGAACTTTGAATGCATTATTATCCTTCTTTATATGCTTATTAACTCTAGAATGTTATGTATTTTAATTGAGCACAAATATATTTTACTTTCATTATTTAAAACGTTAATGTATTTACAACGCCAAGGAAGGATCAACCAACAATGAAAACTAGTGAACGCAGTGGCAGCTGAAACGGTCGTGCCTCGTCATCGTACCCCACGAGGAGTAAACGCTCACCCCACAAACCATTTGCTGACAACGCATAACTTACAACCCCGCTGCAAAAACGCTTGGTCTGAGCTCATACACAGAAACTTCTGTTGCTCATTGTAGAAAAATTCTCTTTTGGTATTGCGCATTGTATTCACATAGGTGACACGAGTTGCAGGGCAATTTTTTACATTCCCTTTCATATCACATTCTCAAATTTTTGTACGCTTCGTTTAAGCGGTACACAAAAATGTTTTTCATTAACTAATTTTTACCCTTATTCTCCATTTTCTAAAATGTTTCTGTCATATAATATTAAGCATATTTCTATACAAACATTATTGCATATTACATACAAACAATTAGTGATAAAATTCAAATTTCTGATAATATTGTAAATATCCATTTGAAACCGAATGTAATCGCAAACATGGAAAAAATTGCAAAATGAAAAATAATGCCGAACTAAATAGCAGCGAATTGTTACGAAAAAGAACACAAAGTGTGCTGCCCGAGCACAAGCACCTCGGTGCCCTTCGTCTTTCCTCGGCACCCCCTCAGATATTGTTACCAATACAAACTATAAGTCGCGATAACAGAAGTCTCCTCGTCTGAAACTACTCACATATAAACTCTCTCTTCAACCACCCTCTGCCTATCGGTTAGTACTGTAAGATACGCGAACCCTCATCATATCACTGATCAACGCATGCGCATGAAAAGGGTTGCATTTGCAGGGCGCGTGCCCGACAACTGCTTCGATGAGTTGAAACCAAAATTACTGCAACAACATCGAGTCTTATGCAAGTACTTACCCACAAATGTCACTGGTTTTTGTGGCGAACAGCTACGAGTTCACCTATACCCCACTGACGTTGCACACTTTCATTGATGATTCATGGTATCCTAAAGGGATATAAGCTGCAATTTGCTCGCAATAGCGAACCGCTTCCTGCCACGTAAAGCCTGTTCGTGCAACATCCATAGTATTGTACTGGA
This sequence comes from Bactrocera minax, assembly GCA_021498325.1. NCBI lineage: Eukaryota > Metazoa > Arthropoda > Insecta > Diptera > Tephritidae > Bactrocera > Bactrocera minax. Next base: position 1,174,405 of record JAKEEE010000019.1, on the reverse strand, counting down.
ACAGCTGACAATAAAAATTGCATCTGTATGTATATGTATTTACATATGTTAAGTAACGAAGTGAGTGAAACAAAGGTAAACAAAACACAAATGCGAAGAAAACCGGTGCTCACTTAGTTTTTATATGCTAAGTGCCTAAGACTCACTTTCTTTCAAATACTCAAAAGTGTACAAATACAATTTCATATCGTTGCTGTCGATGTTATAACAATTTCTATCATGGTAAACTCTTGTGACACAAGCCCAACACACAAACGTGCATAACGATCTCGTGCTCACTTCATTAGCAGGTTATCGCATATCACTTCCTGCTTAACAGCTAACTTAGGATATCTATTAGTTAGGTATGCACTTAAAGTTCGCCAACAATAAACTTTCTTCATGTGTTCCAGATATTGCAGCAGTAATGTAACCTATTGCACAAACCGATAAACGGCTGCCTCCAATTATCTTAAGCCCCATCCAATGCCGTTGGCTCTAGTTTTTATGATCTATGAGACAAACTGCGGGCGCACCCACCCGACCATTGAACACATACATACTTTGAGCGAAGTGAATCAGGTATCCCGCTGCAAAATGCTATGCACGTCTACCAGAATGTATCCGGCAACCGAAGTGTTTTCCAGCGTGCCGCTTCATCTTTGTAAACAAACGCAAAAGCCAAAAAGTGCTGTCAATGCCGCCGAAATGTATATATCGATGCTTACGTTGTTACTCTGTCAATGTATTGAATGTACGGATTGTCAGTCTATTCAGCCACTTTCAAGTTAAATGTGAGTTAAATGGTAGGCCTGCGCCCCTACAGATAATTCCATAATTGAACGAACTTCTCATAGTTCTGTTGTGCTACTTCATAATGATGAAGATCAGAGGGCCCACCATTTTTAAATCATCTACAGAAACCTGATGAAGTTTTATGAGAAGCCTTTTCAAATTAGAAATAAGCTCAGAGATATGATACTGACTGTTGAGGTGTCAATTACTTGGTATAATGTGCGCAAATTTAGAAGACCTTTAGGTAGTTATTTAGGGCCTGACAATTCTTATATCGAAATAATCAAGAAGGTTATGTTCATTCCAAGAATATCTGAATTGAAAATTGACAGTAAACAGTCTTAAAGTAGCAATAGTAATCTTAAAGTAATAACAGCCAAACAGGTCGAATTTCAGTGCTTTAATTGCTGAAATGAATACGACTACTATGGGGAAACAAATAAATATCAGAACTAAATATTTGACTTCAAAAAATGTAACCATAGTTCAGTTATGTTATGTCTTCCGGCCGCTGACTTAATGCAGAGATTGCCCTCACATCCCGCCAAATTAAAATAAACAAACTGGAATAACAATTGTGCAAAACACACACGACAACACGGCATGGACGAATTCCGAACATCCAACACCTTTCCACCCGTGCACAATCAATTACCCCATAATTGGCTACAACAACAAATCATTTGTTGAAAATCTCCAGTGAGTCAAATACCACAAACATGCCTACATATGTGCACATGTGTCTACGTATAAATGGACATGATCATAAATCAATTCATTCACATCACATATTTTAATGACTTTATGGATTTGTGAAAAACCTGCTGTTTGTAAAATGTTTCAGCCACTTTCCTCAGCAGACGTCGTTAAGGCAATAGCCACTGGAAGTGGGAAGTGCACATGACAACTGCTATGGTGGAAACGTTTTAATTGAACTAAACAACTGCCATTTCGGCGACACTCTAAACACTGTAAAGACTAAAATACTATCAAGCGCTGCATTGGAGACACTTGCCATGATCAACGATAGTTCAGGGGGCATTTAAGCCGTTGAAGTTCTAGTTCAAGCGTCAGCGGTGCTTATTTTATTTGTATGCATTATGCGAAAATAACATTGCACAAGGGGAGGCCACCCCTTCCTTTCCATCTTTACTGTCAAAATTAATGCTTCAGTTTTTATTTAGCGAGTTATCGCTCTTTTAAAAGTTTTAACCAAAACCGATATATGAAGCATGAGCAGGCTTATTACGCGATTTCACCCTTTTTTCACTTTGTATGATGAAGGCTCTGAAAAAAATGTTTCCAGCAAACTTCGTTGATATAGCTTTAGTAGTTTGTTACATATGTACATAAAACCTATTAGGAGCAAGGCATTGCTCACTTTTCAAAAATTTAACGACGTTAAGAAAGTATGAGTAATTTGTTATAAAAGATTTTACATTTTACAGGACCTAAAGTTTTACATATTGCAAAAATTATTGGTGGGTTATTGACTCCTGATCATTATATTATATGCATATTTATCGCTACCGAAACAGTGTACATGTAATAATGTAAAAACTTATTATTTGAATATTCATTTTGATAAATATGCCTTTTAAACAGAGTTAAGTCGTAGTTTACAGTAAATCAAATAACAAAAAGTTAAAATTTTTTCTACAAATGGAAAAATAGTCCTCTGCCCTTGATCCCATCAATGGTCTAAACATTTGCCAATCCTCTGAATTTCTTTATTGAAACTTAACTTAAACCTGTTTGCTATGCAACCATACTGACTACTGCTTACAACGATGACATGAGTTACGTCAAACAGAAGGCTAAGAAAACAAAATGAACAAGTAAGGAAGGGCCAAGTTCGGGTATTACCGAACATTTTATACTCTTGTAATGTGCAAGGATCGAAGGCGGGGAAATGTTTTCAGGTGCTAGCATAACTTTATAATAAAAAATGTTGCCGAAGAATTCAACATTCATTATTCGAAGAAATTGTCAATTGATTGCAATCATATTTGGTATCTTTTTATTAACTTATATTACAGGTCATAGACTCATGTACTTTCATTGCTATATTTTGCTTCGTGTCAGAGATGAGCGGCTTAGACCATGGTCTACACCGATTTCTTTCATATTTAGCGCGAATTCACACTGTGTTTCAGAAAACATATCCACTTAATTTCATTAAAATATCACACATATTGGCCAACATAAACGGTTTAAAGTCAGGTGGAAAGTCGGGAATTCTTAAATCGGGCATTTTTTGGATAGAGGAAAATCTACAGTGATCACATTAACTCTTTTAATTATTCAAATATATTAGACTCATAGACCGATTTCACACATTTTCGGCAGTAAACTACGGTATATCCGATATTGCACGTTCACTTAATTTTGCTAAGATATCTTACATATTGACCGAAATATATGGTATAAAGTCTACCGGAAGGTTGAAAATCCTTATAGTAAGTATATGGAGACTTGGGGAAGTATTCTCCTGATTTTCACCATTTTTGATACTAGATCGCACTATTATCTTGGAAAGATAATCCTTCAATTTCCTTACGATATCTTACAGATTTACCGTTGCATATGATATAAAGTCTACAGGAAGTTTGAAAATCCTTATATTAAATATATGGGGGCTTTGGGAAGTATTTACCCGATTTTCGCCATTTTTAATTCCAGAGTACACTATTATCATGGAAAGATAATCCTCCAATTTCATTACAACATCTTACAGATTTACGGCGAGTTAACGCACTTTTAGTAGTTTTCAACATAACTTTTGTATGTGAGGTGGGCGTGGTTATTATTCGATTTCTCCCATTTTCTTAGTCTATGAGGAGATGCCAGGAAACCTTACTCGGAGCAAGTTTGATTGATATAGCTTTAACGGTTTCAGAGATATATATATTAAACCTTTTGGGGGCGGAGCCATGCTCACTTTTATAAAAAAATTTTGCCACAGATGCCCCGCCCTAATAGGATTCTCTACATTAAATTACGCGTTTGTATCTTAATTTGTTGCTTAGTTATAGCGTTTGATCGGTTTTCGATTAACGGCGTTTTGTTGGCGTGGCAGTAGTCCGATTTCGCCCATCTGGAATACCAACCTTCTCAGAGTGCCAAGAACACGTGTACCAAGTTTCATCAAAATACCTTAATTTTTACTCAAGTTATCGCTTGCACGGACAGACGGACGAACAGACAGTCGCTCGGATTTCAACTCGTCTTTTCATCCTTATCATTTATATATATGTCTATATCTAACTGGGACTAACTCGATTAGTTCTGGGTGTTAGAAACAACGTTTAGGTGAACAAAACTAATATGCTCTCTAGCAACAAGTTGCGAAAGTATAAAAACCATACAAAATCAAAAAAATTAACCCAATACAATATGAAATATGCTTCACCGAGCACCAGAGAGTTCGTGCCTCTGTGGTCCATAATAATGCGTACTTGCAAAAAGTGAATTGGGGAGCGCCCGATACACTACATCGCCATTGATGTTGTTTCAATTTCATTTAAATCTTAAATGATTGTTTCTTGCAGCAATACACCAGCACGCCATCCACAATGAACAGACTCGAATTGCACAACAAAAATTAGCAATGTCCTCTGTTCAGTCGACGGTGATGTACACAACATCTATTGAGCTTAAATATTGTTGGGTCGAACTTCGGATCCTCCAAATATATATTGGCTGTATGACAGAAACTTTTGTTGCTCATTATAGGAAAATTCTCTTTTAGTATTGCCCATTGCATTCACACAGGAGACTCGAGTTGCAGGGCAATTTTTTACATTCCCTTTCATATCACATTCTCAAATTGTGCGCTTGTACGGTTCATTTAAGCTATACAAAAAAATATTTTCATTAGGTAATTTTTACCCTTATTCTCCAGTTTCTAAAATCTTTCTGTTATATAATATTAATGTATATATTTTTATACATACACATACGTGTATTACACACAAAAATTAGAAGATAAAATTAGAAGAACGAGGACTCGGTGCTCTTTGTCTTTCCTCGTCGCCCCTTCATCCACAAATTACGAGTTTGGAAAACAAAACTCTTCGTGTACGGACTTGGTCTTACAAAAATAAGATATTTCAACAAGAAATTACATAATTTACCTTACCTTACCTTACCTATATAGATATGTATTCATGTATGCGTGTATACAAACATACTCGTATATAATAATTTTTGGAAGAATGCACGTGCACATACTGCACATCCTTTGCACCACTGACCACCACGGCGCAAATGGTGGCCACTACAGAATTGACACCTGACCGTCAGGTTTTGGTGTCAACAAATTAAATTAAGTTAGCAACATAAAAACAACCAGAAGTCAACGGCATATAAACACCTAGCCCCCCATTAACCGAATTTCTTGCGAATTATTCATATTATATAAAAGCTCCAGCGCATTTAAAAATTAAAGCCTTAAATAATGCATGTGTTAACAAATGAAAAAAAGCCAACTTATAAAATCCTATCGCCAAAATTCTTATTATTAAACCCAGTTGTCTCAACACTTAACTCGGACCTGCACTCTCAACTTAGACCTTCTGAACGAAACAATCTCCCAGAAGCGGACAGCTTTCGCCAATAGGAGAGGAATTGTGTTCTATCAGGACAACGCCGGGCCACACACATCCATAGTGAGTCGCCAGAAGCTCCAGGAGCTTGGTTAGGAGGTTCAAATGCATCCACCTTAGAGTCCAGTGATTACTACTTCTTTCTGTCTATGGCGAATGATTTTTCTGGTGAAAAACTCACTTCAAGAGAAACTCGAGAAAATCGAATGTTCCACTTTATTGCCAATAGGAACGAGAGTTTCCATGAGTGGCATTAAGAAATTACCTTCAAAATGGCAACAAGTTATCGAACAACACGGTGCATGTTTGACCTAAATCAGATCGTTCTAACTATGCTAAATAAAACCTTCAATTCAATACAAAAATAATGAATTTCTTTTTACTAGACCTAATACAGTAATACAGACAAGCACATGTACTTTACTTTAGAGCTATTTGCAAAATCCATAGATTTTAGAACTTGAGATAAATTTGATCGATAATCTTTCAATTAACCAATAAGCCCCCTGTAATAATATTTGAATTTAAATAATATTAATATTTCGAGCTGTCTGCCAAATTCTGCTCTTTTCTCAGAGACGCGCTTACAAAATACTAAGGACTGTCACATCAGCAACATTCCTCAAAACTTATTGAACTGTATAATTAATTTAAATATTAAGGAAACATTTGAAAGCTAGTAAGTGAAGGTTATTTTCGAAGTTAAATTGACCCTTTACATTTCGGTACCGTAATAATTTATTTTGAATGCTACAACAATATGTGTCTTTAATTTAACGTTGTAGCAGCATTTTTTCCTTTATCTTATTTATACACCAATAAAATAAGTAGTTCTGGAAAGCAAAAAATTTTATTTAAAACTCTACCTTACCTTTTTCCCTCATTTCCATGAGAAACATTCTCATACATTTCAGATTTTTATCTAAGACTCGAAACGTATCAAAACGTAGAATAATTGTATCCATATTGTAATGTTAACTATAATTGGATTGTTCCAATGTTTACACAAAAGCTGTTTCCACTTGTATTCAACAAGTGTCTGCACACAATTTTAGATATATATATATATAAAGTATTTAACAGAAAAAATTGACACTGACACAAAACGGACACAACGCGACGAACATATGAACCGGTCAGCAGCAGCTGAGAAATCGTAAGAAATAAGCAATTCTAAAAAGAATTTAAATATTTCAAACTAGCGGAGCATAATTGATTTACAGTTGTACAATGAAACCAAAACGAAATTCAAGATTTATTGAAATCCTTGAACATAGTAAAACTAACATACATATATAAATTTTACATAACATACATACTTCTAATATGTACTTGTGCATATTAGTATTTGTGTATAGTTATGCCCCACTATGCACACACATATGTTTATTCTTTATTTTATTCTCCAATCCTTTTTCTTTTTTCAATGTCTTATATCACAGGGTTGCTTTGAGACTGATATCGCTTAAAACACCAAATTTACTCAGGGCAAAATTTCGTATTTTTATTAATGCTGATTTTCTAAAAAATTTTAATATGCATCATATTTTATGTGGTTTTATTATTGGCTGTCATAGTGTAGACCTTTTAGGTATATCCGAGATATTATATACAGATTTTAAAAGGTACATATGTAATTGGCCAGAATCACGAAAAGTAAACGTTGACCCTCATGCGTCTCGCGAATGTCTAATAAATATATTAGGTCTAGTTAAAGCATTTCTCCATTTTTTTTCTGCATCTTACGTTATATAAGGTAATCGGGTTACACCATATGACGTTTGAAATACTTTGATACTAAAAAGCTTCTCAGAAAATTTGATGATTGCCTGACTCAGTATTATTTCAACATGCCTTAAAATTGATGGAGAGCATCAATTAAAAAATAAGTCAAGCATTAAAATTTTTCTTCGATAAAGGCGAAAACGCAATCCAGACGACTGAAAATGTGAATAATATTTGTGGTTTCGATAACAGCCGATTCGATTATCATATCGACATACGATTATCATATCGGGTTAAGCAAAATGGCCTTAGAAAGATAAGATTTCGTACAAAAAAAAAATTCTGAGATAGTTTTGTGATTGCTTGACTCAGTATTAGCCGTATTTTAGTGTTTCTTCATTAAAGACGAAAACACAAGCCAGGCGGCTGAATATGTGAGTAATGTTTATGGTCCTGGCCCAGGAAACAAACATTGCACGAAAAACCGTTTGGAACCGTTTGGAAGCATTTAAATAAGGTTGGATATAAAATAAAGCTCGATGTATGGGTGCCACAAGAGTTAACGCAAAAAAACCTCATAAACCGATTTTCCATTTGCAAATCGCAACTGAATATCAACAAAATCGAATAGTTCTGAAGCAGATGGTTACTAATGATGAAAATTGGATCCTTTACGACAATATCAAGAGAAACCGGTTGCAGCCGAATCGGGATGAACCGGCGCAAATGGTGGCCAAAACAGGATTGACACTTGACCGTCAGGTTTTGTTATGTGTTTGGTAGGATTGGCAGGGAATCATCTTTTGTAAGTTGCTCCCCTATGTTCAAATACTTGACTCGGACCTGCTCTCTCAATTTAGACCTTCTGAAGGAAACAATCACCCAGAAGCGGTCAACTTTGGCCAATAGGAGAGGAAATGTGTTCCATCAGGACAACGCCGGGCCACACACATCCATAGTGAGTCGCCAGAAGCTCCACGAGCTTGCTTAGGAGGTTCTTATGCATCCACGTTATAGTCCAGTGATTACTTCCTGTTTCTGTCTATGGGAATTTATTGCCAATAGGAACGAGAATTTCTATGAGTGACATTAAGAAAGTACCTTCAAAATGGCAACAAGTCATCGAACAAAACGGCGCGTGTTTGGCCTAAATCTGATCATTCTAACTAGGCTAAATAAAACCTTCAATTCAATACAAAAATAATGAGTTTTTTTTTACTAGGCCTAATATGTACATATAATATAAACACATATCACAATTTTAAAATTTTTGTTTTTATCTGATTCCCTAATAACAGCCATATTTGATTAAACTTAATTTTAAATGATATTATATTATATACATTCTCGTCACTAGAATTCAATCCATTTGTTTTACAGATTGCCCTAACCTTCAAAATACATATCTATAAATTTAAAATATGGAGGAAAATTGGTGCGTAAGATAAAGCATTCTGAGTGATGCAAGTCTGTTGTGGTATAAATGGGATAAAAAAGAAATTCGCGTTTCAATAGTGACTTAATCAATGTTATCCGGGCTCTGCACCAGGCGAAGCAATCATTCATAAGTGTTTGGCTAAATTCCATAGACAATAAATGCAGTGGACGTCCAGAGGGGTTGTTATGGACGAAAACATAAAAAACTGGAATATTATTTAGGATGACCGTAAAATAAAATTAATCATTTCAAGAAGAAACTGTCGTTTCATCTAAACACACCGTGGAACAAATCTATAAAAACGATAGCGAATTGTATGAATCGGGATTCGAATTGATAACGCATTCCCCATATTTTCAGTTTCATGCCTCCAGTTGTAATCGCTGGAAAGGAATTTAGTGGCAATGAAGAGGTAGTCATCAGTATTGAGAAATATTTTGAAACTAACCACAAATCGTAAATTTTTAAGATCGTTATAATGTATCGTTCTCGATGATACATTATGTGAGAAGTGGCGAAGATAACATATGTTGTATGTATGTGACGCAGTTTAAGTAACTAAATAATTACTAAATATGAGAGGTTATAATCGAAGAAAATGTCCCTTATTGTATATATATTTCGATATGAATACTCCTCGGTGGACCAGGCTGCCCTCGGAGTTGCTGCAATCCAATTCATCGAGGCATATTCATGATACATGAATGGAATATACTGAGCCCACTAGGAAACAGACTTACAAAACTTTTCGGTTTATATAGCATTAAAAAATATAGACGCCCTTAAGTAACCATCCCCACATATCCTTACTCATGTACGAGTCTTTTTATTTAAATTCGTAAGAGGACAAAATCCATTTTTCGGAATTTCTAAAATTTCGATTGCCCTGTAACGAATAATGCCAAAAACGGAAAATTCGGTGGCGAAGATGATTTATCAGGCTTACATATGAGCCAATTCAATTATTAAATTATAGGTAAACCTGAACAGAACCACTACCACATCCTATATAAACAACTTTAAACCACATCAGCTTATTTGTATTTATAATAGATATCTGAGGCGTTAGGAAATGTAAAAGACAAAGCTTCTATACATGATGTAGTTTCCCAAAACGAACAAAATCGGCCTCACGTTGACTTCATAGTACGAGTATACTATTTTACACCTTTTCTATCCAGATATAATCGATTAAGCTTATAAAACTATCTGGACAGCTAGAGTTATGTACAGAAATGCACACATATCAATTGCTCATTTTTGAGCTGATGAGAGTAGTTGTGGTGGATAGATTCTAATATTTCTTATTAAACCTAAAGAGAGGGCGAATAATCAAACTTTATTGCCTTATTCTGTTGATTAAGATTCCTTAAAATACTTAACTTTTTACTTGAATTATCTTGTAAACGAACGAACGAAAGCCATACACTTTGATACTGTATATAACACACAACCGTTATTTGATAGCTACAAAAATTCGCTATTAAAATGTTAGTAAGCACGTTTTTGAATTCAAAAAATACGTAAGCTTCAGTCATTACTTACCGGCTTGAGTCCATTGTTCACAATCTGTCTGCCGGAATAATCCAACCCAATCGAAGAGAAGTTCCTCGTAAGAAGCCATTTAATATTTGCAAGATACGGAAACTTCTGTAGATATGTAACATGTAGTATACATACGTACTTATGTATGTTTGCACTATTTTATATATCCGCATTGAGCACTGTAACGATAAATGGTAAAAATCAAACAAAGCTAGATTTTATTTCGTTACGTATTTGAATGCATAATTCTTTGGGTACATACCTGTTAGTTTGTCTAATCAATTAGGTGTCTTTATTTTAGTCTTTAATTAACAGTTTTCGGCAACAACGCATAGGTCACATCTTTACTTTATTCATTTCTAGCCACCATATTAGCCAGATATTTCACGTTTTGGAAATATTTAAGTGTATCCTGAAAACTCTAGAAAAGGTTCGGGATAGTTATAGACTCTCTCTTCATTTGAAACATAATTATATACAAGCTGTTCAATTCCTGTTCCAACCTCCATGTCACGCATTTGTCGATCTTGGGCTTCATACAGATCTAAAATGCCTTGCCAAATAATTATTTTATGCTGTCGTTCTCCAACTTGTGTAGTCTCGTTCAATTTAGTTAATCGTAAATCCAATCAATGGAACTTTTCTCACTGATCGCTACCTCATCATGCGCACTCTTCTCAAGTGTTCGTCAACCGTTGATGTACTGAATATTATGTGACCTGTAGACAAAAATAATAATCAACTTAGTCTAAATCACTACCTCTACTTCACCAACGTGTAATATGTTATACGTGTTCAAGCATACTAATATGCAAGTGTGTATGCAAATCTATGTATATAGATACCGGGTTTTGCTCACTCACTCTCCGAACACCTGCTTGTTCGCTGCGCCTACGTTCAACTAAGTATTTATCATCGGTTTCATTGATTTAGTGATGAATAAATATATACATACATACATGCTTCTCTAATTTTTATTTTTATTTTTACACAGGGAGAAATAAATGTGACTTTAATTTAGTCGCAAGATCCTGCTCTTAATGCTGTTAGGTATAAAGTACATTATTCTTTAATTTATATTAAACTATTTCATTAAAGTTCGATAAATGAATAATCAATAACAATGAAGTATGGGCTCATTTTTGTGTTCAGATTCATAATTACGTTTGAAAACTACCGAAAAAGACTTGGGGAACATAATACTCAGGACACGAAGTAGTGTACTTTCAAAAGAGGGTCAATGTGTTTCACTCCCACATCCAGTTAACTTTAATATAGATGTCTCAAACAATTAGTGAGTAAGCAGAGACCTTCATATTTATCAGAATTCATATTGGTCCATAGTCGTGGTACCGCTCACTTTACGGTGAAAACTCATATCTTACAAACAACTCGATCATATTTAAAATTTTAGTTTTGGTTTGGTGTTTGTTATTTCACTTGGGAGAGTTTGAAAGTGGAAGAAGATAACACAACCACGCTTACTTCCAACAAAACGTTACTTTGCGTCTCATAATCTTTTATTTTAGGTTAGATAACTTAAAAAAACAAAACTTAGCCCAAATAAATCCCCCTGCGGGTGAATCTTATTTAACAATGAGAAATTCGGTTCACACCTATTTCCGGGTCCGAAAATTAGGATCTATGTTGTTTCTGTTAACTTTATTACATGGTATATTGATCAAGATTTGACATATTTGAATGAATTTTAAATATGTCTTTTCTTGAAAAAATGTGGTTTGGTGTCAAAGTGTCTGGGATCGGGCTACATCTTGCCACAGTTCCAACATACTCAATATAATGATTTTCTCCGCTCACATTGATTTTATCGGTAAAAGTGTAAGATATCTAGTAAAGAAATTATATTCTAAATAAAATTGAGCGAGAATTCACTTAATATAATGTACCTCCCTACCCTCAGCACTAATAATGCTGACATTATAACATTAACACTCACAAATGATAAAATACAAGACTGTGTCTTGAAGGCGCAGAACAGTTGCTTAAAAGTACATTTTTTTAAAACCATTTGACATTCAAATCAAAATCAAAATATTCTAAAAGGTTCATAAAAAGCAAGCAGTGTATTTACTACATCACAGTGTATCATTCTTTGTTATAATTGAACACCTTGCATACTGTACATACTGTACTGTACATTTAATGAAAGTGTGATAATACTTTACATGATGCCCAATCTGAAAAACTATTTCTTCAGTTCAATTAACATCACATAGCACGAAAAGGAAACCACCAAAAAGAAGTAGGAGAAACGGAATAAAATACTTAATAGGAAAGTTTTAAAGAATAATAAAGCCGGAGAAATACAAACGCACGCTGCTATGGGAATTAAGCGTGGTTTACCTATAATTAAGTGTTTGCCAACATTGTTCAGAAACTTTATTGCAATTTTAGTAGTTTTTAACAATACCGCTATATGAAATTTGGTCGCGGTTAACCTATTTCTTAATTTTCACACCGTGGCATATAGTTATGATATCCAATGCCAATACAAAGTTTTGTTATTATGCACATACATTAAAACGTCTAGAGGCAGGGTTATGCCCACTTTGTAAAATTCTGAGAACCCACAGGCGTCGGAATTTTACTCTGTTCAAAGGCTAGATAAATTTTTGAAACTTTTGACTACTTGAAGAAATATATATAAAAATATCCCTGAATGTTTTTATAAACATATTGAAAGGAATCTTTTAATACGATTGAATTTTGGTTGTATCACCGGAAATATTGTCACTAATGTCCACACTAATAACTCTCGGATAAAGATAAATAGTAGGACAAAAAATTGTGTAAAAAAAAAAAAATTGGTTAAAAAAAGTGCAATTAAATTATACCCTTGGTTCTCGAACATATTTACACATAGAACGAATGTAAAATGGATTTGTATGTAGTGTATGGCGAAACGATTTCATCCCGAGCGAAAACACTAGTGTGTCGTTTATGACTACTTTAACTCAACACGGATTCGAACTTATCTAATGTCACACAGCCTATAATTATAATTTATTGTAATACACGGTAACTCTGCACATGAATGTGCTGCGTCCTCTAGCGGTAAAAATGTGAAATTCACATATTGTCCGCCGTAAGTTCTAAACGTCAAAATAAAATTTTCAGCAGTGCGCATTATTTTTATTTTTTGGGAGAGTGCAGTGAAATTTCTATCAATTTCCGTTCAAAAAATTTTTCACACGACTTTTACGATTTGCTACGAAATCCACCGATAACTGAAGATAATTGAAAGTACTTTTCGAAAAGCTACATACAGTGCATGCAACTATAGGTTCAGCGGTGCAAGGGCTCAAGATCAAAGTTCGAGTTAGGCGTAGTGAGAAGTAAAAACGCATATAAATTTCTAAAATATGACAGTATCCGCCGGGGCAGCTGACTCTAACAGCAATGTAGCCGGCAACGAATCATCATCCATTTTGTTAGGCATCGTAGAGGAAATTATCTATAGCCCACTAAACTTGGCACTTGTAGCAGTCATAGTATTTCTTTTTTACAAAATTATAAAGGATCGTTATGAAGTACCCAGGGACAGATCAGGTGATGGTGCTTTGCAAATACCGGAGCTTACTAAATTACGACGAGATTTCACCATACAAGAGTTGCGTGCATATGATGGAAATGGACCGGATGGTAGAATACTTATAGCAGTAAATGGAACTGTATACGACGTCACAAAAGCAAAACGCTTTTACGGACCAGGTACATAAAATAATACATACATTAGCATATTTGTTTTTTTTTTGAATAAAATCCCCCATATAGTAGGAACTTTAATATAAATGTATGTGAACGTGGATAACTTTAAGTACATTTTATATGAGGAAAATGATATAAAAAGAAAGCTTGCGACGATAACAAGAACGACCGGCCGGTAGCGTAAATGTTATCAGGTGATATACGCACTGTACATATAAATATATATATGTGTTTATATTTCCCTACCTTATCTTAAAATCATCTACCGATCACTTCTAAAATAGCAACTCATTGTGTGTAAATATGTATATGAACATTTACTTTTTGCAAGGTAACATACTTTAAAAATATCAAGCACGCAGCAGAGATATGCATAGATGTACAGAAAGCAGAATTTACATGTATTGTTTGCAATTAATTTAAACAATATTATTTTATTATCTATAGCTGGGCCATATGCGTCATTTGCTGGCAGGGACGCATCTCGTAATTTAGCAACATTTAACGTCGAACCAAATAATAAAGAGGAATATGATGATCTAAGTGACTTAAATGCTATGGAAATGGATTCTGTGCGGGAATGGGAGATGCAATTCAAAGGTAATAATATGAGAAATCAAGTGGGTCCGTATTTGAAAAAACATTTTTTATTTAGAAAAATACGATCTAGTGGGCAAATTACTACGTAAAGGTGAGCAACCTACTAATTATGACGACGAAGAAGAAGACACTAATGAGGTTGTCACCGAAGTCAATGCGGCTTCCTCTGTTCCCACCACAAATGCAAGCAACAATGATGACGGTGTTAGGAAGCGTGTCGCTAACTCGAAGGATGAGGAAGTTAAATAAATAGTAGTTGTCTTTCTAACATTTGTCTTGGAATCCCAATTGATAGATTAAAAAAAATTTTAGTTTACTAAAAATTATTTAATTAAAACATTGAAAACCCTCTACTGAAAAGTTGTACGATGCTTATCAGTAGATAAATGAAAATATAAAGAAAATTACGTAAATTTTTAAGCAATTTAAAATCCTTATTATGCACATCCTAACCGATATTACACATATTGTGTTATTTGTCCTAATCTATATTCAAAAATATATACAAAACAACATATACAGGTTTGTGATTGGCATATTCTCTAGCTCAGAAATCTGAAAAATAAATAAATCAAATTAAAAAAATTAGGTATTCAAAGAGGGTATTTGCAAAAAAGCGGAAATACAATCCGAAAATATACTATTTACTTAATTTTACATATTACACAATATCTGCGGCTTGAGATGTAATCGTTTATTCCGACGAACTAAATACATGTAAGGTATGTGTATTGTTCAAGTAAATATATTTAAAAATGAACTCACTAAATTTCTAATTTTAATACCTTGTGTTTGACCAAATTTTGCCTATAGCATTAACTTCTATAATATCATCGTTCTCAAGGCAGCTGGGTTTACATAATTGGAGCGTGCAGGGGTTTTCATCGATAATCTCAACAGCATTCCCTCAAAATAACAAAGAAAAGCGGGAGAATTGTTATGACTGCTAACTATTCACATAATTAGAGTTTGGTCTCTTCAACTGTGGCGAAAGAATAATGTGTTCTAGCTGAAGAAAACAATTTTGAAAAATTCTGCTTAGTTGAAAATTCTTGGCCTTTCATAAATCCAGGTGGTTCCGGTTACATTGACTCGTTGGGGGAACGGTGACCAAGTGAACGGTCCAAGTGACCTCCCTTATCATCTGTATCGAAAGCTTTATATGAGTTGAGATTGAGATATATCATATAAGGACTATCTTTGTTGAACCTATTAGATGTTGAGACATTTTTAACAAATTTTTGAAGTTAAGTCATGTTGTTATATATCTAAGTCCGATTTAGAGAATAACGAAGTTTTAATTCTCTCTATGCACTTCCAATTTCCCTTATTTTGGTCATAAGATTTGACAGAGCCGAATTGAGAATCACGTTGACATAATATTCTCTTCCCGATAAGACCGTAGCAAGTAATCTATCTAGTCTATCAGTTAAAACTTATGTTAATTACTAGAGAACTACCAGAATTTTCTGCTAAAATTACTATAACTTTCTTAGGGTCGAGTTGACAAAACAACCCGAAACTATTGTGTAAATGTGATGGCACATTTTTTCAACGTATAGGTCTTTCGGGCAGT
Source organism: Bactrocera minax (assembly GCA_021498325.1). Taxonomy (NCBI): domain Eukaryota; kingdom Metazoa; phylum Arthropoda; class Insecta; order Diptera; family Tephritidae; genus Bactrocera; species Bactrocera minax. The sequence continues at coordinate 1,158,411 of JAKEEE010000019.1, read as the reverse complement.
CGATACTGCTGGAATAATGGTGCATGTTGCTGTCATCCTTTTCCTAGTCTAGATGTCTCCTCGTACATAACACCAACTTATACAATTCACATATCTGTAATCGCGTCTCTATGTTTTTAAACCGAAACAAATATAGCAATAAATTTATTTGGGCATTTGTTATCTTGGCAAAATCATTTGCGAGATGACGTTTAGCAGATAAGTTCGTACTATAGAAACGCAAGTTTGAGCTCTTGAATGGTTTATAAATTTTACGAAGATGACAAAAATTTATGAGGAGAATGGAAAAAGTAGAATATCAACTTTTTTGACAAATGTGTTCTTGGAAAAATATTTCACGTATTATATGGTTCAAGGCTTAAATAATTTTTCCATAATCTCAATTACTAGTTTGAGGATACGAAATTCAATAATAAAATATGTGCATGGATATGTACATATGCTAACAATAATCATTAAAATACCAACTAAACATATAAGAATATATATATTAACTACTATTTTCCATATGTTGTTATAATTTCTGTTTTGCAATTTAACCTGTAACTACAAAAACGCGTATGCGTAACCTTGAGCTTAGTTGCGTGAAATTCGATCAATTCCATAGTGCTCTTTAGAATGTGTTGATAGTTCTCATTGTCTCGTGTACTATGTTGTTATGTTTACGCACCCTAGCGTAGTTGCGTAAACATCTAAGCTATGAAACTCATCGCGTAAGATTATGTGTATTCTACTCATCTGTCAAACATGCGCATACGATTATGCGAGTTATATAGTGTCAACTTTAAACATAACGCAACGCAAAAAAACAAAAACACCATCCATTGGAACTTTATCTTTGCAAGCATCATGCGACAGAAAGTATGTTCAAGTTGCTGCTTCAAAATTTTTTTCAGACCAGAACAAATCAGACCTGTCAAACTGCCAAAATGACAATTTATTGCTAGCAATAGTTGTAAAAATTATTTAAAGTATTTGTACGACATACATGTGTTGAAGTGAAATTTACTGGTGTAGGGCTTTGTATGCTCACAGTTGCTCATTTAGGAAATGAAAAGTTGAAATATATAGTCAAATTGAAAGCAAAAAAACTAATTCTCAAATATTTGTTTTCTAAATATAGCTAAATAAAAAAAAATTACTATTGTGGTAAATTTATATGAGAATTACAAGAAGTGTAATTATATTATCCCTTGATTCTCGCACATGTTTACTCATTCAAAAACAAACATATAATGGATTTTGATGTCGAAATGCTCGTAAAGACTTTGGTTCATGTTTTCCGGTTTTTAATTATTCCTAATAATTCTCTCATTTAAATATGTCGTTAAAGAGTAGTGGTTTCCACAATATATATGTATGTAAACAGACTTGACTGCTATATTTGTATACATACTTCCTTAGTTAGTGACTATTGAATACTTTTGATTGGCGACAATATATAAACTTATTCCTTCCATTAAATGCAAGCCTGATGTGTACAATATGTCATTGATTATTGTCATTGAATTGTCAAATATCATATTGGATATTGTCTACAGATCAAAAATACGTCTGCGGGAACAACATTTAGCTGTCGCTGAAAACATTTTAATATTTTAAAGTAAGTTTTTTTATAAAGACTATTTCAATCCAACATTAGATATCGTATCTTAATAATAATCCTGCTTTAATATTTAAAATTATTAAATTGTCTTTTCCCAATCAGTTCTTTATTCGGTCATTGGCTTATATAATTAAGACATACTATACGTTTTGAGCTTAAATTTCTTCTAAGATATTTCTTTAAATTGATTTTATTGATTTTTAGAAAGAAAATGTTTCGTGCGCCGCTTACGAAGGTTATACAAGGAAGATTCGGTTCACCAACACATGGGATTACCAGCAAAGCCATTCGTTCTAGCGCTGCGTTATTGCAGACACCAGCTAAGGCACCAGAAAAAATAGAAGTTTTTGTTGACGATGTCCCCGTTAAAGTTTTGCCTGGAACTACTGTTTTGCAGGTAATGTAATGATAACCAATATTTTTAAATTAGTCCTATATACAATAATATAATAACATTTTGGTTTGTCAGGCATGTGCAGTGGCTGGGGTAGAAATACCACGATTTTGTTATCACGAACGTTTATCAGTTGCAGGCAATTGTCGCATGTGCCTTGTAGAAGTAGAAAAAAGTCCGAAGCCCGTAGCAGCATGTGCAATGCCTGTAATGAAAGGATGGCGTATAAAAACTAACTCCGAAATGACCAGAAAAGCACGAGAAGGCGTAATGGAATTCTTGTTAATGAATCATCCACTGGATTGTCCAATTTGTGACCAAGGCGGCGAATGTGATCTTCAAGATCAAGCTATGGCGTTTGGTTCAGATCGTTCCAGGTTTACTGATATAAACCATACTGGAAAAAGGTACATTTTATTATTTTAGGTTTTGAGTTATAAATTGATTTGATTGTAATTTTTCAGGGCCGTTGAGGATAAAAATTTTGGACCACTAGTCAAAGGAGTAATGACTCGTTGCATTCACTGTACTCGTTGTGTTCGATTTGCCTGTGAAGTGGCTGGTGTTGAAGATTTTGGTTCTACGGGCCGTGGTAATGACATGCAAATCGGTACTTACGTTGAAAAGCTGTTCCTGTCTGAACTTTCCGGAAATGTTATAGATTTGTGTCCCGTAGGTGCATTAACTAACAAACCTTACAGGTAGCTTTTTTTTGTTTAACTTTTGATATGGTTGATATAAATATACCAAAATAATGCAATAGTTTCGTAGCACGACCATGGGAAATTCGAAAAGTTAGTAGTATTGATGTTTTGGATGCCGTTGGTAGCAATATCGTCGTAAGCACGCGAACGAATGAAGTTCTTCGTATTGTACCCCGAGAAAACGAGGATATTAATGAAGAATGGCTTGCAGACAAATCACGTTTTGCATGCGATGGTTTAAAACGTCAACGTTTGGTCGCACCCATGGTTCGCATGCCAAATGGTGAATTACATGCAGTAGAATGGGAAGGAGCATTAATATCTGTAGCTAGAGCTATAAAGAACGCTAAAGGTGCTGTTGCTGCTATAGCTGGTCAACTGGCAGATGTGGAATCGCTTGTGGCTCTTAAAGATTTGCTAAATCGTAATGGTGGGGAAACTCTTTGTACCGAGCAAAACTTTAATGTTAAAGGTTCTGGGTCTGACTTGCGATCAAACTATGTTTGCAATACCACTATTGGAGGTAAGACATTTTAAAAATTTTTAAATATAATAAATTCACAACATCGATTGATATTCGTTACAGATATGGAGAAAGCAGATGCTGTTTTACTCATCGGTACTAATCCACGTTATGAAGCACCCTTAATCAACACTCGTTTACGTAAATCATATATCAATAATGAAATGGATATTGCGTCCATCGGACCCAAAATAGATCTCTCATACAATCATCAAAATTTAGGAGAAGATGCTGGTTTAATTAATCAAATTTGTAGTGGTGGACATGAATTTTCAAAAGTACTTGAAAATGCTAAGAATCCTGCAATTGTATTGGGAGCAGATGTATTGGAAAGAACTGATGCAGCTGGCATACATACAACAGTAGCTTCGTATTGTAAAAAACTGAACAAAAAGGTTTGTTACCAATCAATGATTATGATCGTCCCGTTAAACTTATAGCATTATAAGTATATTTTTTATTTAAATATTACAAATTAATGTTGTTGTAGCGGCAGAAAACAATCCGCAAATAATGTTAAAAATGCTGCCGACTTGACAGCATTTGGACGTATATATATCCAGGCCCGTTCCGATTACGTTATATGATTTTTTGTGTAGGAACTAATCTAATTAAACAATGTTTTGTGAAATACTTACTCATTACGAAAAGAAAGCGGTCAGTGCGAATCCGTATATCAAACTAGTAAAATTAATGAAACATCTTGTAAATTTATTCAAAGCAGGTAATGAAAAAAAGAGCTATTTTAATAGTACTATGGATGTATAACTACAACACAGAAGAGCGAATCAAAATAAAAGAAAAAATCCAGAAGGAAACATTATCTGCAACGGAAAGAGGAAAGCATGGTTTCACTTGGTATCATGGCAAAAAAGTTTTAGCGGTTATACAACGAATTAAAAAAATGAAGTTATACGGCGTCTTGCGTAGACAACTTTGTTTTATATATTATATACATGTATATTGAGATGTGAATTTAACGAACAAAACAACTGCAGGCAGGAGGACTTCTGCCGGAACATTCATAGTTATAGTTTCATAGTTTCAATTTATTTAAGATATAAGGCCTTCGGCACAACTTACATTAAGTCAAAATCAATTTGTCGCAAAATATTATTTACTTACTTAGTTTAAAATTTTTTTTTTTTTAATCTCAGGGCTGGAATGCATTTAATGTACTGCAGAATAGTGCAGGGCAAACCGGTGCTCTGGATGTTGGATATCAGCCCGGAATACAGGCTGTACTTAAAGCACAGCCAAAAGTACTAATACTTCTTGGAGCTGATAGTGGAAAAGTTGATCGGGAAAAGTTGCCCAAAGATTGTTATGTTATTTATATTGGACATCACGGCGATAACGGTGCTTCGATTGCAGATGCCGTTCTTCCTGGTGCTGCATATACAGAAAAACAAGCCATATATGTGAATACTGAAGGCCGTGCTCAACAAACGTTAGCCGCTGTATCACCCCCAGGAATGGCTCGTGAGGACTGGAAGATTCTACGGGCTCTGTCAGAACTTTTAGGTGGACTTAAAGTTTATTGTGTAACAAACAAAAAATTAATTGATTTTTTTTTTTTGAATTTTTCAGGCACTCCTTTGCCTTATGATAACTTGGATGATTTGAGAAATCGCATTGAAGATATAGCTCCGCACTTGGTACGTTTTGGAAAATTGGAGTCTTCTATATTCGGCAGTTTAACTGAGCAATTGGCCACGGTAAACTTTTATTATAGCCTTCTGATTTTCAGGAGTTAACAACTTTCTTTTCTAGTCCAAGTCAATTGAAAATACAAAAATAGATGTAAAACAGAAGAAATTGCACGAATACTTCATGACGGACCCTATTTCCCGGGCATCACCAACAATGGCTAGATGCGTTCGTGAAGTATCTGGACAAGAGGCAAAAGAAGAGTCCCAAAGACAAGCCGCTTGTTAAATCTATACGAAAATATGCATCTTTCTAATCGATACATCTTATAAAAAAACTAGTATGCATTGTTTAATATCTTCTGGCTATATTATTTAGTAAGACGCATATAATTCAAAAAACTAAATACCAACAAAATGAAGATTAACATTATAAATGTCGTTAAAGTTTGATTAAAATTACAACTAGGTATAAATATTGAGAAGTTAATAGATTTTTGAATTGACAATTGCAAGTACACCTAATGATTAATGACGTTCATATAGTAAATTTAGAGATGCACGATACTGACTAAAAAAATTTCGAAAATTGGCTTCATTCTCAGAATCAGATTCATCTGTTATTTCCATTTTTATTGCCGTAGGCATTTGTGGGAAGTCCTTCGTCGTTTCACCGTAATTAACTTTCATATCTTCTTTGATATTCTCCTTGAATTTAATAAACTCGTCCATGGAAATTTCTGTTTCGGTATCTCCTATAGTACAAATGTTCGAATTATCTTCCGATTTAGATAAACTCTGATTTATGTCATCCTCTTCGTCATTCTTAAAAATTGGCTCTAAAGTTGAAGATAAATTTAACGTGGGTAAAATTTGCTGCGAAATACACGAGGGAGGTGCAGAAGTTGTTAAAGTATTATCTTGGTCACCAATTTGAATCTGATCGCAAAATTGTTCTTCAGTGGCTAAAATAGCTTGCTGATTAGCGCTGCTGTAATAGATATGTTCATTAAATGTTACAAATAAATATTTAAATAATCGGACCATATTTCAGCTACAATTTTTTTAATTTCCATTGAACCATCTTCATACATTGGCAAATAATCTCCGAAAAAATGTAGGACTTGTTCTTTACTACAGTTGCCGTAATAGCCTGCGTATTCTGGGCGAAAGTCTTCGCCTAAATGTAACACCGAATCATGCGGATTTTCGAATAAATCAACGGGTAACTCTATAACTTGTTCTTCCTCTATAGCTCCAGTACCCGAACGACTAGTCACATCAGATTTAAGTCGCCGTTGCTGAGCTTGAATAGCAGCACATTCATCAGAAGCGTGCAATTTACCTTCCAAAATGCGTGTTTCATTTTGGAAACTCAAAATTGTTTGAAAGCGTAATCGGCTCTTTTGAATATTTGATAAACCTCCATGTGACATAAAACACAAGTCACCTAACATACGGTCAGCAACCTGGCGGTATTTCTGTTCTTCAGCCAAATGCTGCAATTGGTTAGAGGTCTCAACATCGATGTTATTTTTTTGCTCCATTTCTCCTAATAATTGATAGGTATGTCGTCGTATTTTCCCCAGAAGGTCTAGCCGATGACGTTGGAAATTTTCGTTCCTATACTGAAGGAGTAAATCTTCATCCGCTTCCGGCATGGCATTAAGTCTATCGAATTTAAATTGCTCGAGGTGCTCCAAGAAGACGGAACGGTTTTTAATTTTAAAAATAGACTGATTGGAATTTAAATAATCTTCTAGAGCAATTAAATCAAGCAGTATCACGGTTCCGTCTCGATTCCAACGTAGAAAATCACAAAAATCTAAATGAACAACTAACCACAATTTGTAAGGAAAAGGAAAATTTAATATATCTTGTCGGGTGACGTATGAAGACATTTCCTGCGTGCATTCCATTGCAGATGAAAGCAATTCAAGGTTATTTTGCATTTTTTCCGAATTGAAAAGCAAGCAAAGAAACTTTTTATTTATCTCTATTTTTTTAAATAACCTAACCGTACTTTATTGAGACAAGCCAACGGAAGAGGATATGTGATACATATTTCTGCAGTGATGCAATTCCAATAAAAAGTATTAAAGAAAATTTGTGCATTTTCTTTGAATATAAAAATTACCAATTGGAAAGAAAATTTCTAAAATAAAGAAAAAACTAATAACAACTACGCTGGTTACAAAATAATAAATTGTTTTGTTTTCAGTCGTATTATATTTAGTGTTTTATTATGTTTGTTTACATAATGCTAATTAAAATTAACACTACAAATCAATTTATTCCTCCAGAAGTTTTTGTTATTGCTATCGAAGAAAGAGTTTGTTAGAATTCTAATGAAGCGGCGGTCTCTGGTTGACTCTTTTATGAAACAGGTATAAATCTTTCCCATACTAACCTATAATTATTGATAAACTACTATTCCAATTTTAAAAGTCATCTATCCCGTTTACGAAATTTAAATTTATGTTTTTGTTGAATCTGAGTCATATTTACATGCGCTATTAGAACTAGAACTAGTACTGTTTTTTTTCCATTTATAACTAAATTTTATTTCAACTTTTATATGTTATGTCACTTCAACTTAGAGATTGTTGTTAATTGTTTTAAATCACTCATTTCGAAAATATTGTGTTTTGGTATCAAAGCAAATTTCACGAATTGTAGTATCACATTTTACAATTTCTTTCATACAGTCGACACAGTACTTACTATTTTTAATATCGATAAGTAATTACTGTCACTTATGGCAATTGTCAACCGTATGTTCGTTGGGCAAAGCAAACCGTAAAGCAAAAGAAACGAGTTATATAGAAAATTGTTTTTACAATATTTATTTAGTTAAGCCATTAAATTAGACTTTTGCTATGTTTGGTGGTGTGTCTATATTTTTTTATTTAATTTATCAACGATATCGATTCAATTAAATTTTTTGTATCTCTGTCAAAACTCGTGGTTATTAAAAATGTTTCGCTCCGTTGCTGCGCTGGTAAACGAAACATCCAAAGTACTAGTATGCAACTCTGGGTACTCCAGTGCTTTATTTGTTAAAGGAACTTTCGGACCGGTGGTTAACACAGTTGCAGTGCGACAACAGCAAACAATGCCAGTGGTGTAGATCCGAACAATCCACTTCTGAAAAACGTGCCTCATCATTTGGTAGTAATCAGCCTAATATGGTGGAATGGTCGATTGCTCGTTTAGATGATCTATTGAATTGGGGCCGCAAAGGTTCCATATGACCTTTGACATTCGGATTGGCTTGCTGTGCTGTGGAAATGATGCATTTTGCTGCTCCTCGTTACGACATGGATCGATATGGCGTTTTATTTGGAACTTCACCGCGCCATGCAGATGTTATAATTATTGCTGGCACCCTTACAAACAAAATGGCACTTGCCCTTCGTAAAGTTTACGATCAAATGCCTGAGCCTCGTTGGGTTATTTCCATGGGTAGTTGCGCTAATGGTGGTGGATATTATCATTATTCGTACTCAGTTGTGCGAGGTTGCGACCGTATTTTAAAACATTACAAACGTGCTACAGAAAGTAGGTCAAAATCATGCAAATTTCACGCAAATTTCACGCTGGACCATAGTGCTGCAGAGCATAGTACTAGACCAGTAAAAATCACAAGTATGCATTGGTATGACGACACTTCCACGTAATATATACTGTATATATTAATCTATCGAAAATGAAGCAAAATTTCAACATATGAATATTTACATTATTGTGTTAACAAACCTATAAAATGTATGTACATACTATATATTAATGCACTTATGTACGTCTTACTATATTTTGAAAAAAGAATTTGCTAATTTTTGTTAAATTAACTGATCCTATCTTAAATAACTATAACAGAATCAAGTCCTGTCCAAAGAAACTATAAAACCAAAATTAAAATTTCTTTATGTTAAAATAATGTGTAGTAAAGGTGTATAACTTTTAGAAAATTTATTCATTTTCATGTTTACATGTTTTTCAAAACTAGGAATTAAAATTTGTTTACAATGACTTAAACTTCAGATCTGCAACTAGAGCCACATGGTCGGAGGGAAAAACCACAGATGGTATAGCTGTATGACATTTCAATTCTTCTTCAGTAGGTAGGGGTACCACCTGTAACTCAAGTTATTTTTCATTTGGGAACTACGAAAGGGCCATTAAAATACCTGATGAATATCCAGGTAATCGCTTTGATAAAATATATAATCCAGGCAGGCTGCAAATGTATGCGTAAAGTTCGTGTACGGAGGTGTACCACATGCAGATTTTATTTGAAAAGGTTGAGAAAGGGACACATTTTGTACTGCCTCTTCAGGATCTGAAATCAAAAAGAATCAGACACATTATTGTCAACAGTTTCATGTTAATAAGTAAGTATTCGCACTGCTTATCCAATCAATACACTCTTTCCCAACATTTCCTTCTACCATTAATTTGTAAATACCACATTCCGGAACACTGTTGAAATCACCGCAAAATAGTAGTGACAGCTCTCGACGGTCAGACAAATTTAGTTTAGTTATAGTATCCTTATATATATGTTCGATGTACAACATTGCAAAGCCCATTTGTAAGAGCCTAATATGATCCGCATCCGGATGGAAATAGAGGTGCGTATTCGCAACTAACAAATAACGCCCGCTTTCCTTACACTTTAGCACCAATACCTTTAAACAAATATTATTTAACAAAATATGGAATTTACTTTTAAAATTCAAATATATACCTGAAGCGTTGTAGACCTATCGCAAATTCGCTCTACAAGCTTCTTGTTATCATTGATTTGTTTCCACAATTCCGCAAATTCCGGGAAAGTACGTATATTTTCACCAATATTTAGTTCATATTTATAAAGTAAATTAAAACGAGATGTCAAGAAAAATATAGCCACACCTTCTCCACACGTGCCTTTCTGAGCAATAACACCATCATAATCAAGTTCTTCAGATTCAAAAATATTTTTCAGATCTAAATCGAATATTTTTAAATCTACTTCCTGCAAACAAATGATGTCGGCATTGTAACCAATTATTTCCTTCAAGTATAATTGCTTCCGGTAGTCGAGTTTTAACGCATATGGTGGGCAGTAAGGAAAAAGATGCGTTCGCGTATAATCACTGTCAGCATACAGATCAGCTAAAATATTATACGAAACTACTCTGATATAATCGCCTCTCAACTTATTTTTGGTACACCAATGCCTCGTCTCAAACGGGCATTGACCCGGTCCTCTCTGTACTTCATTTTTAGTAATTTGTTCAACTTGTGGTCCATGTTGACCGGCTTCATTGACAGGTGTTAACTGAAACTTTAAAAAGTATCCTATATCCTTATTACTCGTATCATAGTGGAAACCATTACCGCACTCTACCCACTCAGCTCCTCGAAGTAAATCTCCGCTAGATGGCTGTTTCAATAGGTTAAATGAATTTGGTAAAAAAAATAAATATGTACAAAGAATAAATTGAAATAATAAAAATTACCTTTTTTGCTTTATACCATTTTCCAATACTTTGCTTGCGATCTGCAAACTGTAATTCTACCTTACTCGGGTATACCTTAAAGCCAGCTAATATATTTGTTGGTAAGGTTAAATTTAAAACCCAAGGCAAGTTGTATACTATTTCATAAGTTTTATCCATTACAAGTAATTTCAAGTCTTTGGTTTTGGTTTCCAGTAGTTTCTCAAAAGTCGTATTTTCAACTTTTTTACATAATTCAGAACGAACAATTTCTACAAGAACCTGAATGAAATTCATATTAAATTATATTAGTAACAATTATGGTCACATACCTTATCGTAATTCTTTGTTATTGTTTCTGGTGTTTGGGACAAACATTTCTTTCTGCCCTTTTTCGATTTTTTACTCAATTCCTTTTCTATATTATTCCGTATACGTACAAGGGCATCTTCTATTTTCTCAGTCATTTTACGGCAAAAGTTAAACTCTCTATCCACGTGTACTTCGTCATTGGTAAACCTAAAGTTGATATGAAGATCTTGATTGGATCCATCATGACGTAAATATACCTTATCCATTTCGTATTTAGTTCGATGAGCATGTGCTGTGCGACAAGTTGAATACCAAATTAAATTCCAACTACGTTGTATCTTCAGATGTAATGAGCAGGTGACAAATTTTCTTATTCCAGTTATGGGATAAATTAATCCAATTCTTAAGGTAGAAATTGTTGACAGCATTGGGCATTAATTGAATATGGTTCACAAATATGACAAATCAATGATGATCCCCACTATAATGTAAGAGATTTTGACACTTCAAGTGGACATAAAATATTAACAATAAACGATATGTAGCTTTTAAGAACAATCGATAAAATACGATAATTACTTGCGATTATTACATTCGAAATACCTCGAATAAATAAATTGTATTTATATCACTACCGTCAGTGGGAGTCATGAAAACCAAAATTCGCAATTATACGAAGAAATTTTAGGTAAGTATGTATGTTAAAAACAAATAAAATCTGCAAAATAAACTTTGATGAAACAGAGATGAGTGAGTTTTGTTCCGTTTCGTTTCCTCTGCAGTCATGTCTATGCATCCGGAACGGACTCGGATATAGATCCGGCTAAGGACTGCCAACACGACATTTTTTTAAATTATTTATCGAATGTTTTCTGCCGCTACATTAAGAACATTCTATAACGTATGTCTTATTTAACAAAGGTTAAATATTATTAGTAATAAAACCACTAAAGTACAAAATCACAAAATTTAAATATGAATTGCACTATTGTGAAAGTCTTCAGACGGCAAAGCAAATAAATATTCAATATACGCATGGAACATTTCATAATTCCAATGTTCGAGGACCACATCCCAAACACAACCATTTTTCATTTACACTAACTAAGCAATGTATTTTTTATTTAAATTTCAGTTTATTTTAATTATAATTACAGATTTAAATATGAGTTGAGATGTTTTAAATGTTTATTTCCTTTACGTTACATCCACCGTCCCCTTTTTCTGATTTCATACTATTAATTATATTTAGGATTCTTTGTTCAGCTGTTTTTACATTTACTTTCGGCTTCTAAACACAATTGCGTATCGTTAATCAGATATAAAAATACATTACACATATACCTCTCCTGAATCCAGGATCCCCGTATTATAACTAAAATTGTATTTGTGTTTTATTTCTGCTTTCAATGTTAAAAAATATAAAAATGTGGAAATATTATGAAATCAATATACTGTGACCAACAAAAATTCAAACTGCTCTATTATGTGATTGTGATAAAAACGATAGATAAACCAAAATGAGTTTATAAGATTTGAAATATTTCCGAAAATCACAAGAAAAGGATTCCAAAATATATCCACGGCAGGTTTGCGGCATTACTTAGGTACATATGCTACACTGTAGGATCCAAAGGAAAATTAACAAATATAACGTAAATTTTGTATGCGGTACTATGGAATTCCGGTATTTACACCCGATACAATAATCATTCGAATATTTCAAAACACACAAAAAATACGTTTAAAAATGTTTAAAGCTCAATTTAATACAGTATAACTTTAAATAAAAAATAAAACAAAATAAAAATAAAAAAACAATTAACATATGTTTATGAAACCATAATTGAGAATATATATTCCCAACTATTTTATAAGAGTGACAAAATAGGCTTACGTAAAACATAATTATGTATTATAAGTTTAGGCATCACTGATACTTATAAATATATTTGTGTAATATTTCTTCGTCGTTAATAATTTTGTATAAGCTTTAAATAGTGATACACTCAAATATATAAATATATCATGATCCTTTGTACATAAATGTACGTAATTTTATTATACAGAAGTTAGCAAATAAAGTGAATTTATTATAATTTTATCATACAAAGAAATAATGCTACACAAGCTAGTGTACGCAATAAAATGTAAATATGCAACTGTAACCAGTTTAACTCATGGGTAGGTTTTCTTTAAATAAATAAAATTAGGTAGCATAAAATTAAATGTGTGCGTTTTATTTGACAATTTTTTAAATATATTTTTGCGATTGTTTTCAGTTTTATGTGTGCGTTTGTAAAAGTTAAGTATTAAATTTTCGCTAAAATCGGTTAAATAATTTTTTACAATTCTTAGCATTTATGCCACAGAGTTTGTACAATTTGTTGTTATATCTTAAAATAGGTAATTTGTTGTGCTTAAAAGTCGATTTGAAGCTCATACTAAAGATTTTTATATGTATGTATAAATTATTGAAAACAAGTGAAGTAACTGAATTGGGTAACTTAATACGCAAATAGAATAGGTACATAATAAAATCTAAATCGTATTAAAAATGGTATAGTTGAATGCAGTCACACCTACTACTACTGTACCCTTTTGCCTATATTTAAAGTTTTGAAGTAAGAAACTGCAATACGATACTTGCCGCCAAGTGCAACTACTTTGTACGTATAAGTATGTGGTTCAGTATAGCAAATTTTATGAACACATCGAAGTATGTCAGCACAAGTACGGGGACTAAAAATGTTAAAAAATCTTTAGAGACGCATTTCCATGTGGTAGATGTGTTAAGTGAAATCCTAACTTCTTATAAAGGTGTGGTAATATTACGATATTTATACGTGACCATGTTGTTGTTTTGACAAAGGTTTCACATGTTTAATGCTTATCTTGAATCTTCAATTTTCAAATTTATATTGCCGTTTCTGCATCCCTTACATTTACAAATCACAGCAAGCCCAAACAAATAAAAAAAAAATACATATTGTTTCGATAACACATTTCCTTTCATCCTTCTTTGCCTTCATTTTATTAAAAGATGATTGCTCCCTTTGTACAAGTAACTACGTCATTTAAACATCTATTCTTGTTATTTTACTAAATATTCCCTCGTACCGCGTTGAAATGGAAATGAAAGAGGTCATATATATGAATTCAGCACATATGGGGTATGCACGTATATTACTCTGATTTGTTTTATATCAATGCTTTTATGTTGCTAATTTGTTATTATTACTTTTAGTTACCGATGTTAATAATGCCTTCTTTCTATCGGTTATTCTTTTTCGTAATTTTTTATAATTTTTCTTCTAATATTTTAAATTAATTTTGTTCTCGCACAATTGTATGACATACATATATGTTATTCTAGCGGTATGAACGGCGTAATGTTTCTGCGGCTGATACCGATACTGTTTATATTTTAATATACAAATTATTTTACGCTCATTAATTTAAATTTAGTTTTCCTCCTAACTTTCTCTTTATTATTATGTTTTTTGTTTTTTTTTTTCTGTATTAAGTATGTAAGTATGATTTTAGCTGCAGCTACATAGCTTATATGGCCATATATAAAATTTATTCGTTTACTTTTTTATTATTTTCTGAATCATTTTATATTTTTGGGTCGTATATAAATTAGGGCTTAAACTTAATAAAAAAAATTTTTTATATATCTTATTGGGTTGCATTCCAAGTATTATTTTACTTCTACAATTTTCCCCACTTATAATATTGTGTTTCGACTTAATTTTCTTGCTGTGGTTTTGTAAATGCGTTTTCAACAGATTTCGCTGTGATTTAACTCAGTTAAAGCCTTTACTTTTATCAGGGCTTCTGTTCTGTGTTTCTCTGATACTTAGTTACATATATTCAGTATTATTTTACTGTGACATCATAATCATATTTTTTAATTTCTTTTTTGTATCTGCAAATTTTACTTAATGACTGTTTTTGTTGTTTTTTGGTTCATTTTTCTCATTAATTTAGCGGTCTCATTTCTTTATATCAGTTTTACTTTACTTTTAACTTATATGATTTTATGTATATAATTTATATAAATAATTTGTTTAATGTAAGCTTGTATATAAATCGTATGTGAGTGTCAGCATATGCTTCCGTCTTATGTCCAGTGTCCCCTGCCCCGTGTTCCTTTCCCGGGTTTTCGATAGTTCGAGTGTTTATATATTTTTGTTTGCGTGTAAACTAATGAATGTTGTGTGTATTGTATGTAAATTTTTAAATATACTGCCGAAAATGGAGGATAATGGGGAGTTACAGCGTGGGAAGTGGTCGTATTACGATGGTGAATGTTATTCGGTCACTAGGTGAGTAGTGGAAAGCGAATGCAAATTAAGCCGTAACTCACTATCGCTATATTTCTCTCTTCTTATTCTTAACCCACTCCATCCGCACTTGCATCCACATATCTTCCACGTATGGCGGGGTATCGTACAATCGCAAACGCTTTAATTCCACACACGCAAAAACGAATCCCATGATCCCGTTGCAACAGCCATGCCATTTTCGGTCACACCAAGACATGAGACACGATTATCATGACCTGCTAAAATTCCGGACCGCTCTGCTTTCATTGTATCCCATACATTGCAATTGAAATCATCGTAACCCGCTAACAGCAAACGACCACTCTTCGAGAACGCCACTGATGTGATACCGCAGATAATGTTGTCGTGCGAATACATTGCCAACTCCTGGTCTGCGCGAATATCGAAAAGGCGGCACGTGGCATCATCAGAACCTGTTGCAAATGCTTGTCCATTAGGGAAAAATGTCACTGCGTTGATGTCAGATTCGTGTCCCGGAAATGTTTGTTTACATACACCTTCACGGATATCCCATAATTTTGCTGAAGCATCACAAGCACCAGATACAAATGTTTTACATCCTGGCGCCAGAGATAACGCCATTACATCGCCAGTATGACCTAAGAATGAGGTTACTTGTTGACCTGTCTCGATGTCCCAGAGGCCACAAGTCATATCGCCAGAGCTGGTAACAATCTGATTGTCATCCAGAAAACGACAGCATGACAAATATCCACCATGGCCAGGCAACTCACGTGAAACGCGCACATTTCCCTCACGCGTCTTCAAGTTGTAGATTGAACACATATTGTCAAGGCCTCCACAGGCGACATAACTTCCCGAAGGTGCATATGCGCACGTCATCACCCAAGAGGACCGCAAAGGTATGGCGTGTACCTTATTGGTGGTGTGTGAATCCCAGACGATCAATTTGCCATCCTGTGATGCCGAAACCAAATTGCGAGAATCACTACCCCAATGCATAGCGTAGATCTTTGCCAAATGTCCTCGCAAAGTACGCCGAGTGCGCATTTGAATACGACCTATTGGTTCCAATGTGGCAGCGGCTTGCACTAAACTTGTGTCACATGCAGCCTTACGTGCATCTCGTATGGCATTTTTAAGAGATTCGGCTTCTTGTCTTAAGCTATCTAATTCATTCATCTCGGCGATGTTGCTATTGCAATTAATACAATAAAATTTTGTTACCTTTTAATATTTTGAAGCTCCTATATGTATGTATGTATAGTAGGATTAAGATTTATATAAAGTTATATTAATAATTAAATATATATGTATATATATACAGTAAATTTATTTTACTTTTTTTTTTGTTTTTAAAAAAAGCAACGTTAATACTTTTCTTCATCTATGCTTATAAGTCTGTGTCATAAAATGTACCTAAGCAATTTCTCCACTGGCGATACAAGAAGGATGAATTAAGGGTGCGGTTTTGTCTCCTCTTCTAATTGAGTGTAAATTAAAGCAATCCCAGTTTCCCTTGATGTAGTGTAGTTATTCGTAAAATATTATATGTTGATTTAAATGAAAATTTGTGCGTTCCAATCTTTGTGCTTCAATCAAAAATATCGTGTTGCTGCGGTCTTTGGTTTTTTATGTCGCTCTTATCCAAATACTTTGCCTTCCCTACGCTCGATTATTTTTGCTGCTGTATATATATATATATATATATATTTGAACCGTCTATAATTTTCATTCGGGTAATGGTATGGCGGTGAATAATTTTTTCACAAGTTAAACGGATTAATCAGAGCGCAGAACAACTTTATACCTTCAATTAAACGACTTTTACCAAAACGTGTCTCTGCTTTATTTACAGTTCACTTTTACAATTTTTAACCGATTTTTCTACTGACAAATTGGACAATTTTTATTATTCGCTTCGTTCTCTTCTGCTTAGCTCTACTTTTTTGGTACACCAAAATCGCTTATAATTCGCACCACCAATAGGGGAGCTTTATGGAGAACGAAGGCAGCACCAGCAGCAGCGACACAAAGCAGCATTATACATATGTATTTGGCACAAAAGACGGACGACAGCATGACAATGCCAGCAGCAGAGCACAATAATAGTGCCATCGCAGAAACATCGAATAAGTTGAACGAAAATTTAACGAATGAGTGTGTAAACGGTTGTCGCAGTCACACCAGTTATATTCGGATGTCCGGATCAACGTATGCAAATGAGCAAAAGAAAGGAAAATATTGAGAAAAGAAAAATCAATTTTAGATATTTTCTCGGTCAGCACATTCATTGCGCTGCTCCCTTTAATGCGGAGCATTTACTCTACACTATGTGGTGCTACTTTTATTAACACTAGATAATATTATTAATTTTTAACGCAATTTTTTATCCTTACATTTTCTCTTAGTTCTTCATTTCACCATAAACCATTCGAATCGAAATTCATTAAATTTTAAATTTCTGCTTTATTTAGATTTTTCCCTTTGTCATCTAATATTTAACACTATGTTCAGTTCTCAAAAATTCCTACTACTATGAATTTTCACATTCAACTAACTCCGACCCAACTTCTACTACTGATTTAATTTTGCTACTTGCTGGAAGAGAGCAGCAATAATCAAAATCTTCTGCTTCTGTCTCTGCCTCTGCCTCTGCGTCTGCCTCTGCCTCAGCTTATGGCTCTGCCACCACTGCTGCTACTTCAACTGCAAGTATGACAATTCGGCCAACACCTATCACGAAGTAGACATCATTGAACGACGGCTGCGTCATATTTCAACGAAAATTTAAGTTGAACACAGGGTGACACTATAGCCACATCCTATATTGTATACATACTAAATTGGAATAAAAATTAGTGTTGCCCGTTTTGGTTTCTGGTAAATATATTAGAAGCTCGTCAATTGCTTTATTTTTGTAGTTTTGTAATTTTGTGTTCTCAGAAAAGCCATGAGAAGATATTTAATTTAGCTATGTTCGTTAAGCTTGTATTTAAGTATTTAAGCTTGTATATAAGTATTTAAATATAACGCGATTCAAATATATTTAAAAAATTTTATTTTATGATAAAAACAATTTAATTTCAAATTATTAGAGGAAACATTTATATTTAATTGGCGTCAGTTTACACTGTACATAAAAACGCATTCATTATTTACATGAATTGTGTTTATTAAAATTTAACCTTTTACACGTACAAAATAATCAAGTTACGTGTAACATATTACAAACTTGTGTGTTAGCAAAATAAAATTGAGTCATCGCAAACAGTTAGCCATTTATCAGTGCTACCATTGAAGCCCTTTCATCGTAAGGTATTAATTTAAATATATTTCTTACAATTTCTCCTTATTATATTCTATTTTATATTTGTATAAATAAAATTTTATCCAACCGAAAATAACACAAAAAAATGCAGGACAGTAAATGTGTTAAAAAGATGTTTTCCTTCCAACAATTATTATACTGAAACTGAATAATTCGTCTCAGAATATACTTGGTACGCATTATCTAAAAATAAATAAATGAAAACGAAATCCATTAGTTTCATTCATACATTATATATTGTAGGTATATAATATTTGCTCCTAGCAGGTATTCGGTATTATTGTAAAAGTTCATACACAAACTAAATTCATTCCAAATATATTTTTTAGCAGTATTTTTACTTATTTTCAGCTGTAATCAAAATCTATTATCAGTTCAATACAACCTTAACAAACTTCTTAGAAAAAAGTAATGATCACGTAAGCTCACTAAGCGATTAAAGTATTTGTGTTGTACTTTCTAATATACGTGTGCATCTTTGGGAATGTTTTCCCGTTAGCAATAAGCTTAAGATTATAACACCAAGTATATTTTTTACGTTTCTGGACAATATATAATGCACAAAAATTATTTGAACGATGTCTCATTAATGTTATTTTGAATATAAATGAATTGAAATAATTAAATTTTATGCTTAACTTGACTTCTTTATCATAAATATCATCTTCTCCCTTTCGTAACTTCAATTTTATTTCTATCCATTAATTTACTATTTGTTTCTTCTCCTCCTTCTCATCTTCCTTATACCAAATGTAGAAAAAACAACTTTTATTTGCAACGCAACTCAATTCTCCATTATAACAATTGTCATATACACCTGTATGTAATTTGGTATTCAGCTATACTCTAAGCTCTATGGTTCTGTGGTTCTGTGGTTCTGTGGAGTACGACTTGATGTTATCCGACAAATTGAACGTTCTTAAATATGCCGCTTTAATATGCCTCGGAACCGTTGATGGATTATTTTATGCTTTGCCATTGCCACTTGTCGAGAGGCGACCTCTATCGGGAAAAACGTTTTTGGAGTAATTCAGTAACTTGGAAAAGTTTCAGGTTCTTCGGATATGTTCCAAACAAATACACAAATAAATCCAAATACTGTTACTGTTTAAATACTTTTTCGTTCATTGATTTTTACTTGATGTATTTTATTTTGGTTCCATAATTTGAAAATCTATCAATTTCAATTAAAGAGCATCCAAACACTTTCGGTGACGTAATTTATTCCAATATAAAGAACTTAACAAATTTGTACCAGCAACTCAATTTTAACCTAACATGACATTAGCGGTTGTTTGGTTAGCACGGAAATATTATTGGTAAAAATTTTTCTTTTTTAAACCACAATAAGCCTTATTTTTTTTATAAAACGAAATGCGAAAAAATGCGAGAAAAATGCGAACAGAAAATCAATCAAATCTAACTTAATAATTATTACGCAATAAAGACATTCTTAGTTCTTACAACCGTTAATAAACATGTGATTTAAATTTACCCTCCCAAAGGTACTGGAAAATATTTAGTCGTCATCCCTCATGTACTCTTTCTCGAGCTCGTTGAGCAAAAAATCATTGATATCGCTAACTGAACTGATAACATTAACTGAAATAAATAATAAATAAATATATGCATGAATTGTAGGACTGTGAATTGATGCGTTCACGTATATATGTACATATATATAAAGAATAGTTTAGAGTGAGTACAGAGCTACATTACCCTCCGGAACTGACTATTTAGTATTTTTCTTTGTTGCTGTTGTTGTTGTCGTTTTCATCTACAAACCTTTTTGGGGGAAAGGTAAATTAATTGTCATAGAAGTTATCTAACGGTAGGTCCAGTAAAAAAGCTATTTCGAAAGATGTTTTCATATTTTCTTTCAACTGACCAAGTATGTCAGTTATTGGTAATTAATGTAAATAAAATCAAAATACGAATAAATTAATTTATATTAACAGTAAGAGTCAACTCGTTTCTATTTAAGGCAATGTACATATATAAAGTATAGTAAAAAAAAATCCATTATTTTCCAATAGATGGGTTAAGTAATCCGTATCTCGCGTTGTATAAGTGAGATCGGGTTAAGCAAAATGGCCTTAGAAAGATAAGATTTCATACAAAAAAAAATTCTGAGATAGTTTTGTGATTGCTTGACTCAGTATTAGCCGTATTTTAGTTTTTCTTCATTAAAGACGAAAACACAAGCTAAGCGGCTGAATATGTGAGTAATGTTTATGATCCTGGCCTATTGTCGAAAATATCGATAAAATAATTCGATTGCCCAGGAAACAAACATTGCACGAAAAATCGTTTGGAACCGTTTGGAACCGTTTGGAAGCATTTAAATAAGGTTGGATATAAAATAAAGCTCGATGTATGGGTGCCACATGAGTTAACGCAAAAAAAACCTCATGGACCGATTATCCAGTAGCGAATCGCTGCTGAATCTCAACAAAATTGATACATTTCTGAAGCAGATGGTTACTAGTGATGAAAGGTGGGTCACTTATACAACATCAAGCAAAAACGTTTGCGGTCGAATTGTGGTGAGCCGGCGCAAACGGTGGCCAAGACAGGATTGACGATCAGGAAGGTTTTGTTATATGTTTGGTGGGATTGTCAGGGAATCATCTGTTATGAGCTGCTACTCTATGACCAAACTCTTAACTCGGATCTGTACTGTCAACAACTGGACCCCCTGAAGGAAGCAATCGCCCAGAAGCGACCATCTTTGGCCAATAGGAGAGGAATTGTGTTCCATGAGAACAACGAAAAGCCACACACATCGATAGTGAATCGCAAGAAGCTCCGGGAGCTTGGTTGGGAAGTTCTTATGCATCACCTTATAGTCCGGACTTGGCATCAAGTGATGGTGCTACCTGTTTCTGTCTATGGCGAATGATTTTGCTGATAAAAATTCGCCTCAAGAGAAGCCTTTGAAAATGGACTGTCCCAGTTTTTAGCCAATAGAGACAAGGGTTTCTATGAGAGCGGCATTATGAAATTACCTTCAAAATGGCAACAAGTTATCGAACAAAATGGTGCATGTTTGACCTAAATCAGATCGTTATAACTAGGCTAAATAAAACTTTCAATTTAATGCAAAAATAATGGATTGCTTTTTACTAGACCATATAGATACATGACATATGAATCTATATGTGTAGTTTTAAAAACATAACCATAAGCGAACGGTGCATATTTGACCTAAATGCAAATTTTATTCATATCCTAAAGAACTGTAAATGTACCGAATATACAAAGTGCTTCATTTCCATTGAAAGTAGTGCACACAACGGTCAGAAGATCCGAAAAGTAGTTCAAAAAAATTTATAAAAAAATATAATCAGTATAATATCACAAAATACAACTTGCGAACAGCGCAAATGCAACTACCGAATTTTCAATCAAAAAATAAAGGTCTGTTAAACATATGATACATAAACCTCAATAAAAAGAATAGTATAATTTCTACCAAGTCAATGAACAACGAAGCAAAATGCGACGCTTAGAACAATTAAAAATTAACAATTAATTATAATATTATTATAATATATTAATAATAATTAACAGAACTCGTCTAAAACTGTGTGATATGTGTTAGCCTTTGCCTCTAATTTTAAGAAGCGATATGGCTGTATAAATGTACTATAAATGTACTGTATATTGTATTGGCATGATACCAAGATATTACCTATAAACAAAATATCACGAAACATGTAAAAGGATTCTAGTACAATACATATATATAGATACATATATATGCTTCTGGAATTATATTCTGGAAGGAATATGATATTTATGAATTCTTTGTATTATAAATAAATGCCTCTGAATTTCTTCTATTTTTAATGTATACAAAATTATTGCACTTTTTGTAAATTTTTGTAAATTAAGTTCCAGAGGGTTAAAGTTCATTAAATGTATTTGAAATCCACTATCCAAAATCATCAAAAAATTATAAAAGCTGCGAGAAAAAAATAGATGTGGCTTTGTAGCTTTTCGAGATCACGGATCAGAATTAGTTAACTTTATTATTTATTTAGTGGCAAAGAATTTTTTTTAATTCTGCATTAGTTATATTCGTGTACTTATTGATTGCATTCGATAAGAAAACTACCCATTACAAGTTTGAAACAGTTTTTTCACAAATTCATATTTTGTGCTTTAAAAGATGAATAAAATACTACAATTAAGGGGAAAAGGAAGTTGACTCTTAGTTAAAAATTCCTTGTATCGTTATATAAATTAATACATCGTGAACACATTGTCTCCAAAATAGGATCACAATGGGGATATGTGTGCTTTAACTGTTTAACTGTTTGAAACAAAAAACTACAGCAAACTTACATGTGGATCAGTTAAAAATGTGTACAAAATAACTTGGTACTGCATACTTCTAGGCAAATTTTCCAATTTGACCCAACATGTAACATTTATAACATTTATATTGCATCCTTATGATGCAGTTAAACAACAAACATGCTCTCTGCCCATATACCGTCATTTTTAATATCATCAGATTACTTTACTTTACTATTATATAACTCAAACATCAATATAAATATCGAAACAAAAATGGTCGCAATCTGTCCCTATCTTTTTACCTATATATAAAATATGAGGATCTCCGCGCGGTTTTTTTTTCGAATATATCGGTAAATATTTGATAAATGAAATTAATTGGGCACGTTTTCCTGACTACAATATGCTAATTAGTATCAAAAATTTATAAAAACCTTCCCCTAGCTCCTCTAGCCTCATATACGGCATTACGATTTTCGTATAGATCGGCCAACATGTTAGGTATATTAATGAAAATTTTGGACACGTTTTTAAGCTTATTCTAACTTAGCACATACCTTCTGAATATCTAATTCAGACGTCTAATTCGTGCATTTTTAATAATTTGTTTTACATTCACCTGAAAATAATTCGCATGCCATTATTTTACAAATTGCGAAATTATATAATGTCGGCAGCTTCTAAATTTAGCCAACCCTAACTTTCTTTCCTTTGCTTCCTTTTCGTTTACGGAGTGTTTTATTTTTCTTGAAAGTGAATTTAAAGTAAGCTCGAGTAGAGATAATATTTCATTAATGTTATTGAACTTTAGAATTTCAAAAGAGGAAATCTAAATAAAACTTACACAGTCGACAACTTCAAATAAAAAATATAGTTATATAAATAAAGAAAATATGCCCCTTTACAGCTATCAAAGACTTTGTGGTAAGTTGTGTGTTTAGCGAGTGTAGGTGTTAAATGCTTTGCATACGAACCTGTATTATAACTTGATGATTTCGGTAAATTAACAACATCACGACGGAAAGAAGAAAGATTTTGCGTAAATCTAAAATCCGCACAAATTAATAACAATAAATATTATGATTAACATATAAACCACACACTTCTCTTTATTTTTGCTAGAGACATTGCGCTCTATCCCGACCATAAGATCATCAAACCACTGCGCCATTGTTTGCTGTTTATCTAGTGGTTGTGAGCGGATTATGTTATCTTTTAAGGACCTGTAATAAAATCAATTTAATCAATAGTAATAAATGTGCATACTAGATGAATGTAACGAACCTAAAATAGTCTTCATATAGGAGAATGAGTACTAAAAGGGGGCGTGACATCGACCACTGATTCCTACAATCCTCCGCCATAACGTTATTTAACAATGTGGACATCATGTTTTGCAATAAATCTGAGTTCATCTCCACTACCTGAAGAGATTTTACATTTTATAGAAACTACAATAATTTCGTAAAAAAAAGATTACCAAATACCTCAAGGAACTGTACATTTTCGGGAGTTATATTTCGTAATTTCTTGTTTGGGAATGTTGAAACTAAAAATGTATAATATAAATGTTCGGAAAAAACTATAATTTAGAAATTCTTATTTGAAATCAAAATACATACGTACCTTTTAATTGCAATTGTTTAAAGATATATGATACGATACTGTCTAATATGGAACAACAGCTAATATAAATTGTTGAATCTTAAATTGTTGAAATTGTTGAAATTTAAAATAATTGTTTTTATAATTTTTCTTACCTAAAGCGGAAAGACCTTTTGAAAGGCTTTCTAATATATAAACAAATGCTCGTGGTTCCAAACCTGCCAAAAAGGTTATATGATCCTGTGACAAACAGTTAAGCAGACCATAATATGCCGAAGACAATTTTGGGTATTCCTAATCATAATTAACATCGTCGAATAAACTATTTAATATATAAGTAATAAAAATACAAACCAATAAATCATTTTGCTGTATTGACATAATAAGCTTCGCAGCAATATTCAAGACATTATCAAGTGTGTCATCACCGTATAGTTTAAATACGCCAAAATTTACATAATTACCACCTAAGGCATTTTTAAGAATTAAAAAACAAATTGAAATGCCTTTTAGACGCATCGGATACTGTTGATCTCGTGGGACATCTAGATGCAATATTCGATTGCCGTAAATGCAAATTAGTTTAGACGCCTCCCGGAATAACAAAATTCCCATTGGACTGGATACATTGCCTTGTAGACGTTGGGTGCGGCAATGCACAAGCTCGGCGAATAATTTCAGTACTGGAGTTGTTACGGCTGGGTCATGGGCCCACAATTCTACCGCGCGTATTAATATAGGCAAATAATCGGCGTAATAACTTAAAAGAAAGGACAACAAATAGTATTGATACTGATATTGATATCAATTCTCTTTACAATTCGAATGAGGTAATACTGAAACACTTGAGTACATCAAATAAGATACTTACAGCCATTCAAAAAGCATAGTGTACGGTATACGTGCATTTAAAGGTTGAGCTAGACCACGTAAATCTCGAGCCAAACCAATAATTGCCTTCTTAGCCTCCTCGTTAGGAAAACTATTAGAATCCATTAACACTGTGCCCAGAGATTCAAACTGATCTGTAAAATTTTAATAACGCCAATACGCGTTTATCATTTTAATTGATTTAGGAGTAATCTCTATTAAATGTAATATAGTTTACAACAATAATTGTACGAGTATTTAATTCAACACTTGCTCCGATTTAGTTGTAGTTTAAAAATGTCTTTAGCACTAATAAATATATTATTTCAAAATTACTTGTTAGAGGCGTTAAAAAGTTGTAGAAACGTTCCTCGTCTTCCCCTAAGTCGAACATAAGCAAACGCCCAAGCGACGTGTAGAACATTGTGCGGCAACGCATTTCCGATAGAGATGAATTGGTGCCCAAAAACGGAAAATGTTCACTCTAGCAAATGTTTAAATTAATATTATAAGAAAATCTTGCATAATTAAAAGTATTTATCTACTGACCGTGTGGTGGGTTAACATGAATTGCACCTCCTCCAGTTTTGCTAGTTTTCTAACAGAATTAAAATGCACTGATAGGTCCGAAAGCAACATTAGTGTCTTAGTTATTATCTGTTCAGAGTGTCCCCAGAACTTAAGATTAGTTATACTGCAATGCAAATTGGAAATGGTCTCTATTTAATTTTAATTATAAATCGCAAAATAACCATTTTTTTTTTTTTTGTGTTAATAGTTTAAGGCTTGTGAATTTCAAAACGGACATGGATATAATATAATCTAAAAAGTCACGATATAAACACTGCGGAGAGGATATACTGACTTAGTGACCCTTTTTAAATATTTAGTAACGAGATTATTATGATATAAAATATTAATAATTATTTTTTCGAATTTTTTCGAATCATTTTTCGAATATATGGGTTAAGGTTATAATAGATTTGTCTTTTTGAAAAATTAATGAGAGAGCACAGCACTTTAAGACGAGAGCACTGCCTATATTAAAGATCTAAATCGATTTAGCGATTTTGCCCTGTCGGTACAGATATAAGTGAGTTAGTTTATTTTACCCACATTTTGCGATTAATAAAACTTAAGAGCATTTGTTCATCATTTAAACCAAAGACTTCACTTAGTCGCTTGTAAACATTTGCCTTTTGTGTTTGTTCACTGATGTGCATTTTGCGTACTTGTTCCAAAAAACTTAATACGGCCAGTTCAAGTTTTTCACAGCCTGCTTGTGGTAAACGTGCGTCCGTTAAACTCATTAATTGTAAAACCTGAAATTAGTTTTTCATAAATCTTGAGTCATAAAATGCAACACATACATACTCTTATCACTAATTCAGCATCCATTGTATCATGGTCATCATTAGAATTAACTGTTAGGCGACCAACAATTGCTGAACCAATAATATAAACTAGCCATGTCAATTGAAGTTCATGAACTGTAATATCCATAGGGTTGGCGTTAGGTGTCTGCAGCAGATTCTCATATTCTCTAGCCTTTTGGTCAAAATGTTGAACAAGTAGAGTACAAGTCTTGTCATATTCACAGCGTTCAATCACAGACAATTGCTCCAATTGTTGTTGAACCATACACAAATCATCCAAAGGATCCTCCATATTGTCACGAACAATAACTGGAACGGCATCTAGACGTGATTCAATATAAGCCTTTGTCACCTCGGGAGTATATGTTCCTAATAAATGTGGTTCAGGAGATTTAACATACGGCACAGATGCTACCATTCGTTGCCACAACGTGAGCAGATAATGTACACTGTTGGGTGCAAACTGCCACATCTAAAAAAAAAAACAAAAAGAAACAATAATTTCAGAGCTTCTAACAATAAAAAAATATATATATATATATATTCGAACCTGTAGCGATTGAACGGTAAATTTAGCAATCAACTGTATTGCTTCCGGATAACAGGGAACCGCTATAAGCTCACCTAGCTGGTAGTTAGACTTGAGTCGAGCTAGTAGCCGACAAAATTCATGATAGTTATCGGGATCACTAAGACCCTAAAATTTTTTATTATTAAAAAGTGTAAATCAAAGCATACATTGCATACAAAACTTACATGTAGATTCATAAGAATGTTTTTTACTCCTTCTACTAAATGAGTAAGGAATTTTGTCCTTTCTGAATTATTAAAAAGCGACCGACGTACTGAGGTCATCTATTGAAAAAAATAAGGTGAAGTTGGAATTACCAATTTTAATTTTTTAACATACCTGTACGAGGCAAGATAGTGAATAGCTCGCTAAACCATTAGGAAGTATCTGATAAAGATCGAAAAACAGCTTTAATGTATTAGAATCCAAAAATGCTGGTCGCCAAGATGTTGGTATTTGAACACTGTTCATATCGTCAGATGATTCGTCCGTTGAGCTTCCAATAAAATCAAAGCTTAAGCAGTTTTTCGTTAATCGTAAAACGTGTGATATTAGCCTACAGATGTAAGATATATAATTATGAATAATTGTCATTGTTGAAATTAAAATGTTAAAAATTTTTATACGAACGCTTGTTGGGATTCATCCATAAAATTTAAATTTTTACTGTTATCACGAGCAGTGACCAATAATGAACAGGATAGTAAAAAAATGTCATAAAGTTGTTGATCGCGGAACGAAGTGGCAATTTTTCTATTTTTCGAAAAAGTCAAATTAACATCAACCTCAATTATTGAATTCATTTCTAGAACCAGCTGCGATAAAATCTGAACGCCAATTGTACAATGTTCGACAGAGCCCTACAAAAACCGTATATTATTATATATATTATATATTTGTAATAATCATAAATTTTTAACATTAGAAAAAGTATTTACCTGTAAAAATTTCTTAACATCTTCAAAAAGATTTTGAAAAATCAATTCGCTTTTGTACATGTCAAACCAACCATATTTTGTAATTTTTGCAAGAAGTGTAACAAGTGCTTGCACCACGAAATGTTGTAAATTGGGCCGATTAGCCAAATAATTCAATACATAGCTTCTGCAGAGAAAAATACAATATTATTTATAAGTAAAAAAGGATATTAAGACTGGTTTAACCTTATATCAATGCGTTGTTCCAAATTCAGTCCTTGTATTAATTTTGTTAGTGTGGTAGCAGCTAACAACTGTGCATAGCTAGAATCAGCACGCTCTAATAACATTTGACATTTGGGTAGTGCATCCTGACTACTCACGAAAGCTACTAAAGCCTTTTCTGCATCTGATCGTATCACAGAATCGGTGGCCTCATAGAGCTGCTTACAAAGTATTTCTAATTGTTGTATTTCCTGTAAAAAAAAAGAAAAAAGTTTTGCGAAATTAACATAACCTTAAGTTAAAATATTATAACTTTTTATAATTTTCACAACTCTTTATTATCTTTATATGAATTAATAAGTTTTTGAACGTACCATTATTCCTCAATCAAAATAGTAGACGATCAACACCACTGTTAAATACACCACTGTATAATACTACCCAAAATCTTGGTAACTTTGTACCACAATTGAGCGTCACTAATCTTTTCACTATTATAATTTTTTAAATGACCTTTTTTTATAGGTGAGGAACAGCATCAATTTAATTCTCGGTTGTTTACCTCCAAACTCCTGCAAGTGTAATAAAAAAGTAAATTGTGTTCATAAATTTACAATTTTATGTTTCTCTGTATTTTTCTTGTATTTCAACAGCGGCCATTGACAGTTGGAAAGAGATGCCACGTAAAATAACAAATAACAATGATTTAAAATTGTACTAAATAAATAAATACTGACTAAAAGTGACCATACACGACATACATGTGTTTTCGATCGGTATGATTGGTATCGGATGTGAAATTTTTCTCGTGTATGGCCTTCTGTGCATACAATTGTTCAGTTGTAAAACGAAAAGTAAAAAGTGATAAAAATAAAGTAAGCAAAGTAATCGCAAAGAAAAAACAATATTGGAATAATTTATTATCTAAATATAGTAAAGTAAATAAAAATGCTATTGTAATAAATTTAAATGAGAATTATAAGAAGTGTATTCTTCCTGCACTGCTTCTAAGATTTCATATTTTGATCGAAAACACAATTGTGACGTGTATGGCTACTTTGTACTAAAGATCATTAAAATGGTCACTTTTGCTGCACAGTAGAACTTGTTTATATTCAATAATTTTATTTTAAAAGTATGTTTTTAGCAATTTTGCTTTTTACTTTTGTCGTAAATAAAATTCGTGTTACAACTTTCATCCTATTGTTTTCAATCAAGGAAGAAAAAATTAGCAAAGTGAAATAAATGACTACAGATATTTATTACACAGTAATGTTTATTGTAAATAACGAATTATTTAAGCTTATTTAATGTTAACACATAAGATTTATCACAAATTACATCAGTAAGTTTTCAATATTGTCATAGCTAAATGCAACTATGGGAAATGTGTAAATGAAGACCGGCATTTGGATATACATATATGTATGGATGTGTATTTAAGTATTCAATATATGAAAATAAAGGAGGAGGTGTGTATATGAGTTGTAGCTAGTTTCATTCACCAGAGTAATATTAATTATCAATTAAAATAAAATTTCCACTGTTTTGAAGGTAGACGCAGTAATTTCCGTTAAAGCTCGAAAAAAGTTTATCTAAATATATGTACCTGTCTTACTACAACTATGATGAGCCTCTTGAATATACGGAAGAGGACTATGATACCATATTGGAGGATAGTCCAGCAATTAATATGTGGACAAACATTTGTGAGAGATGCATTATACCATCCACTATGCAAATTATTTGGTACATTGGAGTTTTAATTGGATTCAGTTTCTTATGTCGCATGGGATTTGCATTTTGCTATCGCTTTCCGAACAAAAAGATGTGGCTTCTACATCTAATTTCTACCTCAGCGGGATGTGGTATGTTAATTGTAGCTGTGGGCACTAATTCGTTTTTTATTATATTTTTTGCAATTTTTTCGTATTTGGTTTTTCATTTAGTAAATTTATTTTCACCTTTGAGAAAGAATATTGGCGTCATTATGGTAATATGTACAATTTTGACACAGCTTTGCTCCGAGCAAATATGGAAGCTCCAAATAGCTTGGGAAATGATTAAGGGATCTATCATGATTGTGAACATGAAGATTATTTCTATAGCTTTCGAAATGGAGGAAACAGTATTGAAAAATGAGCGCGCTCTAATTGTCCCTAATGTATTTTCTTTTTTTGGTTATATTTTCACACCCGCCAATTTATTAATTGGCCCATGGGTTCCGTACAGTTCTTATTTGTATAGCATACGCTTGAATCCAATACAGCAACTTCGTATGCGAAGAGTAATGTGGTGCTGTTTTTGCTGTTTCCTTTCGCTTGGTTTTATCAATTTATCTAATTGCATTATACCAAATTTGGTTTTAAATCCTCCGCTAACTTGGGTGCGCATTTTTCGCGATGCATTCGCAGTTCGCTGTAGCCATTACTTTGTCAGTTTTTTGTCGCAAGCTTCAATTACCGCTGGAGGTTTTTCTATTTATAAGGACGATAAACCAAATAAGTGGTTGGGTCATATGGTCACACAGCCTATACACATCGAATTCCCTAGGTCGCTTAGCTCAGTTGTGCGAGTATGGAACATTCCTATGCACAAATTTCTTAAAGAATATATATTCCGTGGAATTTATAAACGTTTTAATAGCCATTTTGTTGCAATTTTTGTAACTTATGTAGTTTCGTCACTTTTGCATGGCCAATATTTGAAAATATATTTAGTCTTATTTTCATTGGCAATATTTGGTTTTGTTGAAAGCAAACTGAGAAAAAAGATTTCTATCGCTTTTAATGCGTGTGTTTCTGCAGAGCCCTGCCAAAGACCATGTCGTTTTAAGTACTGCTCCAGTCTGGGTTGGCGAGGCGATGGTGCGATATTGGTAAAACTGACTAATGTTTTATTTTCAACCGTTACCATTTTCCATTTGGCATACTTAGGCGCAATGATGAATGAATCTATAGCTGACGAAGACAATGATTTTGGCGATGATTTAAATGTATGGTCGACAGTTAATTTTATTAATCATTGGCTTGTATTGCTTACATACGCCCTTTATTTAGTTATATAATGAATAGTTAAATTAAATATTAAATGTAAGATAATTCAATTCAGTGAATTAATTTTGATAATTGTAGTTTTCGAAAAAAATATGTACAAAAAAGCTAATTAAGTGAATGAATTTTGGTAATTATAGTTTTCGAAATAAATATGTATAAAAGCTTAGTAATTCTATGATTTCAAAATATAATGATTATTTATTGAGGAAACCTTAACTATTATTATTATATATTATATGAAAATAGATTAAACGGACTTGAAAGCAACAGTGCTTAGGATATGCTACATTTCTGCAATAATGAAAGTGCTCGCATCAGAATCTTTGTAGGATATCCCAACTTTTCAACACGGACAGCAACAACAGCCCGTTCTGCGTTACCGGGTTTTATCCAACCAAAACAAAATGTTTTCGGTGACTAACCCTTTTTGTAGGGTTTTAAATTAAAATTGACATCATTGAACCATAACCTAGCAACGATTTTGCTCCGTTTCCTTCTGGTTCGTGACTGAGCGCAACCCGATTGCTAACTTATTTGTCTGCTGCGCACGCATTAAAAGCCTCCATCCAAAATTCACCTCGGTTAGGCGCAACACCTTTTCAGACCTTAAGACACAACGGAACTAGGCCACATGTTATGTGCAGTCTGATTAGAGCCTTCATCCAGTTCTAATCTTAATGCGAAAAATACCCGGAAACTCCCGGTCTTTTGCACAGTCTGTTTCATGTGCCAGACAGTAATACGGCGGAACATAACAGTCAAGTGCAATACCTGCTCCAGTTGGTATAATTCTCCGATGTGTTCCAGCCTGCGCAGCTGTGAGAGTCATATGTTGCCAAGAGCTGCAGTAGTCTGCCCCACAACCAGTTATTGCAACAACAACAACCGCTACGAGATAGGCGAGACTTTTACAATTTAAGTGAAATGGAACACAGAGTAAGCTCGAAAAAATACCTGTGATATCAATAGCTGCTGTCCAAGAAACCAAGTTAAATGGCCGCTCAGGATTTCTGAGTTATACAGCGCTATGTATAAATATCGCAAGCGAAATAGTAGTGAAAACATAGCAATAATATTTCACAAAGCCGTAAAATATCGTCTTATCGATGTCGCCATGACCACAGGGATGCTACAACAAAATGTCAGGGCGTAGCTATAGTGTGTCGATGTCAACCCCGAAATGCCTAAGTGTATATGCTACAGGATTTCACCCGAACTATTATTTCGTGGTACAAACCGTTTGACTTGTTTTTAATATTGTCAAATAATTAATAAACATAAATAGAATAAAAATATATATAATAGATAAAATAAATATAAATATACATTTAAACTAAGCAGACCATCCTTCAAACGTCCATTTCAACTTTTTACATAACTTTCCCAGTTTTTACTCAATTACCGTTTAAATATTACCACTGATACTGTATCAAATTAACCGTGACCCACTTTAAAGTTACCGAACGGTTTTGAATTAGCGACAAGAGATAAACACTCCAAATCTTTGCTTTGTGATAACTGAGCTTAAAAAGAACAAGATACATATCCAAAACAGTACCAGATTTCTTTGTCTAGTATTCAAGGATGACCTACAGGACAAAGGATTGACAGATTCAACATAATGTATCTTATAAAACTAATTTTAATCGAGGTCGAGTTATAGAAGCAGCCCTCAAAATATGTCAAAATATAAAACTTTTATACACATATGTTGTTGATGTTGTGGCGTTGTAGCGGCATAAAATATTCGTCACATAATTTTGAAAAATGCTGCCAATTTGACAGTCAATTGTCGGATAAAAATCCAGGTCCGTTTCGGTTATGTAGACCCGACTGTCATGGGAACGCCATATATTCCGTCCACATACACAGGTGCTACCGAAGCTCTCGCAACAGGAGCTATCTGCAACATTCAACGTCAAATGAGAAGCAACGAAGTACCCAAATTTTGAATGAAACGAGTAGAAGACCGTATCGGGGAAACGAAATTGTTGTCATCTCTATTCAATGGCTGAAATTACAAACTACGATCCTCAGCAACAAAAGACTTCGTGTGTGACTTTTGTTGCCCAGACTCGTAGGTTTTGGACGAGCGAATATTTACAATGAATTAGGAAATTTCAATTTTATCAGCCATATTTTTGCGTAATATGCAAATATGTATGCAAATATGCATAATATAATAAAAAAATTAGTGTTTTAGAGAAAAGTGAATAAGGGTAAAAAATAGCTAATGAAAAATATTTTTTGTGCCCCTTAAATGAAGCGTAAA
This sequence comes from Bactrocera minax, assembly GCA_021498325.1. Lineage (NCBI taxonomy): Eukaryota > Metazoa > Arthropoda > Insecta > Diptera > Tephritidae > Bactrocera > Bactrocera minax. The sequence continues at coordinate 1,124,896 of JAKEEE010000019.1, read as the reverse complement.
GGGATTTGAGAATGTGATACGAAAGGAATGTAGAAAATTGCCAGGCAACTCAAGTCGCCTGTGTGAATCCAATGGGAACACCAAAAGAGAATTTCCCGGTATTGAGTAAAGAAAATGTGTATGTCCTGTATGAACATGGTTTAATAATTCGCTGCTACATACATAGTTCGGCATTCCTCTTTATTTTGAAATTCTTTCCATTGTTGCAATTGCGCTCGATTTCAAATAAATGTTTACACATTCGGAAATTTTTAATTTCATCGTCTATTTTTTGCATATAATATGCAAATGTGTACAAACATGCACAATATAACATACATATTTTAGAAAATGGTGAATAAGGATAATTAATTAGCTAATGAGAAGTATTTTTCTGTATCGCTTATATGGGGCGTACAAGAATTCGAGAATATTTTAGTTTTTTTAGAATTTAGAAAACTGCTCGAACACCCCAGCCATCCGTATGAATGCAATAAGCAACAGCAAAGGAGAATTTCTCCGGTAATGAGCAATAATTGTTTCGGTGTATAAACCCGGACTTACTTGTAAGTTTTTACCAGTGATAAAGGGGATAATTTATTCCAGTGTCAGAGCGCCTCAAAGTTAGTGTTTCTTAATACATTTGCATTGTTACCAGATCATACAAAATACTAATTTTTGGTGATTTAAATTAAAACACCCAACATTTATTACCATTAAAATTTGTTATATATTGACCTTTCAATGTAAACAGTAAATATTTAAATATATTTTTTGTTATTTCATAGTGTTTTAAAACAACGTGTCTTTAAGCTCTCAATAATAAATTAAGTGAACTAATTTGTGAATGTCAGAACAAAACATAATGGACGATAAGCTGCCAGAATCAACCAGATAGCGAAACTAGTAGTTGACAGAATGTTTGAATGATGATCTGTTGGTAACGATCTACTATATCATTGTATAAACCTACAAGTAATGAATCTTAGATTTTTCACTCATACATACGCAGGCGAACGCTTTTAGAATGAAGGAAATTACAATAAGAATAAAATAGAATGAGGAAGAGAATGGGCGAAACATTAGGCACTTGATTAGGTTTGCCTCAAATATTCTACTACTAAAGCGGCCAAAAGCCTCAAAAAAGGCTCAAATCTGCTATAGAGTGTTGCCGTGATTGGTGCCGTTTGTCTGCCTATGTGAGTCGGAATTTATATCTATGTCTGTCGGTCTGAATTATTTTATAATTGTCCAAATATTTGTATGTCGAAGACCGCAAATTCCCTAGTTACTGTTACTAAAATTGTTGTACCTGAATTGTACCTGACTTATATAATTATGATTTATATATTTGTTTAAATTATTACAAGTTGATTGTTTTGTTTTTATAATGTATTGTTAATGTACCTGAACTGTATCTGATTTTTATGTATTTATTTTTGTTTAAATTATTACAAGTAAGCATACAAGTGGCATATTTTAGAAGCAGAAGTTAATTGAATAGTTAATTGTTATGTGAATTGTTTTTCGTCATCACCTCTGAGGTTGTAATGTAGGTGCGTTACCGATCTTTTTTGGGTGTTCGGTTCCTTAGGAGGCCTATTTTCACCCACATGATATTTACAATGCTAAGCCAAACTACTTGTAATAATTTAAACAAAAATAAATATATAAAAATCATATACAGTTCAGGTACATTAACAATACATTATAAAAACAAAACAATCAACTTGTAAGAATTTAAACAAATATATAAATCATAATTATATAAGTCAGGTACAATTCAGGTACAACAATTTTAGTAACAGTAACTAGTGAAATTGCGGTCTTCGACAAACAAATATTTGGACAACTATCAAATAATTCAGACCGACAGACATAGATATAAATTCCGACTCACATAGGCAGACAAACGGCACCAATCACGGCAACACTCTATAGCAGATTTGAGCCTTTTTTGAGGCTTTTGGCCGCTTTAGTAGTAGAATATTTGAGGCAAACCTAATCAAGTGCCTAATGTTTCGCCCATTCTCTTCATCATTCTATTTCATTCTTATTGTAATTTCTTTCATTATAAAAGCGTTCGCCTGCGTATGTATGAGTGAAAAGGCTAAGATTTGTTACTTGTAAGTTTACCAAATGGTTGGAATAAGAGTGTTGCTAAGTTAAGTACAAGTGAATTGTAAGTAAGCTGGAATATCGGGTAACAAAGTGTCACGTTATTAAATAAGAAATAAAGAAAAGTGTATAGCCATTAAATTCTGACTTTAATTGAACAATCCAGTGATCGAACTCAGGGTAGAATTTCAATGTGAACGATTAATGTAGAAAATCCGTTACAATGTCGCCATTCGAACATTCTGGCAACCAGAAATTTCGATGTCTGGTAGATTCTGGCAAGTTATCGTCACTTCTGGAATTCGTGTTTGCCACAATATAATAATTTTTAATGGTAATAAGTGTTGGGTGTTTTAATTTAAATGCCCGAAAATTAGTATTTTGTATGATCTGACAACAATGCAAAATGTTATAAAAAACGCTCATTTTAAAACGCTCTCACACTGCTATAAGTTGAGTATCCCTTTATCACTGGTTTGTGGTGTAATAGAAACAATGGTAATGCACAGTAAACACATCCTACTTAATCCCTTAACTGTATTAATTGCCTTGGATTTAATTTCACATATGAGAGTAGTAAGTGCAATCCATGCACGAAGTGAAAAAGAAATGCAAGCCACATCTGTTCAATCGGTGGTGCCTATTACTTCTCCATCCTCTTTAATTGGTTCAGCAGTAGTATCTTCAGATTTCAATCCACTTGGACCAATGGTTATGTGTTCATTTTTGTCGCGTGACTTTTTGGAATGCAAAGATCCGATTGATCACGAAAACAATAATACAGCCAAGGCAGTGAAAGGTTACGGATGTTTACGTTTTGGAGGATCTACTTATGAAGAAGTGGAGCATACTGAAGTTCTGTGCACAGTATTTTCAGATATTGATTGTTATGGACCACGGACATTTCTACGGGATGGTGTGCCCTGTATACGCTACACAGATCATTATTTTGTGACAACACTTATATATAGTATTTTATTAGGGTTTTTAGGTATGGATAGATTTTGTTTAGGCCAAACAGGCACAGCCGTAGGAAAGTTACTAACACTTGGTGGTGTTGGAGTATGGTGGGTTATTGACGTTATCCTGCTTATCACAAACAACTTGCTTCCAGAGGATGGGAGCAATTGGAATCCTTACGTCTAATTTCCGAAATTTATGTGATATTATAATGGAACAAAATCTTAATTTAAATCATACTTTCTAGTTATTGATATCTTTTCATTGATCGACCTAAAATAGATATATAATTTTTAATAAATAGTCAATACCAATAATAATAAAAACAATAAAGAATTGTTTCATCAGTTGCATAGTTAACGATATATTATTTGTTTTGTCTTTTAATCAATATAAAAATATCAAAGTATGCAAATAAAACGCAAGAATACCTCTTAGTTAATAATTCCAATTTTAAATGTATATACATATATATACATACATACATACATACATATATATATATATATATATAAATGTTTACATGTTAATTATTTCACACACTTTCCACATTTCCCCACTTTTGAGGGTTTTAATTACAAATATTCTTCGAAGTATTACTTAAGATATTTAATTATCTTCGAGCCTGGGAATACCTGCAGTTATCGAGTTTTCGATTCCGCAGTGATCTTCGCCACGCAAAATTTTAAAGTATCCATTATTTCCCCAATCTGTGTTCCATGAATTGGCTATTAACCAGTATGGTGTACCCTTCTCTATTCCCCATCCTAATATACGAATAGCGTGACCTCCAAGGGCCTTTCCTACTACATGTTGATAAACACCGTCTTTGTATAATATTAAATCTTCATAAACCGTGAACGCCCCCTCAACAGGACCATTCTTATATATTTCTTCTTGGATGTCTCGCTGATTGCGCCCGATAGAATACGACTTAGCACCGTAATGTTTATCCTTAGCGTAATCCCCTTTATAACCAGCTTGACATTTATGTTGGCAACGGGGAGTTTTTCCATGTTCACCATCGCAGGCGGGACGCGTGCCATTTACATGGTGTTCACATGGTGCAATCTCATATGGGCGACAACCCTGATATTAGACATTTAGCTTATGAAATTATTTTAAGTATAAATATTTATAATCATAGCCTTTACCTGTTTAGAACCGAAAGTGCCACCACTAACTATACCCTTTCGAGTCCAATAGCTCCAAGCAGCTCCTGGAAATCCTCCGTTGCATCCAAATCCACATGTATGGCAACATGATACTAAGTCGTCAGCAGAAAAGTGAAAATTTTTTGTTCCGTTTGAATGAATGCAAAACTATCAACAGAATATTGGATTGTTAATAAAATTGTAATTTTTAGTGGTACATTTGCGCCTGCATACCATATAAACTCTAATGATAATTTTTCTTTTTATGTATTAAGAACAGTATGACTAATGCGATAAGGTTTAATGTTAATAACAAAGCCTATACATATACATGTGTATATATTTTGCACTTAATGCATTCATATTTACATATATGTATACGAGATAGTTGTCACGCAAAAAATGTTTCAAACAAAGGAAAATGCACATTGATCAACTGTACTCAATGTTATATTGCATTAAGTATTGGATAAACAGTTTTTAAAGATAACATCCGAATCTTACCCTATCTGACATTGCTTCCACTGCTCCAAACGCCCAACACGATCCGCAGGAACCTTGATCTCGTATTTCCGAAATAGTAGGACACTGAGGCCATTGCTTTCTCGAATCAAATTCCTCGGGCAATTCAAATTCGCTCTCTCCAGATTCCTTTATTAATTGTGGCAGGGCGAATTTATGCGAATCTGGGTGTACTCCCATTAAACCACGAATGTATTTCTCACCAATAAATTCAGGAAAATTCCTTCCCGGCTAAAAAAAAATTTTAATATATTTTGTTAAATCACTAAGTTACTAAATTGATTTTCCTACCGTCCATGTTTTAGCATTATTGCGCACCAATTCAATGAATTCATTTGATAAAAAATGTGGATTAGTTGCATCATTTTCTCCAGATACTACGATCACAACAGCCAATAAAAAGAAACCAACGAAAATAATTTCCATTTCTGCTATGTGAAAAAGAAATTGAAAAAAACAAAACTTAAAAAATTAAATTAGAAAATAATCAGTAAAAAAATTACCAAACTGCAAAGGCTCTCCAAGTAGAATAAATTTTATTATACAAGTCACTGAAAATCCCGAAACCACTTGATAATCAATTTAGCACTTTCAACAATACAATATATAACCTAATGTTGCACGGTTGTATAGAGGTGAATTTTTTATTACTATTGGACAGTTTTCTAAACTTTAATTTAACTTATACACAGACCACACCTGCCATAATTATTTTACATTGTCTGTGTTCAGAAGTGCGAATTTTTATGATTCATGTTAGCGGTACATAAAAATATTATTTATATTCTAGAATGTTCCTATTATATCATCAATAGTTGGATACATATTTGCATATAACATATAAAAATAGATAATAAAATTCAAATTTCCGACCAAATTGTAACGGACTTATTATATTAATCACCTATGTTGAAACTCTACCTCTAGTTCAATCACTGGATTGTTAAAAACAAGTCAACATTTAATAACATCTGATAAAATCTTTTATGAAATGGCTTCGGGCAGTTATAGCCGACCTAAGGAGGCGTATGTTTGAGATCTTAAACTGTTTAAAAATTTAATGAAGAAGACAAAACTTTATGAGGAGAACGGAATAAGTAGAAAATGTACTTTTTTGAAGAATTTATTTTTGGAAAATAAAATTACGTACATTATATGGTTTAAGATCTAAATAATTTTTGAATAATGTTCATTTACTAACTTTGAGGGTACTAAATTCAATAATAAAATATGTGCGTAGATATGTACATCCGAGAACAATTAAAAATTAAATATTAACTTAACACATAATAAATGTATATTGTGTATATATATATGTACATAATAATATATATGTATTTAATTACTACTTTTCATATGTACAGTTGCTGTTTTGAATCTTACTTTGCTGAATTACAATTAGGCACTGATATTTTATTTTTGCAGGCATCAGGCGACGGAAATTATTTTGGCGAATACGAATGCCAGAACATATAACAATAACAGAATCGACGACAACTTGCCAAAAATCAGCCAGACAAATAATTTTGTAGTGGCCAGAACGTTCGAGTGGCGATATATTTAATTATTTTATTTTTAAGATTAAAAAGATAAAAAGATTTAAGAACTGATTGGAGTGTTGCCGAGTAAAGTGGAGACAAGTGTATAGCCATTAAATGGTGACCGTTAAACTATGTTCATGTTGTCGCCCCAAAATTTTTGTAGGAATGAAAACAGACCTGTGAAACCTCCAAAAAGACAGTTTATTGCCAGCAATGGGTATAATAAAAATAAAATCATTAAAAACTATTAAAGCGAAAGCAATATGCAGTCTCCATTGATAATATTGATTTTAATAGAGTTGTCTAGACAAAATTTATTGCGTATCGATGTGCCCAGTTGGTGCCTGTTAATAACTATTGCCTGTGAAGACAGCAAGTAAACATTATACAATATATAGCGATGAAAAATGATTCAAGTGTAAGAAATTATTGACGTTGGATGTAAGCAGTATCATTTTGACCAATAATAATAACCAATGATTAAATTTTGATATAAACAATATGACTTCGCGCAACCTAACAGAAATTTTTGTGATAATGCGAAATAATGCATCCAAACATCGAAATTTGTATTCTGAAAGCAAAGTATGTGTGTTTCTTAGTAAATATAAAACAAGTTTTAATTAATTTCTTCTATTTTGGATAGTTGACAGATGATGCAGAACGTTTAATTAATAATTCAATCCGCGATGTAGAGGAAGGTTTGGAAATGCGGGATGACTACGGAAATCCTCCATTATGGATTGATAAATTAGAGGAAGCACAATACACTTTATCTAAGTAAGTACATACAGATGTATGTTTTCATATCGGTGAAGTAAATTTAATTTTCAACAATTTTTAGAATAAAGCCGAAACTTGATGAACTAGGGTCATTACATGCAAGGCACCTGTTGCAACCCGCTTTCGATGAAAATTTTGAGGAAGAAAAAGAAATAGAAAGCCTTAGCCAGGAGATTGCAAAACTAATCACATCCACTCATCGGCATATACAATGTATTCGATCAAGTCTTGGTATAGGAACTAAGATGGAACAGCGGTTAACAGAAAATGTTGTTACATGTTTGCTCCTTCAATTACAAGAATTGACATTTAAATTTCGCAACAGCCAAAGTTCTTACGTACGACAGCTGAATTCTAGAGAAGAACGTTCACAAAAACTTTTTGGAAAGAATGATTTCACAAACATTGATTTGGTTTCGGGTGCTACAGATGATCACGATAATTATGTAGATACTTTTGATAACTTTCTACAACCCGTTCCCTTTGTATTAAATAATAATAAATCCATTAACAAACGTAGCTATTTATATGATGATGATTCTTCTCAACAAATAGATGAAGATTTTCAACGCCCTATATCGAACCGCATGACTAAACAGCAACTTCTGCTTTTTGAAGAAGAAAATTCTCGCTTCGCAATTAATCGCGACGAAGAAGTTACCAAAATTGTAAAATCCATTTATGATCTCAATGATATATTTAAAGATCTTAGTCAAATGGTACAAGAACAAGGCACTATATTGGATCGTATCGATTACAATGTCGAGCAAACTCAGACAAGGGTATCTGAAGGGCTTCGACAATTACAGCGTGCTGAAATGTATCAAAGAAAAAACCGTAAAATGTGTATTATTATGGTGTTGGCATCTGTAACTTTATTCATGCTTCTCCTCCTTATTTTTACAAAGTTGTAAATGTAAAAAATAAATATTTATTATTTCAATATCTCAGAAATTTATAAATCATATAAGTATCACCAGCGTAATAATCATCGATTAACTATTTCACATACGTTCAGACAACCGACTAGCCACTGAGCGGAGGTTCCCGTATACTTTGCTTGGGGGTGAACCAAGAATGAGATTACATATTGCCCTTCGTGCCAGTTGAATATTTTGATAACTCCCTAAGATGTGAATTTTGCTGTCAGCCAAAATAATACGCGTTTTCGTCACATTTTCTATCGTGAATTTTGTGCGTCCTCCTTTACCAGCTAAACGTCCTATTGCGCGACTCAAGTGATCACCACTTAGATTTTTTACATCCTTTACTTCAAATGTTTCAACAAATAAATCTTCTAAACGAAGCAACGCCAAGGCATCATCAACTTCGAATCCACAAAGAAATGCTTTAACAAAGTCAGCACCTTTTTGAAGATTAGATATGTCAGGTGTTTCTTCGCTAATTCTTAACTCTACCTAGGCGAATTAAATATTACATACAAGTTGCATGAAAATATTACTCTTTAAAATTGGTAAGGGTAAGGGAAAATACTTACTTGTTTCGCTTTCATATTAAACCTTATTTGTAGCTTCATATTTTCGACAACCGGAGTAAATATTTTCATCCAATGTTCTTTAAGTGATGAGTATCTAATAAATAATAATGTCAGGTTTGAATTAAATAATATCTTAAAAGGTGATAATACCTGTGTGGTGGAACAGAAATTTTCCTAATATCACTTCTTAGCCGTTTTGCACGCGGTGCTTGAAGTCTATGCTTTGTGTCCTTTAACGGAGACTCCTCATCAACCTGCATTGCTACGTTACAATCTGAAGGTCGTTTTGATGCCTTTTTAGACACGGAAGGCGGCAAAATATCATCACTATTTATATTTTCCGCTTCCATTGTTAAACGCTTTCTTTGCGAGAAAATACTTAATTTCTTTTGAATGCCTTAAAAGCTTTCGCAAATAAAATTTTACAAAAACATGTGGCTGAAAATTTTCGTAAAGGAAACGTCAAACTTACTATTTATATACACAGAGAATTTGACATTCTAATATCAAATAAAAAAATTTCCAAATATTTGATAAAGTATAACTAAATGTTTACACTTGCGATTATATTAGCATAGTTATCACACGCAATATAGAAGCAACTCTACAAGGAATTCTAACAAGATACATAGATTTCTACTTTTGAGCATAAATAATCGGAGCCGGCCCTTAATTTCGCTACGTTATTTTTATTATGTATGTATTGATGCTATTGTATCATAGTGCATATTGACAATGTTTTTAAGTCAATCGAAATTTCTTCTAAATATGTTATAGAACTGGAATGTATAATACATAGAATGGAATTCATTTGTCAATCAATCTCTCTCTGGTGAAAGAATAAAATTTAACAGAGTAGCAAAAGTTAATGAAATGGAAATCAAAAGAAATAAGTATTGGTCGATCTCTTCACGAAAGTAAGTATGTAAGTTATGTTAACAGATAAATTGGTAGTACAGACACAGAATTATAGAACAGCAATATTTAATATGCCCCAGTGAATTCATTTGTTTGGTTTTAGTGTGGAATGATTTTTAAAGCTTTTTCCTCTGTCTTGTTAAACAATACATTTTAATGGAGGAACAGAAATTGGAGGAATTGCGAAGCAAAAATTTCGATCAAATTAAATCTATATTAATCGAGTTTAACACAAAAGTAAGTACAAAATATAAATTATGACAGGTATGAATATATATGAGTAGTCCCTTTTATATACATATGTGCATATGTATGTAGTATATAAAAATCAAAATTAAATTCCATACAAACGTATCTTTACAAAAAAAAAAAACAAATCACCCATATCAATATTTTTAATTTTTTGTTATTCTCTAATTGTTTAGAATGATGACCTTTTCAATTTTTCGGCTTTCCATGTGGATGGGCGCTGGCACGCTATGTGGCGTGCTCTCTTTGACATACTTAAAGATGATAGCTTACAAGACTTACATGATCTAACCTTAAATAGTGTCCGTATCCTCACCAGAGACAAATGTAGTTTACAAACAGAGGATTTAGAAGAAGATGTATACTGTCTTCTTAAATTAGCTCACTTAGAACATCCCGAAGCTGTGGAGGTTTCTGATGCTACTCCGCCCACTGGTTGTGAGTCAAATGCGATTGACAATGATTCAGACGGATTAGCAGTTCAAAGTGTTAATGTACATTGGAGTGGTAATACAACCAGAGTTGTAGTGGAGTCTCTTAAGTGTTTGTGTAATTTAGTATACCAATGTGCAGATCGCCGCCGTCAATGCGTAAAATCTAACATTACAGATGCTATTCTAAAGCGGATTGCTTCATCTGTGCAACATCCTCTTTCAGTTGAATTTTTTGATATGAAATTGTTATTTTTAATAACAGCAATGGAGCCAGCTACACGTACACGTGTACAAATTGATTTAAATGGAGTCGTTTATTTGACTGAATGGCTTGACGAAAAACTTGCAGAAAAAGATGCTAGTGATGAGCATAGAGATTTATTATGTGAGATGCTAAAGGTAATGTTTAATATTACTACCAATTCCGACAGAAGCCCAAATGAAAATGAGATTCAGAGTCGACATTTAACTGGTGTACTCCGAAAATTGCTATTGAATTTCGGAGAATTAAGGAATGAGCGAGAGCGTAACATAGTTATGCATGCCATCAACCTTTTGACAAACCTCTCTGGTAGTTGTTTAACAGAGTTGTTGATAAAGAGTGAATCAAGTGGGACAGCTACATATCCTTTATTAATATATGAAGGCTATAATGTACGTGCATTAGAAATAATTATGAGATATTTAAAAGTGGTCTTGGATGAACAGGAAAAAGCCGCAACATCTAATGAACTAATTTCTCCAGTTTTAACATTGTTAGTCAAATGTGCACGAAGTGATAGAATTTTACGGCACTATATTAGAAGTACAGTGTTACCCCCATTACGGAATGTTTATACACGACCCGAGGTAGGAAATGAACTACGAAATCATTTATGTCGCTTTTTAACTTTACCCGAAATGATGTTGCGTGACTTAGCTACAGAGTTACTCTTTGTCTGCTGTAAAGAAAATGTATCACGCATGGTGAAGCATACAGGCTATGGTAACGCAGCTGGATTATTTGCAAAGCGTGGTCTTTTAGGAGGACGGCACGTCGAAAACATTGATTATTCTTCAGATAGCGAGGACAGCGATACAGAGGAATATAAACAAGTACAACATAATATCAATCCAGTTATTGGTTGTTACGAGGAACCGAAAAAGAGTCCTTTCGAAGGTATGTCTGAGGAGCAGAAGCAGTATGAGGCTATGCAGCTTGTAAATCTGATGGACAAATTACACAAAACGGGAGTGGTAAAACCATGCTGCATTGGTGATGATGGCAAACCACAACCGGTAGATCATATTTTACAATTGCAAGAGGAACCTCAACAACAAACGGATCAAAAAAGTAAAACATAAATTGCACCTCTGTGTTTAGCAAGATTTTAGTAAAATTCAAATTATACTAAGCCAAGTTCAAATAAATGATACATTACATCTATTTTTTAGTTGCATGTTTACTCTTATAGCTGTATTATAAAAAATCATTAACGTTAATTACTTAACCAAAGATTTTTTAAGTGTTATATATTATACTGAAGCATTTATACTAATATGTGTGTTTCAATAAATTACTATGAATATGAATTTGGAATCATAAAATTAATAGAATGAGTTAATTCCATTCCAGTATTTAGCTTTCTTCGTCTCTACAAATAATAATTTTCTCGATAATTTTATCAGAGGTAATATAGCTACATTACTAAAACAGAGAAATAGGCAATCTTTAAATATGTTAAAAAAAAACGGACGGAAATTGTTCAGCAGGAAGCGTTCAGCATGGAATCTCATTTCGACCTATAGATGCCGGGGTATAAGTTAAATTATAACATAAATTAAATTGCTTTGTTTTTTATTTTAATGAAAGACTAATTTTTTTGATATTTTAGTGATTTTTATTGTTTTTATTGTTTTACTGCTATTTTTATGAACCTAGGAAGTGTATATTAACTTTATGGAAAGAACATAAAAAATATCAATTAATTTCTATATGAAAGTGTTCATCTGTATTGTACAAAAAAGTTGTAAAAGCATTGAATCGAAATTTAGTTGTAGTTATTAAATGAATAACTTTTTTTTTTTTTCTCATTCATAAGTGAGCACTGCTATTATTAACTCATTGTGGGAGGCTTATAACTCAACGTCTCGAAGAGCAATTGTTTATTTCTAAATAAATGTCCAATTTGAATACAAAGAGTGAAAATATTTTAAAGGTGTTCATTGTCCTCTTGCTTTATCATATAATTATGACACCCTAATTGAACAACGTAGCTATATTCTTTAGATACAGAAATTAGACGTAATCGGTTCACAATTGTGCCACATAACAATTATGGATTTAACTAGAAATACCTTTTATACTCTCGCAACATGTTTCACAGAATATACTGGGTTAGTAAAACTAACAATTGCCTGTCGCACCTAAAATTAAAAGCCAAATTTGTTACAGAGTCTCAAAGTAAGAAGGGGAATGTGAAGCTTAATGTGCTAATTTCACAAACTACTAAAACGTGGTGGGAACAATACCTCTACCGTTTTATTATATTACTTGAAGTGAAAGCGCAGAGCGGTCATTTCTAGGTGGTTTTATTAAAAATTGTTTAAAATGCGGTAGCTGTCTTTGTAACATATATGCATATCGGTCAGTATGTAAGACGTCTTAACAAAATTAAATGAATATATTACCTCAAACATACTGTAATTCGGTATCACAAATTATAGAAATCAGTCCGCGAATCACATTAATCTCCATATATAAAATATAACGATTTTCATTTACTACTTGATTTTATATGATCAATATATGAGCTGTCTTAATGAAATTCAGTGGGAATGTTGCAGAGGATACTTTAAATTTAATACCAAACATAGACGAAATCGGGAGTGGCCTCCTAGCTTTCATTTACATAATATAATTGTTTGTTATACAGATTCACTTTATACCAGTAGTGTAAAATGTCTGAATGAAATTAAGTGAAAATGTTCACAGGGCATGTTGCGAGGGTATTTCTTCCTTTAATTCTTCGAGATCTCGATACATAATCCGAGTTTTAAAAGTTACGTTATTAGGTTATTTAGTATTTTTGCTTTACGCATGACCTGTATCAAAAGATTGTAAACGTATTAAGAAAAAATAATAATTATCAATATACATATGTAGTTCTTTAAAATATTCAATGAATATAGACACTCATACAAATATATTTTAATCGGATATATACACGTAAGCATATATGTACATATACACAGGTATAGGGAATTGCCAATTATACATACATAAAAACGCTCATTTAATAACTTAGATAAAATGGCAGTTATTCTAGCATAGAATAGTAAAATCAATATCATTGACAATTTGTAATTGTGTGCTTCGTTAAGTGGCTACTATGTTGTGGTGGTCGCGCTATGAATTTCGCCATGGGTCTGCCGTTGCGTTGAATATTATGTGTAGGCTGTTGATGCGACTGATGCGTTTTTGACTGATGCTTTTCATCTATCAGTACATCATTATTCGATATTTTCGTCGTTCGACCTGCAATATATTCCCCCCCTTCGTTTTTAGCTGTAACTACAGGTACAGTTCCATCATTGAGGGTACCGTTAAAAATCGCTGAATTAATGCCATTTTTACATCCGAAATCACGTGTCACCTTGGCAAGAAGATCATAATAGGGATTTGGCTTTGTATTGGACAAATTTTGCTGTGTTTGTTGTTGTTGATGTCTATTATTTTTGCCATCAGATTTTGTCCTTTCCAGGTATGCTTGTTGTTGAGTATGTGGACGAATATGTTGTACTTGGTTATTAGTTGCATTCCGGAAGTTATTTTGGATTTGACTTTGAATCTGACTATTGCCTTTACTATGCTTATGTGGCGATTTTTGATGCGTATAATTAAAGGTTTCTTTACAAAACGACTTTACTTCTTTTTTGTATTTTTCTATTTCTTCCTCTAATTTTTTTAATCGCTTTTCATAACATAATCGATCATTTCCTCTGACTATGTTTTCAGTAGACTTCGTCAGACTACTGCCAATGCTATTCGTTACATCTGATTTTGAGTTCCGTACATATGAAGGCTTCTTTGAAAATGGAGCACTGTCATTGTTGTATCGATCCTGAACTTCTATGTAAGATTGTTCATAGTCGATCTGAGGATAAGCAAAACTACTATCTTGCTGCCGGTATTCGAATTTCTGCTGCGTAGAACATTTATTTTGTTGATGATGGAGGAGGTGAGTGGTTGATTGTTCTGGCATATTCTTTTGCTCACCTTTACATATCGACGACGAGCTACGGTATTGTCGCCGAGTACTGTCAACCTTTTTTAGTGCGCCGCTGGGTGAGGTAGTCTGTCTACCTACAAAATCTCCCAATTGTTCTCCTAAACCTACCCTGCCATCTGGGAGACTAGCGTAGCCAGCATCAATGGAATGGCGCTTGTCCATAACATTTATGGACAAATGATCTTCGTGGTTTTCATTTACTTTTAAGTACCTCTTATCTTTTACCATTTCTATTGTTTGCTGGGCAAAGTATTTAGAATGTGTTTTACCGGACTTGCGTTTAGCATTAGGAGATATCGTAGTTAACTTTTTAGTAGGTTTACCGTTTATACTGGGTACGCTGATAGATGGTTGTGTTTCGCTTTCATGTTTCTCCGGTCGAGTCAAATACTTATCTTTTGAAATATATTTGTCGTCTGAGAGCTTGCCTTGCTTAATCTTATGGTGTTTCTTGGATGTATCAGTCTTGTCATAAGTTGTTGTAAGCTTGTGATCTCTGTACATATACGGACATACCTTGTCATGAAAATATATGGGCTTAAAAAGTTTGGGCTTACTTACTTTTGATTTATGTTGGAACTCTTAGCAATTGTTGACGTTTGGCGTTTGTCTGCCTTTTCGTTGTTGTGTTGAACAATTTCATATAATTTTGACCGATATTCAGGTACAGTTAGGCGGACATCATCGCGGAATGGTGGCAATATATCCACACTCAATTCAATTTCTGGTATAGAGTTGCGAAATCTTTGGTGATTTTTAAAAGAGATAGCTGTTTTATAAAATATCGTTTCAAAGGCTAAATTGGTCTTTCAGACCATCTTACTTTTCCACAAATGGATGACAAAGGGCTTGCTTTGCTGTAAGCCGAGCCAAGGGATCTAATACTAATAATGATTTGACCATATTTAAAGCATCTTCTGGAGCATCAGACATCATTTCATTTAACGAGGTTTTTCTGTAATACACATAGTAAAATGAAGAAAAGTGTAATCTACACATGCATATGTACTATGTATTTATATCTTAAATGCACCTTTCACGTGAAATCTGTTTGCTAAGAAGTACCGATCCGAAACCAGCTCCTACTGCTTTAACGTCGTAATCTGTTATTTCTGGCAGAGCTGTTACTATCCTTTCTATCTATTAAACATATATTTATATATATTATATTGGTATACAAATATACGCTACCTACTTGATTAACAGTACTACTGCCTTGAAACAATGGTTTTCCTCGTATCATTTCACCAAGTATGCAACCCAAACTCCACATATCGATCCCTTTAGTATATCTTTTACAATAATAATATACTACAATTGCACAACGACCGTTTTTAATTAAATAACTGAAAATACCTTTTACTAGCAACAAGAATTTCTGGTGCTCTATACCAACGCGTAGCGACATAATCTGTGAGCATGGGCTCGATGATTGGATCACTAGTCATATCATTACTCTCTCGCATTGGACGATTCGAAACAGACCGTGCTAGCCCGAAATCGGCCAATTTACATCTGCAATAATAAACATAAATATAGGTACAGTTAAATTTTTGAAAATGTTTAAGTCACCTGCATTTGCTATCTATGAGTACGTTGCTTGGCTTCAGGTCCCTATGTATCACATTTCCGGAATGTATATACTTAACGGCATTAATTAATTGGTACATCACATATCTCTTATGAATATCCTTCAAAATAGTGCCCTTCTTAATGATGTTATGCAAATCACTTTCCATATATTCAAAAATTAGGTATATGTCTAAATTATTCGACGCTCTGAAAGATCCAATTAAAGACAAAAATTTAGCAACTTTATTATGCATATACATATATTTGAGGATGGCAAAAAGTTCATTTTTCACATACTGAAGCCCTGCGAACATATGAAGTGGAATTGCGTACTGACCTATATACAGTGAGTAATCGTATGACATTAGGATGATTGCGAAATGCCTTTAGAAAAACAATTTCACGAAAAGTTCGTTGCGCATCAGTTTCGTCACGAAATGCGTCGAAAATTTTCTTAACTGCTACCGTTTCGTTTGTACGCTTATCCAATGCTTTCCACACAATGCCATAGGCTCCTTTACCCAAGCGCTAGAATTTTTTAGAGACTTCATTTTTTATTTAAATAAAAATATATGATATGTGTATCCATATATATATCGGTTATATAACAACATGACCAAGTATGTAGTTAATGCGTAAAATAATAAGACTTAGCTCCAATAATACAAATAAAAAAAAAATCATAACTGTCTACACAATTACTATATCCTGGGTCATTGGTTCACAACGGTTAAACAATTTATTTATTGAAATTGGTAAAATAAACGAATTACAATAATATGAGTATTTACAATTGATACTCATATTGTTGTTAGAAGCCTTAGAGTTGAAAATATTTTAAAGAGGCGTAACCACCTGTTTAAATGTTTTTATTTAATGAACTTGATAAAATAAATCAAATATTTCAATATGGACAAAATAAACATGTTAACGAAGGACTTTTGTTGTATATGTTATATTTGTGAAAAATGTATTTTATGTAAAAATGTATGCCTTAGGTATGTGTTCAGGTAATAACATATATTATATATTAATTATTCGTTCCGATTAATTGTGATTTACCTTTTTTATATCAAAAATTTTCGAAATATTTTCGTCGATCTCGGACATTTTGTGCTTTTCCTGTTGAGTCTTGGATTTGGTTGTCATTGTGAAGCTTTTACCTTTTTAGTCGAATAAAATTCGCTTTGAATATAAGTACACAGTAATTGAAATTGTCGATTTCATACAATATGCAACCAGACAGAAGAGATTACAATTTTATCGAAATAAAGATTATCATAACAGATTATATTTTTAAACTGTGCCACTGCGATATAAGTGGCCTAGTATTTATTTTGGCGATGAAGAGTCTTTTTTGTTTTCTTGTGGTGGTGTTGCTCAAGTAACCAGAAACTATCTACCTGGATACATATACACTATATGAGATGCAATAAAATGTTGAATCCAAACGGATTTGTTAGATCGATGATAAAATTTGTTGGTGGAACTATTAGTGAAAAAGGTAACAAGAACGTCAATCCAATGAAATATTATCAATGCAGTGATGAGACTTTCGAGTGCAATTTCATGCATACAGTTGCATTTATTTTCGGCTCTGTTATGCCAATCAAACTAAATCAACTGAAATACATACATATGTACATAAAAACATACGTATACATTAACTTAAACTCGTATATGGGGTATACAATTTCTGGGACGAATGCAAACTTCTTCAATTTTTTGCAAACGTAAATATTAAGTACATAAATATTGGCTACATACGAAAGAGTATCACTCACGGTATCACTTATCCCTGTTGCTATTCTCTGCAATTCCAGTACAATATTAAGACTTACAACTGCATTGGTTAGAAATTGAGTTTAGGGATATTAAGAAGCAGCACAAATGGGTAATTATGAGCTCGGATCAAGTATTAGCACATTTTTGATCTTATGTTTCTCTTGAGACGACATACACCAATATAAAAACATTTACGTGCTGCACTATAATCGTTGTTAAAATTTCGTTTTTAAGGCTAATTGCAGTTAAATCCGTTTAAAAAATATAGTATGTATACATATATCTATGTAGTAAAAACTATGTATTCTTCACTTAAATCTTTGCACAAATTATTTAGACACTTCTAACTGATATCGGCTATTGACATTGGTGTTTAGCTTGCGGAGTTAGCCGAATTTTGCGCACTGAACTTGAGAATATGTGGTTAAATGCTAATCTATTCCTTTTATTTATGTTTATTTTAGATAAAAGTGTACAAAAAGTTTTTAAAATATACATATTTGAAATATTTCAACGAGGTATTTTCGATATTTTCCACAGTCAACTTTGTCGATTTAGGAGCTGTACGGTGTATTCACAAATGAAAAATGTTATCACTAAAATATTATTTTTCAATTAAAAGCTTCAGGAGGATGCGTGGTGCATTGCCGCAACTTTAATTTTCGAGTAGTTATTTACACATATATGTATAATATGTACTCAAATATGGGTGCATAAATTTGTGCACGTATGTATATATGTATATACATACATATGTTTGTTTGGAACTTAACGATTTAGTTTTTGTGCACAAATTTGTTTACTTTTGGTCGCTACGTGTTAGTTGTTGACCATAGCAACAATGTCTGGACGTTTCCTGGTGACCAACAAATATACATATATACAGATATGCATATATATGCGCTTTAATGTTGAGGCTATGCCCATCATACCTGCTGTCAGATCAACTAACTAAGTAACTAATTGCTTTACGACCCCAAGCCCAACTTGACAGTTTGCCGGCCGTATTTTTTCAAACCAGCTATTGGTAATGTCTTGCGATTAAATTTGTCACACGCATGCATTAATATTATATTCTTTGCAACATTGTGCAAGAATATGCATAAATAGCTACATAGTTTTTAATGGAGCAAAATCATTAATTTTCTTTTCTTCACATCTTTAATTAAGCCGTAGATTTTCCAATTTTAGTCTCATATTTGAGGAAAACACATAAATATAATAAAATTACTTATTAATAAATCGTTCAATAATTGGTATAAGTCTGATTTTTGTATATATACATACATATATCTATATTTTACATCTGATGATTATATTGATGTATGTAAACTAATGTATTTACGATCACATTGCCTTATCAGCGCAATGCTTCACTGCAGGGTGCATACAAACATCAGAAGCATGTGCAGATGTTCTATGTATGTTTCTGCACATACAATGATCTTCATTTTAAATGGAAGAAACAAAATTAAAAGGAATGTATATATGAATCTGTATCGTATCGGGCGTCCCTAGATAGGAAATGGAAAATCTACGAGCATATTTCTGCCATGAAATTCCTTCTCATGGGTGGTTAAAAATTGTATGTCCTTCTCAAATTGTGTGTACCGTTTTTTAGCCTTTCTAACACATTTTGTATACACTTCGAATTCCTAAAATGACGTAACAATTTCAAGTTTTAAATCTTGCTTCAACTCTATGAACGTTGTGTAGTATTATATACTATGCATTCTCAAGAACAGTTAGATACAAAAATAAAAAAAAAACACCTATGCGTACATACATATGTACGTACGTTGATTAAAAACTTCTATTGAATTTTTCAATAATTAATATGGTACTATGTGTATGTAAAATAAGAATTATATGACGTAATTGGTGGAAATACCATTAGATAGGTATATGATGACTGAATGTGCCGAAGCATATTTTGCATATGCTCATATACATATGTACATATGTTAGTGAATAGAGCTTCGGAAGAGAGATATAGAAATAATTAACTTAGGATTACAAAGTTGCTCATTTGCAATAATAAGGAATGAAAATTAAATGAAGTAAAATGTTACTTTAGTAGGTAAATATTTACACAAATATTTATATTGTCATATAGATGAACATACATTCATAAGAAAAAAAAAAACATGAAAAAGAGATTGCCAACTTCTCAGCTGGTTGTTTGACTACTTGGTGAAACGAGTGTTGTCTCTTAGTTGTCAGTTTGTTTGCAATACAATGTTGAATTTTGAAGCACATTAGGGCAAACCGATTAGTGGGGGAAACAGTGATTAAAATTGAATAGACTTTCGAATTATATATATATGTATTTTGGATAAATGGCTTTAACAACACTATTCTTTTAACAATATGAAGATGAAAGGATGTTGAAAAAGTATTTATTTTTACATTCCGCACACTTATTGTTAGGATTACGAGAGCTGCCCCCTTTTCCTTCAAGAGCAGCAAAAGTGGTAAATTTTTAAGAATTTGTGATGTGCATTTTTTTTTTTACAAATCATCTATTTTCTTCAGATATATTCATGCATACTGGACGTATGCCCAAGAAAAATAGACGGAATCACATTAACTTATGTATGTATGAATATATGCGGGCAGTTTTCACCACAGTTCATATGCATACAATAGGACGTGAGTACATTGTGTGCTAGGTAGTAGTCAGCTGCGTGGTAGATAGGCATACAGGCAGACTCTCCATAAACAAGTGACTAGTTAAATTTCTTCTCACTAACGTGAGCAGTCGATTTCGGTAAATTCTTATATAGAGTTTGTTCAAAAGTTTTCGTCTAATTCGTTCTCTCTTCTTTATTGATATTGTGAAGTTTACTAAATTGAGAGAATCTAATCAAAATAATAAATTTATATTTTTATAAATAGTGTTAAATGCTGCATATGGATCCATATTTATTTAAAGGTTTAAAGTGTGGAAATATGGTGATAAAAGTTTGGAAGCAATTGCTTTGATTATTTGGGGTTCCTTTTGCTCGATATATGTAGTTATCTACGCATGCATCATACAAGATTATTTGAATTGTGATATTCTAGTTTCACCGAAGGAAAAGGTGAGGGCAATTATTTTTGCAATGTCTGTCCATCTGCTAATTATAACAAAATTAACAAGAATTGATTGCAAGTATCAACATTAATGCACAAAGAAGAAGAATATTTCTCATAAACCAACCGCCACCACCCGCAGTGTTCGGGTGTAATGTTCAGAAGTAGATAATATTAAAGGCACAGAATATGTTGAAGTTAATAATAATAATAACATTGAAATTGTTAAAAATTAATTTGAAATAGATAACTGAATTCAAAAATGTTGTAATAGTGATGAAATTGTTTAAATGAGGCCAACAATCAAAACAGTCGCCTAAAGAAAACGTGAGTATTAACCTTTTATTGTTTTTGTGTACTCCGTTTATACAATGTATTAACGACTGAGCTTTATTTTTTTGATTCATGTGAACAAAACAAGTGTCGTTGATCATTATTGATTCAAGAGCTAGTAGCAAACTCACGGATTTAATACCATACAAAACAGTAGAGGTATTAATAATGCTAAGACATAATTGATATGCAGGGAAATATGTACGCAAATGTTCCTTAATACAACTCATAAACAATAGGTAAAAACTGGTAACAATATTATTTATGCGAAAGCAATTTGTGAAAAATCGATTTAGGTAACATTTGACCGACAGCCAGAAAGACCAACAATCAAACAATCAGCTGACTAAAATGGAAGCAATTCGCCTATTTGTGTGATTGGGAAATGACAACAAATATACCTTTATAAGTTCATGTATTTTTATTTACCATGCAAAAATGTTGTGCAGCTGTTTGACGCTATTGATGTATATATCGTCGTATATCGGGTGCTCACAACGATGCAAGTTTGACGATTTTGAAAGTTGAATTGCTTCAAAATCAACTCGATGATATCATTAATGCTTTTATGAATATCTTTATATATCTGTATTTACCATCATAAAAAATTAATATCTAAATAAAAAACATCATATATGTAGAATCTGCAACACCCACTTTCATCTCATGGTAACCACCTCCGCATATTGGTTAAAATTGATAGGAATATATGTATGTATGTACTTATACCAGAGTGCTTACTTAGTCATCATAATAGTATTTGTTAACTTAGCCTTCAATAAAGTGAATTAGTGCATTTTTACCATTCGATTTGCTGTAGTTCGAACTCCATGGCGGATATTTACTAGAATGTCCTTTCGTACGACATTGCTCACATAAGTGGAAATAAATTTTTTTCTGATCAATTTATGGACAATACTTCTCCGATAAGGTATGTGTATGCAGACCCGGCTACAGTTAAGACGCCGCCAGACGTGGCAAGTAGCCTGTCAAATTAAATAATTTCGAAGACTGATCACAGGAGCAGTCCCACTTTAAGTTTAAAGAAATTTTCAAAGATGAAATCCAATCGCTATACTCTCGCAACATGTTGCAATAGGGTATAATAACCGTATATCTTTCCGTCTGTCTGTCCGTGTAAGCGATAACTTGAGTAAAAATTTAGATATCTTGATACATGGGAACACATGTTCCTTATAAATTAAATTAAGATACAAAACCGTAATTTTGTGCAGAAAATCGCAGTAGGGAGGGCACCTGTGGGTTGAAAATGTTTAAAAAGTGGGCATGATGCCACTGCTATATCACTATATAACTGTCCAATAAAGCCATATCAACCAAACTTGCTCAGAACAAGTCTTTCTAGTACCCGCTCATTCACTGGGAAAATGAGTGAAATCGAATGATAACCACGCCCACTCCCCGTATAACGGTTATGTTGAAAACTATTTAAAGTGCGATAACTCACTAAGAAACTACGACAGAAGCATTAAATTTCACAGCCAAGATGGTATAGAAAGGCTTCATATGAATCGATGTAGAAATTTAGCAATAGATTTGGCACCGCCCATCTTTTGATGGAATCCTACCTTCTCAGGAACTACAAAAGCAATTTCTACCAATTTTGGTGCATAGCATTGCTCTAACATTCTTATGTTACAATGTGAAAATGAGCGAAATTGGACTACAACTACACTTACTTCCCATATATCACAATTTAAATTCAATCTGATTATTTTCACTTTACAGCATATAAATCAAGCACAAATCAAGATATGAGAATAAAACTAACAAATGTTGAAATATTAGAAATGGGTTAGAAATGGGTAAAATCGGATTAATACTTCTGCAAGCCAGCTATTTCAGTGAAATTCAAAGAGCATCACTTTCTTATAACATTGTATCCGTCTGCCAAAACTTAATAAAATCGGGTCAATGCTACCCTTAGTCCAGATATACCTACTAAAAGAATTTCAAACTTCCGGTTGGCTTTATACGGTATATATCGGTTAATATGTATGATATCTCAGCAAAATTAAGTGAACGTGTATTATTGGATATGCTATGGTTTAATGCTGAAAATGTGTGAAATAAGTCAAGGAATTACACCAGCACCCATATACTATATATAATGTTTTTCGTTATTATAGAATACTTTATGCCAAATATGTCGGTCAATGTGTGAGTTATCTTCATAAAATTATGTGGAAACATATTCTCGAGTATACTTGTGGAATGCCAAAAGTTGCTGCTATCATGGATTTGCGACTTTAGAACTGACTTTAAACCCGATGTAGTGATTTCGAACTTTCTACCTAACTGTAAACCGTTTATGTTTGATAATATGTGTGATAGTTTAATGAAATTAAGTGGACATGCTTTCTTAAACATTATGCGGTTTAGTGCTGAATATGAATGAACTCGGTCTTGACCTTGGTCTAAGCCCCTTATCCCTAATATAATGATTTCCGATTCTCTGACTTTTTCCTCATATATCCAATATATCAAATTAGCCACTTTGTTGAGCTTACATCACTCATATATCATTTGAATTAATTAGGTTGATTTTAAAATAAATTTCGGGCACGGAACAAATTGTAGTAGTGAAACTAAGTGGGTCTACCAACTATAATATAAGTTAGTAAGATACCAAATATGATTATAATCCAATCACTATTTCGTCAGTTTTGCCATCACCTGAAAATATGCCCCGGCTTTGATTTTTGAAAATTGCGAGAGTATAAAATGTTCGGTTACATCCGATCTTAGCCCTTCCTTACTTGTTTAATATAAAGCTTTGCCAATATCTGAAAATATTTCCCCGACCTAGATCCTTTCAAATTGCGAGAGTATAAAATGTTCGGTTACACCCGAACTTAGCCCTTCCTTACTTGTTTTAAATATATTTTCGTTCTTTCATTATTGTGAATTTATCCTCAACAGCAGCTTGGAGGTAAAAATCATTAAATATGTGGTTTTAGGTAAATATGCATAGGTATGGTTATTTATTATTTTAAAGAAATTTGTATTGGTATTTCATAGTCTACGTTTTATTTACCAAAGACTCCTACTTTTGGAAATTTTCGAAACCTGTTCGCCTAATGATAAAATTTTTGGATTACCACAAAATGTTTTATCATTGTAGCTGAAAAATTGATCTTTTAGAAATTGAAGGAGTCAAAGTTAAATTACTGTCCTTACGATTTTAAAATAACTCTCAAAACTTATTTCGATTGGTTTACTTTAAATGTCATTTTAATACTCTTGTAACTTGTTTTACAGAGTACAATAGTTTTGTTCACCTAACGGTTGTTTGCAACACCTAAAAAAAAAACTAATCGAAGATACATATATACTAATGATAACGAGAACCATTGGATTTAGTCCATGCGGTTTACTGTATACAGTTTATATTGGTCATATTTGTAATATTTTAATGAAGTTAAATGGATACATGTTCTCGACCATATTGTGGGTTGGCGTCAAAAATTAATGAGACTTGTCCAGACCTTGGTCCATCCCCGATATCCTTCTTTTTCTGTTCTTATGCCGAATATATCGGCTAACATGTGAGCTATTTTAGGGACTTTAAATGAATATGTTATCTTCGACTTTGTGTGGTTGCGTCATAAAAATTGATGAAGTATAGCCAATATAATGATTTAAGTGCTGACTGTAATCCATTAAAAAACTTCGTCGAATAGCGAATATTGAACTCTTTTGCAACATCTTTTTAAATAAAAATGTATCTGCTATTGAAAATATTTTCCAGCTTTTGATCCCTGCGCACTGCGATAGTATAAAATGTTCGGCTACACCCGAACTTAGACTTTCATTACTTGTTGTAATTGTGTTTGACAGATAGCAAAAAACAAATGATGAAAGCTTTTAGGACATGGATAAACTGGACGATTTATAATGCATGAAAGCATAAATTTAAAAGATTTAAATGTATATGAACAATATCGAACCGTAAACATTAGTGCGCTTTATGACTGATACCTTTTATACTTTTTAACGTATGTAAAATCAAAACATATATGCTCTTATGCATATTATATTGCTGTTTGGAATTAAATAGTCTCCGATTATACCCTAAATATATCATAAATCATACTAATTCAAAATTTTAATTGCACCCGAAATAGATGAGATGCACAATTTTCGCCGGGTATAAATTCAAAGAATGAACTCAGTTTGGAATTATTCGGTGCGGCTTTTCATGGTAGTTAAAAAAGATAAAGATTTTAAAAGTCTAATAGAATATCGCAACTCAGTAGAGCATGTTTATAATAGAGAGAGCTGTACCTAAAGCTGATTGAAGTTTTCAATGATGAATTATCTCAAACGGCAGCAACTAGCTGTAGAAACAACTTCATTTCAACAATCGAATATATTCACACATACATGCAATTATTTAATATTGTGTTTAAAATATTATTTGTCTTACAGAAAACCTCATAATAAATATTGGATATTACACGTGTGAGATGAGATGCATAGAAAACCTTATCTACAACACTCTATTAACTAGTTATAAGGCGTACCATATAATTATCCTGTAATACATACGTATGTAAAAAGAAAATATATTCGCGTTTCAGACTTAATGACTCAGAGCTATAGCTCCCAATTATTTACATTCTGTATAGAGCGAAACAAAATATGTTGCTTATAAGTGCGCTCGCGCTGGGTTTGGTGGACTCAACAAATTTCAATGCAGGCATTCACTTGAGCATATTTAATCTGGCAACAACAGCGGTCGCTGCAGCCACAACGGCGGCGGTAAATACAGCTGTTGCAGAAGAAAACGTGGACGCTGTGATAAGTGGCACAATGCCGGTAATATCCACAGTTACTGGAGGCACGGAAAACACTCATGTTAAAACTTTGACAACAGATACTGTTAGTGGCACATCAATAGCGCATACAACGACGTCAGTTGGCAGTAGTGCGGGCAGTGGTACCATTACTTGGGATAACAATGGTACTCTTCGATCTCTTAATCCAGGCGATTGGTCAATCGAACAGTGTGTTATTTGGGAAAGGCCTCATCACCTTTATTATCAACTGGGGAATGCCTTTTTTCTACTAGCATTTCTTGCACCGCATGGAACTTTTGGTGCATTGTGGTTGCGGGCCCTGATTCTCATCGGATGCACACTGATGGCGATGTATGGCTACTTGGTGGAGTGTAAACCAGATGTAGTGATCTGGTCTGGACTATTTTTCATCGTCAATTTCATTTACATAATTATTGTGTTGTGTCGATTGCGACCTGTACGATTCGATAAAGAAATTGAAGGGGTAAGTACAATGATGGGCTAGCCATTTCGATTTGTTAGTCTAATTTAGTGTAATATGGATGAATATCAATGAGTATAAGTATGACGAACTTACGGAATAGTTTTGTTCAATATAATACAATAAGATTTTACTAGAAAATTATGCGCATTTCAATGTCTCTAAGTATCAATCTGAAAATCATTACGTAATACTTAGTATAAGGAAGCTGTATGGGGTACCAAAATCATAGTACATCCAAGATAATATGTTTTCTTAATTTTGTTAAGATATCTTACATGCGGACCGATATATATATACATGTGAAATAAAGTCAAACAGAATAAAGAAAATCATTATATTAGATAAAGGGAGCTATGTCGGGAATAGTTACTCAATTAACTTATAAAGTCAACACTAGCCAAAGAGGTCCTTATATTTGTTTAGGAAGTTGATACTACCTTCTTAATATTTGTGTGAAGTTGAGCCAAACATTACAATTGGAGTGTGTTTGACAACTGGGCGATTGTTTGACGACTTTTGCAAATCATCGTGCTACCATTACAGAGATATCAGACTCCAGTCTCATGACGAATGGACAGACTTTTTTCAAATTGAATTTTCATTATAGGTTAACAAAAAGAAATCTCCTAAAGGCCATACAGGCCGAGTATGTAATAAGTGTATAAAAATAAGATCGGGGGTTGTCTTAGTAAAAATCTGTATTAAAACAAGTAAGAATGGTTTAGGTTCGAACCGAATCGAACATTTTATACTCTCGCAATCTTCAAAGATTAAAGCCGGGGCATATTTTTAGGTGTTGGCAAAACTTTATCTTAAACAAGGAAGAAAAGGCTAAGTTCGAGTGTAACCGAACATTTTATACTCTTGCAGTGTGCAACGGCGTTGAGATACTTTAGGTATTGGCAAACTTTATATTAAAAAATGTTGCGTAAGACTTCAACAATCAATACTTGACGAAACAGTGAATGCATTACAATCATATTTGGTATCTTATTAACTTAGATTACAGGTTATAGGCTCATGTACTTTCATTATTATATTTAGCTTCGTGTACGAGATATTTATATTAAAATCAACCAAATTAACTCTAATGAGATATCTGTGACATAAACTCAACCAAAGTGGTTTAATTAAATATATTGCGTATATGAAGAAAAAGTCAACCAGAGAAGCGGAAATCATTATATTAGGGATAAGTTGCTTAAACCACAGTGTAGATCGATTTCATTCATAATCAAGGCAAAGATTCTGTTTAAGAACATTCTGTTTAAGAAATTTTCTGAAACATTCTGTTAAGAAAACATATTAATTAATTTCATTAAAATATCATTATATTTAGTATATGGGAGCTGGAGTAATACATAAACCGATTTCACACATTTCGGCATTAAACTATAATATATCCAATGTTATAAGTTCACTTAATTTTGCTAAGATTTCTTACATATTGACCGCTATATATGGTACGAAGTCAACCGGAAGTATAAAAATCTTTATATTAGGTATATGAGAGTTTCGAGAAGGTTTAACCCGATTTTATCCATTTTAGGCACACTGACACAATGTTATCAGAAAGAGATGCTCTTTCAATTTCACTGAAATAGCTCACAGATTGACAGATGTATATGGTATAAAGTCAAGCGCAAGTATAAAAATCTTTATGTTCGGCATATGGAGGCTAGGGAAGTATTGATCCGATTTCGTCCATTTTCGGCGCAAGAACACATTGTTGGCAGAAAAAGAAGCTCTCCGAATTTCAGTAAGATACCTCACGAAAATCTTTATATTAGGTATATGGGGGTTGTGGAAAGTAGTCATCGGATTTGACCTATTTTTGACGCAATGGCACATCATTATCGGGAAATTATTGTTATTGAATTTCAGTAATATATCTCACAGATTGACCGATATTTTCGGAATACCTTAAAGACTGACACGGGATGTCTTAAAGGCCCTACTTGTGCAAAGTTTTATACTGATATCTTAATTGGTGCTTGATTTATATTCTGTAAAGTGAAAGAATCAGAGGGAATTTAAAATTGTGACATATGGTACGCCTACTTATTGGATTCCGATTTTGCTCATTTTCACACTCTAACATAAAAATATCAGGATAATATTATGTACCAAATTTGGTTGGAATTGGTAAGGAATTGGTTGATAGTTTCTGAGATAGAGGATTCCACCTAAAGGTAGGCGGTACAATGCCCATAGACCAATTTTTATATCGCTTCCTATGAAGCCTTTATGTACTGTCTTGACTGTGAAATTTAATGCTTCTGGCGTATTTGTTTAGTGAATTGTTGCACTTTAAATAGTTTCCAATATAACCGTTACATGGGGATTATCATCCGATGGTCATGGTTATCATCAGATTTCACCCATTTTCACACGGTCTGATGAGGTGTTGGAGGGACTTGTCTTCAGCAAGTTGGGCTAATATAGTTTCAGTGGTTTGTGAGATATGTACATTGAACCTATAAGGGGAAGACTCCTTTCGAACCGCAGGTGCCCCTTCCTACTGCAATTTTACGTACTAAATTATAGTTTTGTATCTTAATTTGTGACTTAGTTAAAGCATTTTCATGGTTTTCGTTTAACGACATTTTGTGGACGTGGTAGTGTGGTTGGTTTTGCATTGGTTTTTACTTAAATTATCGCTAGCTCTGTCGAACGGACGGACAGACAGTCACCGGGAATTCAACTCCTCTCGCCATCCTGATCATATTATATATCTCTATATAATATGAAAGTACATATAAGTAGTACATATAAACTCTATATAACTCTATATCTATCTCGATTGGCTTAGGTGTTACAAACAACCGTTAGGTGAACAAAACTATTGTACTCTGTTGCAACATGTTGCGAGAGTATAAAAACATGAAATATTTTTACCTTATTCGATAGATAGATAGAATTAATAATCACTTTGATGATAATCACAATGTAATAATAATCACAAATAATAAATCACACGAGACGTGTTGAATTCTGGGTGATTGTCTATCCGTCCGTCCGTCCGTCCGTCCGTCTGTGCAAGCGATAACTTGAGTAAAAATTAAGATATCTTGACAAAATTTGGTACACTTGTATTCCTTGGCACAGTAAGATGGTTGGTATTGCAGATAGGCATCGGACCACTCCCACGATCACAAAATGAAATTAAACGAAAACATATGAAATGTTATAACTAAGCTCCCAATTAAGATATAAAACTGGAATCTGGAACAGGGAATCACAGCAGGGAGGGGCATCTGTGTGGGAGTTTAAAATTTTTAAATAGTGGGTTTAGCCTCGCCCCTAATAGGTTTAATATACATATCTTCAAAACTACTAAAGCTATATCAACCAAACTTTTACCACCTCCTCACACACTGGGAAAATGAGTGAAATCAGACCATAACCACGCCTACCTCAAACGTTATGTTGAAAACTGTTAAAAGTGTAATAAGAATTTCAAACTTTCTTTGTTTTTATACGGTATATATCGCGAACATATAATATTGGAAGTGCAATAGTTTAATACCGAAAATGTGTGAAATCGGCCAACAAATTACTTATACAAGACGTTATTATACAAGACCTTATGACGAATATGTCGGTTAATGTATTAGTTATCTTCATAAAGGTGCGTGAAAACATATTCCCAAGTACACTTGTGTAATGCCAAACGTTGCTGCAATCAGTCCAAAACCTTCCCTAGCCGCAATATACCATAATATGGTATAGCGCAGAATTTGAATAAAATCGGTCTAAACCTTCGTCTATCTGGTCGACTTTTTCCTCATATACACGATATATTAAACACAACCGAAGGAACAAATGGTTGAGTTTAAACATATTATGTCATTATTTATAATTTATGTTATAAATATCATGAATATAGATAGATTGGCTTTATGAGCATATGACATAAAGAAGGAGTTAATATGATACCAAATAGGATAGTAATCCATTCAAAAAATCATCCCATAATAATTGTTGAATTCTTACGTAACATTTTTATACTCTCGCAACATGTTGCTACAGAGCATATTAGTTTTGTTCACCTAACGGTTGTTTGTAACACTTAGAACTAAACGAGTTAGATATAGACATATATATATATATGTATATATAAATGATCAGGATAAAACCCGAGTGACCGTCTGTCCGTCTGTCCGTCCGTTCGCCCGTCCGTCAGTCCGTGCAAGCGATAACTTGAGTAAAAATTAAGATATATTGATGAAACTTGGTGCACGTGTTCTTTGTTACCGTAAGACGGTTGATATTGCAGATGGGCGTAATTGGACATCTGCCACGCCCACAAAATACTATTAATCGAAAAAAGGTACTTTGCTATAATTAAGCAGAAAATTAAGATATAAACGTGTTATTTGGTATAGGGGATCCTAGAACGGCGGGGCATCCGTGGGCAAACATTTTTGTAAAAGTGGGCATTGCCCCGCCCCCCAATGGGTTTACTATATATATCCCGGAAACCGTTGAAGCTATATCAATCAAACTTGCTCCGAGTAAGTTTTTCTGGCATCTCCTCATATACTGAGAAACTGAGTGAAATCGGATAATAACCACGCCCACCTGCCATAGAAAAAGTTGAAAACTACTAAAAGTACGTTAACTCGTTGAAGGAACACGTCAGGAACATTAAATCTTGCAGCAAATATGATACGGAAGGGTTGCATAGGAACCCGTGTAAAGGTTTGATTATGGGCGTGGTATCGTCCACTTTTAGGAGAAATCCCATATCTCAAGAACCCCTTAACTGACCCTTTCAACAAAATTTGGTGTGTGCCATTATATTTGCATTCTTATGTCACATTGTGAAAATGAACGAAATCGGTTAAAAACCACACCTATTTGCCACATAACACAATTTTAAGTTTCATCTAATCCTTTCACTGTAAAGTAGATAAATTGAGCAGCAATTAAGATATGAGAATCAAACTGTACAAATAGTGCTTTCAGGATATGCCATCTCGTGCGTAAAAATTTACGAAATCGGATTATAACTTTTCAAGCCACCAGATACCCAATATTAGCACCTCAGTGCCTCTAACTGACTTTTTATCGAAAATATCGGGAAATATGTAAGATATTGTAATGAAATTGGAGGATTATCTTTCCATGATAATAGTGTACTCTGGTATCAAAAATGGTGAAAATACCCCCTAATACTACCCCTAGCCCCGATATACCTAATATACGGATTTTCAATCTTTCGGTAGACTTTATATCATATATAACGGTAAATCTGTAAAATATCGTATTGAAATTGAAGGATTATCTCTCCATGATAATAGTGTGATCTGGTATCAAAAATGGTGAAAATACCCCCTAATACTACCCCTAGCCCCGATATACCTAATATACGGATTTTCAATCTTTCGGTAGACTTTATATCATATATAACGGTAAATCTGTAAAATATCGTAATGAAATTGGAGCCCTATCTTTCCCTGATAATGATGCGCTCTTGTGTCAAAAGTGGGGTAAATACTTCCCCTAGCCCCCATATACCTAATATGGGGATTTTCAACCTTCCGGTAGACTTTATACCATATATTTCGGTTAATCTGTAAAATGTATTGAAATTGAAGGATTATCTCTCCATGATAATAGTGTGATCTGGTATCAAAAATGGTAAAAATCAGGTGAATACTTCTCCAAATCCCCATAAGGATTTTCAACCTTCCTGTAGACTTTATACCATATATACCATATATACATATTTATACCATAATGGTCAATATATGAGTTAACTCTTTGAAATTTAGAGAGCGTCTCTTTCTGATAACATTGTGTCCATGATAATAAAATCGGGTGGCACTTCCCCTAGCCCCCATGCACCTAATATACGGTTTTTCAACCTCTGGTTACACTTTATACAATATATTTCGGTCAATATGTAAGATATCTTAGCAAAATTAAGTGAACGTGTAATATCGGATATACCATAGTTTACTCCCGAAAATGTGTGAAATCGGTCTACGAATTATCCCACTATATACTACATATAATGATTTTTGCTATTCTAGCAGACTTTTTGCCGAATATGTCGGTCACTGTGTGAGTTACCTTCATAAAATTGCGTGAAAATATGTTCCGTAATATACTTGAATAATGAAAAGAGTTAATGTGATCAGTGCAGATCTTCCTCTATACCAAAAATGCCCGATATAAGAATTCCCGACATTCCATCGACTTTAAACCGTTTATGTTGGTCAATATGTGTGATATTTTAATGAAATTAAGTGAATATGTTTTCTTGAACACAATATGAATTCGCCCTAAATATGAAAAAAATCGGTCTAGACTATGATCTAGGCCCCGTATTCCTAATGTAATGATTTGCTTTTCTCTGGTTTACTTTTTCCTCATATATCTAATATATTCATTAAACCACTTTGTTTCAGTTTATATCGCATATATCTTATTTGAGTTAATTTGATAAATTTTTTTATAAATATCTCTGACACGAAGCAAAATATAGCAACGAAAGTACATGAGTCTATGGCCTGTAATATAAGTTAATAAGATACCAAAAATAATTGCAATCATTGACAATTTCGTCGAATAATGAATGTTGAATTCTTCCGCAGCATTTTTTAAAATAAAGTTGTGCCAGCACCTGAAAGCATTTCCTCGTCTCTGATCCTTGCATATTGCGAGAGTATAAAATGTTCGGTTACACCCGAACTTAGCCTTTTTTACTTGTTTAATATAAAGTTTTGTCAACAATTGAAAGTATGTTCCCGCCCTTGATCTTTGAGAATTGCGAGAGTATAAAATGTTCGGTTAACCCCGAACTTAGATTTTCCTTTCTAGTTTTTCTTTAATGCTTATACTTTATAAAGAGAAAATACGATTAAATTTTCGCTTACTTTAGGATGTACCACTAAAAATAAGATTTTTAAAAATACTTATTTTTTAATCTCGTCTTTATTTTAATTCCATTATGTTATAATAAAATGTAAAAGCATGCAGATTTCTTATATGAGTATAATTGTACTTGTCATATCATTTGAATTCAAATTGGTTCGATAATCATAAAATCGCTCTATTGCATTCGATACATTATTCAAAATTTATTAAACTCATCGAAAGTGCCCACAAGTATTCACGTACATAAATTGTCCTAATATGAATAACAGACTTGTATATGAATGTGTATGACTTATATTATTATACGCACTCATCCTAAATGATATTTGCAGGCATTCATTCATCGTTAACATAACCAAGAAAATTCGAATTTGGTTTCATCGTTAAATGGACTGGAGCTGTATATGTTTATGTTATTGTTTCCGGTATATACCGGCTTATATGAGTAGGGTTATGTGGTTTCTGATGCTGTGGTTGGAAAATGCATGCATATATGTATGTATTATGCGTATCACAGTTTATAATTATGAATTTTTCTTGTTATTTGCATACTTAAATGTAATGCAACTTATAGAATACATTTTAGAATGATGGAAATATGATTTTTACCGAAAGTAGAATAACTTATACTAATACGTCTGTACGATACAATACCATCAAAAATACATACTATGTTATTTTAATAACTTCTTATATTATACAAATGCAATAAATTTTTTGGTATATAGTTGGACATTGTCACATCCGCATACATAACCCAGGACATCGGTGGTCTGGTAGCTGCCACAAACTGTTGCAATTCAATCAAAATGTGGGTATAAATGATTTTGGTTAAATTGTTTGAATCGTTTTCACTTTTAGTTTGGATAATACCAAATATATCCACTTTGCCTTAATTAATTTGCATTTTCGAAGCGAGAAAATACAAGTGAAGGCATGTAGCTAACAATACGGACATATTGCCCATGGCTATCGTCATATGAATGCGGCGAAAAGTTTTGTGAATTTTTTGGTAGTGCGGACACTGAATAAGATCGCCTTGTTCAAGTGAACCCACCTCCCGCCCACTGCCGATAGCACCTTCAATCTTATATTTCTCATACATCAGTCGCAGCATTGGCGGTGCGAGATAGAGTCGTATAATAATCTCAATAAAAACAGTGGAACTCAATGCTATCAGCTGCGCTATTGCGGTTGCATTCCATGAAGTGAGGAAGTACTTTACAAAGAGTATCAGCATACTTATGCTCAATATTGAGCTCATAGCAAAATAACGTGGGAACAGAATCTGTTGACATTGTCCAAAAATATGTCGTGGCAACGAGAAATATAATGATAAACCTGAAAAGAATAAGATTATTAATAACAACAATAAATTGAATATCTAAATAACTTAAGAACTGTATACTCTAGTTAACGTGAGCAAAAGAAGTGTGTTCTTATTATCTTGTGTATGTATATCTAAACGTTCACAGTTCCGATAATAACTGATTTGACAATGTTTGTCTGTGCATTCGTATTGTCATTTGTAGCCTAAAAAAAACTAGGGAGGTGTTTAAAGTGTCCTTTAATATGGAGAAATAAGGTAGCAAAAATGTAAGATATCGGTAATCCACTATACGGAGTGCATATTTCGGGCGTTGAGTTTTTGACTAACACTTGACAGGTTATGGATTCAAATCTTTTATGAGGATACATTTAAAATTTTAGAAATTATAGATCTCATATCGATTGCCTCTCGATAGACAATGTCAAACCTCCATGGGTATTATTATTACGGTAAAGCTTCTATCTGAAATCTCGACTCTGGTGAAAGTATATACCGTACATGTTTATATACTTATACAACATGTTTATGTTATATATAAAGCTGAACTAGCTGGCCATCTACAAAGCTGTAAAATACAACATTTCCCTCAAATTTGCTGACCTTAGCCAGTTTAAGAATTTAAGGTTCAATTACGAAAGAAGTTCTATAAAAAGTTTTTTGTTTCCATTAATTATCCAATAGCAGAAGCTGCTAATTCATTATGCATCATACTCAGTTTTAATGATCACGTATTGATTTATACGTGAATTTATTACGATAGAATCATTCATAGATATGCATAAATAACGGCAGTAAAATTAGTTAACTGCTCGGAAATTCCATTTTTCAGGTTTTTCAGGTGCGAAATCATTGACACATTTACATATATACATGTACTGTAAGTACAGCTTCTTGTACAAACAGATAGAACACTATCGAAATATTAATTTTACCCTTTCTAGGATACACTCTTTGATAATAATCAGGGATAATACACTCAGGCAGGCTTTACATAGGTCTAACCACCCAGGTACATATCCGATCATATTTATTATTTATATTGTTGCCTTCGTAATTGTTTTCCTCCAATTACTTTGGAGGGATACAAACTTATACCACTATTTGTAAAAAAAAAATATAAATACATATACGAGTATATGAATACCGTTATTGAATTACTTGATATACGGACATAACCCGATCATTATATTTCACTAGCTTAATTTTACATTTCTGTTCGCTCAAAATATATATACAAATACATATCACGAAACTTTTGTATACATTCGCTCGAATTCATTATATTTTCTACAGAAAATTTGTTCGACTTCGAACTACTGCGGAACCAGTGTTTTTCGGAGCGATACCAGTTTGACTTGTTTGCTTTGAATTGTTCATTGTATAAAATATGTGGAAAAATTAAATATGACTG
Organism: Bactrocera minax; assembly: GCA_021498325.1. Taxonomy (NCBI): domain Eukaryota; kingdom Metazoa; phylum Arthropoda; class Insecta; order Diptera; family Tephritidae; genus Bactrocera; species Bactrocera minax. The sequence goes on along the minus strand of JAKEEE010000019.1, from coordinate 1,088,768 downwards.
ATGTTTATTTTGGAAATGACAGTCTGTCTATAAATTTTCTGTAGACAATACGCGTATTTCAGAGAAAACTTTTTGTACTTTACCAGAGATGAATGTCATCCATATCTGGGCACCAAAATGGGTGGCGAACGCTCCTAAGTATGCGATTGCAGCCAAAGTATTATGTCGTTGAGATCGGTGATCGCCCATAGTTGAAACTTGTTCCGAGACTCTGTTGGTAGAGGCATTTCGGGTGTCCACTATATCTGGCCACACCGTGAATGTAACAAATGTCAGCACGCAGACGGCAATTATGTGGGCTGGTTGCGTTGTTCTCGTCAGCAATCTGTAAATTGGTATAAAATATCGAGACTTCGTAAATTTAAATGCATTCGTACGATTATCAAGCGAATTTATGGACAAATGGTAGATATTCCTTCCTATTTCGTAAATACAATTATAAAACATATGTATACATACATATGTCCAATGTATTTATTACTGATTAATGTTGAAGGAATTGACACCACGAAATGTGCCTTAGATTTAGATTTGATTGATTTGATTTTTTTTTTAGATTTGATTGATTTCTTCAAATAAAACTATTTCTGAACGCACCATCTGTGCAACTTACAAAAATACCACTCTTTTGAACAAAAACTTGAATTTTTTCTCTGCGTTGTGCATATTCATGCGCTTAGAAGTCGCAGTGGAATGGCGTACGTGCGAAAACGCATGCAATTTAAATGAGGTTAAATTTTCATATGAGTACTAACTTGGGACCAGAACGGTTGTGCTCGCGCGAAATTGCTATCACCTTCTCAATATACAGATATACTTTGCAAATTCAACGTTATATTATGAACCCTCAAGCAGAGTCATTGGCACTGCATTTGAATGAAATGTACAGATGTATTTGCGTATATAAAATTGCATCAAATTGAAACCGTGATTTGCGAGAATATTAAATATATAAAATAATAAATAAAACTGTAAAATAGGGTACAGAAGAAGCAGGTGATTCAATGTACAAATATATTTTCGTAATGTGCTCGGAAGGATGCTAAATTAATTTTTGTAAAATCTCAATAAAAATGCTATAAATTTATTAGTGCGATATTAAGGCACGTTCCAATATGAACTATGCACCTGCGATCTTTATTGTGTCATTTTATAATCAGATTTTTTGTTTTAATATTCATATTATAAAGTGCACATCCGAGTGTGTGTGTGTATGATCACATGACACTATTGGGATGAGATTACCTTTTTAGAAATTTATATATGTATTTATGTATGCACTTGTATATCTGGCAAAATGTAATATATGACATAAATACATATGGGAGTTTAGTTCATTTAAAACATTGTCGATGCTAGATCAACAATTTCATGTTGGAAAGATATATTGTTTTTCCCCACTATTCATCGACTGTGTTATTTATATAGTGTGTCGTGTTACGGTTTTAGAAGAGTTTTGGACGTTTCATTTAATATAATTAAATATTAATATAATTGTGGTTGGATTTAAATACAAGCCAGTCTGGCATTTACTTTTAGGAGAAATTTAAGTAGTTGCCAAATGGTATCCTACATGTTGAAAAAACGAATATATGTGCGTAAGTACGAAATAAAAAGACACGCGTTTGAAGGTGGTTTTCACGGTTTGCAATCTTCGGATGATCGATAGACGATGATTCCGATGCAATAATGCATCTCAAGCTGTAAACACCATATGCAGATATACAAACATACTATTCAATATTACTTAAATCATAACGTCATAGAGAAGCCACGTGTTGATATACAAATAACACCTGCATGCATGTGATGTACATGCGCATGTGTGCATGATGATTACAAATCGACTATCAATTGCATTGTTTTTTCAGGCGGAAACTTTCCAATAGTGAGCGCGTGAACTTGTGTAGATAAAATTTGCAAAGTTTTTATACACGCATAAATATATCTATCTTTATACGTACACGCGTACATGTATATGTATGTACCCGATAGAGCGTCTGCTGCAAAACTGATCTAATTCTGAACGTCAAACGGTGGCTGGCGTGACGTTGTTATCGTTCACGGGCTCGTTGCTCGTGATGACATTGCCATTAGGACACTGCACAAATAACATTCACATTGAGAAAAAGAAAATTGCATGTGCATGTAAATATGTATATTTGTCGAATGGAGAAATACTATATACATATGTACCAATGTTTAAAAAGTAAATAGAAAATTTAATCGTTCAAGGGCCTCAACAACACGAAAGAAGTATTCTTGCATGCACATATGTATGTATTTATGGACATATGTAAATACATACGTACGCAAGCAGAATATCGAAATCTGTAGCCATTATACCAGCAACGCGTTGTTGCCAACTTTATTACAGGCAATGCACAAATTATGCACAAATTGCTATACCATCCGATTTGAAAACTTACGTAAATAATTTGCTGTTTTGCATTTTTTCCACAATGCCATACATTCGTTGCAAGAAGTGTTTCGTAATTTCAGTTGTTATGGCGGGTGCGTCCATATCTCCTTGAGGTTTACTACCTTGAATGTCTTCGGCACCTGCAGCACCGATGTTAGTGATTTTATCCTGCAATAAAACACTGGACTCTGTTGTTTGATTGCGGAAACGTCCACACAGGCGAGGAATACTTAAAGGTTTAATCTGGTCCGTTGAAAATGGATTTAAGGCATCGACATCGCTGATATTATATGTACCCATGTTGGTGTTGTGTGAGTTTTGTGCAGCAACTCTTTTCCGAATTGTATACTGCACGGTCTTTACAATCTTCTCGGGCATTCCATTCTCTATGAATTTTCGAATTTGATCACTTTGCATATCGGGACCGGAATTTTGACACATTTTTTTTAAATAGTTACTTGAAGGAAATATGTTATGAGCTTAGGCATGTATATAAGTTAATTTTTTGTTTATATATTTTATTTATTTTATTTTTATTTGCTTTATTATCACTTTATTCCGTTTGTTTCTTATGATTGTTAGATTTAAAAATTTGTAGGAATTCACGTTGCTGAAGTTTTAATTTAAAATTAAAGCGGTTAGTGGTTTTCGATCGATTCACTATTATTTTCGATAAAAGCCTTTTCACACTTGCTATCCCTTAATAATTTTCCACTTTAACTGTCTCGATTTAACCGCACCGTAGCTTTCGCACGATACTTAGACTAGTCGAAGTATTGAACGCTTTTGATTCAATTATCACAGCGGTGCGGTTTTATATTCGTGCAATAAATTTTCCGCTCGCATCGCCATCACCAACATTGTCTAAGATCACATTGACTGTCTGTCATTCTTCGTTGTTGTGCGCATGACGCTCCGATAACCTCAACGTGTACGAGCTGCTCATGTTTTATGTCCCTTCTCTACGATCTTTTCTTTTCGACTGGCACAAGTGCTCATTTGCTCAGTTGACTCAGAGCGACCGCTGAATTGTCGAAATGTAAGAGTTTAAATTATAAAACGTAAATAAAAGTTTCTCTTGGTAGTTGGATGTTGTAAGGTGAAATGTACATACGTATATTCATATGTGTATACCCTTCACTCAGCAATGTTCGTGAACTCACTGATTTGTTCCAGGGAGAATGCCACCCTTTAATATTGCTAGTATAATGAAATATAACCGATTTGAACACTAGCACACAAGTTCAATACATATATATATATATATATATATATGTCAATAGAAATGTCCTTATTAGTATGTACATATATGTGTGCTATAACTTATACGTTAAATGTGCAAAGTTAGAGTATCGCCGTGAAATTGCGTGAGATTTACAGCTTTCTAATATGGAAGCGATGGTACTTGACTTTATTGCCACTATTACTGAGATTGGGATTGTCATCATTCCTTCATGGGACGGCGTATTAATGTCATTTTACTTCCAAATTTTTGAGTGGTATGCACGCAAGTAAAGCTTTTCGAATGGGGCGCAAATTTATTTATTGTTCAGAACATTATATCAATATATGTTCATACATATGTGTTACGCAAATTTATAGGAATGTACATACATGTATATATATTCACACACAGATTTCAAAATAATATAACAATTGATATTCATAACTGAAGTCAAAAGCTTCCTTTCTAAATTTTCTTAAGTACATCATTTAATTCGACAAATTTGGACCGATAGGGGAATGAATGAATAAGATTATCTTATAGAAAACAAAATAATTTACAAAACTAAGGATGAATATCTAATAATGAATATTATTTTATTTTATTGAAAAGCTAATATATATACAAATATATAGTATAGATATGTATGTACAAGGTTCCCTCTGAGGATGTAATTGGCGCCCTACGCATTACTTGGATCTCCAGGTGCCCAATCTAGGATAACACACATCTTAACATATATACTTATGTACATATGTATGTATTTTAAAGACTTTAACTAACAATTTTTCTTCTCATACTTATGTTTTTGCACTTAAGAGCCTTCTTGGGACGACCTTGTAATTCTATGACAAGTTGTACAAATTTGATAATCGCTTTATAGCAGCTCTTGACATTTTAGTTTAAATTATGTAGTCTACGTAATATAAATTTGTAGTTTATGTCACGAACAAATCAGATGGTTAGTACCGTTTCATCTACACAACATTTAATGGGATCCTCGCTGTTTTGGTTGCTCAAGAATGCGATGCATTCTCCAGTTGAGAAATTTCTCACGATGTATGTACATACAATCCTACCCATATTCCATAAATATTGGAAATTTTTTACCCAAAATCGGATAATCTTCAGTGACAAATATTGTATATTGGGTTTTACAGCGCTCCATATATAGTTTATAGCATATGTATGTTTATATCATAAATACTGTTTAGTAACAATGTATGAAAAAATATTTTTTAAAACGATGTAATATATTTTGTTGGTTGTAATCACATTATTTAATAAATTTAAATGTTTCCAAACAAATATTGGTTTTTCTAAAATATGCATATGTACATGTATGTACGCATGTACATATGCAAATGTTATATCCAAAATTTATATTTTACATTTATTTTAAATTTTTAAATTACACCACTAATTAATTGCCTAATAGACTAACTATACTTCTGATGTATTGTATGTAAATATGTATGTGCGTGATCGAAATGCCGTCCAAAGGTATATACAATTGCTCATCGTAACTGTATTTGGTGCCAATAGCTGCGTCATAGGTATGAAAAAATCTCCATGGCAACGGATAAGATCGCTAAACTTTTGTGTACATAATTATCAGCGCACATATGTATACATGCATGCATAAATATTCTTTAATAATATTCGATTTTTGGGGGCCAATACGGCCACGGGACGCATCATGAACGATCATATGAGCATTATATATGTATGCATCTGTAAGAATTAATGAATAGGCCAGCCACGAAAGCAAGCGAGCGTCGTCATACGTAGTTTGAATTGTTTACGAATTTTTTGTGAAATTTTTGTGAAATTATTGATATCATTTCGCTGTGTTAGTAGTGCTCTAGATAAACAACGTCGCTAATCGTACACTTTAGCGAGAAGTTATTGGTACATAGTATATTGCTTTTATGGCTCACGTGAGACCTTGCGCGATTACAATTCGTAATTTTTTAGTTAAATACCACTGGGATAATTAGTGGTGAAAAGTAAAAATTTTTGCCAACTGCTTTTCTCGTTGTTGTTGTATTATATGATTTTGAATGAATTATATTATTTAATTATTAAATTATTTATTTTGATAAAACCAAGATCCATTAATCATTGTCGCGTAAAATATAATTCATAATTCACAACATTTGTTTTTGTTTTTGAACATTTTTGTTTTGAACATTTGTTTCAAACTACAATTAAAACAAGCTTTAATCTCATAAATGCACATTCATATGTTAACTCTTATATCCACACATTCATACATATAAATATATTTATACTTAAACATATATTCAATACATAATTATGAATTTCTTATTGAAATCCTGGTTGATAATAAAACTATTGATATTTTTAAGTATCTATTTATATCATTATTATTTTTATTCTCTCACAACATGTTGCCCTTACATAACGGTTTTTTTGGAATACCTAAATCGAATCGAGATACATATAGTGTTATATATGTATATCCAAATGATCAGGATGACGAGGCGATTGAAATTCCGAATGACTGTCTGTCCTTCAATACAAGCGATAACTTAAATACAAGTTAAGATACCGATGAAACTTGGTACACATATTCCTTAGCGCTGTAAGAAGGTTGGTATTGCAGATGGGCGTAATCGGAAGTTTGTCACGTCAACAAAAAGGCGTTATTCGAAAATCTATAAAGTGTTATAAGCCGAAAATAAAGATACAAAAGTGTAATTTGGTACAGGGCAGCACAGTATTTAGGTCATATGTGCTTTGAAAATTTTTATAAAGTGTGATTGGCCCCCGACATGTTTAATATACATATACCACAAGCCACTGAAGCTAAATCAACCAAACTTGCTGAGAATAAATCCTTCACCTTGCACCTCTTCATACAGTGTAAAAATGGGTGAATCTGATGATAACCAATCCCACCACCCATATATCGGTTATGTAGTAAACTTCTAAAAGTGCAATAACACATTTTAAAGTTTAAATTTTAAAGTAAACATGATACGGAAAAGCTGCATAGGAATCAGTGTAAAAATTGGACTGGGAGCGTGGGCGCCGCCATTTTTACTTCCACTTTTTTTTTTGATATGCCCAATATATTAAAATTGGTCCCTTTGGTTGAGTCACATATACCTCATTTGAGTTAATTAGATTGATTTTAATATAAATATCTCGTATACGAAGCAAAACGCAATAATGAAAATACGTGAGTCTATGACCTGTAATATAGGATAATAAAATACCAAATATGACCATAATCCAATCACAATTTCGTTAAATAACGAATATTGAATTCTTAGACAAAATTTTTTAATACAAAGTTTTGTCAACACCAGAAAACATTGGCCCAGCTTTAATCTTTGCAATTTGCGAGAATATAAAATGTGTGATTACACCCGAAATTAGCACTTCCTCACCTTTTTTTTTTGTTACTAATATTATAGCTAAAAGTTTATTCAACTATTCAAAATGTGTTACAAACAGCTTATATACTAGCTGCCTTCTATTCGCGAACATTTGGATAGTGGCGAATACAACAAACAACCGTAACAAATAAAATAGAGACAGAATATAACGAGATTTTAAGACTTTAATGGGATATCCACACATTACACATTCATCGTTGTTGCATTCGCATGCCAATTTTTTGACAAGAGAGAAAAGTTCAAACGCGATTAGCGAAGCAAGGAATCGAAATTTAGTCACAATTCTATAACCACATACAAAACGTGTTGGTTATTGGTGAGTGATCGATCAATTGGTTGCTAGAGTTTAAAGGGCTTCCGAGGCTTACACTGATGTCATCTTAAAATGCAATATATGAATAATATATAAGTTTTGGATATTTTGCGATTATTATAAATATAATTGCATTGCTCAAAGTTGCATAATTTTGGCAACCGTATAAACTATCTCAGATTAATACCACGAAATTGAATACCAAAATAGTTCGAATTGTGAACTTGAAAGTACTCATATAAACGTACAGAAATTCTGCTTTATATACCGGGTTCTCATATTATATACATATATGTACATATACATATGTATATGCTTGTTGCAAAGAGTGAGATATGACTCTTTAGCTCTTTTATGATTGTTCTGATCAATGGCATCCAAAGTCGAAATTATAGCATAATTTGTATAAAGATGTTTTCATATCCTAAACCATTGCTTTGGCTAAAGAATTCAGTGTGAACGTTAAGGGCTCAAAGTCAATCTGCGAATGAAATAACTAATCGTTAATTTAGAGATTAGTAGCTAATTGGCGAATATTTCATTTATGCTGAATGCATTTATTGAGCTTATTTAGTTTAGTTTAGTTAGTTTAATCGTTTTAGTTTAGTTTATTCGTTTTCAAATACATTTTACTCTTTTACCTCCTACGTGCATATGTATTTGAAAATGAAGAAATATAAATAAGCGTACTCATTCTCATTATGCAAAACCATCGCAAACTGTTCAATCCAAAAGTTATGCTCAAATATGCAAGTGGGTGGTTCGAACGATGATAAAGGATGTAACGCGTTTGTCGGTGCAGGGGGTTTGAGCGCGCTTTTGTAATTACAGATAGTTGTGTGAAATTCTCCATAAATTGTTTTGCGCTCCAGCTCGATCGGTTGGAATTTTAAGTGGCAAATCTAAATATTGTCAGCATACTGTTTCGTCGTGCTCAGGCTTATAAGATTACTCAGGGTGAGAAATGCTGGATATACTTTAAATTGCTTGGTGTTGGTAATTACAGTTGTCGGACAGTTGAATCGTTGGATCATTGGCCGGTTGCAAGTGGCGTACGTGACTCTGGTGTTATCAGTGATGTCTGCGCTGCCGATATGAGCACATTTGCGGATTTTACAAAAAGCAGTTCTGTAGTGCTTGTTCGCCTCAACATCATTGACATTCGTAATATTATTGGTTGACCGGTATTTTATTTCATTTTTAGGTAATTTGACTTTATGTTATTTGAAGTCGTTAATTTTGTTGTTAGTTCATTGTTTGATTTTGGCACTTAACAGGCAACAGGAATTCATTACTGTGCCATTTTGATGGCTATAAATGAGCGCAAATACAATAAGTAATTAACAATACCTTTATTGCCTCTACAGGAATGTATGCGCATTAAGTGGGATATTCGCTTTCATTTCATTTCATAGTTAGCAGGATACTGTTAGCTAAATTGTCTAGACGATTATTTAGAGCGTTCAATATATTTGTGTGTCTCGAATTTCTTGTTTTATCATCAGTGTAGTCAAAGAGTATTCAAAATATAATATTATTATAATATGGTCTCATGCTTGCCTACCTATATAGCTTCACATTTCAATTGTTTCTAATATTCCTAGTCAAATTACCAATAGAAAATATAGAAGACTTAATGTTTCGTAAATAAAAAATAAAAAAGGAAGGGCTAAGTTCGGGTGTAACCGAACATTTTAACTCTCGCAATTTGTGAGGCTCATATGTGGATAAATATTTTCAGGTATTGGCAAAGTTTTATATTAAATAATGTTGCAAATGAATTAAGTATTCGTTATTCGACGAAAGCGGTAATGGATTGCAATCATATTTAATATTTTATTTACTTATTATTATTATAATTATATTATATTATTATTATTATAATTATATTAACATTATGTTTGAGAAAACATATCCACTTAGTTTCATTAAAATCTCACACTTATTGATCAACATAAACGATTTAAAGTTAGTGGGGAAATTGGAAATTTCTATATGGAGTATACTGGGCAAGGAAACCGGCCTGGGCTGATTGCATTAAAGTTTAACATTACTGAAGTATACTCGAAAACATGTTTCTACGCAATTTTATAAATATAACGAAAAACATTAAATTTAGTATATGGGAGGTGCAGTAATTCGTTAATCGATTTCTCACATTATCAGCATTAATCTATAGTATATTCAACGTATAATACACTTAATTTTGTTAATATACAACGATATATATCGCATAAAGTATATGGGGTCTTGAAGTAGTATTGACTTTATTTTATTATTTTTTAGCACAAGGACACAATATTATCAGAAAAAGACGTTCTCTGAATTTCAATAAGATAACTCACATGTTGACCAACATATTCAGTATTTGGATGCTTGAATTTCGACCAGTTTTAGACATGAGATGGTATGCCTTGAAGGCACTCTTTGTGCAAATTTTTATTCTGATATCGTCATTGGTGCTTGATTTATATACTTCGTAAAAGATTCAAATGGAATTTAAAATTGTGATATATGGGAAGTAGTATCATATAGTAGTAGTATAGTATCATATGATGAAGTGCTAAAAGGAATTGTTCTCAGCAAGTTTGATTGATATATTATATATATATTGTTTGTGAGATATGTGTATTAAATCTGTAGAGGGCAGGGTCACTCACCCCTTTTAAAATTTTTTAAACCACAGATGCTCCTGTTCCTGTCCTGTTTGTTCACCCAACGGTTTTTTTGTCACACTTAAAATTATTTGACACAGATATAGAGTTGTATATATATCAATATGATCAGGATGACGACTCGATTTGAATTCCAGGTGATTGTCTGTCCATCCGTCTGCCCGTGCAAGCGATAACTTGAGTAAAAATAGAGATATATTGACAAAACTTTGTACACATGTTCCTTGGCACTCTGAGATATTGCAGATAGCTGACATCAGACTATTGCCACGCCCAAAAGATGACGTTAAAAGAATGCCGATAAAATGCTATAAATAAGCTTCTAATTAAGATATGAGACTGAAATTTGGTACAGGGGATCAGACTAGGGAGGGGCTTATGTGGGTTGAAAATTTAAAAAAACGAGTATGGAGTATGTACATACCTCCCAAACCATTGAAGGTATAATAACCAAACTTGTTCAGAACAAATTCCTCCGCATACTCATATACTGGGAAAATGGGAGAAATCGGATAATAACCACGCCCACTTTCTATATAACGGTTATCTTGAAAACTTCTAAAAATGCGTTAACTCACTAAAGAAACAAGTCAGAAGCATTAAATTTCTCTCCCAAGATGTTACTTAAGGGCTTCAAAGGAATCGGTGTAAGAATTGAACAACGGGAGAGAAAATTCTATACTATGGAATATACTATGGTTTAATGCTGAAAATGTGGGAAATCAGTGAACGGATTATACCAGCTTCCATATACGACAAATAATTATTTTCGTTATTATATAATACTTTATGCCGAATATGAAAATGTGTGTGTTATCTTCATAAAATTGCGCGAAAACATATTCTCGAGTACACTTGTGTAATGCCAAAAGTTGCTCAAAATAGTCCAGAGCTACCTCGCGCCAATACCCGATATATATTTGAGATTTTAGTGCTGACTTTAAATTTGATGTAATGATTTTCCACTTTCTGCCTGACTTGAAATCTTTTATGTTGGACAATATGAGCGATATTTTAATGAAATTAAGTGGACATAATTAATTAAACATAATATGGTTTAGCGCTGAATGTGAATGAACTCGGTCTAGACATTGGTCTAAACCCCATTTCCCTAATATAATGATTTCCGATTCTATGATTGACCTTTTCCAATATACCAAATATTAATATTAAGTTAAGCACTTTTGGTTGAATTTATATCACATATACAATTTGAGTTAATTGGGTTGATTTTAATATAAATAAATATTTCGGACGTGGAGAAAAATGTAGTAGTGAATCTAAGTGAGTCCACAACCTATACTATAAGTTAATAAAATACCAATTATGATTATAATCCAATTACAATTTCGTCGAATAATGAATTGAGAATATTTTTTGAATCACTTTTGTCAACATTTATGACAATATCACTTATAACAATATGCTCCCCACTTTAATCTTTGAAAATTACGAGAGTATAAAATGTTCGGTTACACCCGAACTTAGCCCTTCCTTACTTGTTTAGATGAGAGCTGCCGCATGTTAGATACGGTATTTTTGCTAAGTTTTATTTATTCCAATATTTTCATTGGTGCTTGATTTATTTGTTGTGAAGTGAAAGATACTGATGGATTTTAAAATCGTGTCATATGGGAAGGTCGGAAGCCTGGTCGTAGTCCGATTTAACCCATTTTCATACTGTATTATACAATAATAATGTCAAGACAATGTTATGTACCAAATTTGTACCAGCATCAGTCGCTGAGGTATTAGATTTCACGTCCATTGTCTACTTTTTAAACCGGCTTACTCACAAACCAGCTGTGTTATTCTTAACGTAATTTGAATGCTTGTAACGCTTTTGGTACACAGTTACCAAACTTCAATAGTTTTTAACATGACAGTTGCATGGGGATGGGCGTGGTTATCTTCTGATTTCCTCAATATAATAGGAAATAATATCCGATTGAGATTCTAACATGCAAAAGCTTCTGGTTAATACAATCCAACAGTCATTCGAATGAAGGTTAAAACTAGTAGAAGAAACCTTTATGTGTTAGATAACGTTAAGATGCACATCTGGCATAGGCGTAAGAGACATATATGGCGTAACATATTTGCTATTTGAATTTGCCGATGCTGCGCAACTAAGATTACGCACTGTCATTGCCATTCTTATTTGCAAGCACTGACGAACAATTTTAGCGTTTAATTTTGCTTGAATAACAATGAAGCGCAAAAGCGATCATCTCATAATAACCGTAAATACCAACTATTCTATATATGTAGTATAAAAACGAATTACTAGGAGGTATATCGTAGAGTCGCGGTGTTTTGACATTTCACTTACACCCAAGCAGTCAATTTAAATTTATTTGCGATATTTTTCTTAATGTTTGACTTTTATTGAAATTTTAAATACATTTATACTTCTGTAAGCATGTATAGTATAGGAGAAATGTATAGTTTCGATTATTTGTCGATATTGAATATTCACATTAGTTTATGAGGAATTATAGCCCTTGTCCATATGACTTACATAACTATGAAAAAAAATTTGTCTATGGATTTTTGGAAACTTAAAGATTTCATAGATGGTTTTAAATGTTTTCAGGTGTATGGCAGCTTATTTAAACCACTTCGCGTAACGAGACATCAGTTCAAAAAAATTTTGAGTTGTATGAAACTAATACGATCCTTGAAGTACCAGGAAGTGTACGCGCAAGAGAAAGTAACCAAAGTTGACAGTCTATCACTCGTTCTGTCTGGAAAGTAAGTTTAACTAAGAAAGGAAACCAAAAAGTTTTCCTTGAGTAAGCTTTTTATGGTGGTATGCGGGAAATATATAATGTCAACGTTATTTGGCAGACAGTATGAAAAATTAAAAATACTTCTTTCTTATCGTTCCATATTTTTTATATAGATTGGTTGTATCACAGAATCAGAGGGCTTTACATATAGTATTTCCTCATCAGTTCCTAGATTCGCCGGAATGGTTTGGAGTATCAACCGATGATTATTTTCAGGTATATTTAAGTGCTGCCTAAAAGCTATTTAGACCTACGAGAACATTGCAAACGAAGTCATTCACTTAGGTTAGAATACATCTGGTCCCTATATATAAACAGTATGGAATATGAAAATATTAATATGTAAAATCAAATACATACCCGTACATACGCACGTACAGACTTATTTACATGAATTACACATTTCTTTAAATTAAAGTATAAAATTGTCAATGCAATTATGTCAGGACCGTTTATATTGTTTGCTTAATGATTCCTACCTAAGTGAGTGGCTTGTGTGTGCATATTCATATGTGTTATTGAAAAGTTACACGCAGAGTTGTATCTCCTTTTGTTTTGTTAATCTCCAAAATGTTAACACAATGCATGTATGTATATATGAACGATACCATATGCAACAAAACATCAGGTATCTATTATGGCTATGGAGGAGTCACGTGTTCTCATTTGGCACCGCGACAAATTAAAATTATCGATAATGGCTGAACCGTTCTTACAATCAGTTTTTGATCACATTTTGGGCCGCGACGTTGTCAAGAAGTTGATGCAAGTGACACAGGTGGGTGCTTAGCATTCGTATAAATTCTATTCTTATAACCTTTTTATCGGTTTTTCGAACATTCCTAGGTAAGCGAATCCATAGCTAGTAATGGATTTTTGCCATCGGGCAGTTATGATGATGCCGAAGATAAGCCTATGCTGATCATGAAGAAAAATGTGGAAGGACATGGCCTAACAGCATTAATAAATCGCCAGCTTCAGGGTAAGTTTGTGAGATTATTAGAATGTGTTCTTTTGAATGTCCTCGTACACGTGCTTAGTAGAGCTTGATTAAAAAGTATTTTCGGAAGTAGAGAATGGAATGCAGAATTTGAGTTTGGATAACGGAACCTTGCCAGCGAATACATACAAACACTAAGAAGATATACATATAATCTCATTATATTATACAGTGGCCCAATAAAGTCTACATACACCCCTGAAAAGTGAAGTTCTAAACCATCTATGCATAATGGAACAACAAAATACTTACCAAACGAATTGCAATTAAGAGAAAACATATATATTGGCCAATTTTTAAAAAAAAATTTATATTTGTTAAGAAAATTTCATAAAAATTGTTTTCAAAACACAGAAAAGTCTACATACGCCAGTTCTGAAATGTGGATAAAATTAAAACCTGAATACCAGTAGAGCTATCAACTACCTTAAACGTCGTTACTGTATTCCGTTATCCATAAATAAGGTAATAATAACTTAATAATTACTTTTAGTATTTTCACGGCGCTATTTTTTTTAAAGCAGTAAAGAAATTAGTTCTGAAATACGGCAACTAGTTATCAATTATCATAAAGACAAAAAATCTCTAAGCGAGATAAGAAAACTAGTTGGGCATCCAAAGTCAACCGTCTAAGCAACGATTAGGAATTATAATCTAATAAAATATACAATTCAAGCCTAAAAGCGGTCCACCATTTAAGCTTTCATCATGGGGAAAGCATAAAATTTTGGCAGAAATTCAGGAAAATCCTCGGGTTTCGGCTATAGAAATTGCGAAACTTTGGAAAACTTGAATATCGCTTCAGTGCATCCAGAAACTGTATGAAAGTGTTTGAGTGATAGCGGATTTCATAGCTATGTGCCCAGTAAGAAACCGTTTAGTAATACAATTAATAAACAAAAACGTGTTGATTTTGCTGCAAAATATGTTGATGCAGATCCATGTTATTGGGCCAACGTCTGATTTAGTGATGAAAGCAAGTTCAGCTGTGATGGAAAACAAAAGTATGGCGCAAAAACCAATAAGTGTGGTGGAACACCAGTAATGGTGTGGGTTGCACGTCAACGCCTGGTGTGGAGAATTTATTGAGACATTAATTGAGACAACAGATAAAATGGGTCTTGCAGAGGGTTGGTACTTCCAGTAGGACAATGACCCAAAACATACTGCACTGGTTGTTAGGGAATGGCTGCTATATAACATTTCTTATCAACTTCTTTCTCCTCCCCCATCTCCTGATTTTAACTCCATAGATTATTTATGGGATGAACTGGATCGTCGTATCAGAAAAAGGACGATAAAAATAAGCAGGACCTTAAAAACGCACTACTCAAGAACTGGGGTCCTATTTCAAAGATTCCAAAAAAAATTAGTTAATTTTTATGAAATATTCCTAATAAATATAAAAATTGTTTAAAAAATTGGCCAAAATATTTTCTCTTGATTGCAATTCGTATGGTATATATTTCATTGTTCCATTGTGCATAGATGGCTGAGAACTTCACTTTTCTAGAGTGTATGTAGACTTTATTGGGCCACTGCATGTATGTTCATAGATACATGCATATTATGTTCCTTATTTATGATTGATAAAAACTGGTAATCTTATAACTTTTAATTAGTTATCTTCATAAGATATATTGAGTTGATAATATGCTTAAGTATAGTAGTAATGGTATATGTATGTATGTAATTGTAGATAAATATTTGTATCGTTTGATTCATTTGATTTATATTTGTGATATGCTTTTGTAAATATGTAACTTTTGGATGAGTCATCATCATTAAATTGTCTTATGTTTAATTTTTTTCAATGTTAAATAGATGAATTATTTTGAATGTTTGCATTCGGTAAATTGTACGTAGGTAAATAGCAAACAATTATTAACGATTGCTCTTGAACGATTATATTCGTTAGAAGTGTAAGCGATCGTTTAGGCATTATAAAATGAAGTACTTATATGAGCAATTCGCCAAAATACAAAGAAAATTTGGATCACATTATACAAGACAAGTAATACAAGTGACTGAAATAAGCCAACTACAATCAAAATACATTATATTGCAAGTGTACCTGGTTTTGGTTCGATTTCAACTGCTTTCAAACAGTAAGAGAACGTAATGGACAGCTTGAAATTGGCGGGACCCTGTCCACTTTTCAACAACTAGATCCTTGTAACTAAAAAACTAACTTTATTTTAAAATGTGTAAAAAGTAGACATAGCGTATTAGACAAACGAACAGAAAAATATATAAGTTCACTTAGAAATATACCGATCAATATGAGAGACATTTTAACTTGATTTGAAGAAAATTCATATATATTTTCTTCCTTTTTCAAGTTGAATTTGATAAGAAACCTTCATGCAATTAAAATATACATATGTGTAAGTACATATTATGTACATCTATAGTTAAGACATCTCGCCATAGAGTGAGTAGGGCAGAATTGTCGATATATGTGTAAAAGTCAAATTGTTGCGGTAAAAACTGTAACCTTAAAGAGTTTCAGAAAAAAGACTTGGAAGCGAAAGTGATACAATTTAATATAAGAATAAGTGAACTTAAATATGTGCAACACCGTATGCGTGATTGTCACTTTTAAAAGAAAATATAGTTCAGATCACTCTCTGTGATAACATTAAGGCAATAACCACATTTAAATGTATTCGGTTTATGTGTATTTTGTCTTATGAAGATTTATGTGTATTATATCTTATACAGATTTCAAAGTGTTGCAAATTGGAAACCAAACACATGCAAATGTTGGTTTTGCCCTAGTGCCACCACTTTAATAAGCAAACATAAAAATAAGTGGCTTCAGATACTTTTTACTCGACAAATTTAGAAATATGTAAAAGTAAGTCTCAAAAATAAAATTCAAGTAATCAGTGGAACCTCATAATTCTCGTTTGTATTAGGGGATAATCATAATCATTTGTACTTTTGGCCAAAAAAAGCGTATGTCAATTGGATTGCCTTGATTTATAAATGTAATTATTTTTTACTTTACTTCATCAATAACAATTAGGTTTCCATTTCTTATATATGTATGTACCAATGCCATTTTTAAAACATATTCATATGAAAGTATTTGATCCAGCATATATGTATATATATGTGTATACTTTGCTATTCCACAAATGCAAATATATAAATGCACATACATAGATATCATGAAATTAATGCACTTGCATCCGAACATATCTTTATTTATACCATATGGTTTCTTCATGTCTTACATTTATTTATTTATTCTTTATGTTATTGTTCTATTTTAGAAGAGCATGTACCTTTACTTGGCCGTACCTATAAAACTAATTCACTGCATATGGTGTCAAATCAGCCAGTGCAAGCGACAAATCAAAAATCTACACTACTATCTACACGGCATAAAAGTGTCGTACGCAATGAGTTAACGTCTCCATGCTAATGGACAATTAATCACCTAGGCTAAAAGCGATGCGATCGAGCGCAGCATAAACGCAAACTCAGACGCAAGCATAAACGCTACATTGCCGTCAACACCAATGCTTCCACCATCGCCGTAAATATTGAAACGGCCATCACTCACATACCCACCATTCATTGCTAATATTCATCTGATTACAATCCAGTTTTCTTAAGTTCGTGCACAATACATCATATGCGCCTCATAGATATGATTTATTTAAAAAAATTAGTTTTTCAAAAAGAAAAATATTGTAAACTTTTATGTCATCATGTTATCTGTTTTTTGATTATTTTTAATATAAATAAATGTAGTTTGCTTGCGCAGCGATCGAAAATCCGCTCTTCAGCTCTTAATATCAGTTATTATTAGGTCAATCCCAGAAGCGAAACTAATGAATCGAGTAAATAATTTGAAAATATACCAAAAAATCAAAACGCAAATATATTATAGCTCTTGTGCAAACTATATTCCTACTTTTTTAATATGAAGATATATATATATGTATGTTAAAGTATGTATTATATGTAAATAGTAAACTTGTATACAGAACGTATTAAAGCGTCTAGAAGCTCAATTTTACGAGTATGTGTTTATTATATAGTATATGTAACTATGGAGATTAAATGTAGCAACGTAATGAAAAAATAATGGAATGAGAAGAATAATACGTTTTCTGAATATGCTCAATTCTCCGTAGGAAATACAAAACTTTACTCAGTTTGCGATGCTTCGCAAGTATGTACATTTCTATGTAGGCATATTACTATTAAGTTTAAGGTTGACATATACGTGAAAAAACATTTAAATTTACACCCCTATTGCGGAAGAAAAGTGTGAAAGTATGTATTACTTGAAAAATTCATAAAGTGTTTAAAGAGCAACGGTTTTTTTTGAAGATCAAGTTTAGTAAGTTCTTCAGTTAGAAACGTTTGTAAATAAATAAGAAATAAAGAATACATATTTTCTTAAATATATTCAATGTATTCAAATTCCAAAATTCGCAAAATAGTGTAGGCAACTGCTCAAGATCAATTTCCTGATTTTAACATTTCTGCTTGCTATAACAAGGTCTAACAAGGTATAACAACTGTGGAGTCAGTTGCCAGCGGTAGGTAGTCGGTATCTACTCGTAATGCAAAATTTAGTATAGTATTGTAGATATGTAATAGAGGTGCAAATACTTCACAGTTACATGTTATTTAAATGTTTGTTATTTTAATACTGTTAATATTTAAGTAGTTTTATCCCTCTATTGAAAAATGAATAACGAGTAGTAAATGGTTATTTTTGTAATAACCGAAAACACGTTTATTTAAAATTTTTAACTAATTCGCTGTGCTGTGACGATCACGAAAAACATTCTGACCCTCATCCATAAGTTCAGAAAACATATGTGTACACCCGGATCACTTTTCAGTTGTTACTGGATCTCAGTACAAATTGAACAATGAACTCACAAAATCTCTGGTTATTTAAATCGAGGAAAGTTTTTTAAATAAAATGATTCTTGAAAAATCTAAAAAAAAAGATATTTTGAAATAAGTAATAGGAACATTAATCTGAAGCCATTGACTAAACAAATTAGCAAGAGAAATTATTGTTTCGTTATTAAGAAAGATTGTTGAATGAATATCGGCATGTTTGCTTTACAAATAGTTAATTTCGAAATTTAATTAATTGCTATCATACACGGCAGTACTTATGATATAGTAAATGCATACAATCAACTTCACTACTTTGTATGTATGTACCTACTTCCAATGGAAACATTTGTGATAGTTTATCTTGCAGTTAAAACTTATATAAACATACATGTATACAAATATACTTTATATTTATTGTTTCATTTTTTTTTGTTTCATTTCAAATTTTCTCTTGTTACTGTTTCTTTTCCCAACAAAAATATTGCGTTAATTACTACCAGCCATACCGAGGATATCGAAGTACTATGATTGCGGTAAGTTAATTAATGTATGCTTGTGCATGTGTATACTTACATATATGAATACTTGTATATATGTACATTGATGTATTTAAAAAATTTATACTTGCATAAATATGTATTACCTTTTCTAGTTTTAACTTAATTACTGTTACACTCTGTTTTATTTCGCATGTAAACATTTTTGAATTTATATAAAATCAGAAATTTGTCTGTTTGAAGATTTTTTTTGTTTGAAACAAAATATATGTATTTATTGTACATTGTTGATATATGGTAGTGGTACATGAGTATTATCTATAATGTTAGTAAAAATGAAGGTCCAATACAGATTTCCGAAAATACCTCTCACACATTTACATTACTATCATGTTTAATCTTGCTATATCCGTGTTTATTACTTATATACATATTCAATTTCATTCATGTATGCATACATACATATGTTGTTTAATTCTTTTTCACTGTTCACCTTAAAACACTTGCAGCGGGCGATCCTAACTCCTGGCGATTAGGTAGAATCGATGAGACTGACCATGAGACGGCTGTGTGAGTGTTACATATGAATATCTATGTCATGGATGTAAAAACGTTAATGAGAGTAAAAGTACCAGAATATATCCCAGCCCATACTGAAATGGATATGATAAGGCAGCATAATTACATATTGTCAACTAAAGTAAAACATCAACGGTGGGAACGGAGTCAAAATCTGCAGTTCTTCAAGTGCGAATGAAATTTTCTAAGTATTATTAGCAAATAAGAAAATTATATAATTCTTGCATTGTTTGTACAATAATAACAAAAATATAAATACATAAATTCGGCTGTAGCCATAATAACGAAATTTTAAATTTGAATATAATATATGTGTGTATGTATGCAAG
The DNA here is from genome assembly GCA_021498325.1 of Bactrocera minax. Classification (NCBI taxonomy): domain Eukaryota; kingdom Metazoa; phylum Arthropoda; class Insecta; order Diptera; family Tephritidae; genus Bactrocera; species Bactrocera minax. Next base: position 1,068,630 of record JAKEEE010000019.1, on the reverse strand, counting down.
ATATATACGAAGATCTCATACCAACATTCTTCTGTTACTTCAAAGTTAAATATTCTTAAGCATATTTTTTAGTATATAATATCAAATTAGACCATATTTAATATTATTATCGAAGCATTCAGAATTATTATTTTTTATTCCGTTCACAATATCAGATTTTGAGTTTAAACTATTAATTATCCGTAACATAAGTTACACAATTTGGTTTTGCATACTTATCCGTGTAGATATGTATTATATAACATTTACTAGCAAACATAGGTTTCATCGATTATTTATCTAATAAAATCATAATAGAAACAGTGTGTACAAATATTTGTTTTTGTTTTCTTAATAAGTATATAAATGTACGTATATATGTATGTATGTTTATGACATTAGAACCCACTCATAACAACCCTTTAGTAATCGGAAGTGGTTTAAAAGAGACCCAAATTGTAAAATAAACTTTGAAACTTCAACATAAGTTGTAAACACCATTTATTAGTATTTTAAGCATTTGTTCAAATATTTCCAAAGATCTCACTATATGTTATCCCAAGAAGTCCGGAGAATATGTTTTGAGCGTGAGACGTTCTTTTATAACCAAAATAAATTCATAGGAAACGTATAATATATGCATTCATACATAGAGTTGTACTGTAAAAAAGTAAATTTGATGTTCTAAGATTATTGCCCCTTTTACGGTTAACAATTCAACTGCATTTTAGTTGAAGTTTTGAAATTCGTTATTATCGATAACAAATCAATCCGTTAAAAAAAATTCGGTTGAGGTATTATCGAACTTCAACTTATTTGTGACATTACTGTTTATAACACTGAGCCAGTGCGGTTGTCGAGAATATTAAAAATCGACTACTGCTACCTGGTTGTATTTGGATATTAGTGTAGTTCATTTTGGAAAAATAATATAAAAAATAATAGAAAATGGAAAACCGATAAATAAACAATTTCAAACAGTTTTACAACAAAACAAAAATTTGAAAACTTGTTGAACTCGTAGAGAAAAATCCTGAAACTGGACGAGGCAAGCTACCATTTGCTTAATTGGTGCTACAACTTTTGCTTAATTGGTGCTTGGTGCTTGGAAATTCAAGCAGATTCGAGTAAGCACGAAGCCTTCGTACGCACATCACATCAGTTTTGGCTTCAACATTTTCGTCGTTGTTGTATAAAAAATTTATCAAAAAAATGTATCAAAACTAATCAATTTTAATATTTAATCACTCTTTTGCAAACAATAACTTAATTCTATTGTTCTAATTTTTCGTTTCACATCCATTAGCTATTAAATTTACTGTCAAAAATGCACTGTCTTAGGTTGGCAACATCAATGAAACTTCACTTGAAATTAGTTAGTAATGCTAAACCTGAGTTTAGTTGTTCTGAAGTTGAATTGCTTTAACTTCAATTCAGCTGAGTCGAGTTGTAAACCGTACTAGGGGGATATACACTTGCCAGAAAAGGTCTGCGTACAAAGTACTCTAAAACTTTAAATAACATAAAAATGCATTTAGTTTGTTACTTTTCCACTTACTTTTATACTCGATATTTAGGTATATGTTTACGAATAGTTTCACATCATTTTAAATTTTATCGAACCGATTACTTTTTTTATCGATTATTTTTCCCACAAAATGCTATTGGTAACCCAGAAAAGTCTGCGTACAAGCAAAGAAATGGGAATTCATTTGATTTTTGATTTGATTTATTTTGAGTTGGCTTATTTTCAATATTATAGTTTGGTGATTTATAGCAAGGAAAATTAAACCCAGCTCTACTTTAAACATTTAGCGACGTTTTGAATTGAAAATAAGCAATGACGCCAAAAAGGAAAGAAATCAGTGCTGGAGAAAGAGAAAATATCGTTAAACTGTGGAAAGAACACGAACCATATCGCAGAATCGGTAAAATGTCGGGCGAACAGATACTTCTATTGAGAGAGTAGTACAAAATTTTAAATTGACGAATGGATTTGTGTCACAGCCTTGTTCCGGCCACCCTTGGATTTTGGCAAATAGGGAATTGAAAAGTGTTTTGCGATCTGTACAGCAAAATCCTAGGCTAACTGTATTCAAAATTGCTTTAGATATTAGGGAAAAGTACAAAAGTCAATTTGTGATGATACCTTTGCGGAAAATTCTCAAAAAGGCTGGTTATCATGGTCGTGTTGCACGTAGAAAACCTTTCGTTTCGTTGGTAAATAGGCAAAAACGTCTTGCTTTCGCCAGGGAATATTTCAATAAGCCACCAAATTTTTGGAAAGTTTTTTTTCAGACAAAAGCAAGTTTTGTATATTTGCCATCAAAAGGCGTAAGTTGGTGTGGCGAAAATATTGCACAGAGCTTAATGAAAGAAGCTTGATAGCAACAGTGTAATGATTTGGGGGTGTATGCCGAGCAACGGATCTAAATAATTTAAAAGCCAATTTGAAGCAAAGCGCGAGGAATTGGGTCTAAGCAACGATTACTACTACCAGCAGGACAATGACCCTAAGCACACTGCTTTAATTGTAAGTATGTGGTTGCTATATAATGTGCCTAAACAGTTGCGAACGCCACCGCAATCACCAGATCTTAACCCTATTGAGTATCTGTGGCATTTATTAGAACGCAAAATCCGAAAACAGTGTATAAGTTCTAAATTAATGTTCAAAGAAATAATGCGGGAGGAATAGAGTAAAACCGCCAGTGAGGAAACTTCAAAACTCATCGAATCACTGCAAAGGCGTTTAGCATAAGTCAGTACACGCAAAGGATATCCAACGAGTTATTAAATTAAAAAAATAATGATTTGCAACAATTAAAACTTTAATATTGCCTTTTGTACGCAGACTTTTTCTGATGAATTTTCTTATATTATTTTTGTTTTTATTGTTCTTTTTTTAAGAGGATTACTGCCATTGAATAAAAAATAATTTTGAGCTGATCTAACCAGATTCCGGACCAAATTTTATTGATACAGCTTCATTAGACTTTTTTCTGGCAAGTGTATGTTTATCAATTATTACAAATAAAAATGTGAACATTTATTTTTGTATAACTAAAAATCAAAAACTGCAAGATTATTTTTTTAATTTGCACAATTAATTTATATTTATGGCTTTTTTGAAACTTAATTAAATTATATGAATATATATTTTTATATTCTTTTGTGGAGCTCAAACCAAAAAATCAATCAATATACGTATGTAAATCAATTTAAATCATTTGTAAAACATTGAATCCAACTTTTTTAGATATATGTGTTATGCTTCTTACAATGTTCTCAAAAATTACTCTAAGAAATTTGCTTTTAAAATTTACTTGTTGAGACCACTGTTTATAAACATACATGCGAATATATATATATATACATAAATGCAAAAAGATTGCTCGCTTTAATGCAATCTTTTTCTCATGTACATATGTATATTTATAAAAAACCATACATAAAAATATAACTGCGTTAACACAAAATTAAGCGTAATATTGAGTAAAATATAATTTGGATTTTGTTAATATTAATGGAGACCAATTTATATACGAATTGCCCTTTATTGATACATTCTACAGACAAAAGATGTAGCGGTGAAATTTTTTCTTTTGCAAGTAACGCATTGTTGCAAGCACTGAAAGGGTTTATTTACACAAATGTTTTTAATGGGGTATACTCGTATGTATAAAGGATGGTGTACAAATAAATACATATTTATATCCAGTTCTAAACTTGTTTTTCTCTGAAACCAACAAAAATTCAATGAGCTGGGTAATTTTTCACGGTGCACATATGTATGTGCCATATAACATTTATTTTCTGTTGTTCTATTGAATGCATATATGGGCGTTTGGGTGATTTTGAATATGCATGTTTGATTGTTATATTTTATTTTAAAAATAATTTAAGTGACATTTCTATAAAAACCCCATTATTGTATTTCATTTTTATTAATTATTGTTAATTAGTTTAGACATTCAATGTTTATTAAGATTAGGCCGAAACTTTTCTAAAATGAAAAAATAAAGTTCAGTTACGTATGTTAAATATTTATATACAAAGTCCGTAAATGAGATTGGATTTTATAAATATAAGTATAAAATAAATTTTTTGAAGAAATTAAAATTATTTGTATAATGTTTGATAATTATTAATAAAAAATGTTGGTTCTTTTGAGCAAATAAACTAATTTAAAATCACTTCTTTGTTTCTGTTCGCATTTGGCTACGATTACCGCACAAAAAAAAAAAATAAGCACAAACCTATGAATAATGATAAATGACTGTGTATCAAGAATCAAAATTTTGTAAAACGAATTTCTGACAAATTAAAAAAAAAAAAAAACGTGTTAATATTTGTAATCGTTGAACGTGTATATGTATTTAATTATGTTATGATTTTAGTAATATAAACTTTTTTTTTTTTGCAATTTGCAATTTATTTCGAAATTCAAAAATATTTAAGGCCACGATATTTTAATGCGTTTGGTTGCATAGCTCAAATATTCATCGGTGAAAGGGTTTAGATGTTTGTAACCACACAACCTTTTCTCACATGTAATGGAGTTTTCCAAAGTCGAAACGTTAGATGTTTGAGATAGTTGAGTATGTTCTGATTCATCAGTATCCATTGACGTGGCACTATTATTTATAATGCCCGTTAATTGCCCGTTCGAATTATTATATTCCAATTTACACTTGTCGCGACGCCTTTCCCTGCGTGCTAAAGGTAGCGCAAATATTTTGTATAGACGCATTAGTTCACCATTCGACATTTGCTGAATATTTGGTAAATTGAGCTGGCGCTGGACGGGAGAATAAAAAATATAATGAATTTGTAAAGTCAGAAATTGTCAGACCATACATCTATTAAAATTGTCGACAACTCCTCCCGTGTTAATAAATCGGCAAACAAGTAGTCCATCCTTCCACGGGAATAGATATGGTTATTAAAATCTTTTCATATTTTTCCCAAATATTTAAATGTAGATGAAGATCAATATTGAAGAAATAAACATATTTATTTGCATTTTTAAATACAAGCCAATAAATGTAGAATCATTCTTGTATGCTATTGTTTGTTACAAATAAAAACACTTAAAGGTCTTTCACATGCAACTTCTCCTTCGCTTTGTTTCTGACTTTTGCTTTTACAGATAAGTTACGAGTACGTTCACATAAAAAGTTTTCGAGGCGAAGCAAAGCAAATTGAAAGCAAATTTTTGGGCAACTCATATTTTCTTATACTTTGACCACCAACAGTCGCCAATTTTATTACTTATTTCTATTATTTTTCAATTAGATTGAAATAAATTTTTGAATTATGTATGTAAGTTCAGTAATAATAAAATGAATATTATTAAGTATCAGTAAAATCGCGGAAAGCAAAGCATTCGTTTCTTTCAGATTTATTTGGAGGAATGTTTTTGCCGCTACAACATCATACATCACGTTTGCTTTGCTTCGACGTTAAAGTATGAACGATCAAAACAAGGAAAGTTGTACGTAAATCAGACACTAAAGATGTTCGATCAGAAGTTTCGATTTATCCGATAAGATGGAAACATTATAAACGAATTTAAAGTCAATAGAGTATTAGCGGAAATAATTTCATTAATAATAATAACCAAATTTAAATTATATTATTAAGAGAAGATATTAACAAATATTATTGCAATATAACCTCACTTGTTAAAAAATTTATTATTAGCTGATTAATTTAGGGCTATTTTAATTTTAGCTAGGTTTTGGGAAACATTTTGAATCACTGTTAATAATATAAATTTTGTATTTGAATTTATTACACTTAAGCTTTCAATTTTAATTTTTGTCTATATTCATAGAACATTTTATTTGGTGCTTCATATCTGTGTAATTGAAAATATGACCGTATTTATGTAATTATGTGCACACATCAAAGGTAATTTTTTACAAAACATGACAAAAAAATTACAAGAATTCTATAAAATTGTAAGGTTGAACTTAAAAATACGAAATTATTCAGCGTGGAACTACTGGTGTATCATACTTTAGTCGACTTAAAGTTAATTTTATCATGGCGTATTGGCAGCACTTTTCATTTGACATTTTTTTATTTTGTTATTGGTGGCTCATCTTGTGTATCTTTAAAGTGAAACGTAAACGTTTTAAAAATAAAATTATTTTAGTCTTTTTGATATACCAGCATATTTTAAAATACAATGTTTAAAAAGTGAGTTATATTCCATTGAAATTTATTAGAATGTGCTTTTGTTTTAGTTATGGATATTATAGGTTTGAAGAAAAGGAAAGTGTTTCGTCGTTGCAGCAACTGAAGTCTTCAGTGCAGAAAGGAATCCGGGCGAAGCTGTTAGAGACATATCCTTTATTGGAAACGCATATTGATTTGATATTACCAAAAAAAGATTCATATCGCATCGCGAAATGGTTATATAATAATTCTGTTAAAAATTGATGAGGTTTAATATGTATCTAATTTTAGTCACGATCACATTGAACTTTTAGTTACGGGGAGCGGTGAAATAGCTTTTTTCCGGCATCGTGAGAGTCAGTGGATGCCTACATTACGATTACTTCATAAATTCCCATATTTTGTAACAATGCAACAGGTAGATAAGGGCGCTATACGTTTCGTTCTAAGCGGTGCTAATATAATGTGCCCCGGTCTTACATCACCTGGAGCACAAATGACGCCTGTTGATAAAGGAACTGTAGTTGCTATAATGGCTGAGGACAAGGAACATGCTTTAGCTATTGGTGTTACCACATTATCTACTGAACAAATGTAAGTTTTATTTTATTTCGCGTACTTTTCGTATTTAATTGTTTTTTTTTTTGCAGCTTGAAAGTCAACAAAGGTGTTGGAGTAGAAAATTGCCATTACCTTAATGACGGTCTGTGGAAGATGAAAGTTGTTAAGTAAAAATACTAAAAATGTCGATTTCTCAATTAAATAAATGGCTTTAATTTATTGGATTTATGCACATATATTTGTTTTTTACTTAAATACCAACAAACGAAGTTTCCACATATCCATAAAATCGATAATTCTCGAAATATGAAGCTACTGCTGCCAGAGTGACTACAGCTCAAATTGATTAACGATAGTAAAGGAATGTACAGTTTCGTGAAAACCTATAGTTTGAGCTGACTAGCCAAGAAACCAAATACCTGGTTGCCAATAAGACAGGTATATTTTTCTCCCAAGGTATTAGAAGTAGCCATAAAGCAGGACAAATTCTATAATGCAGCAAGTTTTCAACAATGCTACTGCAGAACTGCAGACACAACACAAATATGAAAAAAATTTTAAACTTTTTAAAATGTTGCAAAGAGCTTTGTTATCATTGAAGGTTTTTTTAATATCCATCATTAAAAAGAAACAAGTAAGGAAGGGCTAAGATCGGGCCTAGTCGAACAATACATGTATTCAGAAATTGTATGAAATAAAGACTTCATCTATTTTATATTTCAATCCATATTATGCTCAACAAAGCATGCATATTTAAGATATATCACATTTTGGATGACATATGTTTTACAAAGCTAACTAAAATAACGAATTTTGGAAAATAGGGGCTGGGAGAACTTATTTACTGATTTCATTAATTTTGGTGGCAAACGAATTTTGAGCAAACACTTATGGCCTCTTAAATTCAAAAAGATATCGTACATATTGACCGATATATGTCGCATCAAGTGCAAGGACGGAGATAAACATGTTCGACCATTTTTGGATCAGAGTTACCACATGTCAGAGTCGTTGTTTGTGCTGAGTAATATTACATAAGAGCTGGGCCATGTCTACTTTTCAAACAATTTTAAGTTTTAAACCATTCATGCTTATCCCACTGTGACGCTCATTTTGTAGTTTAATTGAACTGTATTAGAGTATTATACATTCTCTACATTCTACTGATTCTAGCTTATCTAGTTGCTGAAAGATGCGAACAGTCTTTAAATGAACAAAACTACAACAATCTGTACAGTTTGTAGCGATTTGCATATTATTGTCTGTCTTTGATTTTCCTGGAGCAAGTTATCTCATCAAAACGCTGATGTAATTGTATGTATTCAGTACGATATATTAGGCTTAAATATACGTAGATGCATAAATATGTTTAAAAACTAGAATATGGGCGAATGAAATTTCATGTCTCACAAATTACCTATTCAATTTGAAGAGAATTTCTCGTAAACTTCTTCATACATTTTAAAAATGGGCAGCTTATTTGTTTTGCATAAATAAAATAGAAATCAAATTTATGATAAAATGGGGGAAAAGGGTTAATTCTTTCCCCTAGCCATATACCGAATGTGAGGAGTTTCGTCTTTCGGAATACCTGTTGATTTTAATTATAGGATACATGTTATATTGATCAATTTGTGAAATATCTTCATAAAATTAAACTTTATTTGCTATAAAGTTGATAACTCGAATAAGAAGTATCTGAATACAAACACGTTAGATTGGTTGATCAAGGACTGGCTCGCAATACCGTGGAAATGGAAAGAATAATAAATGGCTTACTTTAATATCTTTGTGGAAATCTGACACATAAAATATTCGATGAAAAATAAAGCAAAACAAAACAAGCATGGAAAAGGAAGCATACAAATAGTAAATGAAACCACCTGTTATGATTCTGAAGAGCCTTGTGAACGCATATTAGATATGAATCTATGTGTACGCATATAAGTCTTTAGGTTTATGGTTTATGGTTTAGGTACGAATGTGGTTTAGTTTTGATTACATATATGAATAACTGGCGCCGTTTCAACCTTTTCCAATAATTTTGAAATGAACTTTCAAAATATTTCACGATCTCATTGAAACCGAATGTTATTATATTTATATACTTTTATACTCCAGACGATGTTTATAGAATATATATCATAATATATATAAAATATCAGAATATATATATAAAATATATAATATATATTATATATATATAATATGTAATATAATATAATATAATAATAATAAATAAAATAAAAAACATACTTCTACTTATACACACATACGCATACACACTTATACACAACATACATGTGTACATACAAATTGTTGATAATTCAGAAATTTACATGCACATGACACCAAGAAGTTAGCCGCAACAGACAATATCGATTTTTACCGGCCAAAAATGGAAACACTAAAACACTAAATAAACTAGAAAGTTTATTTTATCAGGAATGGAGCTGATGCCCGCACTTGCGCATTGACCAACATTTTGTTTTTAAATGGCTGTTATGGAAAATATTGAGTGACTAACATCGTCATTGGCTCGTCAGTGAGCGTCAGTTTTGCTTGAGATTTCCACTAGAGACAACGTTTTAAGTTGATTAGTTAATTTCGTACACAGTAAAGGTCAGGGCAACAAAAAATGAGGGTAAACTATTGAAAACTTCCGACGCCTGTTGGATGTAATTCCGTACAAATAAATACACAATATACACACAAATAAATATCGAAGCTTTGAAAAAATAAAATTAAAATACAAGTAAAGTAAAGTCAATACTTTATGAGATAAAAATAAAGATACAAATTAAGGAATAATGTACAAATGAGTGGCGTGGTCGGTATTGGATATAAATACGAACATACGTATTACATTAAAATCTAAAAATGAGTGATAAATTAATTTCGAAAAAATCAATATTGCATATACCATATGTATATGTACCTAAGTGCGTATGTATGTTCATAAATTAACCGATTGCAGTTTTCATTATTGTTTATTAAATTGTATGTACAAGCATTTAAGTACATATTTGAATGTACCTAAGTAAATAAACGAGTTCTATATGTACGCGCATTTCGCCAGTCGCAAGACACAATGTCAAGTAAATTGGTGAACATAAGCAAAATAATAAATAAGCAAATAAATAATAATAGCAAACACATTTCTCTTGTGAATTGACGTTGGATGTTATCCTTGAAAGTGCATGAAAATCTTCGGTTCTATTATTGATTTTACATACGTAAATTTTGTCATACATAATTACTTATGTTTGTATATACATATTCTTAAGTACAGGATACATAGTAGAAAACTTATGTTGAATGGCAAACATCAAAGCAAAACAAGTAAGGAAGGGTTAAGTTCGGGTGTAACCGACCTTTTTATACTCTCGCAATTTGCAAGGATCAAAAGCGGGGAAATGCTTTCAGATGTTTTCAAAACTTTGTAATACAAAATGTTGCGTAAGAATTCAATATTTATTATTCGACGAAAGCGTGAATGGAATACAATCATATTTGATATCTTATTAACTTTATTACAGGTCATAGGCTTACGAACTTTCATTAATATATTGTGCTTCTTGTCCGAGATATTTACACCAGTCGATTTATATTAGAAAGTCGGGAATCATTACATTGGGTATATTTGGGCTAGAGGAAGGTCCGGACTTACTGCATTAACTTTTTTCATTACTCAAGTACACTGAAGAAAATATTTCGGCATACAGTCTGCTAGGATAACGAAAATCATTATATGTTCAATTTTTGGCATTAACATATGGTATCTCCAATATTACACGTTCACTTAATTTTGCTGAGATGTCTTACATATTGACCGATATATACCGTATAAAGCCAACCAGATGTTTGAAATTCTTATATTAGGTATATGGTGGCTAGACGTGGTATTGTTCCGATTTTATTCATTTTTGACTAACGGGAAATTGAAAATCCTTATATTTGATGAATTTGAAGCACACGGTCTCATGGTTATCAGAACGAGACGGTCTCTGAATTTCACAGGGATAACTAATATATTGACGGAAATTTATGGTATAATGTCTAACGGGAGGTTGAAAATCCTTATATTAGGTGCATGGGGGCTAGGAGAAGTATTTACCCAAATTTCATAATTTTTGACACAAGGGTATGTTATTATGGAAGGGAAACATGCTCTCTGAATTTCAATAATATATCTCACAGATTGACTGATATTTTCAGTAAAAAGTCAGCCTTAACCACACGGTCCACATGCCTTGTGTCTGAGGGGTTGAAAAGTTATAGCCCGATTTCAACCATGTTTGGAAAAAAATGACATAGCTTGAAGGCACTATTTGTGCAAAATTTCATTTCGATATCATTCTTGGTGCTTGATTTATAAACTGAAAAGGAGAAGAGTCAGATTGAATTTAAATTTGAGTTACTTTGAAGTAGGCATGGTAAAAGTCCGAATCCACCCATTTTCACACTCTAACATAAGGATGCAATTATAATGCACTAAACTTGGTTGAAATTGCTACTATACAAAGTTCTGAGATATGAAATTTCACCTTAATGTGGGCGGTGTCACACCCCTTGTCTAATTTTAACAACGATTCCTATAAATCCCTTCCGTACTATCTTGGCTGTAAAATGTAAGGCTTCTGACGTGTTTCTTTAGTGTTTAATCGCATTTTTAGTAGTTTTCAACATAACTTCTATGGGGAGTTTTTGTGGCTTAGTTATAGCCCTTTATAGGTTTTCGATTAAGGGCATTTGTGGGCGTGAGACGTGAGCGTGAGTTTGAGTTTTTACTCAAATACGTACGATCGGACGGACAGAACTTCACACGGAATTCAAATCGTCTCGTCGTCTTGATAATTTTTATATATAACTCTATATCTATCTCGACTAGTTTTAGGTGTTACAAACAACCGTTAGGTGAACAAAACTCTTATACTCCGTGGCAACATGTTGCGAGAGTATAATAATTGTCCCAATACCCAGGCAGTACGAATAGTATAATACTTACATCGTCATCAAAGGCAACGTTTCTCTCAGTATACTCGTAAACACTGACGTGCTACGTATAGACATATGGAAATATAGTTACTACAACAATAAGGAGTGTAAAGGATAGTAACAAGCGAAAAATTTAAGCAACAGCAAGTTTATTTCGTTTCAAGAACATAATCAACGTATAAGAAGTGATTTACAAATGGAGGATTTATTTTTGCTTATAATAAAGGAGTCCACAGGGACAAAACATAATGCATTGCGGCAAACTGCGCAAATTGCATACGGTGGGTACTAAGGCACCTGCAAATAATTATCTCATTAGTTATATTTTAATTTATGCAATATGCTTTAAATTTCTTCAATTAGATAAATTATATCGCCAGCACGGAATCCATCGCGATCCAGCTCATGAACTTCGATCCGTATGCTTCACTGCTCTACAAGTGGCCCTAGATACAAAGCGTCCAAAATTTGTTACAATGGGACTCAATGGATTGCATGTAAGTAATCATACCCATATTTGTACATCGATTCATTTAAATATATGTATAAAAGCAATTGCTTTATAACCAACAGCCAAAAGCCTTTACACGGAAGATTTACATATTTATCAAAAAGCATCGACCAAAAGGCTGCTGAAAAAGATAACACTTGCAACTCATTTAGACCTCTATTATGCACATACATACATATGTATTAATGTATGTGTGCTACATAGTTCTGTGTTGGATAATGAGTTTTGAGACTTAACTTTTTGACTTAACGGAAACTACGAGGGACTGTGTTATTTGTAGGAAAAATCAGAAAATCATTAAAATAAAAAAATTATCTATGATAGATTAGTTTTTGACATACAGGCATCTATGTACGCTATTAATATATATATGCGTGTAATTTTATTTCACTAAGAGAATTACTACTTGAGTCTGTATTGTATGGTGCTCGTACGCATGTATGTATGTATAGAAATGATTGCTGAAGTCAATTAAAATTTTTTCTGATTATAAAGTTCTTCAATGTCTTACTTTTAGCGCATCATCAAAGACGAACGCTTTTATATTGGGTTAGAACCGGAAGATGACTCGGTGTGGCTGCCTGCTCAGTTGTTGCGCGCCACAAGTGGTATTTTGCCCACGACCAGCAACGAGGATACCGTGATCAATGTTTTACGGCTTTTTTTGGCTATGGCTTGCTCACCCGCGTGCACATTAAATGGTCGCCTTTTAATTGAAACACTTTCACGTTGCGGTGAATGCTGGGAGTTAGGCTCACGTGCCACAAAAGCGGCTTCCTTGGCAGCAGCATCACAATGCCTGCGCGCTTTTTGCGCCTTTCTCATGGAAGAGGCCGAGGAGGTGAAGAAGACCGCTCCACCAGGTCTGATGACTCAGACACAGGCATCAGCAGTGTATAATGAAGTGATACCGGTAATGCAGTGGCTATGTAGTCGCCTGATAGAGCCAACTGCGAATGGCTCGCCCAACAAAAAGGCTGATAATAACTGCTCGTTATATTTAACGGAATGCATTCTTACATTGACATCGGCGTTGCCGCGAAACGTTCACGCGAATCCACACTTTACATCATTCTTATGGCAGAAATTTTGCCCAACATTGGCGGCAGCGTTGGGGTCGCCAGGTCGCATTAATTTGGATAAAAAGTTTACTTATAAGTGAGTTAAATATCTACATACATAAAGCATGCATACATACAAAATATGTACATACACATATACTTATATACATATACATATCTATTTTGACGAAATCTTTTTGCGACTATTGACCTTACCTTTGCTTAGTATCGTTAAATAAAGGTGCGAAAATTATTCGCAAAACAAATAATAAAATTTTCACTATATGTATGCCAAATTTTATATTCTTTACCTTTTTCCTTCTAATTCTGATGATAAAAATACATGCACACAACGAATTTTTGCGTGGCATAAGTATTTTGACGAAGTTTTTGTCTAAAAATTTTTGCACCTTTGAGTACATGAAAACCAACAAACTTTTGTATTAAACTTTAATTGATATTAAACATTGATTAAAAAATTCAAATTGATTGTTAATGCCATGGGAAGTAGTAGCAAAGTTTAACGCTGGTACGGCAGTTAAAGACAAACCGTGAACAATCACATTAATATGTTTAAAAATCATAAAGACAAAATGAACTTAACGAAATCTGGTGCTATTCGCAAAGCAACGCTCATTGAAGACTGAAACCTTCCGCGATAACTGGACTGCAGAACAATGGAATTTTATGGAAAGAAGCCAATCAGTGAGCGCACTGCCTAACGACGTTTAAAGGAAGTAGATTTTAAGACAATTACAGCTAAGGACGTGCCGTTCATATCAAAGGTAAATAAGCTTAAAATATCAGTTTTCTCAAAGGAACATCTGCACAAGCCAATGGAACATCGGCATAAGCCAAAGGAGTTCTGTAGAAGCATTCTATGGATAAATGAAAGCTCTTTTGAGTATAATTCATCAATTTTGTAAGATGACAAAGTTAATAAGGCTAATGAGGCTAATGCTAATGAGTAATGATTGAGACACTGTCTTCCTCTGGGGAGGTGTTGCATATAATAGGCTCGTTTCCTTGGTTCCTGTCACCGGCTCATTGGATCAAATTTAATATTTGAGTGCCTTAAACAATAAAGCCTTTCCTTCTGGAAATATGTTTATTGGATAATCATTTATCCCGAAACAGATTAGTGTCCCATGCGAAAGCACAGAAGTTAACAAACTTTTTGAAATTTTGGAAACTCTGAGTGTTGGTGTTACTACATTGAACTGGCAACCTCAAAGTTCAGATTTAAATATTAAGACCGGAACGTCTAGTCTCTTTTGAAACTCGAAAGAATAGTTTTCGAAATGAAACAAGAGAAGACACAATTTCTGTAGTCACTTCCTTTGGGATGAGATATCTCCAGAGATTCTTCAAAATTTACTGTATTTAGTGCCGAGACGGGTTCAAAAAGTTATTGAAGCCAAAGTAGGTTGTATATTTTACTAAATTCCTCTTCATTTCTATATTTTCTTGAAATTTAAACTTTGTATTATTAGCTTTGTACTTACCAAAACACTTGTGCCAACATTCGAAATTACCAATTAATTTATATCTTTTTGAGTTCCTATGAAAATATATTTTATTGTTTATTTTGTTTTAATTAATATTAGTTACAGGTAAAAATCAAGAAACTAGAAAGTTCACAACATTTGTTTAGTCAAAATACTTATGCCGTTTAGTGTATATACGATCCATATTTAAATATGTAAATACCCTATAGTCAAATCCATTGTTTATAAACTACTTTCCAACTAGTAAGAACCGCAAGCCCCACTAGTTATCCGACTGTTTCTTTCATATATTAAAGTCCTATGAAATGACAATTATCTGATTTCGTCCAGAAATGAGTTAAAAAATAAGTAAAAAACTAGTTGGATTAAAGTGGAAACCCTTAGTATAAAAAAATAACTTACTATAAAATCCTTCTATGATTGATATAAATTTGAAGTTTTCTTGTCAAGTTGCATTTCAAATAGATATTCTTAGTTGTAAAGTGAAAAATTTCTTGACTAATTTAAGTAATTCGATACTTCCCTCCAGGATACTTAAGTTCAAATATGTTATATATATATGTATGTGAAATCAGTTTGATGTAATATATGTATATGTAAATTCATCAGGGATGCACTGAATCTGATTGAAAATGAAGCGCGTGGCTTTTTTACTGGTCCTGGTTTAGATGGTCCGCAGGCTCGTTGCGTGTACTTGACGGCGATTCAGTTATTGCGCATTGCCGGGGCACATGGATCCCTTCGACCTATGCTGGAGGCACTCTTTCATCGCATGCTTCTGTTGCCAACGCCTCAAAATCGGACCGAGCCACTAAAGTGTGTTCGCGAAATACTGAAAACTCCGGAGCGTTTGATAGATCTAGCAGTTATCCTTTATGTCGACAAAAGTACCGGTCAAGGATGCAGTGATGAAATGGCCTTATTTCGCCTGTGAGTATCCTTTATTTATTTATGCACCATATTTCTTCTTAGTATAACGTTCACAATTTATAATTATCGTAGTATGGTCGACGCTATGGAAGAATGTGCATTTGGTTTAAGTACAAATTCCGGAATGGAGACCGGACTTCATGCCAGCGTGGAATGTATGGTCGCACTGCTAGATAGCTTGCAAATTCTTTGCAGCGGTGAACTAACTGAACCAATGATTAGTGAGCAGGTGAGGTATTATAACGCGCTTATCCATCTGATATGATACTCACATATATAATTTTGCGTAAATCTGTAGATTGTAAGTGTGGTCAATAGTCGTCATGAAACATTGAAGGATGCCGATTACACAGGTCCTTTGACTTATCAATCAATGGCGCGACTACCAGCTCCTTATCGCGATGCGATCGTTGAATTTCGGCAAAATGTATTTGAAACATCCTCTGGTTCTGATAGCGATGGTGAACATCCAGAACACGATGCTGCCTCAAATGGTTCTGGCGATACAGAGGGACCAGAAGAAGAGGAACAATCGACTTCAAGTGATGAAACTTCACGTGTAGAGAACCGATGGCCCTACACACATCTTGAAGCCCCGGTTATGCCTGTGCGCACCGATATTGATAATGATCGTCAGCACGCCAAAGAATTTGCAAAAGCTTTACGTACAGATTTAGTGCCGAAATTGTTACGTCTACGTTCTTGCATTGAGGTAGACGAGGCCATGCAAGAATTCGCTTCAGTTGTTTGCCAAGAGAATACTATGAATTTTTCTGATTTTGATTGCCACCTTACAGCCATAAATGCTGATGGCATTTACTTAGCGATTTATTCGTCACTACTACTCAGCCTGCAATTAACAAGGGCTGGGTACTATGATAACCGACAGAGGGAGATGCTAATTCCCATGTCCGAACAGCAATTCGTCACATCTGTTCAGAATACTGGAGTCTTGGTGTACCTCTCATCTCCTTGGCTTTGTGAATTATATCAAACCATATTAGTTTCAAATGCATTGGAAACAATGAGCAAGGAGGAATTGGAAGGCACCTATTCACGAAGTGCCCTTGTGGATATGTTGTGTGATGCTGGAGGGTTGGGACCAACTCAGATGCTTTCAGAATGGCAACGATTACAAATAGCAAATGTGAAACATACAGATGAGTTGGATAGCAAGCGACGCGATGCCGCAAAAAAGCTTTGTAGACGCTTATTGACTTGTTGCTGGGATTCAATGGTTATAGTGTTAAGCTCGGGTCTAGGCGATTTATCTTGTGCTAATTCGAATAAATTAGTTGCCTTGTCAAAACGCACACTTCGAGTCAAAGCAAAAACCAGTAAAACAAATGGTGAAGCTTTATACGCTATGTGTCTAGATGGTTTACATTCGGTAAGATATCTAATAGTTTTCGAAGTTATTTCATCTATAAAGTAACAAGCTTAATTTTCTTCGAATTTTAGGCCGCGACTTTAAGTAACAGTTTGAATTTGCAGCATTTGGCTGGGAAAATTTTAAGTCTTCTGGCATCAAATGTTTGCCAAACAAATGGGCCAAGAATTTCTGCAAGCCAAGCAATGTCTATGGATGTGGTTTTAAATGGAGGCTTGAATTTAGGCTCCTATAGTCCTGATTGTTGGCAATCCGTATTCGCTGTGTGTCGTCATGTCAGCCAGTTGGAGCACGAAATTTTCAGTTTGCAAAATTCATCGATTGGCACTTCACCAGGCACAGGGCGCCGCGACTTGGAAACCGGTGAAAAACTAAGCAATACAGTTCAAAATGATAAACTTAATTTATCTTCACTACCCATTGATGATGATGAAACGTGGTAATTAATGTACTCTTACAATCATCCATATATAATATGTTAAGTTAAGTACGATTTGCTTTGATCTCGACTCTCAATTGTTTAGCAATTATTTTACCATGTTCGAGGTAGTAGAAAATAAGCGTTTTTATTTGTAAAGGTTCGTGAATGATATGACATAGCGTCCCTTTGACTTTGACTTTACTTGACCGTTGAATATGCTGGGCAGATTTGCTGTAACACTTATCAAGCCATTGCTTTGCATCAAGGGTTTTTATCCATCAGGAAAGAAAATTTTATCAAAATACTTAATTTTTTTTTCCATTGTAAACAAAAATATTACAGGTAGTGTCATTTGTGACCAATAACTTGAAAACGATTGGATGAAATGTCATAGATATCATTCCACTTAAGGTTACTACTATAAAACAAAGATAAAGACTATAGTTTGTATAAAGAATTGTTGTTAAAGTTTCTAAAGACAGTCAAATTAAAAAAAATTAATCTTTTATAGCGTGGATGTTTATAGCTTTCTTCAGGCACCTTTACAAAGTCCTAATACGAATATTACATCTATATTAAAAGTATATTCGGCCACAAATGAGACGGTGCTATTGAGTCAGAGCGATACCTCGAAAGCTCTTTGCGCTCTGTCACACCAGGCTGAAAATCTGTTCTCAGAAGCTGCTGAGCGCTTAAGCCTACCTTCACTATGCCAGTTTTTGAAAAATCTATGTAAAGCCTCTAGGGAGCAACTCTATAAGAATATTACTACTCGCAAAGGCAGTAGAATTTGGTGGCCAAGCAAAGGTTGGAAAAAAATAGAAACTATACCAATTTCGTTATTATTACATCGAATCGGAGATGTTACACTGAAAGTATTTAAAAGCTCTCGGCCGCTTTTACATATATTAAAAGTATGGGCCATCACTGGGCCTCATCTGATGGATGTGAGTATCTCGATAAATATATCCAATTTTATCTGTAATAAGTGGTAATTAACTCTTTCTCCATTATATATAAGGCTTCTTGTCATCGAGATCGTGTGATATCCAAAAGAGCCATTGAATATATCCATGACATCATTACAGCACTTCTGGTGGAACAGTCTGAGTTACCCCATTTTCACTTCAATGAGGCACTATTGAAACCGTTTGAAAATCTCCTAAGTATGGACACATGCGATGCTGATGTACAGGTATGTACATTTATAAAACTTAAGGAAGGGATAAGTTGGTAGATAAGGAATATTACTAGCAAGTTACAGGAATGTAATTGATATTGTAGCATGTCAAGTCTTCGAGCTCATTTCTGTTATAAAAGAGCTTCTTAAAGTTTCGCAAAAATGTACGCATATGTCTTTTTTGAGAGGCTAGAGATTCGAACCATCTGCAAGGTAAACTTATGTACATATATGTTTCACATTTGTATTTAGTTTTCTTTGGTAAATTACCATGCAAGTATTATATTTATCATTATTATATAACCATGCCATCACTTAGAACATTTCAGCGATAAGCAATATTTCTAATATTTATCTAATAAAATAAAATTGTCCGTATTTTGAATGCGAATAATGCTGAAGATACCCACTGGATTCCCTTGTATCCAGGAAAAATTACTATCTGGGGAATTATCGGCCTATTCCTAAAACTGGGAATGAGGGTAACGTTACCGTCAATGGTGAGCGCTATAGGCAAATAATTGATTAAGATGAAGTTTTTTTATGGAATTCATGAAATAGGCATGACAATTGACTACCCGAGTACTGCGCTTTGACTCCATTAGATTACTTTTTGTGGGGAAACGTCATGCCAATAATCTATGCTAATAAATCATCTAGGGCTTATCAGTTCTAAACCAACTCAGCAACCAAGTTGCTGCGAAAAGTGTTAAAATTTGAACCCACAAAAGGTTGGTCTGTTCAAAGACAATATTGATGATTTAGTAATTTCTGTGTGGACAAAACAGTCATTTACTTATATATTATATATTATATATAATTAATAATTATAATTAAATTATATTATAAATTATATTATATTATATTATAAATATAAATTATATTATATATTACATGCATATTAATTAATATTAAGATTAAAAACAGTAATACGATTTCATAATTTTTAGGATCAAATTGTTGCATGTTTGTATGAAATTGTCGAAGCACACAGGACAGAAATCCGGTCGGGGTGGCGTCCACTATTTGGAACGTTACGCAATGCTCGTAGTCGTATGCTAAATATGAGCAACATCATCGATATTTTCAGAGTCTTTCTTGACTCCGATAACACTTTAGTATTTGCCAATGCTGGATTGGATTGTATACTATGCTTATTATCTTATCTGGAGATATCAGGTAATGGAGGAGCAAATAATAATACGTGTGGTGAAGATGAAAATAGCTTTCGGCCAACGGAGTTCCTACATGAAACTCTTCGTTTCCTCGAGCGTTGTTCATCCATTTTAGGTTTTATGTACAACATGCCGAAGTGTCCGAACTTCCATTCAACTTACAAAATCAAAGGCATTTCCTATACCCATATTATAGATGCGAATATCCCTAATTCAATGGAGAATTTTACATATTTCGGCAATGATTATTTACAAACGAAAAATGAACAACATATGATATCGTATCGATCGTTACACATCGACAAAGATGCCATCACAAAAATCGACGAAATGGATAAGCCATCAGGAGTATTGAAAGTTTGGTTTCTCCTATTAGATGGCCTTACCAATTCACTAATTGTTTGCCCTTATTCACATCAAGCGCCAATACTTCAAACGATTTTTAAACTATTTAAAAACTTATTATGCTGTCCCGGTATTGATTTCGGATTTTATTGCATTAACCATCTTTTAATACCAATGATTCAGGACTGGCTACGTTATATAAATAAAACCGGTGCTCCTTGGCCAATGAGTGAAAAAAACTTTAAACATTGTTGTTGCATGACAACCGACTTAGTCGTAGAATTCATCGAGAAGTCCGTTACTGAAAGGAGCCGCAGACAGGGTGTAATTAAGACACGCGTTACCCAAATCGTGCGCACGCCTCCGAATATAAATTTAACTAGCAACTCCGTTATTACGAACATCGATAATTCTTTGTATTCTAAGTTAAAATTCATCACTGAGCGGATTGATGATAATGACTACATTAAACAAAGCAATCCGTATGATAGCTCATCATCGAGTGAGGAAAGCGGAGGTAACGTCACTGATTCAACAACTAAAATATCTAGTTCCGCTACGCTGGCACTCAAGCAGCTTCTATTGGTGTTAATTGAGTGTTCTGCACAGGCGCAGGAATCCGTAGCGCGCGTCGGAGTGTCATGCTTAAAACATATAATTTTATCCACAGGCATGCTTTTCAATGAGTCACAATGGATGATTGCCAGCTCTGCATTACACCGCGCTTGTACGGTAACCATTGCGCCTTTACGGCAATTGTCATTTGCTTTTCATGAGAAGTCAAATAGTTTCTATGGAGATTGCGCTAACGTAAAAGTGGCAGCTCGACGCGATACCACCGTAGAGGAATTGACTCGCGTTTACTCATTGGCGCAACAGGTTTTTCTCTCTGATAATCAACGAGAACCGAATACGAAAGTGTCCAACCACTTGGAAAAACATTTAACGGATGAGCGAAGCTACTCATTTCTTCTATATCCATTAAACAATGGCTTCAATTCGAATTTAGACAATTTTGTTATTCGTATACCTTTCAAAAACTTGGTGGTGGGCTTATTAGCAAATCAAATGCTATTGCAATTAGTTGCGAAGCTCTTACTTTCCCGGTTAAAGTGTGTACCTCAGGCAGTTTCCACATGCATATTTGACAATTATTCCACATCGACAATTGGTCAGGATTATGACTTGGACTTTCGATCCAAAGAGATATTATTACGCTGTGTTAAACAGTATTTGACGAGTTCTTTAGAATTCGATTCACGACCTGGACTCAAATTTCTTATACAAAAGGTCTCCAATACTGAGTACGCAGCCAATTTATATAAACAGATGACGTCATCTTGGATGATCTATTATATCGCTTTAGTGGATTCCTATTTAAATGATATTGTTGTATATAATCTGGGCCCGGAGGATCTGAAATTTATACTCGAATCTTGTTCGCGCCTAAATACAACCACCATAAAAAAAAAGGAAAACTTTGTGCGATATTTGTTCTGCTTACAGGACGCTTGGAACCTTGTATGTGAGCTATATTTAAATAATTCAGCAATTCATGATATTGAAAATGGAAAACTCCGTTCAGGGGACGGAAGTGAAAAGCGCGTTTCACAATACAAAGTTATGACACCGAAACCAATGCGCATATCAGTTAGCACAAATGGTGAAAACGCCAGTACATCAAGCCACTCAGAGGCAATGGCTTCTTCACCCAATAAGTGTACTCAACTCGAAGAAGAAAATGTGACAATGACAACATTGATCAGTGAATTCCAACCGAAAAGTCGCAATAATCCTTTCGATACGAACCGGCCACAGAAGTGCGAATCAGATGCCATATCACCGGAAATTGAGCAACAACGCGCTTCGAGTATCCTCAAGGACTCTAATTATAAGAAGGCTGCTTTAGCTCAACTGGTCGTAGCTTCAATGGAGTTACTGCGCTCCTTGCCCGGTGAAGCGGAAGAGAATCTAAAGCTTTTAATGACGCCCACAATACGAGAAGCCTTTAGGCTGGTTCAGTTGCAGGGCAATGAATTAAAGGTTAATCAATTTTAGGCTATGCTCGTTGAGTTTTATTTTGATTTGTAAGCGGAACGCTGATCGCCATCTAAATTCGATGTCAAGCTTAAGGCTGGCTATGGAATTGATATACTCGTAGAAACATGGAAGTAATTTAAGGTGACTAAATGGCATAGATGCTGTCCACATACACATATATATCCATACATACTTACATTACTTATGTATGCATACACAATACAATATACACAATATATAAGCATACTTTCCCCTTCTGTTTGGCAGTCCATAATATTATCTCGGAAGATAATAATTAATACTTTTCGATAATTAAAATTCGGAAATATGGGAAATGGGTAATAGGTCACTGACGTACAATCTTTTACGTCTGATTTTCGTGGCTTCAATTTCTTCTGGTTGACCTTACCACTATCCATGGATGTGTGTCGAAACAAAATTATTACAATCGTATCATTATCATATCGAAATTCCACACATTGAAAACCCTCTATCAAATGCCAATCAGCAATGGGGTAACAGTATTTACTAAATATATACATTAAATACAATATACTACAAATAAATGCTTTATTTTTATAATGGAATATTTGCTTTTATGCGCCACAAACTAAGTACATGCGTACAAATTATACTACATATTATAATCATTGTCCATATACATACTCGTACGTCCATACATACATACCAGTTTTCACGACTATTCATAATAGATGCTTCAATAACGTTTTGCCAAATTACTTTGGAAACGAATTACAGATATCTCATTTAAAAACCACCAAGTCTCATTTCTTAATTTACATAAACGAAATTCAGTACCGGACGCCTAAGTACGCATCTAAATAGTTCTACCAACCTATCTGAAGAATACCATTTTCATTGTGATGGCGGTAAACGGCAACACATTTCAAAGTAAGAACTCAACCACAAATACAGTACACACTTACACCTAAACATTGGATTTAAGATAATTCAGTGTGTAATACTAAAAGTAAAATATAAATGCACTCTTGTTCAACCGGCAAATCCTGATGGGGTCAAAAAGGATATCTGCCCAAGGGAATTATGAAGGGAATAAAGAGTGTAGATTTTGAAATTTTGAACGCTTCATATTTTTTAACTTTTTCTTGAGACATAAGCATGGTGCAACTAATTTATTTAAATTAATACTGTACGTATGTATATATATATGTACCTTTTGTTTTATTTAGAATTTTTTTTCGGCAAAGGTTAGATATGCAAATGTAAATACGTATATTAAGAAGAACTTATCATTTGTCTTTAATGGCAAGTTGTATTTGAATAGATCCAATCAGATTATTGTTATATTACATATAGAATATTCTATTTAGAATACTTTTATGTCACGGAATTCTAGAAGATGGGCAAATGCCTATTTAGATACTAATTAAATACATACCCACAAAGAAACACAAGGCACAAGAAGATTGGACGCAAATTATAATTATTTGAATGATCTTTTTTTTTTTTAAATATGAATTATTTATTAAATAATTGTAAACACCAATAAATGAACAGATGTTTGGAGTCTAACTTCATAACACAATTGCCCTCCAACTCTGTAACACAGAGGATTTAAAAATTAAATAAAATGAATATAAAACTGTTTTGGTGGGATCCATATGTTTAAGTCTATAGTAAAATATGTGCGGATGAACATTTATCATATGTATGTATATGTGTGTATGGAAACTATCAACCCGATTAATGCTAGGGATAAAAGCTAAAGTATAAACTTACGTAAGTATATTTGCAAATTTTGAGAATGCACATATATATTTATGTATGTATATATATGCATACAATATATATATATATATAATCATATATTGGAAAACCTCTCTATTTAAATACATACATGTATTATTATTCAATAAATTAAAAAGCTTATGTAAAAAATCAAACGTGAAAAGTGAATCATACATATTTACATGTATTAATACATACATACATAGAAACAAATGTACGTACAACCATACACAAATATGTTAACATATGATTTAAAACACATAGAAAATAATAATGCGAAGACTTTTTTTTGATACTATATTCATAATGGTAAATTTTTTTCATTCGGTGCTTCAATATGAACTAGTTCAATGAATTAATTTTTAATATCCTCAAAATGTAATAATCATCCTCGAATCATAGTGTTAGATCGATTTGGCTATTTGTAATTCCATTTACTAATCTTCAATAAAATTAATTAATTAATATTCTGAAAAAAATATGAAATGTGCATATACATACATATGTGGCAAATTCTTCATCAAAGATTACGGTTTAATTTGCTACTTTTCATTTTTTATTTGGTTTAAAAACTAAAAATTTTATGATAACAACGAACAACTGATTTCTGCACGGTAGTTTCGTAGTTATTATCCAAGCGCGACAGTAAGTGGCTTTGTTGTCTCGTCTGTGCGATGTGTAGAATTGAAGTTATACTTTTTCACTCACATATCAATTTTTCTAACCAGCTATTATTACTACATTCCAACGTTCTTTAAAAGAGAATCCAAAATAGCACACATCTCTAACTACATATGCAAACATTTATATTCAAAGCTCAATTCTCATATATGTACACATGTTTTTCATTAATCCGTAAATTTTTATTAGGGAACCATATTCAATTTCAGGGCGTTTAGTGATTATTAGTATATTTAAAGCATATAATAGGTCTGATATTAATTAAAATATTAAAAAAAAAGAAAACACTGACACAATGAAGCAATTACTAGAAAATAGAAAAATATTAATAAGCAATAAAACAAAATCCATTATCGTTGTAGCTGAAAATGTGACGCCCTTATAAGATTTTCCCTCAGCTTGTGCTTCAACTCATAGTATATATATATATAGATAACTTATTCTATCTGACAACTTATTAATATTTCCATACATGTGCTATACCGGAGCCTGATGATTCAATATACAAACATATATAAATATGGTTTGAATTAACTCAATTCGTTCACAATCTCTCGTGAGTTTCAGTCAAATGGGTAATTTTATGACAAATATGGACGGAATCGTATATATAGCTTACTCTTTTGAAGTCATTTATTATTATTTTTTTTTAAGCAAAAGCAGTCTTTTTCAAAGCATTTAAATATTTATATAATTTTTCCAAAAATAAGTATGTATGCACAAGTTTGAAATAAAGAGGTTCATTTTAGTAGGCACTAAAAGTTTAGTAGGTGTATGGATGTGTGCAAGTTAGCCCATAGGACGAATTCTTAATAGGGAAACTTATTACAAAGTCAACTTTGCTTATAATCTTCACTTGATCTATATATATATAGATATATATATATATATCAAATAATTTTTTAATAAAATTTGTAAAATTTCTTTTCATAGTGTATATGTATGTAAACATGTGTACACATACACATACACATGTAAAAATTGCAAACATGTGTTGTGGAAAGTATTAGAGCAATTGCGAACAAATTTATAAATTGGGTACATTTCATCGTAAGCATTTACATAATAATGTATGCATCTTATTAATTTTTCTTTTATATATATTTCGTGCAAACGGATTCGACCATATATGTATGTACGCGAAGAGAAAAGGAAGTATTTAACTTTGGTACCTCTTTATTATTTAATAAAATGTACTATTAACACAACAATGTCGTTTCCGCTTTAAAGACTAAGCACAAAATGTTATTTATAAGATCTTTATTGCAATCTACCAAATTTAAATGCAAACACATTCTACACAAGTAAGCAACAAATAAAAATGCTTTCATATTTGGAATCACCCAATTTGATGTAAAAATGTATTTTAATTGGGAAGGTAAATTCTTAAAACAAAGTTTTATACATATGTATATATAACTAATAGTAACAAAACCTGCCGAAAATTGCGAAAAAACAAATCATTTGACAAGAAGCAGAAGGATGAATTTTTGAATTAATGTTCTACTTGATTCTCATTATAATTAGTAGAACTCTGCCTGCTGTCTAATTTAAACATTTGGATTTAGAAGCTAAAATGCATTATACGAGATAGATCCGAAAACCACATGGCCAAATAACAGTTAAATTTAGAAAGTAGAGATCAGCAAAATTATTTAAAATGGAAAGCCAACGTGACACAGAGTTGCATTTCCCAGTGTGGGTAGACTACTGAAATCTACTAAAGGAGTTTGTGTCATTTACCTACTCAAAATCAATTTTTTTTCTGTTTATAGTCAATGAAGTATTTTACACTTCTGTTGAGTGGCCTTCGCAACCGTATTCTTTCACGATGAGAAATCTTATCACAAAGGCAATTGTCATAAATTGCTATCCAGTGCGATGATCAAAGCTGTAATCATGACAGTTGTCATGTCCATTGTCACGTCGTTTTTGGCATATGAAATAGCAAGAATAGATCATAAGAATTTTAAATTTGATTATTCGTATCTATTGTAGGAAGTAGTAAGAGTTAGAAATATAAATATATTATCATTGCAAAAGCACAATCAACAAACGGTTTTATACTTATAACACTTTTTGAAACATTGATATTTAATACTTATTTATATATATATATATATATATATTTTTTTTTTAATATATGTGTGAATGCAAAGACAACAGCCATAAAATTGGTTTTGGATAATTTTATATAAAACTTTTCCAACACTATGATATTTATATATATATATATATATATATATATATATTTCATTATGTATATGTTGGACACACGTGCCCCCACGTATAAACGTATATGCTTTTATTGTTGTAAGTTCTTTAAGTCGAGTGACAAAAACGAACCTTTTCGCTTGTTACTTTTGGTTTTGCTTACCTCTGGCAACACCAATTAACAATTTTATTCCGGTCTTGGCTTATAGTATATACTATGGTATAGTACTATATATATACTATACTATACTATACTATACTATATATATACTATAGTATATAGTATATACAGCAGGATATCATAATGTTAGGTGGGTAATTCCTCACAATGAAATAATAAACTACCAGCAAGTCATGACTACCGAAACTCCAATTCATTGAAGTCTTGAAGTCTTTCTAAACTGTTCAAGAGCTCAAATAACCGCTCCTATAGTTCGAACTATCATAGTTAACTAACCGCTAACTATAGTTCTAACTAATATCATTTCTCAAATGATTTTGTTAAGATAACAAATGCCCACACTAGAAATTTGCCAATCTCAATGGCAATAGATTTGATCGTTAATAGTTGGTTGGAAATAGCTATTGCCTGTGAAGTTGCAGCGTAATAACCGCTATAGAGAATTCAATACCTGATCTCAAAATGTTTTTTATTTACATAATATCAATCGCTCATATATACTTATATATATATATATGTTGTTATAGAACTGAAGGAAGGAATAAAGTAGGAATATTACTGCATTTCAATGCAGTTAAGGTATACATATAAAGTTCGTATGATTGTATATCATAAATTTCAAATTTATTTAGACAACATTGCCTCGAAAATGTTTTAGTTATAACATTTTTAGAAGAGAACATGAATGAAATGAGAAGGCGCAATGTTAAATGATTCTTATTCTCTGGTAAAATGTTATATTGAGCAGCCAGAGGGAATGTTTGTGCTCATTTGTTGTTACGGATACCCGCGTGAGAAGAGCATAATTTCACTTTAAATTCCATATCATTTTCGCCCGTGTTAACGAAGAGAGTGGATGTGCAAATTGTGGATGGTTGTATTTCTATGACTTGTGCTTTGGGATTACTTTTAATTTATGTGCGGCAACCATTTTTCATAATTTTTTATTAATAATCAAATAAAGTAAGTTTATTATTCAGCCAATAAAATACAAAGGAAGGAAGAAAGAAACTCATTTGAAGTTTTCATTATAACCAAAAGATCTGAAGATTGTTGGTATGGGAATCTAAGGCCAAATGTTTAAAGAAGTAATGTGTGTGACGATTTAATGCATGATGGCCATCGGTACATTAATGTTTGGCTGCTTTCGTCAATACTACTACTCTTGATGTTAGCGTTAACGTTGAAGATGACACCGCCGTCGACGTCGCTGAATGGTATCTAAATGTGTTCGTTTGTTGTAGCGAGTGTGTTGCAAAAGTGAATGTAGCAAAATTTGGAAGTGATAAAAGCTATGAATACTCATGTGTGTATGTTTACATATATTTATGTGCATACGAATATGCGTACACATACATCATTTTAGTAGAAATATATAATAAAATAAAAGGAACCAAAAAATACATTTATTATATGTATAGTTAACTTAACCAAATCTTTACTATTTCGTGGGTTAAAATGAGGGGTTGTTAACAAAGTTTTATACAAAATGTGAATATGTGAATTTCAGCGTCGTCAAATTGCTTCGAAACGGTGCATTTATCGATCAAAATCCAACATTGGCCTAGTACTGCTTGTTTCTGCCGTCGTACGTAAGGACGTTAAGCCATGTACATATCCATATATGTCAGTGATTGTTTCAAAGTTTATATGCCGGCGGTGCGTCCTATATTTCTAATCATACCCAGGTACATATGCATATCTATACATATGCACATTGAAATATATAATGTAAAATAAAAAGGTTTACGTATACATTCTATGTATGCATGTTTTCCCTAATGCGGTAAAACTCGTTCAATTATTCATTTTTAATGTAAAATGTTATATATTCATTCAATACTAATGGCCTCGACAAACAATTCGTAGATAATTAAAGAATTCACAGTGAGTTAAAGAGCAAACTGTCATTTGCCAGAGAGGGAAATACGTTAGAGTAAGTGATTGACGATTCTGCGGCTAATGCGCCTGCAGGCCAAATGGCAGCGTTTTCAAGTTTTCTGTTCAATTTATCTGCATCACACTGACTTCTTCTATTACCGCCAATAACAATTGATTACTATTAAAAACATTCAAAGGTAATTTCTTATTTAATAATACATTTAATGTTATGTGATATTTTTATTTTTGTATATGTTCATATATACATATATATGTATATGTTGATATGAATACTTTAGTATATATAATATATGAATGCAGTAATACAATAACCATTACAAAATCTATCTATTAAGCACTGGTAAATACCAGATTTAGTTTTAGAATAATGATCTCAGATACAGTTAATTATAAAATCATGTAAGGCAAAAATTCTCTTCATCGTCATAAAGTCGACATTCATCGCAAGTAGTTCCGGTTTCATTAAATAATCCCAACGAAAAATGAGTTGACATGATAGCAAGTAAGGAAAGGCTAAGTTCAGGTGCAACAGAACATTTTATACTCTCGCAATTTATCTTATTTTATTTTCCCAATTCCAATTCCTAATTCCCAATTTGACGGATTTATTTGGCTTAAAGTCTTCTAAATAGAATAACGGAAATCATTATAGGTCGTAAGGACTGGGGTAATTCGCTGACCGGTTTCACCCATTTTTATTACCAAACTATGCGATATCCAAGATTATAAGTTTACTTAATTTTGTTACAATATCTTACATATTGACCAATATAAAGTCAACCCGATCTTTGAAGATCATTATATTAGGTATACGGGGGCTATGGGAAATGCTAACCCAATTTTATCCATATTTGGTACAATGACACACTCCTTTCAGAGAAATATTTTCGCCCCCTGAAATTCATTAAGGTGTCTAACATATTGACGTATATGTATTGATTTATATTCTGAAAAGGGAAAGAGTCAGATGGAATTTAAAATTGTGTTACATGGTATGTATGAGTGATAGCAATCCGATTTCCCATTTCCCATTTTCACACTGTCTGAGGAGGTGCCGAAGAGATTTGTCCTAAGCAAATTTTGTTGATATAGCTTTAGTTGTTTGTGAGTTATGTACATTAAACCTGTTAGGGTGCGGGACCACAAATTTTTGAACCGCAGATACCGATTCCTATCTTCGATTCCGATATTTTTTATCTCAATTTGTGGCAACCTCCTCTGAGGGCCAAGGAACATGTGAACCAAGTTTTACGAAGATATCTCAATTTTTACTCAAGTTATTCCTTGCACGGACAGACAGACGAACAGACGGAGAAGTAGTCACGCAGAATTCAAATTTTCTCATCATTTCTCGATCATTTCTATATATGTATATAAATCTGTATATATCTCGATTAGTTTACGCTCGGCTCCATTGGGAAAAGCCTGGGACAGTAGATTTTCACATGATGCATAAGGACCTATAAACTAAGATCCCGGAGCTTCTGGCGAGTCACTATTGATGTGTATGGCCTGGCGTTGTCCTGATAGTGATTTCTTTCCTATTGGTCAAAGCCATTGGCCACTTCTGGGCGAATGCTTCCTTCAGACAATCCAATTCCAATCCAATTGTGGACAGTACAGGCTCGAATTAAGAGTTTGGCTGGAGCAGCTCATAGTAAATGATTCCCTGAAAATCCCACAAAACAACTAGCGAAACCTTTCCCACCGTCAATCCTGGCTTGGCAACCGTTTTCGCTGGCTCAGGGCGATTCAACCACTACCGTTTTCGTTTGACATTGTCAAGTGACCAAGTTTTCATTACCAGTAGCCATCCCCTTCAGAAATGGATCGATATTGTTGCGAATCAGTAGCGATTCGCTAATGGAAAATCGGTCCATAAGATTTTTTTGCGTTAACTCGTGTGGCACCCATACATCGAGCTTCTTTTTGTATCCAGCCTTATTTACATTGTTCCAAGCAGTTTTTTGTGTTTAGCTCCTGGGCAATCGAAACAGTGCTAACATACATCACGGTCGGACTCGACGATATCCATTATTTCATCCATATTTTCGACAATTGGCCTAACAGAGAGTGGTGCATCTTTGACATCAAAATTACCGGAACGGAATGGCCGGAACCAGAATTGTGATGATTCCAGTATCAGGGCCATAAACACTATTCACATGTTCAGCCGCCTGGCTTGTGTTTTCGCCTTTGTCAAAGAAAAACTATAAAATAGGGCATATTTTCTCATTGCTGATGTCCATCTTTGACGCGTGCTCAAACAATACTGAGTTAAGCAATTAATAAACTGCCAGAGATTTTTTTTAGTACAAGATCTTATCTTTTTAACGCCATCTAGCGGAACCCGATCGCTCTTATACAGCGCGAGATACAGATTACTAAAGCCATTTATTAGAAAAATAATGGATTTCTTGTTACTATTATTATTGGTATTATATATGTTCTATTCTGTTGGTATTACTGTTCTATTTTGTACTTTCAGTTATTAGATTTTAAATGATTGTTCAAGTAGCATAGCAGACACCAAGATTTTAAAATTTTTACAATTTAGTGTATAAAAACTTAAATTGTTCGATAGATTCGATTATACTCTTTCTTTAGACATCTCACATATTATTTTAACATCTGTTACTCTGCTAATAATATGTACTACACACCCGAGTGGGCTCATCGTTTTTTTCTGCAATTCGTCATCGAATCGGTTCAATAATTCGGCTTAGTAGAGCCCTGTAACCGTTTTGTCTTTCTCCAAGTAGTGGAGTTAGATCACACATTATGAATCACGAAAACCCTGGCTATCGGTCTTGTGGCTTTTCGGTCGATAGGGCAGTCTTCGCCTTCTTCGGAGCAGGGTCAGTGGATTCATGTTTCGTTGACCGTCATGAAAGGATGCAGAAACTTCTTCGGACTGCTCTTAAACAGTGTCAAAAACTACCTTGAAGTGGTCTTACAGTTGCACTTGTTGTCCAGAGTGAAAAAAAGAGTCACCCCTTGCAGCATCAAAGCTGAAAACAAGCATCGAATCACCGACCAATATTGTCTTTTTCCATTTTTCTAAAGTCCGCGGACAAGCGCCCTCCCTCACGCGATCTAAGCAAAATCACACGATAGTAAATTCCAGGCAGAGTAAGATTCCACTATGAAGGCGAAGTTCTCGCGTTGGTGAAAAATACTGCATTTGAAATTTACAAATTTCGCGATCATCTTTTTAAATCATCTACTCTAATATCTATCTTTATGTAATGTAAAAACTGTTTTCATTTCCTTTTTTACAACATATTAACATATGCATATACATATATATTTATATGGACATTTACGTAGGTATGTAGATACACATAAATATTTAATGATTATTATTTTATGAATATAATTATAAAAGCAAATTTAGAATTTTAATTTTAATTTTAATTGTTTTCTGTATCCCTGTGCAGATGCCTGGACTTGTGGTTTTCCGACGCCGTTGGTCGGTTGGCTCAGACGATCTCGTAGTACCTGGAGCTTTTTTGTTAACTACACATCTTATATGGTAAGTAAATCGAGTTTATATGCCGATAGATTTAACAAACGTATTTTCCTCAAAGTTTTGTAATTGTGCTAATTTCATTATTGATTCTGGAGTATGATCTTACAAATTTAAACGTGAAGTTACTATTCTATCTGCAGATATGGTATTTGGCAATATTACTTGGTAAATATATAGATATTTAAAACTTATGGCAGGATATAATCTTCTATTCGTTTACTTTTTTTATTATATTTTCAGGTTCAGTTTGCGTTGAGGCAGGCATCTGCATTATATCTATGCGAGGTAGTATATTGGACTCTGCCGCACGAACAACGATAAATTTTTGGATATATTTAAAAAGCAGTAAGTGGACATTTATCATTTCCATGACTATTGCCTAATGGTTGTGGGTTTCATGATACGGATGTTTCATAATTCGGATTCCTAAATAACACTTAATAGCAAGTCTAATTTTATATAAATGTACATACTGAACATTCGATTTAATCATGTTTCGGTAACACTCTAAATATGTAATTCATATACACATACTATTCGTGAATAATAAGTCAAGTTTACGAGCATACACATGCATATAATATATAAATGTAAATTTATTTATTTCATATTTATTTAAACAAAAGCAATTTATTGTTCATAACTCCAATAAATAGTTATGTTCCTTTGGCAATCCGGCAGAAATATCTTGAGACATTTAATTGGTGATACATAGAGAATGTCCCTGGACTCATTTCCCTTTTTTCTCTTTCCCCAGTGGTGATATTTTTTGATATTACATGGTTAGTGTTAAGTACAATGTGGTTAACAAACTATTATTTTGACGCGCCCATCGATGAGACCAAGAAATTTTTCATGGGTAATTACTTCATTTTAATGATTTTAATGATTTTAATGATTACATTTTTTGCTATTTCTAATTACGTTTATTTCAGCCATAGTAATTTGCAATTGGGTATTGGTGTTCATAACTCTCATTACCATTTGGTGTACATTCGATGCTGCAGGACGTTCTTGGGTCAAGATGAAAAAGTATCAAAGGTCAATGAGAGAGACTGAATCTCGCTTCAATTATAAGCGCAGCGGCAGTATGAATCGCAATTGGCGTCAACGGTTAGTTCATTTACATATGTATAAATGTTCTTACATATAAACAGTTTTTCAAAATATCAACCAATATTAATCCACTACTATAATCGTAAGTACGTGCCTATACATACATTTACTTATGTATTGTTTTACAGAAAAGTAATGCGTGCTTACCAAGACAGTTGGGATCATAGATGCCGCTTATTATTCTGTTGTATGGGTGGGGCGGATCGTAATCGAAACTCCTTCACCGACATAGCCCGATTGCTGAGTGATTTCTTTCGAGAACTTGATGTGGTGCCCTCAGATGTTGTTGCGGGTTTGGTGCTGTTACGAAAATTTCAAAAGATAGAACGCGAAGCTGTTGTTCGACAGGTCAATACATTTATAGACTTTAAATAATTACTATCAACCACAGGTCTATTAAACATACAACACGGATTGAAGTGAAATAAACAGAAATCTTTAATTCTTCACGACCTAGTCTTGGTCACGGTCTAGTTGTACTTAAATTAAAATTTTTTTTGTAGAATTAATTATTTAATATGCTTGTATGTCTAATGTATTTTTATTTACGCAGAGAAAAAATGGTACATACGAATTCTTGAGTGGCGTTCCTATTACTGACCGCACTCAGTTTCTAGCTCTGAATGATGCAAAAAACTATGATTTCTTCCAAACAGTTATACACTATATGTACTTTGCTCAGGGTGCTTACGGCTGGCCTATGTATTTTATAATAAACCGATCGAAAATGTACAAGTTATTGCCTGAATTAAAGTGAGTGAAATAAAGTTTCTTAAATATGTACATATGTACTTATCATTTAATATTGGCTATTTTGTATTTAGATGCTTTACATGTTGTTGCCGTCCCCAAACTGAAACACCATCTGTTATAGAAGATAACTGTTGTTTTTGTAATTACGCCGCCCTAAAGAAAACTCTTCAAATTGGTGATATAGAAATCATTTACGCCACGTCTCATGTTGACGTCGGTGAGACGCCTTTCTTTGTGGCTGTAGATTACACTCAGAAAAAAGTTGTCGTCAGCATACGTGGAACTCTAAGTATGAAGGATATACTCACTGATTTAAACGCCGATGGGGAGGTATTGCCACTCTCCCCACCGCGCGATGACTGGCTTGGTCACAAAGGCATGGTGCAGGCAGCTATTTACATTAAAAATAAATTAGAGGAAGAAGGACTGATCGAGCGCGCACTAAGCCTTAATCGTGATAGAGAAACAAATTCATTTGAATTAGTCTTAGTAGGCCATTCTCTGGGCGCCGGAACTGCGGCTATTTTAGCCATACTAATGAAGGTTGACTATCCATCATTGCAGTGCTTCAGCTACTCACCCCCAGGCGGTCTGCTAAGGTAGTCAACTACGTCAAATTACATGTCATTTTCATGAGTATCATTTAAAGTGAAATTATTATAATACATTTTCAAAATCCAAATTTATCTCTAAAATTATTATTAAATCTTCCAAAATATTTTTTAAAGTTAAATTATTATTATATATTCTAAAGCATGCCAGCGGTAGAATATACCAAATCGTTCATCACATCCATTGTGTTGGGGAAAGATGTCGTTCCTCGCATTGGGTTACACCAAATGGAAGCTTTACGTGCGGACTTAATTAATGCAATCCAGAGGAGTGTTGATCCCAAAGTAAGTTAATCAAATTACCTTTTTCAACCAATTTTCATATGTAAACATAATTTGTAAATCAGTGGAAAACAATATCATGTTCTGTCATCTGTTGTGGATGTGGGCCTGAACCAACGTCAGTTGTTGAGATGTCCGGCAAAGACACTCATATTAATCAATATCAAGAAGTATGTTAAACTTATTACATACGCTTTTCTTAAATGACTCTGAAATATATATGTTTTTAACATATTTTACGACCTTCCAGCAAAGAGACTCAGCACGTTCCACAAGTGCACATCCTACAGATAGCTCCATTGCTTTGACATTACATCAGGTAAACATATATACATATGTATGTAACGTAAAAGAGCCGATCGTGCTTAATTAAGCCTATTTTATTGTTACTATCAACAAAATGTTAAGTTTGGTGAGTTGTTTACATTGAATTAAAATTCCCCGAGGTGAATAAATTACATTAAAAACTAAATTTCAGTTAAGCACGATTGACCAATAATATACCTGTCAATAAATTTGATACCCATTTTTCGTATGAACTATCATTTGTAGCCACTATACCCTCCTGGGCGAATAATTCACATAGTACGTCATCATCCTAAACCAGAAGAGTAAGTTTATATTTATTTAACAAAAATCTATTAAGTGAAATTTACACACATAGATAAAAAGAATATTTATACTTTAAAAATCTTCGAATTACAATTTCTAACAAATAAATTTAGCATCTTGTAAAATTTACATCGGAGCAAACCAATTATTTCATATGCTGAAAACTACTAATCATATGTCAGAATGACAGGAGGACTAGTTTCAAAAATAGTAAAATATTAAGAACACAAGTTTTGTTACTGTTTTGTATTTGTATTATATTGTATTTGTATAATATTTTTTTAATTGAGGGGTTTCAATAAAATGTATTAATATTTCAGGCAAAAGTACGACAGCGATTGGAGGTAGGCAATTCTATACCGAAATCTAGCCCTGTATACTAACATTAAACTTTTATAACATGAATGCATGTGAAAAATGTATGGCATGATCTCCATATATAGCCAAAATATACACAACATAAATAAATGTTATAAACTCTAGAACAAAATTACATACAAGTATCAGTAAATTTTAGATTTGATTCTAATGACTGTTTAATTTTTACATTTATTTTTCTGAATTATTGCTTATATAATATTTTACAATTTGCATGATTTTTCAGTTGTGAAACTAAGCGTTAGGTATATTTTGGTTCCATCTCTAGTTTTTGCATGTACATATGTACATATAATATTTACTATAAAACTAGGTCAAATAAATGAAGTCCATACATCCTATTTTCATTTGAGTTTATTGCCTCCTATGATTCCAGAAGTGTTCTAAAGAGCCACGAACCGGTCTATCAGGCGATTTGGGCCGATACATACGATTTCGATGAAGTGCTCATCTCACCAGTTATGTTGCAGGATCACATGCCCGATAAAGTGCTTGCGGCGCTAAAAAAGGTAATTGCTGGCACTGCCGATGGTAGCAATTCATCGTTAATTAGTACTGAGTCTTAGACATCGTAATTATTTCTTTAGTTTTTCCTTTAAAGCAGCTCAAAGCTACCTTGCCTATGTTTGTTAATAGTCCATATAGCTTGATTGCTTCTTTGACCACTTATTATTTATTTTAAAAATATGTATATGCACTTAAGACATTCAATGATTTTAAGAGCAGAATACAGAATAGGTTATACAATGTATGAATATAAACATGTTTATTATCCATTTATTATTTTATTTCTTCGTTTGGAAGCTTGAACTGAAATTAAAGACTAATGTAGGTATGATAATTTTAATTGTCCAACATTTGTAATTTTTATGTGTTTTTTAACTTATTTATTAAAATATATACAATATTATTATTCATTTAATTATCTTAATAATAAAGTTACACACAAATGTGTAATAAATGTTATTTATTCGTGCCTGTAATGCCTTTTTCTTTCCCATTAAAATGTTTGGTATATAAGTTATATACCATGTGTACGTACATTCTTCCATACGGTATTTTATAGTTTGTGCTCATTGTATTTGCAAGATTAAAAACCATCCGACCTTACAAAAACAACTTTTCCCTATAGTTGTGACTATTAATAACTACTAATCGTAGATTTTACCTTTTCACTTGTCACATTTCGTTCAGAAAAATACCAGCCTCATACTACTTACAAAATAAACAAAAAAGTTTTAATTCGACTATGGAGCAAGCCCACTGCATAATTTAGATAACTCTTTATTCTGTATTTTTTGACTAGTTTGATGTTTTGCCACAGGGTACCGTATTTTCTTGTACCGTGTACTACATACTTATAATTTTCTTACCTAAATTGCCGATACGATATGGTCTGTTTGGCCTTTTATCGTAATAGTTCATATTTTTTTGTTTTGTAATTTTTCACGATTTACTTAAATTTTCCCATTGATAATTTTGGTTCTTGTTAAAAAAAATTTCCTGAAGTTTCCCTGCGTTTATTGTTGTAGGTTGTTACTACAAGTGGACCACGGAAACCGCAACGTCAGACATCAAATGCATTCTCAACATTATCCAACGACTTTAACCATTATGACTTCGATGTCGAACGCATATCTCCTATCGCCTCCATCGATCCAATCAGCGTTTCAAAACCTGAGGGTAACTTTAAGCACTTTTCGCATAACTCATATCCTAATATAAGCAGTTCTATTAATTTAACACCAACAACACACCGTAAGATATGCCATGAAACATCTTTTGCCAATTTGCAAGTTCCATTTGACATAACCACGTTTGGTGGATTAAGTTCAAGTAAAACATCATCAATTGCTGGTAGCATTTTAGGTCGAAGTCAGTTAAGCTCGGCTCTATATGATATATCAGCAGATGAGAGCATAACAACAGTAACGCGCCGAAGTCCCTCCATGGAGAGCGAAACTGCTACGGTGATTATAAATGATCGTGATCCATTGCTCTTTCAACGCTTAAAGACTGTAGCTTTCGACATTGAACCCGATTCTGTGGCAATAGGGAAATACATCCCTGTATCACATGTCTCCAAAGGTCTTTTATATCGTCAATACTCGGTTCGTGCCGAGAAACGGAATCGTAATTTACCTATAACAATATTACGAAGAGCTTCGGATGTGTCAGGACTAATAGATTCATTGCATGATGATTCGTTAGGCTTGGCGCCTTTAGCTAGTCCTGAGACGTTATCTGAAATTTCCAGTATATCATCCCGCACAAGTGCTCCTATTAGCTTAGCTAATAGCATAGAACTTTATTTTCATAATTTAAATCTGGGCGTTGATAATACGAGTGGACGCGCGATGCTTGAAGGCATATTTGAATCGCAATTACATACACCAAAGATAATGAGACGAGCTCCAAAATTTAGTGAGAACCTTTCTAATTGCGCGGAAGATAGTCGCAATGTGGATCAATATAAACGCATGGGCCGAGTGTTTGTAACATTTCCGCCTATATTTGACGGCGTCCATAGCAACAATAACAATCAAAAGTCAAGCTTTGAATCAAGCGATGATAGTTACGAATCAGTACAAAGTCTCAGTCGACTCCCTTCTAAACATGATCACAGCACTGGAAATGATTTAATTGGAAGTAATGTGCTACAACAAAAACCGAGCTCAAAATCAGCAGATCCATTAGATAGTGTTGCAGTAGAACAAAAACAAACTGAGCATACAACAAAAAAGTTAACCTTTAGTGATAGTGAAATTTTGAATGATGTTGAGGCGACCGTAGTTAAAGATAATTACTCCCTAACCTTTGAACACAACCGATCCTTAACGGGTGCTTTGGGTGAACATACAAACTGTGGATCGGCTGATATGAATTTTTATAGTGCCAATTCTTCTATCGAACAATTCTCGACACCTGGTAAATTGATGTACTATAGTAATTCTGTCGATAATGGTAGCTTGGAGTGCCAAAGTGTCCCTGAGGAAGCAATCGTCATAAGGCCGGGTGTTCTCGAGTCACATTTTCCTGTATTCGAATCTGTTTCATATCTGGCTGACCACAACTCTGCCGAAACTATTGATGACTCTGATATTCCTACGTGTTCCACAAGTACTAATGTTCCTATAAAACAAATAAAGCGCGAAACGATCGGTGGGCGCATACGAAAACGACTATCTTCTGAAGATTTTATATTTACACGTACTGAGGATTTCCCACGGGTTTCACAATTGGGAGAGAAATCGAACAAACGTAAAGCAGCAATCTACCCTGCGGGCTCTAGATATAAAATTTCGCGAGGAAACCCATCAACTTATTCTAATAATCAGATGATAAATACAACAACAACAACAGCAGCCACTGTAACCAAATCCTCATCAAATTTACAGTTGGAAAGGAAATTCAACCATCTGAATTCTCAATACTCTTCGAATTACCCTATTGAAAGTCCTAATATAATGCTTCCAATAACCTATAGTGAAGAAAGTAGTGTCTGAAGTCTATATCAAATACAAAAGTAAATGTATAGTATAAAGTTTACATGTGTAGA
Source organism: Bactrocera minax (assembly GCA_021498325.1). Taxonomy (NCBI): domain Eukaryota; kingdom Metazoa; phylum Arthropoda; class Insecta; order Diptera; family Tephritidae; genus Bactrocera; species Bactrocera minax. The sequence goes on along the minus strand of JAKEEE010000019.1, from coordinate 1,028,754 downwards.
GTATTTATTGAGTTCACTTGCACGTGTTATATCGTTTACATGCCAACATCTTGTACAAAAGGCTTCAAATGAAATGTGTATTTTCCTGGAGCTAACAATTTGTCCAATCTCGGTGAATTCGTGAGTCATCAACATTTGTGCATTGTAAGGAGCGAAGTGCAATATAAACCATCTATACAACTGTGATCACAATTAATATAAACTGTTTTATTATAAAATTCGATGTGTTGTAGTATTTCCAGGGAGAACCTACGATTAATGAATAAAATATTCTCAAGTAGTGGGCGAAAAGCATTTTGATATTGAGTAAAAAATAATCTTTAGCCTTTGTTTCTTCGTTTTGTTTTAATGATTATAGATGTAGACACAATTAAATATACTGCGACTGTGCAGTATTCGAGGAGAAAGAGCAGTGATTTATCTGGAGCTTGGTAACTGGTATGGTGATGCTAATTACACAAAAAATTCGGAATATCTTTGGTTAATGTTTGCTTGCTCGCCTGGATGATATCACATTATAGCTACACACTTAGTGATACTATAATTTATAAAAAATAATAATGCATATAACTATTTAACTTTAAAAATTACAGAATTAGAAAAAGAAGGAACTACATCGGTTGGGAATAAAAGAAAAGTCTTGAACTTATAATAATACGAAATATTTTTGTGCTGTGTACCTTGATATTATCTGACAAATGAAGATACCGGTATTATTCAAGTGCAATGGAGATTTTTTAATTGCAAAAATGCAGTTGGGGTTTGTAATTCCCTGTCGAGAAGCGATCGACATTTGAAAAAACACACAACGGCTTCCCCGAAATCATTATATGAAAATAATATGTTGACAAGTAAGGAAGGATAAGTTTGAGTATAACCGAATATTTTATGCTCTCGCAATGTGCTAAGATCAAAGGCGGAAAATGCTTCCAGGTGCTAGCATAACTTTATATTAAACAAGTAAGGAGGGGCTAAGATCGGATGTAACCGAACATTTTATACTCTCGTAATGTGCAAGGATCGAAGGCGGGTAAATGCTTTCAAGTGCTGGCAAAACTTTGTATCAAAAATTGGTACATCGATTTCACAAATTTTTACCACCAGATTACCAACAGTGAAAGAATTAGAATTCCATTCTCGAAGACAATAAGTCATTGATTACATTTAGCGAGGTCCACAACCTTTATTTACCTTTTTGTTTGTTTATCTTTAGCAAGGTCTACCACCATTCCCGAGGTAATGACCTCATTGTTTACATTTAGCATTGTTTACATAATTGAATTATAAAAAGCATTTATGCATAAAAAGAGCGGACTTTGCCAGAACGTAAAGACAATAAAACATTACAAATTACAATTCCCACATAATACACTTCTTTAAAATCACCAATCTGTGTCAACTAGTAGATTATATTTTTGTGAAAGATAATGCAGAGATTTATTGCAATTGTAGTTATACTAAATTCAAAGAAAATTGAATTCGGCTAAAATAATAACAGACCAAGATAACATGTTACAGGTTAAAAAATTAGTATTTGGTTTTGGTTTTGACAAAAAAAAAAAATTTGACAAAGAACTTCAAATAAATAAATGTGTGTATGTATATTCAACGTTGTGCCAATACGAATGTGGATTGGAAGTGAAAATAAAAATCCGTTTGACATTCCTTCTACTTAAAATTAAGAACAAGAAATCAGCTGATTGGACGACACCACCTTGTATTTATGAACATTGTTTAAAATATTTACTTATTCATAATGTTAATTAGAAATTTGTCAAAATATTTTATGTTTCAAATCATACGACGTCCATTTATCACATTTGCAGCGAAACGAACAAGGATACCCAATCATGATGAAAATTTATGTGTCGACAAATTCTTACGGTCAGAAAATTTACTTTCAGAAGAAAATAAACAGCGCGCAATGCAATGTATGAAGAAAACATTGAAAATTGAATTGAAGTTGAGGCAAACTACGCGCGAGAAGTCATTCGCCGCCGTCCTCATATGCCTCTGTACAGATGAAAGGGTAAGGAAAGTACTTTAGCTAGATATGAGTAAATTAAATAAACATTTGGTTAAAGTTCAACTTAGAGTATGACATACATATGTATGTAACATATTACTTGATATATCTAACCAACTTTGCAATGTTGTAATAGCATTTGTTTGAAACTAAATTGTTGATAACTTCTATTCTGAGTAGTTGTTTTCACATTGAATTTTTTATTTTAATTGGTATCGACATTCATCAGATATTCGGTGGAATTCGTTAAAAAAATCTTAGAATCAAAGAATTATTTAAATATGTAATTCAACAATTCATCCTTTATTATAATGATTGAATTCATTTAATAAGTTATTACTTTATAAATGTTGATTTATTACTTTAAGGTGATTGTGGTCTCCTAATTTCCTTTTATAGGGTGAAATCTCAATACTCTACACCCGGCGCTCTAGCCAACTAACCCGGCATGTTCGACAAATATCGTTTCCCGGTTTGTTATTCAATCGTAACCATTTATTTAACTTGTTATCTATTCCATGTTATGTGTGAATCATTATTTAGGGGGACTAAAGGATTCTGAAGACACTAACTTTATAGACTGTGCCTTGCGTGAAGCAGAGGAAGAAGTCGGTTTGCCTCGAAATCGCTTAAATGTTTGGGGAACAGGCACACTCATAACCCCTCCACATACTGCTGCAATCATGCCTGTTGTGGCCACAGTTAATAATTTTAGTTTTAAAGAGTTAAAACTCAATGCGGACGAAGTTGAAGAGGCATTTCTAATATCCATCAGAGAGCTGGTACATCCCAAAACATTAAAGCATACACAATTTAAAGGAGGGTGGAGTACCCCCAATTTCGTTGTTGGACATAATAAAGTTTGGGGCATAACAGGTTTCTTAACAAATATGTTTCTAAGATGCCTAATTCCCTTTGATTTAAAGAGACTTAAACATCATGCGAAATATATTCGACCTTTTAAGCACCACCACTAAATTTCCATTACTTGTATATGCAATGTTTGTATATAGAATGTTATAATTAAAAACATATTTTACTGTTATATTGTGAAAGTTTCAATGCCTCAGTCAAATAATACGTGGAATGCCTCAACTTGAATTATGATTAAAGGAAACTTTGAAAACAAGGAAGAAAAGGGGGGAAAGGGTTAAGTTCGGCTGTAACCGAACATTTTATAATCGAGTAATTTGTAAGGATCAAAGGCGGAGCAATACTTTCAAGTGTTGGCAACGCGTTTATATTCATGATATTACTCGTGTGGGAAGATACAACAGTCATAATATTGTATTAGTATAAACTATTTAAACTATAGTATATTCAAGATTACAGGTTCATTTAATTTTGCTAAGATGTCTTATATATTGACCGATATACGCGGTATAAAGTCAACCGGAATTTTGAAAATTATTATTACCGAAGAAAGATGCTCTCTGAATTCCATTAATATAGATTTACCAATATTTTCTATAAAAGTCAGATATAGGTACTGAGGTTCACATTTTCGGCATCTGGAGGCTTGAAAAGATATTTTCCGATTTAAACTATCTTAGGATAAGAAAGGGCATACCTTCAGGGCACTATTTTCGCAAAGTTTTATTCCGATATCTTAATTGGTGCTTGATATGCATTATAAAGTGAAAGAATCAGGTTAAATTTAAAATTGTGTTATATGAGAAGTAGGCATGGTTATGATCTGATTTTTTTTGATTTTTTTTTTCATTTTCGTACTGTAACATAAAAATATCGAAATAATGCTATTCACCAAAAATCACCAAAATTGTTTCATTCGTTCCTGAGATACGGGTTTCACCGAAGTGTGCAGTGCCAATCCCATTGTCCAATTTTCCTCCGTACTATCTGTACTGTAAGATTAAATGTTTCTATCATATTTCTTCAACGAGTTGATGAGAGGTGAGCGTGGTTATCATCTGATTTCACTATTTTTCCTAGCGTATGAGGAGGCGCTTGAAAGACTTGTTCTGATTAAGTTTGATTGATACAACTTTAGTGGTTTGTCAGATATGTGCATTAAACCTATTAGAGGGTGAGGCCGCATCTACGTTTTAGAAATTTTTAAGCTGCAGATGACTCGCTTCTGCCGTTCCCTGCACCATTACACCATTACGTTTGTATTTGATTGTATTTTAATTTGTTGCTTAATTATATCACCTTATAGGTTTTCGTTTAACGGCATTTTGTGGGTGTGACATTGCTTCGATTATACCCTTCTGTAAAACCAACCTTATGGTACCAAGGAACACATGTACCAAGTTTCAAGATATCTTAATTTTTCCTTAACTTATCGCTTGCTCGGATGGACGGACGGTCACACAGAGCTTAACTAGTCTTGCCATTCTGACCATTTGGATATATATAATTCTATATATATCTCGATTAATTGTAGGCGTTACAAACAACCGTTAGGTGAACAAAACTAAACTTTGTGGCAACATTTTGCGAGAGTATAAAAGTAGAGAAACTGATTTCTATATTTCATAAATAAAGGAATTAAAAGTTAGATAGCAAAAATATATTGAAATATTTGTTTTAACATAAAAAAATAAGTCTTTACATATTCTTTTATTTCCAAAATGCAAGGAAAGTATTTGTATATGTTAATAAGGGCATGTATTTCTGTTATATAAATTCAACAATTGAACCCGACGGGGCATTGATTCCACCAATTTTTTTCCACCAAATAAAATGACATTTTTAGGTGTTTAAGGCAGTCATGTTGCCTGGAAAACGCATACATTTTCGCGGAAAGTATTCCCCACAAATCCTCGAAGGAATTCAGATACGAGCTTAAGGTTAGCAATTCTAGCAGCTCAATTCCTCGAGAGTTGAAAAATGCCTTTGTTTTCCTGGCCACGAGGATCGGTGCATTACCCTACTAGAAAATCCATTCATCGCCATGCAGATCACCAGCTAAGTCAATGAGTTCATTTTGTAATAAATTTATGCACATCCCGCATTCATTTCACCTGGCACAAAGCATATTTTGAACTTGCCTTTCATGAAAATGCTGCCCAAGCTTTCATTGCTCTTCCCTGAATGAGTTTTTTGCAATCATCACATCTGTCTTACATCACTTCAATACTTATAGAGACCAACGGACCTATCTAAAATAAATTTCTTTTCATCGCTGAATACCACTGATTCGAATTCGCCTTCCCAAATCTTTGTACTTCTCATAAAATGTAATACGTGCAAACTCCACTTTTATTTGCCTAAAACTTATATGGCTATCGGTTGTTAACTAATTTGTGTCATTTGATCCGATCATCAATGGTGCTTATACGGCCGCTACGCTTATTAATACCATATTTATCAGGGGTTCTCAAAGTATTTCTTATTGTATTTCGATGACTTTTTAAAGAACAGCAATTTGGCCAACTTTCATGACACATTTCACAAAAGTTTCACACAAAATCCATCAGCCGTTCAAATTAAACATAATTAACTTATTGTTATTTTGATATCAAATAGTATTTGCTCGAAATGTTATTTATTTTATATGACGCATACATACATATATTGTATATACAAATCGACTATAATCTATTTTTAAGTATGTTCGCTTATTTAATTTATTAAAAATTATTGGCAATGAATACTACATATGTATCTATTTCCTGGAGATTTTATTTTACTTAAATACATTTTTTAGAATTTCATGGTTCAGTTCCCCTTCATATGTATACAATGCCATTTATAACTCAATATATTTTACTGATTATGGACCATAATGGCGAAATTTTCTAATAATTTTAATTATTATTTAACTTTTAAAAATTTGAATTAACTTTGCAAAAAACGGGGCTCTTCTTATATTTTTTCTACTATATGTATTGTCAATAAACATAAAAATAATCTTGTTTATAAAAAAAAAAAAAATCTTAAATGGTTAGTAACATTAATCAAAACCTATTTTGTGTGAACGGTGAGTTGCCAATTTAAAGCAAAACATACTTAATTCAAAAACATAAATGCAAAGCAGAATATAAATGTAAGCATACTCAAGTATATAAAAATTTGTATGTTTCCATTTTCGCTTCAATTATATTTTTAGCAACAAAAAAATACTCCTTTGTTAAGTGTTATATGTAGGTATGTATATTAAATTGGAATATAATTGAAAGCAGGGCTTGGAACCTAATAATGCTATATGGATAAAAGTGACCGCAAGCGAAATCCTTATCTTGATTTCTTCTCTTTTCACCATCAAAGTGACTACTCTGAAATATCGATCGGAATGGAAGTAGTAAATGTTGGGGTTTCAAGTTCTTCATGTTTCTTCATTTTTAGCATCTGAAATTATAGAATAATTGAATTTATTGGTTCGGAGCTTCTAATAAAACATTTAATTAAAAAACATAACAACCGACCTGTTGTAACTTATAATGATTGATGATGTCCTGATCTGCAGGACACGACTGTGTGAAGGCATCCAACTGGTACATGTGATACATGTAACGCCACAGTGCGGTGAAATGTGTCTGCATTAACGAATGTTAAATGTTGTAAATGTAAAACATTATTTTTTTTTTTGTTGATATAATCATACCGGAATTTCGAAATCTACAAAATATTTTCCTGCTACACGAATATGTTGCAGCCGCGGCATAAGCTCGCAGTCAAAACAACACATAGTATCACCGGTTAGAAAACGTGTATTTCGATTAGCCAAATGGTCATTGATCTTCCTTAAGTGACTCAATAAAGCATTGTTTTTGGCCTCATCTTTCTTCACCAACATAAGTTTGAGCTTAACGTACAAATTTTCGATCAACGTTGCCACTTCTTTATCCTGTGAGCAAATGAAACTTAAAAATCTATAATAACACTATTTATAAGTAAAAATGTATATTATACCTGCACGAACAAGTTGTATCCACCAGGAATATTCTTCATGATATGTCGTTCAATTTTATCGTTTTCTAGGATAGCTAAACCATTATCAATTAAAATAGGTGGATGTGTGGCTTCAAAATTGGTCCGAAAATCCGGTGGTGGCTTTTGCATATCAACCGTCGTAACCTAATTATTTTCATCTAGTGAGTTCATATTGAATTGATAGAATGTTAGTTCAATTACCTTCAAACTGATGGTTTTAAGCTCTGCCAAAAGATACAAATCCATAAAGTATTCCTGGCAAAAAAGGCAAGCACCCTTTCGCCTGCCATCGATTGTAGAGGCCTGTAAAAAAAATGAATCAATATACAGATGATATTATCTTATCAAAAGATCTATATATACAAATACAGGTTACATTTAATTCAAATATTTTAAACATTTGAATTTCAATAATATATTTAAGTACAAATATATTAATTACAAAAAAAAATTTGTGAAAAGTTCCCCCAACCTCTCTAATCAGCCTACTACGCTAGACAGGACTAATTTTGCCAGTGAATAGAGAGTTGATAATAATAAAAAAAAAAGCTAGTAATATAGGATTCATCAAATAAATGACAACTATTGAAGAAGACAACATATAATAAAACGCTTTCAGGTTGAACTGCTGAGTCTGAACTTAATATGAAAAACTGAACCTAATATGAAATATATATAAAAACATAAGCACATAAAATTTTTGTACTCACATTTTAATTAGCAGTTGTTTAATATCACCTGGTGCAGAATTAGCTCCATAATTTTAATCCGATGTCTGGTACTAATTTTCAAATAGCTAACTGTGATAACAAATTACGAAACGGAAATGGAATCAAGTCGAAGAGTTTATATTTCAACCGATCGTTGTCATTATTACAACAATTATTAAATATGTATACCTATATATATATATATATATATATGTATGTATGCCCTTTATGCTGTCCAAAAATGTATTTCTATTGTAAGCTTACTTCACTTTTACTTAAACTTTTATTTTTTGCAATGTATTATATGATGCTGTCTTTAGGCGATACCGAATTCGCATGGAATGACAAGAGTGCCTACAACTTACACTCTATGTATCAATATGAGTCTACATTAGAATACCAGTATATTAAAAATCGATACAAAGTATTCTCAATTTTTTTATTTATTGAATTTTCTTTTTAACAATACAATTTCAACTATTGAGATCCAATATAATTAAAAACAATATGTTACTCTAACAGTTGATTTAATAAAGATTGTTCTATCGTTTGTTCTTCTTTTTCAACAACTGTTTCCAGATCTGTACGATACGAAGCTAGAGAGTGAGGTGACAGCATTTCATTAATATGCAGATTCTCTTCAAAGTCATTTGAAACGTTGTTAACATAACTTTCCTTCTCAGTGTATTCTTCCTTTTCAGATTTTTTAATGTGATCGTCAACAACAGTGGGACCTTTTCTCCGTTTTATGTATCGCCATAAGGTTGTAAGTGGCAACGAGAAAAACTCAGCAGCGAAACGTACTGACATTCCGTTTACAATATGACCACGATATGCTTGCAATAATCTTTCTTGAACGCCATGATCAACCATATCCTTACTGCCATTCCTAATCCATACAGCGGGCAACAATCCATCATTCTTCAATCTTGTTTTATATAAATGAACAGTTGACTTGGGAACATGTAAAGAGCGTGAAACTTCCGAAATTTGCACACCAGCCTTCAGTTTACTGTAAATTAGCTCCTCTAATTCCTTATTCGATTTTCGTCCTTTATGTTTAGGATGTTTGGACACTCGTGAAGACACTGTTGAACGCACCACATTATAACACTTAGCGGCCTCCCCCAAACTCATACGGCCATCCAATACGGCATTTGCAGCAAGTTGTACCGCTTCCGAGTTATGCGCTCGTTTTTTTCTCTTCACAATATGTTCTGCACCGTTACACGCAGAATCAGAAAATATTTCATTATCATGACAGCTATTATAAACGCTATTATTATTGCATGCTCTCAAGTCGTTTTCGATTTCATCAAAAATTCCTTCGCATGCCTCGGCTACCATTGCGGCGAAATCTAAATTGTTTACTGGGTTATTGTCACTTGGAAATTCCCCTTTATCCACCAGTTCATCTTTCATATGTTTTTGAGCAAAGGGAACTCGATTCATATGATTTATGGATAAGTTTTCTCTGTTAAGATTTTCATCCATTTGAAAGCATGTTGTGTGTTGTTCCACAGCGGAGACTGTATCCAGCACGTTCTCATTTTGCTTCGGGGCTACATATTCGAAGTGAAAATGTTGATTGTCGTGATGAGTAAGCATAAGAACATGGCCACTATCTGAAAACTCGTTGCGCCTTTTCACAAAAGCATCTTTTCGTAGAGCGATCGATTTTTCTGTGTTTGTTGTTTTGCACTCTTTTATTTGTTGCTGATGCTGCAATTGTTTTAATTGTAATTTCGATTCAACTATATTTTCTTTCTCGTCCACATCATTTAAACCGTCGTCAACTGCTACTCTGTTGATGTTGAGCTCGTTCGCATTCCCCACAATTTCATTTTCAAGCATAAATTCTTCCTAAAAATGGGCAGAGGATAATGAAAGCATACTATTAGGGGATCACATTTTATGGATATGATATCTGTGAGTATACGACTATATTTTCTATACTGAGTCCCCTTTTACAAGCGATACATTCGGCAGTTTCATGCGGGAAAATTTGGTAAACGCATCCAAAACTTACGCACATTTGTTTGAATAAATGCACATAAAATACATGAATTCTTAATCAAGCAATAAAGCGAAGAATACATTACTGCTGATCGATTTAGTATACCAAATAATCATTCATATGACATATTCGTTCATTTGTTAGCTTTTTTCTCTAAAATATTTAATTGCATCATTTACTTTTTAGCTCTTACACAGATTTGCACAGATATTTTTACATAGCTTCCATTAATACTATGCTTTTGGCTATTTTCTTAAAACTTTTATTGGGCATAGCATTTTAGTAGCGACATTAGCGTATTTATTTATTGTTATGCGTTTGATATTTTGTATTGTTAATTTCAATGAAATCTTAGAAGCATTTGAAACTTTATTTGTTTACTTAACCCAATAGAAATAAAAATCACATCCACTTTCATCACATTCGTAAAATGTTTTTTCGTGCGCCAATAACAATTTACATGCAACCATTTTTATTAAAAAATTAATATTTGACTCGAAAATTTGCGGGTTCTAGAAAAATATTCTATTGTGTGTACATAATTGTAGACCAGCATACATACATACATATGTATAATATGGTATATATTCATCATCATCATAATACCATTGATCAGTCAGACGTTTTCTTAATTTCTGTAGCTGCATTAATTCAATTGTGTTGGATATTTCATATTTGCAAAACTCATCAACTTCTTATTGAATATGATGATGTCATTCAAATGTGCTTCACTGAGGTGTACACGCCAAAAATAAAATTCTGTAAATCTAAAGAAACTTTTTACTGTTGCGCGATAGATGAATATACGCAAATATTTATATACTCATATGTATGAGTAACACATGCTCATTTGTAAAGAAATGCCTTGCAAGCAAAAACTAAACAGTTTAAATATTATAGTTCGCATTTAAAGTTATTTCCCTAAAACTTAGAAGAGTATTTGGCGATTGCCAATTTTTTGCATGGGCTGGTGTGGAATTTTAATATACACACACATATGTATATATTATATATTTATACTGAGGTTTGATATAGTTACGTTTATTTATGGTCGTTTCGTAACAGACAAAACGAAATTAATTTGATTGTATGCAAAGGTACATACATGGTACATATTTCCATATTTCCATATTTATTTTACATACTTACATTTCTGACAAGGATTACGTGGATATTGTTAAAAATTTTGACATTTGCGGAACATACTTTAAATATTTCTTAAAATTTAGGCATTTTTATACTCTCACATGTCTGTCTGTCTGTCAGTCCGTGCAAGCGATAACTTTAATAAAAATTAAGATAAATCTTGATGAAACTTGGTACATGTGTACCTTGGCACCATAAGGTTGGTGTTATAAATGCGCGTAATCGGACTATTATCACGCCGACAAAATGCCGGTAATCGTAAAACTGTAAAAACGCTATAACTAAGAAACAAATTAATATAAAAACCTGTAATTTTGGTAAAATTACGAAAAGTGATGTTCGACTTTCTAACTGACTTCAAACGGTTTACATAAGGCAATATGTGAGATATTTCAAAAGAATTAAGTGTTCTCTTAACCATAATATGGTTTAGCACTGAATATGAATGAAATCGGTCGAGATCTTTGATCTCCTCCTTGATCTATGATCCTCCTCCTTGATCATTCGGTAATAAAAATTATGGCACTTCCCACAGCATTGAAATCATGAATATAGATAATTTGTCTTAGTTAGATTGACTTTATGAGTATATGACATAAAGCAAAAGTTAATATGATGCCAAATATGATTGCAATCCATTCAAAATAAATGTTTTGAAAGTGTTTTCCCGCTTTTGATCATTTCAATTTGCGAAAGTATAAAATGTTCGGTTACACCCGAACTTAGGCCTTTGTTACTTCATTTGTTTCTTTTTTTCGCAATGCAATGCAATCTTAACTTAAAATAATTAAAGAATTATAATGAAATAACAACTATATTGTGTTAATGTGTTATGATTCCAAACATTCATTTTTTTTTTAGTCAAGCACCTCTAATCTCTACAACACGGTGATTGATTCCTTAAATTGTTTGTAGTAGTATCTTCCCGTTCTTTTTTTTGTTTTATTGCGTATACATAGATATTTATGAGTATATTTATTATTAGTAAAATTGATTCATAAAACATAATCTATAAATAAATATTAATATTATAATGGAAATGTAGAATTATACTATTGATGAAGGATTATTACATTGAAACATTCATTTTATTTGATTCTGATATTTTTTTTACCGGATATTTGATAAACTGACTTCTACGGTATTTTCCACATTTATTTTTTTTATAAAATATCAGCATTTAAAAAATTAACAATTTTAAAGAAGGCGACTGTTGATAATTATTATTTGTACTATGCTACATACCACTGATAAGATAAACGCAGTGTCGCATAAAAAAGAAGAATTATAATAAAACAAATTGAAACAGTCTTGTACAGCTGACAACATGATTGAAAACCGATGACTTCACTACTATTGCTATTTGTACTCAAATTTATTTATACACGTATACCTAAATATTTTTAGATGAGGATGACAAATATGGTATGTATACGTATATAGATATTCAAAATTATGTAATATATCTATATTAACATCATAAAGTTGATGAATATCAATATAGATATGTTACTTAACAAACACGTTAGAACAAATATGTTGATATGCCATGATAAAGATTTGCATATATTTGATTATGCATATATTTATGAACTTGTGCACAGGCAAAACAAAATTACTGTTTTTAGTAATTGATAAACAATATGTTGTAGTATTCAACTTCTATTCAATGTAAGTCATAACCATCTCATAATTAATTGGCGGCTTATTTTGTTCACATTTATTCTTGTGTTACAATAACTGTTAAGTTGTCGTTAATGCAAAAAAAAAAAACCTATTAAAAAAATTATATTATTCGAAATGCATAACCGAGCTAAACTGGTCATAGAAAGCTTTTATATTTTTATGAAAAAAAAATGTGGTAAAAATTTGGAAAATGAAGATAATAATTATAATAATAATAATAATAATAATAAGATAATTTGTCTTTATATACGTATGTACCAATTATTTTGATGCAATTTTTATATTATCCTACAAGTCGCATTAATTTATTTGTTTCGGTTTTGATTTTCAAAAAATATTGTCAATATAAAAATGGTGAACCACTCTCCCCTTAGCAGCACTCTCAATGACTTGAAAACAGTAGGGTATATATGTATATAGTATGTCGTTGGTAAGTCTGGGTTTATAGATGAAAAATTTTCATACTCATGGCGAAGTTCTCTTTTCGTGTTGCCCATTGCATTTACATGGGAGACTCGAATTGCCGGGCAATTTTCTATCGGGTTGTTCGGAAAGTCATTTCGTTTTTTCCCGCCAGAGGACTTAATTACGTTTTTTCGAAACTAACTTCACACTTAAGCCCCATAACCATTATATGTCATGAGAGCTGATATTGCAAGGCTTGTGTGTGAAAAAGTTCTATTAATTCTACCCAGTAGTTTTTGGTTGGTGCCTTTTTAAATATGGAGAGCAATAAGCAGCATTTTCGTCATATTTTACTTTTTAACTTCAGAAAAGGTAAAAATGCTGTCCAAGCGAGAAAAAAATTTACGGATGTGTATGGAGTGTATGTGTTAACAGTACGCCAGTGCCAGAACTGGTTTGCAAAATTTCGATCCGGCAATTTTGATGTCGAAGATGCACCACGGTCTGGAAGGCCGGTCGAAGCTGACAAAGATGCGATAAAGGCATTAGTTGATGCAAATCGGCGAATCACCACACGAGAGATCGGTGAGAGGTTAAATTTGTCGAATTCAACTGTTTATGGCCATTTGAAAGGCATGGACTTAACCTCGAAGCTCGATGTGTGGGTGCCCCATGTCCTTACCGAGCGAAATTTGTGTCGTCGTGTTGACGCGTGTGATTCGCTCCTCAAACGTCTAGAAAATGATCCATTTTTGAAGCGGATTATTACTGGGGACGAAAAATGGGTTGTATACAACAATGTTAAACGCAAGAGGTCATGGAGCAGAAAAGATGAACCGGCTCAAAGCGTGTCAAAAGCCAACATTCACCAAAAAAAGGTGATGCTCTCCGTTTGGTGGGATGTCAAAGGAATCGTTTTTTTTGAGCTTTTGCCGGACAATACAACGATTAATTCAGAAGTCTATTGTCATCAGCTGGACAAATTGAATGATTCACTTAAAGAGAAGAGGCCCGAATTAATCAACAGGAAGGGTGTAGTGTTCCACCAGGATAATGCGAGACCTCACACAAGTTTGGTCACTCGCCAAAAACTTTTACAGCTTGAATGGGACGTACTGCAACATCCACCATATTCTCCAGATCTGGCGCCTTCCGACTACTATTTGTTCCGGTCCCTGCAAAATTTTTTGGATGGCAAAACCTTTACCTCAAATGAAGATGTCAAAAACCACCTGGACGAGTTTTTTGCCAGCAAGGACCAAAACTTTTATGAGAGGGGAATTATGTTACTGCCAGAAAGATGGCAAAAGGTGTTGGACCAGAATGGCCAATATATAATTTAATAAAATATTTATTCATTATACGAAAACTGTCTTTCATGTTCCCCAAAAAAAACGAAATGACTTTCCGAACAACCCAATACATTCCCTTTCATATCACATTCAAGTTCTTGTACGTTTCATTTAAGCAGTACACAAAAATATTTTTCATAGGCTAATTTTTACTTTTATTCGCCATTTTCTAAAATATTTCTATTATATTATGCATATTTGCACTTATATTTGCATATTAATCATGAAAAGAATTTCAAAATGAAAACGATTTTCGATCTACGTAGCAGCGAACTGTTACGAACAAGAATACAGAGTGTTGTCCGAGCACGAGCAACTCGGTGCCTCATTCGTCCTTCCTCGTCGTCCCTTCGCACACGAACTACGAGTCTGAGCAACAAAATTTTTCATGTATGAACGCGGTCTAAGTAGTTTTAAAACATTTGAAAACTTTAAGGAAACATTATATAAGCCTGCACTATAACTAGTGTTTACAATGAGTCATTGCTTTTTCAAATATAAATTTTACACTAAAAGTTAATTTAAAAGAGTTGATTGGATGATTCCAATCAGAAGCTCAACCAGTCGGTTTGCTATATAGCAAGTGGGACATTTGCAATTTTACTCAAAAAGAAACCTGTTTTTCGATCATCACAGATATAATAGATAGAGATTTGTTTTTTACAATCATGTAGGATGTATACATATAAATATACAAATAAAAAACACTTTCCATTAAGGGGAAAAAATAAAAATTTTGGAGACATTTATGTACATTATAATAGCATAACCGAGTTACGTATGTACATATGTTTTCACAATCAAAAGAACTTAATCTAATATGCAATTGTTTTATTTAGATTCGAAACACACGAAAAATATATTAACTTTAATAAAAATTTACTTTCACTATTGCATACACGATTGTCATGATCACACAGACTTTTGGCTATTAGATAGGCAGAATTTAAACAAAATTCATCACATTCAAACATATTTCACACATACCATTTACATCTACTCTTAACTGATTTAAAATATATGTTCGATCTCCTCCAAGAAAGAAATTCATATTATCACAATAAATTTACAGCAATTTAGTACTGTTTACAACACTTACCTTAATAATCAATTCAATTTCAGGCACATCACCATTACTAGTTCCGTTGGTTTCGTGGTTATTCTCAACTTCCGACATCTTGGAAAAACGTGACGTATGAATTTCACACTTGCAACACACACCAAAAAATATTATTCAAAGTTCTAGTCTCACTTTCTTTTATTCTTCGGCCAAACACAATTTGCTTTTTTTTGCAAGAATCTAGTAGTCAAATACCAAACGAAATCCAGTTAAGAAAATCTTTTGCAATTGAATTTGAAGAATTTATACAATTCTTCCCACAATAGTAACGCGATGATCTCGTTTATTCACAAAATACTGTCGAAGCAGCTTAAACCAATTTCGTTAACACGGTTGCATTCATACGCCATGCGGAACTTTGTATATCATATTCAATTACCGGATGAACTTACACAAGTTATATTTATTAAACCTTTTAGCTACCATATGTCTTTTCAAAATTCAAGTGAATTGGGCTATTAACTTTCCATTTTCTATTATTTGGTTCGCATTTCTGTTCATTAAGGCATATTAATTTGCCTTTTGTAAAAAAAAAAAACCAAAACGAAGTTAAATAAATACAACCCTTGTGAGTATGTTCAAATGGAAAAGCTTAAGCGAAGGTCAGCTGTTTTCTAGAAGAAACAAAGTCCATAAATAATATTTTGCATTTTTTTAACATTTGCAGTGCTCCTCTTTCACAATAGCATCTAGAATCGAACCGAGTAATTAATTGTGTTTAGTGAACATGTATTAATCATTTACATTTTGTAAACAATATTTTGGGATTGTATTTGAAATAAAAAAAGTAAATATTCGTAACACATTTACCTAATAACGTAATATCCAATGTCTGTTTTTCCCGCATATACGGACGGAGAGGAAGGGATCAACAATGGTACTGAATTTGAACGTAATCCAATCCCTTCATCCAGTTGGTTAAGAAACAGCAGTTTTTCTTTAGAAAATGATCACGTTATAAGAATAGAATGCGTTGAATTTAAGGAATCAACTAGTTCATTGGGCGAAAGTGATATTGATAATACACGAAAATCAAAAAAGCATCAAAGAAGAGCACATAAAAAGAAGAGTAAGAGAAAAGGACGTGAAATTGATTGCAATACTCAGATTATGCCCGTACTGGAGTTCAACGGCGCTGAAGGATATTATATAGATAAATCTAAGATCCAACAATATCTTACCGTACGCACTTTGCATAAACCTGCCTGCCCTCGTTATCGCTACAGCTCAGGCTATATATTGGGTACAGCTTTCTCTTACGAATCAAATGTTAAAGAGACAATTCTAAAATTTGGTAAGCGCTATTTTCAAAATAAATGTAAAATAACAAATGATCCAGTTTGTAACGATACACAAATCACTCTGGATGAAAATGAGTATACATCAAGACTGGGACGACTGAATCGAAAAACATTGCATACAAGTTCTGATCTCCAAGTATGGTTGGAATTATTATCTTTACAAGAACGAAATCCCTATAAATGGTCTCGCCTTTTGTTAGCTGAGAAAAAGCTTGATATCATCAATCGCGCATTAATCCGTTTCCCACGAAATGAGCAGCTATACAGATTTTATATCGATATTATAAACGCCACATATCCGTCATTTGAAGTGACAAAAATGTTAGATCGTTTGCTAAGTAAAGATCCTTATAGTTACATTTTATGGACAGCGCAAATAATGACAACTCAGGGTTCAATGGCTCGATGTATCGTACCAGATGTGTTACGTATTTATGAACGTTGCATGCGAAAAATGCATTGTGCTCAACAAATGAGCACACATGTGTCAGCTATCTCTAATACAGACGATATAATGCTTCGATTATTTAACAATTGCGCACTTTTTCTCCGACAAGCGGGACTTAATGAGCAATTCGTTGCATTAATAAAACTTGCTCTTGAATTAAATACAACAGCTGAGACTTTTAAGGCATTTACTCCTCTTGAATCTGATGAAAACAATCTTATTGAATTCGAAGAACTGGTTTTACAATCAGGACTTCCAATAAATGAGATATGGCTCCGTATAGAAAAACTTCGACAAGGATTTAATTTTTTGCCATGTCCAGAAAAAATTAAATGCAATGATCCACAGCGTATTGTTTTTAATGAAGATATATGCCATTACATATATCCAATGGAAACACGAGAAAATTCATTTTACTTAATATTACTGATTGTTAAATTGTTTAAAGTGCCATTCATTCAATGTGAAGGATTAGCAGACAAGTTTGGCGCTCATTTGGAGCTTATGGGTGATTCGGATGCAATTGAGGACATTTTAGCAACATGTTTACAACGCAATTTTGCAATTTCCCAAAATATTCAAAGGGAATTTTATAAGACTCTTTGTACTCTAGCAAAGGAAATGACAGTAAGTCCTTCTTTTTTAAGTAACACCATTGGTCATGACATATACATTCGCTGTATAACTGGCCTCTTACTAGACTGCGCTGCTTCATATATAAACATTGATAAAAGAAAACGCGAGCTATTCATTGTGCTGTGGTGTCGTTTTGAACGCTTGATATCGATTTTTGAACGGTACAGTTCAAAAACACACAATGATAATATTAAAGCAGGGCGGAAACGATTTAAAAATTTACTTAAGCAATTACCCAACCGAAATGTGCTTATTTATTATACTGAATTTGCCATATATGAATTTGAATCGTTAGACGATCTAAAAGATGTTCAATCTGTGGAAAGTATATTTGAAAACATTATTACTTCTCATTCCGCGGACGAAACTCAAGCATCTGATTTGTGCTATACCTACGTAACCTTTGCAGAAATTCTTATTGGATGTGGTAAGGAAGAGAAGGCCTTACATGTTCTATTGTCGTTTGCTTTTAGCAGTCAAATTCAAAATAACGCAAAATCAGGTATTGGTAGAATACTTGCAGCATTACAACAGGTCACCGAGAAGTTAGAGCATCAGATTTCTATTGAAAAGAGTGCAGAAACTATGGTACTCGAACAATATTTGTTACCCGATTACACTGTGTCATTGCTAAAAGTACGAGTGCTAATCCAGTGTCTTATTGGACAAAAAATCGATGCAATTTCGTATCTGGATAAACTGATGAATATATTTAAAAGTTTTAATGACAGACATCGCTTTCTTCGAGAATGTATCACGGAAATGTATGTGATTGTACTAAAAATTGCATGCCCGAATTGTAAAGTGCCAAGTACATTAGTTCGAGACAAAATTATTAATGGTCTGGCTGAATATCCTCGAAACTTATTCCTGCTCCAACACTGTGGAATGTTAAACTCGGAACCTTGGTTTCGAATACGTACAGCCCTACTTCATACCAAACCAACCATTATGTCAGTGATATTTTTAATTATCTTAGCTCGGAATAGATATTTTCAAATGTATTATGAAAACGAATTTGATAAACAATATAATGAATTAGTCATCCGTAATCGTATTCTTCACATATTCAAAACTTTGTCTAATGATCATCACAGTCCAATGTCAAAGAGAAATGCATTGCTAAAGAATGCATTATTTTGGAGACTATATCTTCGTTTCTTATCAGATCAGTCTACCGATTTTGAAACAAGCAAGAAATGTCTTTTAACTGCCCTGGATGAATGCCCGTGGAATAAGTCTCTATATTTGGATGGAGCAACATATGTGCCGCAAGAGTTAGCACATCTGCAAGACTTAATTATTGAAAAGCAATTACGAATTTATGCGCTACCTGAAGAGCTTGAAATTTTACGCGATCAATGAACATACGTATTTATAATAAATGCATATAAATTTAACAAGCCAAAAGAAAGATTTTTATTTAGTTTTAGTCTATCGCTATTGACACAGACGTAAATTGTTTTGTTTTGTTTGAAAACAGGTTAGTTGTATAGCTTCGAACGTTGAAGATAAGCGTGTTTCCTATAATTAAAAACTTTATAAATTTTACGTTATTCCTATTCAAGAGTCTAAGTATTTTAAATTACCTTCAGAACAGTGGTAACCTTCATTAAATAAATTGTTTAAAATATATAAATTGATTAGTTTCATATGAAAAAATAGATATGTCATATTTTAGTCTGATATTAAACAAGTTTATATCACAATACGAGGGCGGGTGATAAGTCCGTGACTTTTTGAATTTCTGACCTCTTTACTGAAAAAACAACACTACTCCCGTCAACAGGCATCTGTCAGTTGACTCCTGTCAAAATTTGAACTTGCTGCGTCAGTTAGTTTGTGTTTGACAGCTATCTTTATCAGACTACCCACTAATTTGAGGAGAAAATGGAAAAAAGTGAATTTCGTGTGCTTATTAAGCATTATTTTTTGCGAAAAAAAACCATTACCGAGACCAAGGCTAAGCTTGATAAATACTATGGGGACTGCACCATCGATATCTATGGTAAAAAAGTGGTTTACTGAATTTCGTTGTGGCCGTACAAGCACTGAAGATGCCGAACGTCCTGGACGCCCAGTTGAGGTCTCTACACCCGAAGCAATCGAAAAAATTCACGATATGGTGTTGGCCGACCGAAGATTGAAAGTGCGAGAGATTGTGGAAGCCGTAGGGATCTCGCATGGCTCAGTGGTTTCAATTTTGAATGATCACTTGGGCATGAGAAAGCTTTCCGCAAGATGGGTGCCGCGTTTGCTCACAGTCGACCACAAACGCAATCGTGTAAAAACTTGACAGGAAGGTTTGGCGTTGTTTAATCGTAATATGGGGGAGTTTTTGCGCCGTTTTGTAACCGTGGACGAAACATGGATCCATCACAACACACCAGAGACCAAACAACAGTCAAAACAGTGGGTTTCTAAGGGTGAATCGGCGCCAAAGAAGGCCAAGGTGGGTTTGTCAGCCAATAAAGTTATGGCGACTGTTTTTTGGGATGCACACGGGATAATCCACATTGACTACCTTCAAAAGGGAAGAACAATCAATGGAGAATATTATGCCAACTTATTGGACCGATTTAATGACAATTTGAAGAAAAACCGACCTCATTTGGCCAAGAAAAAAGTTCTTTTCCACCAAGACAATGCAAGGGTGCACACATGTGCAGTTGCCATGGCAAAAATCCATGAATTGGGCTATGAATTGCTCCCTCATCCGCCCTATTCTCCAGATTTGGCTCCGAGTGACTACTTCTTTTTCCCAAACCTGAAGAAATGGCTTGGTGGAAAAAGATTTGTCTCCAATGATGAAGTCATCTCGCAAACAAAGGCCTATTTTGAGGACCTCGACAAAACATATTTTTTGGAAGGGATAAAAAAATTGGAGAAGCGTTGGATAAAGTGTATAGAGCTCAAGGGAGACTATGTTGAAAAATAAAATTATTTATTTATCAAAAAATCTGCGTTTTATTCCAAATTCACGTACTTATTGACCCGCCCTCGTATTAAACCGCTTACAAAATCGTTTGACTTTATAATGTATAAGATTGTCATCTATGAAAAAAAAATTAAATAATGCTTAAAAACATTATTTTTGATGAAACCCTTTTTGACAAACCTCTAATACTTAGGTTGTAACCAAGCTCTGAATCTCCAATGTTCCAAGCAATTGGGAAAAAATTATATAACAGTATGGAAATTCAAAACAGATCCAATCAATTTATAAAATTTATGTTTTCGTAACAGAATTTGTGTCAATCCGTGTATATCTCAAAGACCAATCAGCTGGCTAGGAAAGAGGCGTCGACAAAACCGATACGACCGGAGCTAATGTTGTTGTTGTAGCGATTGTCCAGACCCTGTTTGGGGGCAGGTGCAAAACTAATTGTCATCGAGGTCACTTACGGTAGGTCCAGGAAACGATCTGTTTCGACGGAGTCGGACCATAGGGAAAGAGGTCTTAAGTGAGTTGGTTTCAAGGGGCATGCAAAGAGGTGGTTAGAGTCATGTGGGGACTCGTTACCTGCTAACACTGCCACATAAGTGAGGTATGTCGAGGTCAGTTCTAGATTAGTAAGAGTTTAACCTGCTACAGTATCCAGAACGAAGTTGCGCAAGGTTCACTCTAGTTTCACGCGGCAACACGAGCTTTTGTTCTCCAATGGATGCTAGTTGGACTCCAAGGAAGACATTCACTGGGAGGTAGTCAGGTAGCAAGTAGTAGGTAGCTTCGGTGACAATTGACTTGCGATTTTCCTCTGACAGGATTTAGATATCCATTACAACAACAGCAGCCACTTTGTTCGGTTCTATCACCTTGCGATGTAGACACCTCAGCATCTACTCTTTGAATGCGCAGCCATTGCCATAGGAAAGGAGTAAATCCCACGGATTAACTTTTAAGCAATGGAAGCACCTTACCCTATTACCCCAAGTAAAGTTTTCTTAATGCGCTTAGAATGTATTAGTAAAGAGAGGACACAGTAGACAAAAGATTAAAGTACATACCTCTACATCTATTTATCGATATATCAATGTAAGAGATTTTCGATGTAACCAATAGCTTGAGTATAAAATGAAATATATTGATGAAATTTTGAACATGTGTTCCATTACAGTAAAGATGCGTTGGTGTGGGGACTTTCTAGTACCTTAGAATACGTAAATGCGTATCGTAGCGTATTAATTGGAATATTTTAGACTGTATGATAAATATATATTATATAATAAAAAATATACTGAGACTAAATTCTGGGAGCGTTACACAGTGACTCAGATAAAAACTATTTAAAAGATTTTTACTTGTTTGAAAAATGTTTTAAACCATGTTGCGCTGAGATACATACATATGTATGTATTTCCTTTTCTGCACAAGATTTCGACTGTAACAGAAATTAGTTGTAGTATATTCGTTATCAGAAAAAATTAGTTATGAGGTCAAGAATCGACCTAGACCGGCCGTGAAATCATTATTAAATTGTTCTTGGGACGTGCTTATATTAAGAATGTTGCGTGTTTTTTAGTACGTTTGCAATTTATTAAACCTTTTACGTGATCTAGAAAAAAGCTGATCATCAAATGTTAAATAATAATATCTAATGTTTGCCTATTCATTCTATATAGATTCTGATCAAAATGGGCCTTGGGTGAAGATATGTATGCACGTCTACGGTTAGCTAAAATAGCCCCAAAATAGAGTAAAGCTGATAAGATTATATTTTGTGAAAATGGTTTGCAAGCTTTCGAATATCTTAATACGTCGCACCACGGCAATGGTGCCTCAACGATTTTTCTATTCATTTGGAGTGCCTCCTCTCAAATGAACGCTAAAGAGCGCAAGACATTTCCATTCGACAATAAACTCTGTTTCATTAATTTATTCGTAAATAAGTGGAGACTAGTACAATTTGTTGTCTCATTTTCATGATGCTTTGTGGCCTGTTGGCCGATTGGCTGATAACTTGTCTTGCTCTATGAGCTGCTTATGCCTCAGTGTAATTCTGTCGTGTATTGTATTCGGTTGGAATAAATTCGTGGCTGTGCTGTTTACGACTTGATATGTAGCACGCAATTAAAAACTGGAAAATAAAAAGAAGAAATCAATTTAGGAAAATAAATAAAGCATAATCTTATAGAACCTAAAAATATAAATAAATAAATAAACTAAGAGAGATTCGAGAGGTTGGTTACACGTTACAGTGCTTGTCAATAATAAAAAATTCTATTGTCTATAAGATTTAGCGCTAGAGTGCTATTGGTGACGAAAGCACTAAAGCCGAGTTGCGATGTTGATGTGAAATGAAAAAAATCTATATTATCTTTGTGCACGTTATATATTGTTGTTCGGTTTAATAATTAATATAATACGAACCGAGTCGAGTGGTGTTTTACTCGATTGGTGGAGAAGTTCAGGGAATTATTATCAGGAAAACTCGCAACAAATGAAATTTATTTCTCCAGTCTAACTACCCCGCTCTCTGCTTTTTTCGTATTCTTGGTCATAGCGCGATGTCTGAGATACACAAAACTTCAAGGCCCACCTCCCTAAATTCAATGAAAACGGCAGAACAAATACGAGAAAAGTAAAATATTAAAAATAAAATCGAAAAGAACTCAGTGTGATAAAGCGGAACCGAATATGAATATACACTAAATACTAGTTTATGCATGTATTAATATTTATGCATGTTTATTTGACTCGATTAAGATGTGTTCGTTTTTTTACTGTGTTTGAGCGTATGCACATATGTATGTACATATGGAGGTATGGAAGTGTACAAAGGCTCTGTAAAATCAGAATAAAAAGACATAGGAGAATGTTGTCAATGCACATATATATGTATATGCGCGTATATGTCAGGTGTATGTAGGAGTGCCATTTCTAATTTAAGCTCGAGCTGTAACGGCCATACACTACTTAGAAGAGGAATTCCATTGTTGCTTATACGCCATGTTTTCCTCTATAGCTACATACAAATTATAGGTATGTATGGACATTTATATTATTATACATTGATGTCAAAACATGATTAAATCTGTATACTTTATTATACATAAGTATATAATTTGTATATGTAGATACTTATTGGGCATAATGATTTTGTAAATGTGTGGAAGTGAACAGGGCTTTTGAAAGCTCCATACACCGCTCTTTATATCTACACTTTCTACAAATTGTTGTGTTTCCACTTTACTCTTTAGTTCTCATTCTCGTTAAGTTGCCTCTCATAATTTTATGATTCGACCGTAAATAGTATTGGGTTGTGTTTTGATTATAACTACTGCCAGTTTGTCTCTTTACAATATGTACATACAATGTTTATATGTAAAACTGTTAAGCATATCTTCTACAAAGCATTATAATTTTGTATTTATTTGGAAACATGAACATATGTATATATACATATGTACATGTCCATATATACATATATACATATACATACAGATGTTCATTCATACCTACAAATATAACAAAAATGAATGCTGTGTAAATTTGTACGTACATACATGCATACCGAAGTATATACACATGTGTGTACGAATTTTTATTTATTGTACATTCTCATAAAAACATTGACTATTTGTCATCATCACTAAAAACAAAACAAAATACAAGTAAGAAAGGGCTAAGTTCGGATGTAACCGAACATTTTATACTCTCGCAATTTGCAAGGATCAGAGGCGGGGAAAGAATTTCAGGTGCTGGCAGAACTTTATATTAAAAAATGTTGCGGAAGAATTCAACATTCATTATTCGACGAAATTGTCAATGGATTGCAATCATATTTGGTATCATTAACTTATATTAAAGGTCATAGACTCATGTACTTTCATTGTTATATTTTACTTCGTCTCAGAGATATTTATATTAAAATCTGCCAAATTAACTCATATAGAATATATACGATTTAAACTCGACCAAAGTGGTTTAATGAATATATTAGATATATGAAGAAAAAGTCAACCAGAGAAAAGGAAATCATTATGTTAGGAATAAGGGCTTAGACCATGGTTTAGGTCGATTTCTTTCATATTTAGCGCGAAATCACATTGTGTTTAAGAAAACATATCCACTAACTTTCATTAAAATATCACACATATTGACCAACCTAAACGGTTTAAAGTCAGATGGAAAATCGGGAATTCTTTTATCGGACATTTTTGGGATAGAGAAAGATCTGCACTGACCACATTAACTCTTTTCATTATTCAAGTATATTAGGGAACATGTTTTCACCCAATTTTATGAAAGTAACTCACGCAGCGACCGACATATTCGGCATAAAGTCTTCTCGAATAGCGAAAATCATTATATGTAGTATATGGGAGGTGGTATAATTCGTAGACCGATTTCACACATTTTCGGCAGTAAACTTTGGTATATCCAATATTACACGTTCACTTAATTTTGCTAGGATATCCTACATATTGACCGTTATATATGGTATAAAGTCTACAGGTAGGTTGAAAATCCTTATATTAGGTATATGGGGGCTAAGGGAAGTGTTTACCCGATTTTTCCCATTTTTGACACAAAAGCACATTATTATCATGAAAAGATAACCCTCGAATTTTATTACGATATTTTACAGATTTACCGAAATATATGGTATAAAATCTACCGGAAGTTTGAAAATCCCTATATAAGGCATATGGGAGCTAGGGGAAGTATTTACCCGATTTTTCCCATTTTTGACACCAGATCACATTATTATCGTGGAAAGATAATCCTCCCATTTCAATACGACCTCTTACAGATTTACCGAAATATATGGTATAAAGTCTACCGGAAGGTTGAAAATCCGTATATTAGGTATATGGGGGCTAACGGTAGTGTTTCGATTTTCACCATTTTTGATAACACAGTATACTATTATCATGGAAAGATAATCCTCCAAATTTTATTATAATATCTTACAGATTTACCGATATTTTCGGTAAGAAGTCAGATAGAGGTACTGAGGTTCATTTATTGGGTATCTGGGGGCTTGAAAAATTATAATCCGATTTCAACTATTTTTACGCATGAGATGGCATATCCTGAATGTACTATTCGTGGAAAGTTTTGTTCCAATGTCTTAATTGATGTTCGATTTATCTACCTTAAAGTGAAAGTATCAGATGAAACGTCAAATTTTGTTATATGAGAACTAGGCGCGGTTTTTATCCGATTTCATCCTTTTCTTATGTGACATAAGAATGCAAATATAATGTCACACTCCAAATTTTGTTGAAATCAGTTAAGGCGGTCTTGAGATATGGGATTTCTCCCAAAAATGGGCGGTGTCACGCCCGTCACCAAAACTTTACACGGATTCCTATGCAACCCTTCCGTATCATGTTTGCTGCAAGATTTAATGTTTCTGACGTGTTCCTTCAGCGAGTTAACGCACTTTTAGTAGTTTACAACATAACTTTTGTATGGGAGGTGGGCGTGGTTATTATCCGATTTCACTCATTTTCTCAGTAAATGAGGAGATGCTCGAGAAACTTACTCGAGGCAAGTTTGATTGATATAGTTTTAACGTTTTCCGAGATATATATATTAAACCTATTGGGAGGAGGGGCCATACCCACTTTTACAAAAAAAACTTTCCACAGATGCCCCGCCCTACTAGAATCCTCTATACCAAATAAAACGCTTATATCTTAATTTACTGTTAAGTTATAGCACTTTATCTGTTTTAGATTAATGGCATTTTGTGGGCGTGGCAGATGTCCAATTATGCCCATCTGCAACTCCAACCGTCTTACGGTGGCAGAGAACATGCGTGCCAAGTTTCATCAAAATACCTCAATTTTACTCAAGTTATCGCTTGCACGGACGGACGGCCGGACGGACAGACAGTCACTCGGATTTCAACTCGTCTTTTCATCCTGATCATTTATATATATATATATATGTCTATATCTACATACAAGTTAAATTATAACTATACTTATCAATTACAAATTCATTTAAGTCGTTTAAAAATTCAATTCATGAAATACATACACAGTATGTGAACAAACGGATATTTGTAGCCACAAATAAATGTTACGTAGGTATATCACATTATTTTGTACATATCTGACACTTTATGGAGAATTGGAACAAAAAAACAACACAAATAAAAATATAATACTTTCTTTTGCGTGGCTTACAAATAACTAAATACCTATGTATATAATACATATGTGTATGTTGAATATGTGCCTTTTATAAATATACTTAATACTTAATTATTACCGCTTAATTAAAAATACTTTAAAAACAACAACAGCAATGAAATAGGGATTAAACTAGACTCGTGAGCTAAAAAGTTCCTGTTAAAATAATTTGATTTTTTATTCGAAAGACAAAAATTAACTTTTCAAAATACTTCATAGTCCATAAAACTGTTTAAATTGAACCCTAAACCTATTTCTAATTAACTTACCTATCTATTTATAGTGAGTCAAAAATCTGTTTTTAGAGCACATTCAAAACGATTACAGGCATATATGTGCGTGTAATTTCTGTTGTGTTTCATACCGTCGCCAATATGTTCACATATAAATAATACGATTTTTACCTAAAAGAAGAAAAGTGTACAATTATCTTTTATATTGACAAAAAAGAAAGCATAAACGAAAAGCTAAATTCAAAAATCTATGCTTATTTCATAAGCAACCGTGAAGCTGAACTGATATTTACAAAAAATGTATGTATTTGTGCCATTCCGTTGCCGTAGAATAACTAAACTACTTTAAAAATTTGTTTGTGTAATAGTGATCGACCCTCAGCTGGTACTGTCAACCCTTCGAGTGTATTTCTGGTGTAAAAAATTTATCCGAAAATACATAAGAGGTAGTGGTAGTTGATTTTTTATTTTTTGGATACTATGAAAAAGCTACGACAAAGAAGATTCTTTCTGCTAAGGTAAGAGGAAATTATTACGCATACGCCATGTGACATGCTGCCTCACGGGCTGCTTCGCGCTGACTCCGATTGCCTTGTATAGGAATACTCAATTCAAGAAGAAATTTCGATAACAATAATAATGTAAAGAGTGGAAAGGAAATAAATATTTAATTTGTTTGCAGTTATTCCGTTATTTAATTTTCAGAAAATAAAACGAAATCTCAAAAATAAGAGTAACGATCAAATTGAAATCAGCGAAAACGGCACTTAAGGGAGTAAATATTTATAAAGATGTGAAAAACTAAAATCATACATACATATGTATGTATATATGAGTAGAAATTGATTATATATATTCGTACATGCATATGTATATGTATGTATGTATTTATTTAAATATGAAGGTGTATTGGTGAGGTGAATGAGATTAACCGGTTTCTTGTTTATTAAAACTGGTAACAGATAATAGGTACATATCTACACACTTGCGTTTATATGAGTATAAAAAGCTTCATAAAACAGCTTAAAAAAATAATTCTCTTACAACTCGATTATCCGATACAATTGTTTATTTATATCGAAACGAATATATG
This sequence comes from Bactrocera minax, assembly GCA_021498325.1. NCBI lineage: Eukaryota > Metazoa > Arthropoda > Insecta > Diptera > Tephritidae > Bactrocera > Bactrocera minax. The sequence goes on along the minus strand of JAKEEE010000019.1, from coordinate 1,000,532 downwards.
TTTGTACAAATGTGTATGAGGAAGTTACATTTTAAGTACGAATTAGGTACTCGAATATTTTTCAAACAGAATGGAATGGAAATTTTATTAAAATTGTACAAAGAATTATATTTAATGTAATGACATATGGAACACTGTTATTTTATAAAAAAGGATCATGCGCTTCGCCATTTCTTAACAATTTTTGTAAAAATTTCTACTTTGAGTAATTTCATTAATTAATTTGCCATACTAAGGTAGAACTCGCTGAAGCCTTCACAAAACTCATAGGACAGAACCTCATTAATTAACTCAAAAACCAATTATGAAAGGTATTGCGGATTGTTGGAAATTCGAATCGTATGAAAATGAAATGAAAATCTACAATTTTATTTCAAAACAACCGAAAACTTTTTGTGCCTTGCATTTATTCATACATATGTACTTCCCGCACTTTCATTAAAGGAAATTTAAAACAAACAAGTAACAAAAGGTAAAGTTCGGGCGTAGCCGAACGTAGCCGATAGTTTGTAAGAACTAAAGGCATGTTTGGAAAACTTTCATTATGAGCAAAATTGTCAACCGCTAGCTATCGCCCTATCACCAAGTGGGTAAAACGCTTCGGATAATTTAGTTGGTTCCATGCTCTGCCATTATAACCATCATTTTCCCGTATAGGATCTCGCGTAAATATAATCAATCCAGACCTTCCCCCAACCCAAATATACCCCATATAGTGAATCCTTTAAACTGACTGACTGAGCTGACCTTAAACTATTTATGTTGGTCAATTAAAATATTTGTGATATTTTAATATAAATAATATAGTTTAATACAATGTTAGTCATAAAGTAGCGCTAAATATGAAGGAACTCGGACTAGACCTTGGTCTAAGCCCCATATTCCTATTATAATGATTTCCGATTCACTGGTTGACCTCTTCCTAATATATGCAATATATAATATTAAGTTTAGTTACCTTTGAGTTAATTGGGTTGATTTTTATAAAAATATTTCGGACACGAAACCAAATGTAGTTACGATAACCAATAACAATTCGTCGAATAATGAATGTTAAATTCTTTCGCAACATTTTTTAATATACAGTTTTACCAACACCTGAAAATATGCCCCCGGCTTTGATCCTTGCACATTGCGAGAGTATAAAATATTCGGTTCCACCCGAACTTAGCCCATCCCTTCTTGTTATGTCAAACTTTTATAATTTTTTGCCTTAAAAATAAATGTTAAGTGTATAAAAAATTTTAATATTGATCTTTTTATACGAAATGGCGGCTACTGAGACAATCTTCGGAATGACATTTTCAAGAGATGCAATAATAACAAAAATATAATGTTAATGTGCAGCTATAGTTATAGTTACAATACTATGCCGAGAGAAAGGAGTTTAAACTTTTACGCGCTGAAGTCGACTGACAGCAACGCTTCAGTTCTACATTCCACAACGAATTGTACGTAACGGGCAATAAAGTGTACTTTCACCAAAAACAAAAAACAAAAAACAAAAAAAAAAACACTTGTTTTTTGAAATCCTTAGAATGACCTAAGGGTGCAAGTAGGCATTTCAGCCGTGATTATTCCAAATCAAAGTGTACCATATTTATATCGTATTTTAGAATCGTAGCAACTTTGAAATTTTACAAAAATTATATATATGAATTTTTTAAATATTTAATTATTATATTTATACTAATAACGGGCGAAGGTTGAAAATTTTTGGCTGCGCCCGAGCTTAAATCTTCATTATTGCATGTATGTAGTAAATAAATATGTGTCCTTTTTACAGCTTGCTGGTTTGAGAAGAACACTATGTTACAGTTTTAATGCAGATTGAATACATTTATTAGACAGTGTGTCCGCCATAATGAGCACACCTGAAGCACTCAATGAAACTGTTGCTTCCGAAAAAGAAGATTTTAAATCGATCATTCCGCGTAGCTTTGACGATGTACCAAATACATCAACAGCACAACAAAGCGATAAGAAACTGCATAGCCATTACGATTTCGAAAATATGGATTCCGAAAATGAACCCAGCTCTCGCTTCAGTTGCCAAATATGGGAGAATGTTGATAATTTTATGGATGATAATTTATCCGCCTTAAATGCTACCGTACATGACGCTACCACATTGACTGAATCGAGTTTAACAACATCAGACATGGACACCCTTCTAGAAGTGGGAGATAAGAAAATATGTGTGGATAGAATTGATCCACTACCAAGCGCATTTCAATTGGATTTGAATAATTCAAATATGTTTCAACTAACTAATCCGATAACAAGTACTATTGATCCATCTAAAATAGCCAGCAGTACTCGCACACCTCAACTCTCTAGCGGAATCGAAAATTCCAATATATCTAATGACAATGTTGAACAAGACATTAAATTTTCACCCAGTGAAATAATCCTACAGACACCGTCCACTGAACAGTACAATTACAATTTATCGCTCCCTTCATCGTCACATGTTGGTCAATTGCATTCGCCTCCATCTAATGATCATCCGTTACCGCCAACGCATCATGGGATGGATCCACATTCATTCGTACGTCCACTCCTGCAGCCACAGCAAACGCACTGTCAGCAGTCCTATGGGCAATACTCAACACCATCGAGCTATCATCCAAATATGTGGTATCCGAATGCGCCATATGGATCATCAACTAGCTACTATAGGTCTTGTAGTGGTAATCGGTATCCTAATTACGGTAGCTATCCCCACGACCCCATGTTGGATATGTTGCAACTTTCTAACAAGTAAGTACTCAAATATGTACAGTAAATACACATTAATATGATTATTTAAGAAAGTTGTATCGTATGTATGTATGCATGTTTGCTGAATAAACAATCGAAAGTTCAACTAAAAAATTCCTCTTATTGTGAGTGCATACGAGAGCGGTCCTGTAAATATTTAACCTACAAAAGAAATTTAAATAGAGGAAGATATGATGGAAACATCTAGACACTTTCTCCTCCACTGTCCAGTTTTCGTTAGCTGAGGTTGAAGCATCTCGGTAGTCATACCTTAGGTGAACCAGGTGAATTGACTGGACTTGATATTACCTGCCTCCACAAATTTGTAACAGTCTCAAAGCACTTTGTCGATATGCGATGTTCGTTTCCATGTTTCCATTGTCCATGATGTTTTTGCTCCAACTGTTTCAACCCGCATGAAAAATACGTTTTCTGGAGGTTTCAATCGAGGCATCTGTGGCGGCGATATCCTCCTCATTTAAATAAAATTTCTTTCCGGAGAGTGACTTTTTCAATTTTCGAAACAAAAAAATATGTCGCACGGAACCAAATCTGGAGAATACGGTGGATGAAGCAGAAATTCGTAGCCCAATTCGACAAATTTGGCAATGGCGACTGCTCAGGTTTGAGCCGGTGCATTGTCATGGAACCGTTTCTTCTGTAATGCGCTATAGTATAGCCCTGTGACCGTACACAGCCCTGTGACGTATATATATATATATATATATATATATATAAGAGCTATATAAGGATGTACATATATGCATACCTATGCCGCCAACATGTAAGAATATTAGAAAACTGTGTTCAAAGTTACTGTTTGAGTATGTAAACAAACATCAATCGTAAGAGTATTAATAACATACTGACTTGTGAGCACTTGTTCTATTGCTCGTATTTGCATCACGTGCTGGGATTATACTTTGTTATTGTAGGTATGTGTGGGGAGCGGAAGAACTCCGTAGTAGTACTTGCACCAGCTCGAACGCAATCATGCCACACATCTAACATCTTAACTCAGCAGGATGCTGATGAACCGTATCTTATTTTTCGATGAAAAAACGGAGGCTCCATATGACGACTAAGAAAGCACTGGTAATACAGAATCAATTACTTACATTAAAATGATAATTGCGAACATTTCTTTTTATAGAATCTATTCAGGTTAATCTTATCAGTAAAGATGCGTTTGTTTACAGAAAAATTCACTTAATATAACTCATTGTTATGCGAAAACCGAGCAGCACAGTAGTAATGAGCATATTCTTCACTTGTTGCAAATCTCACTAAATTGTGCTTAAAATAGTATTATTAAATTATGTTTGCATATTTTCCACAGTTGAATTTTCACAATTATTCTTCGTTCAACAGATAATAGAATAAAAATAGCACATCTAAAGAGTACAACTTGTTAGTATTTAATGACAAACTAAATGAATGTGTAAATAAGCGTGATGCTTTTTAATTGTTACCTGGGCGTAGTATGTCTATAATTAATATCAATGAACGGAGCATTACTACTTATACAACTTACTCTACTTATACAACCAATTTAGCAAAACAACTTAATTCACGCTATTTCAAACAAAAAACAAAAACGACTTTGAGATAAAAGTTTAAGTTAAGCAAAAATTTTAAACAATTGTATTTCTTCATGGCCAAGGATATATGATATTATTATTGAAAAAAGATCCTTAAACTGATACGACGTTCATTTGATTGATATTTTGGTTGATATATTTTTCGAGTATAACTCTTTAGTTGCTATTAAAATATGAAAAAGGCAAATCGAAGATATTCCTCTGCACACATGCATACATACATTTGTATATGTATATATATATATGTACATTTCATACATATATGTGGTTTAAACTACTATTACCAGTATTATATAAACCGCAAGTCCAACTAGTCAGCGAAAAGTCTGTTTTCCCTGCTGATGTCCTATGAAATGTCAATTGTCGGTTTTTGGTCAGAAGTATACTAGTTTCATACCAGTTCAAAATTGACTTAAAAACTAGTTACACCATAGACTAAATTGAACATAAATATTAACAAAGGTTAAATATTTTTCTTATATTTTATGTATTAAAATTAAACAGTAAGAAGAAATAAACGCAAATAAAAAGTTTTATTTTTAGTATACTTAATCATATAATATAAAATCGTTCAAATCAACCCAAATAACTCTATAATAAATCGTTCTTTAACACATCAGGTCCTTTCCGGCCTGGTTTACCTTTATTTTTAAAGCTCTAGATGCAAACTAGTATTTTCTGACTATATCGATTTCCGTCAAGAATTTCTAGTTGTAATCTCGTACTTGTTTGACTAAATGAAATTAATTTAATTGTGCAGTGGTCGCGAAGCACGAAATCGGGCGGAGAAAAATAGACGAGACAAACTAAATGGATCGATTCAAGAGTTGTCCACGATGGTTCCACATGTTGCAGAATCTCCCAGACGTGTTGACAAAACTGCAGTCTTACGTTTTGCTGCACACGGGTTACGGCTACAGTACAGTAAGAATTACATGGTCTTGGCAAGAATTACTTGAATATGATGTGACATATTCGAATTTTACGCTAAAGTAACATTATCATTTGGCATGCTGAAATTTGTTGTGCTTTGATTAACATGCTACTCGTATGAAATTAGGAGAAGTTTCGCTTAGAACTAACCGTTGAATTCGAATATCTGTACATTTCTTTGAAAATCCTTCTCAGATATGTACATATATCGTTTCTAAATTAATATTTATTTTTTGTTCTTGCAGTATTTGGAGAAAGCCTTAATAACCCCCGCCCTCAATATACCGATTCAATAATGAAACTTCTGGATAGGTTTTTTATAGCTCTTACATGTCACGGGCAAATTGTCTTAATATCGTCAAGTGTTGAACAACATTTGGGCCATTGCCAGGTAAAACGGAAAAAAAATTTAAATATTAATGTGATAATGATAAGTACAAACTAGTATATTTCCCTACGAAATTTTAGACTTGCCAAAAAATTTCAATTCTCATTCATATAGGTTTTATACCCATATAGGTTTTATACCTATATGAATAAGAAGATCTACACTTTTTAAATTATTGTTGAGCATTAGTGTTTATTTAAAATTATTTGTGGTTATGTACTTTTATTCTTAGACTGATTTATACGGACAAAATATTTTAAATATTACACATCCCGAAGATCACAGCATGATGAAACAACAGTTGATACCTTCCGATCTGGATGAGCTTTTCGATTGGCAGGTCGATGATGATTCAAATGAACCGAAATCGAGGACCACAGAACAAGAGGAGTGCATAGACAGACGTTTGCGTTCGGATAAGCGAAAGTTCACTGTTAGGTAAATTTTCAATGGAAATATGCATACGTTTGTAACACAAATTCTTTAAATATTTCATTTATATGTAAATAGTTACTAATTTAAGTGATTCTCGCTAAACCAGATAACATATTGAATGCTTTTACAGATTAGCCCGAGCTGGTCCACGCTCAGAGCCTACTGCATATGAAATAGTCAAAATCGAAGGGAATTTTAGACGAAGCGATGCAGCACCGCGAGGCACAAGGATAAACACATTTCCCTCCAATATACATACGATACGACGGTCGCGTGGTCGGGATGATACTATACCGTTACACGCAATAAGTGGAAATGACATTGTAAGTATGTACTTATGTACATATAAATATATATAGATACAAAAAAGTGCATGAGACTCCAAGCTCCAACGCCCAAGACCCCATGCCACAGCATTAACGCCTTTATTTGACCAAAATGTTTCCTAGTCAAACAGGAGGTGATTTTTTAGGTTTACATTTTGAAATACTCTGAAGAGAGAGGCAGGAAGCTCTAAAGGAGAAATTTTAACCCGAAATAAATCGCCAATTTATAATTTCATCTGCTCATTTTAAGATCCCTTTAATTTCTGTAAATCAAATGATCTATTAGACGAATTCACGAGTATTTTATTGCATATTAATATTAGAAAATTAATTTACCATATGTAGAGATGAAAATATTTTTGTCTATAGGTGTTAATTGCTACAGCTCGAATCATTCGACTCCCCAAAGTTATTAATAGTGTTACAGTAGCTAACGCAATGGAATATAAAACGAGGCATTTGATTGATGGTAGCATTCTTGATTGTGATCAAAGGATTGGACTTGTAGCCGGTTATATGACTGATGAAGTACAAGGCTTGAGTCCTTTTACATTTATGCATCAAGATGATATGGGATGGGTGATAATAGCCCTGCGGCAAAGTAAGAGCACAAATTATTATAAAAATTATAAATTCTCTCTTTCAACATTTATGTATAACAGTGTATGATTGTCATAATTCAACTGGAGAGTCCACCTATAGACTAATGACTCGTAATGGACGATTTATTTATTTGCGATCAAAAGGTTACCTAGAGATACATGAAGAAACAAAAAAAGTGCATTCATTTTTTTGCGTAAACACTCTTCTTGATGAAGAAGAGGGAAAACGGCAAGTTGAGGAAATGAAAAGATTATATTCTCCGATTGTAAATTCCAAAATTCCACAAACTTCGGTGGATGAACCCGCATCTAAGAACCCTCGACAACTTGAAAAGGCAGTACTTTGTCTTATACAAAATTTGCAACAATCACCAATTGAAGAAGATGATGATGATGGCGAGTCATCGACAGAAAGTTTTAATAATGAATATAGAGCTCCTGACTTCGGTCCAACAACATCCGCGGCAGCAATGCATCGGTATTCGGTTGCTTCTTTCGCTACTCCATACTCCTCCATAAGATCTGCAGCCTATCGCTTCGGCAAATCAGCCAAGACTCCTCCACTTGCATTAGTGCCACCCGAACCTGATTCGGTCAAAACTTCAATATCAAAAAGCGTAAACGTAGTTAATGTCACGGCAGCCAAACACTTACGAAGCAATAAACAAGAAAAGTCGGTAGATGCAAATAACTGTGAAGCAACATTGAATTTTGATTCAAAGACTGAAAGAGATACAGCAACTCATCATGGAGGAAGCTGTTTATGCCAAGGTATGAGCGCAAAATACTGCAATTATTGCCAATCAATGGAAAATCAGATAACAAATGCATCGCTCACACCCCTGGGTAGGAGTACTGCGAGAGACATGCCAAATAATAAACGCTGTGCCGACCCTATACACACGCAAGAATTAAAGTTGCCTAAAAGACGTTTGAAAAGCACAGGTAGCTATTGAAAAGTTATGTAATAATAATAACATTATATATACCTAAATACACACACAACAATTATAATATGAATAATTCTCATTTGAAAATTTAATCGTTTCTCAGAAATCGAGCATGTGCTTTCGAATTCGTTGGACCAATTAGGTAGAACTCTAGATGAACAGCTTAATGCAGCAATCGAGTTACGCGACAAGAGTAATAAATACGAGATGCCTAATTCCAATCACCGGATTGACGAATTAATGGTATGCTACATTGATAATTTATTTGTTGTATATTTTAGATTACTTATTATCATATATATATGTTTCACTTAAGGAGGAGCACCAATTGCAGAGCAAAATCTATGTCGATATTAAAAGCGAGTATGAAGTCCAAAAACAGAATAAATGCATCGATGCCAGCGCAACGAAACATACGGTGTTATCGACCACAATTACTCCATTAGAATCGCACTGCATTCAGCAGCAGCGGCAACTACTAAGTGATGATGATAATGATGAATAATCTCGATTAAGCCCGAAACTGTCTACAGGAAGCAAAGCGGCAATGACGTAATTAATTATGTTTGAGCCGAACACGTATACACATGCATATGTATGACCGCTTAAACACATATGTATCTTCTCAATCACTTAAGGTTTCGTGCAAGTGATACTGACAGATCAAATTGCTCAAAGGCTTTCATCGCAAGAAAGACAAACTGAATGAACGAATGATACCTCTCAATTTAGTGAAAGTATAATTAATTTATTTAGGCTTGAATGAAGGTCGGCATCAGATAGCCAACTACCTCATTTATTTGTTATGTAATACTTAAAACTAATTTATACATATATATATATATATATATATATATATGTGCATATATATCCATAACATACCGCAGCAAATGTATGTTCATATTAGAAAGGTGTATATATGTGCCACATGGACTACGCTTCTTACGTGTCCGATAATGGTCTATGAGTAATTTTTAGTTATCTATTAGAAATAATGTATTGGTATGCATATATGTACATATATATGTAGCTACATACACACATGTACATATTTGAATGCATTTATGATAAGAGCATAAAGCCACTTATGGAAGTTTGATAAGTTCTTACAAATGTATATGACTCATCTACCAAAGGCGTTTATAAATAATGTGCGATATATATGTACAAATACATCTTAGTAGTGAATATGTAAATTTGTTCATAAAGCAAATTTGTTCAATAAGCATATATGTAGGCCTTAGCATAGGTTATATTTAGTGTATAAAGTACAATACATATACATGTATATTATATATATATATATATCCGATATTTCGATATCTTTCATTTAATCACTCAAACTCCTGTACATCACATGTACGTCATGTATAAAATCTATCTGAAAACTTGCATATATCATCATATATATGCATATGCATATATCAGCATATATATCATGAATATATTCATGAATATATATGAATATATGAAATATATATATATAATATATTGTATAATACTTATACAATAATATGTATTTGTATATGACAATATGTATTTTATACATGACGTACATGTAAATGTACTGGAGTTTGAGAGATTAAACAAAAGATATCGGAACACACAAATGCATAACTCTAGATTTTATAATCGTACCTACAATATATCTGCGCGTAAATCTATTACTTAAAAGTGCACTCATTCGCTTTTAAATTTATATACAATATGTATGTATTCTTATATAAAACTCTTAGCATTAAGTAACAACTACTTAATCAAACAAAATTCATTAATAATGACAACGAAAAATGTTGTAGGTATTTATAGTATAAATATTTAGGAAAACGTGGAAAAGACTGTTCAAACTACAAATAAATTAGTTAATTAATATTCTATAATATAACAATTTGTCGTATGCAATTGATTGAGTGAAATAAGTATAAATGATACAAATGGAATGTCTGAATGTTTATTTATGTATGCATCTAATAGATATACCTGTGTATATTTAATTTGAAATTTATACACATACGCATACACATATGTACAAATGTACACTGAATTAGTGGATTTGTCATCGTTCAGTTTACACATGAATATAACTAGAAAAATTCGTAATAAGATGCTGGCATATTTATATACTTTTTTTATATATGTAAGTACAATGTGTGTATATGAATGAATATAAAATTTTAAGAAGTTTTCTAATAAAACTTAATGTTACATACATATATATATTAAATGTTAAATGTTTTGCATTTGTTTTAAAATTAGAAATTGCAACTGTAAACTCTTTGTTACTATTTACACTCACATGCATATTAGCATTACTATGTACTATTTACTATAGATTAAAAAGAGTATCAGAAAATATTGTTTGAAATAAATATTTCACGCGAAGAATTGCAAACCGGTATTTTTCGTGTTATACTGATAAACCATGCAGCCACTGCATGGTTTCTACTTCCGACGTGACATAAGTGGTAATCGACGAAAAGTTTAACCCACTTCGTTCACAAACATTTATGTTCGAATCCTGCAATGCATGAATCTTAACATTTGGTTTTTACTATATATTATTACTTTGAGCGTTGGCAGTGTTACTTATTCCAATGGTATTTTTACCATTTGTAGTTAACATATCTCTAGTTGTGTTTACGTTTTTTTTCAGTTTACACTCAATTTAACAGTTTTTCCACATTGCCTCTTCTCATTCTACAATATATGACGTCATCGTAAGCCGGGTGTCGCAATCTTGTCGCAATCTTGTCTATCATTATTGATTGAATATTGATGATAAAAAAATACAACTTTAGAACAATCAATATTAGTATCAATCAATATTAGTAACAATCTTTTTTAGTTAGAATGGAATTTAGATGGAAAATTTTAAACTAAAAATTAAAACAATTCAGCTATTGCTCACGAAAGGGTGAATAAACATTAAAATGGAGATTAGTTTTGATTTATATAACAATGAAGAAAATGTTTAATTAAAACTGATGTGCTGCCCACACAAAAAGGTCTTCGTGATCACTCAAATCCATTACCAAATAAATGACTTTTTAATAATGTTTACTGCAGATTCATAAGATGTTTTCATTTGAATAAGTTTTGCATTGCATGCATTTTGTATTTTGCTAAATGACTTGAAGGTACGCAACTATTCGTTTCCTTGCTGACGGTAATCCCACAATCACTTAATTTTATTTTTACTGTATCCAATTTGTGGCTTGCCTAGTCTAGTTTCGTGATTTCTCTCTGTGATTTCTCTCCGTGATTTTAACAAAATTTTTCATTTATTGCTTTTAATAAATAACTGATTAAAAATAGTTTTACCCGTTTTCCACTTTCTATTAATATTTTTCCAAAAACTAGTAGGTAGCAGTTTCCAGTTTTTGATATTATCGTCAACCATAATGACACGGTGTTGTAAATGGTAACACCACAAAAATTGAAGTTCGATAAGACTTCAATAAAAATTTTGCTTTGATGGATTGAGTTGATATCGATAATACTGAATTTCAAAACTTCAACTAAAAAGCAGTTGAGTTGCAAACCGTAATAGAAGCATTAGTTTTCATGTATTCCAAGAATACTTTCAATGCATTAATTTTCGGGTAGTCTCAACAAGCTGGGTTTTTTCTTTTTCGCGATTTTAAATGATTTATTTATGCAATATATTGTGAATATATTGTAACGGATTTTCTAAAATAATCGTTCACGGTGAAACTCTACCCTGAGTTCGATACCTGGATTGTTCACTTAAAGTCACAATTTAATGGCTATACACTTTTCTTAATTTCTTATTTAATAACTTAACACTTTGATACTCGTTAATCGAGCTTACTTATAATTCACTTGTACTTAACTTGGCAACACTCTTATTCGAACTGTCTCTTGCTGCGACTGTGTTTGCTGCGGCAGCCCTTCTATAGCAGATCGTTACCAACAGATCATCACTCGAGCATTCTGGCAACCACTAGTTCCGATGTCTGGTAGATTCTGGCAAAATATCGTCGATTCTGGAATTCGTGTTCGCCACACTGCCCTCCACCTAAGTCTGATCGTCTCGAATAGACATATTTGCGGTGCCATACGCTACAGGCCGTTCTAAATGAACTACCTTCAATTTATTCCTTGGTCTTCCAATGGATTAGGAGATAATTTAGGTGATAAGCCTATCTTCCGTTGTGTGTTATATAAGAACACCCAGCCTCCTTTAGCAAACTTTTCAGAGGTCCTTGCCTCGTCCTATTTTGCCTTTATTTTGCCATTTGCTGAAATGTTCCATGACTACCAAAACGTATTTGTTTCCTAATTTACTGGTGAGAAATGGACCAGCTACATCCATGGCAATTCGTTCGAATGGCGCCCCTGAATTATACTGCTTCATCTGGCCATGACTCTTGGATCTCGGCACTTTGGCTGCAATGCACTCAGCACAATTGGCAATCCACTCCGTAACTGACTGACGACTACCAACCCAATAAAAACCTTTGCTTTACTTTCTCCAAGGTTTTCGTGATTCCCATGTGCCCTCCACATGGACTTTCTACAGCTATTTCCTTTCTCGTTGGACGTTTGTTCACTTCCATTCCATGCATTACAAGTTTCAGATCTGGATCTTCTGGTCGCTCAATCCACCGTGCCAGCTGTCCCTCTGGGTTCTTGAACTGTAGAAGCCATTTTAATGCTGCGTGATCTGTTCTTACTAAAAATCGCTGACCATATAGGTACTTATGAAAATGTTTGATGCTTTTTACCAACGCCAGTAATTTCCTCCGAGTTACACCATAATTCTTCTCTGTCTTACTTATCGTCTGGTTATAATACGCAACCACTTCCCATGGCCGTCGATGCCTTGTGATAGGACGCCTCCTATTGCATACCCACTAGCATCCGTGTCCAAAATCAAATTTGATCCTGGGACTGGATGTGCTAACATTGGCGCAGTACCTAACTGTTTCTTCAGAGTTTGGAAAGCCACTTCCTGTACTTTATTCCACTCAAATGCTTTGTTCTTTTTCATAAGTTCGTAGAGGCTACTAGCTACGCTGGCGAAATTCGGAACAAATGGTCGATAATAGGTGCACAGTCTGCTACAACCCTCCGTTGTTATTGGGTTGTTCGGAAAGTCGTTTCGTTTTTTCCCGCCAGAGGACTTAATTACGTTTTTTCGAAACTAACTTCACACTTAAGCCCCATAACCATTATATGTCATGAGAGCTGATATTGCAAGGCTTGTGTGTGAAAAAGTTCTATTAATTCTACCCAGTAGTTTTTGGTTGGTGCCTTTTTAAATATGGAGAGCAATAAGCAGCATTTTCGTCATATTTTACTTTTTAACTTCAGAAAAGGTAAAAATGCTGTCCAAGCGAGAAAAAAATTGACGGATGTGTATGGAGAAGGCGTGTTAACAGTACGCCAGTGCCAGAACTGGTTTGCAAAATTTCGATCCGGCAATTTTGATGTCGAAGATGCACCACGGTCTGGAAGGCCGGTCGAAGCTGACAAAGATGCGATAAAGGCATTAGTTGATGCAAATCGGCGAATCACCACACGAGAGATCGGTGAGAGGTTAAATTTGTCGAATTCAACTGTTTATGGCCATTTGAAAGGCATGGACTTAACCTCGAAGCTCAAAAAAAAACGAAATGACTTTCCGAACAACCCAATACTTTTTATCCTAAGAAGTTTAATTCTTTTTTGAACAGGGAACACTTTCTTGGTCTCAGCTTTAGGCCATCGCTAGCTAACCTTTGGAAAACCTCTTCCGGGTTCTTAAGGTGTTCATCGAAGTTTTTACCCAACGCGATGATATCGTCGAGGTACACCAAACTGGTCTTCCAGTGTAATCCTTTTAATATCTGGTCCATAAGTCTCACAAAGTTAACAGGACCGTTACATACTCCAAAGGGAATTACGGAGAATTGCCATAGACCATCTCCAACGCTGAAATCCGCCTTTTCCTTGTCTTTTTCGTTTACTTCCACTTGCCAATAACCAATTTTCAAATTAAGTGTTGAGAACCGATCCGTGCCTGATAGCGAGTTCAGGGTGTCGTGGATTCTAGGTAGTGGATAACTGTCTTTCTTCGTTACATCATTCAACCTTCGACAAACCACTCAGAACCTCATGTTGCTTCTCCAACTTCTGACACCAGTTGTAACGGATTTTCTAAATTGCTTAACTTAACTTGCACTTCTCTTGGCAACACTCTTATCTGAACTATGTCTGCTCCCACTCCGGCAGCCCTTATGCAGTAGATCGTTACAAACTGATCGTTACTCGAACATTCTGGCAACTACTAGCTTCGCTATTTGGTTGGTTCTGGCAAATTATCGTCGATTGTGTTTTGTTCTGAGATTCAAGTTCGCTACAATATCGCCATTCGAACACTCTGGCAACCACTAGTTTCGATGGCTGGTAGATTCTGTTAAGTTATCGTCGATTCTGGAATTCGTGTTCGCCACAATATCAAAAAATTTTTTTAAATAAGTTATCGAATACCTGTAACTATAATCAAAATATATCGATTATGAATGTCACAATTTTAGCACAGTATACCAAATATAGTTTTTGTACTTCTGTTTAACATATTTGTTTTTTTTTTTGTTTTGATAAAGTTATATTCGATATTTAGTGAAGAAAGTTTACTACATATAACTGGATTATTCTGTAAATAATAGAAAACTAATATATATATATATGAGTTATTCCTAGATGGATATCATTCCCACTTGTAGAGCATGTTTAAAAACTTCATTATCTTATGTGGATCTGGAGACTCCTTTCAAACAAACAGATGTTGAGACATCTTTGGAAGATAATTCTAATGTGCTTATAACATATATGGATTGTTTTCGAAGTTGTACACAGTTAATATTGACTGATAACGAAGGAAAAATGCCCCAAAATCTTTGCGAGCAATGTAGTTTTGAATTAGGGATTGCTTGGAACTTTATTCAGAAATCTATACAATCAGACAAGGTTTTAAACGATGCAATAGAGAATTCCAAGAAGATGCAACAATCTGATGAATCAAATGATTGCGATAACAAATATCATATTGAAATTACAACCGTGGATGACGGAAGTGTTCTATTAAAAGGGCTCATCAAAAGAGAGGTCAGTAAGATATTAAATATATTTTAAGTCTTATTATATCTATATATGTATGCATTTTTTGATAGAATAATAACGAAAACATATCCGAAACTGAAGATGATATGAGGGATTATGTAACAATTCAGCAGTTCTCAAATATGGGTAATGTGATATCAAGCAATTGAAATTTCAAATTGAAAATCTTTCGATTTTATATACATAGATTCTATTATCAGTTCGAAATGTAATACTGATTTGAATATTAAAATTGGACAAATACATTCTGAACATATTAATAACTGCGTAGATATTGTTGACGGCAATGGTTTAAAGTTAAACGAAAACTCAGATTTCATCGGAAGTACCGTAAAAGAAGATGAAAGAAATAACACAACCGTTAAAAAAAGCCCTTCAACAAATTTAATAGATTCGGAACACTATTATTTTTTGGAGTTAACGGACATATCGGAGAATGATGGAGGCAAAATAAATGTGAATCCCACAGAATGTGACAATGTTGGCGTGAAAGACCTAAAAGAAGGTAAAATATTTAAATTAACTGTCAATGACTATATAGATAACTTTTTTTTTAATTATTGTTCAAACTTTTTACCATAAATCAATAAATGTATATATGTATAATGTTTTGTTGTATGCCAAAGATTCGAGCAGTTCTGCCATCTATTGTTCTATTTGCTTTCAATCATTTGAACATAAGCGCCAGTTTTCACTACATTCACAAACTCATATAGTTGATGATGGCAAAGTCAGTATTTGCAAAATATGTGGAAAAAATTTATCTAAGTTGGAAACCATGCCAGGACATATCAAAATTGCTCATCCAAATATTCTTAAGTGCAGTTATTGTGATTTTAAATGTCAAGAACTTAATATGTCAGACCATGTACATCGTACACATTCCGGACCAAAGAATTTTGTTTGTAATATTTGTGGTTAGTTTATTAACTTTTACAAATTTAATGTACCAATTATTTAAATTTTACGTCATTATTAGGTAAGCCATTTAGTTCCTTAACCATCTTAAACTCACATCTTAAATATCACCAACGCAAAGAAGCAAACATAAAATCAGATGCGTGTGAAATATGTAACAAGCGATTTTCTACGAAACATTATTTGCGCTTGCATATGGAAGTGCATCGAGACGTACGTCAGCTTCATCAATGTAATTACTGTGACAAATTGTACGTTAGCAAAATAGCTCTTGATAATCACATTCGCCTTCATAAAGGCGAAACAATAAAGTGCGACGAATGTGGTTTGTAAACTTAATGAAAATATATAATATAAAATAATACAACATTAAAACGTGATTCCTATGATGTTACAGGAAAGCAATTTGTACGTCAATACGAGTTGAATGTGCATATGCGATTCCATACCCGTGACTACCCATTTAAATGTGAAATATGTGACAAAAAATTTGCAATAAAGGGTCATTTGCGTACGCATATGTGGAGACATCAAGGATTAAAGTTGCAATGCGAAGAATGTGGAAAGTTATTCACTTCAACCAAGGCTTTACAAGAACATTCGTTTATTCATAGTGAAATGCCATTTCCTTGTAGTTATTGTGGTCGAGGATATCCATCAAAACAAAAGTAAGATATAATATGAGTTATTTTTTTTTTTGTTTATAATTAAATATGAATATATGTAGGTTTAAAGTGCACCTAAAAACAACGCATCTTATAGAGTTTACAGAAGAGGAGATTCTTAAAGTTACAAAATCTCAAACTCCAAAGCCTTTACAGCGAAAAAAACTAACTTTAGTTCAAGCAGATAGCGTTATGAAAGAGGTTGAAGTAAAAGACGGAGAAACCATAAACGAGGGGGAGGACATATTGGTTGAACTTTGTTGACGTATATTAGCACATGTTTTGTCAACTACAGAGTTTATTTATAATTTTCATAATAAATATTTAAAGTAAATTCACATTTCCATAATAATAATTAGGTATCAATGTATCTTCAACTTAATATTCAATCAAGTCAAATGTTAGCTTTCTTGGAATTATCAGTGATTATTTGTTTTCCTACATTTACTAACTTAAGTACAGTGTGGCCCATAGCATATGCAACTAACCCAGGTATGTATGTATTACGCAAAACTCGGAAACTCAAACATCCTTGAAATCTCGACAGACAAGACATACGCAACAATATTATTTGCGAGAAATTGGTTACTAAGTTGGTGATACATTTTTTCGACAATATATGGGAAAATGGGATCTACTTCTTTTGTAGCAAGTACTTTTTTTTTCAAATTTCGAAGAATGTTGTGGATCATACGTTCCTCCTTGGGAGTAGAAGTCAACAGCTGTGCAACTGTGCGCAACCTTAGAAACACTAACTGGGATGGGATTTGTGAAATTCTCGAGCTTAACTTGAGTATTACTGATCAGGTAAAGCACGAGCACTAAAAAAAATAGGGTCTTTGGACTAGATCAGTACATTGTCGACGCAAACTTTTCTAGAATGGAGAAGCGGTTATCTGTATTTCCTTGAGTATCGAAGAAACTTTTAATAACTCATCTTACATAAGTGATCAAAGAGCTAGAGGTGAGCAACGTTGCAGCAACGACACACAGATCAATAGTGACACCGTTTTGTATTAGGATAACTTAAATTGCAAGAGGGGACAGAAGCTGATGTGCTTTACGTGGGTACCTGCCGTTGTCAGCTCGACTCCACGGTGTTCAAAAACACAACGGATCAATACAATGCGTCGATCAGCGCCCCGTTAATAATAGTTTTCGCTAAAACCAACGGTACCGATCGGCATTGTGGAATCGCACAATAACCACCTTGGTGGGGTTCGAGGCCTACCTAAAACCTCTGCCGTGCTATGGGTCTGGTACCCGGTTGCAATGCAACTCCACACTGAACTGTACCGCCTCAGACAGTTCTACCCGCATTCAGGTGTTAAACCACAGCCACCGTGATACTCCCCGAAGGGCCTACCGCAATGAGCAGGATGGAGCGACAAGCAACTCCACCGGGCTCCTGCTCCCCGTGGCACCAGATTATAGTCTCCGGTCAGACCTTGTAGCCTAAAGGCTACTACCAGTTGAGTTACCCATTCAACTCGACTGGTGGCATATGTAGCTTGAACTACAATGCCGCATTAAGTGTGTGCATAATATATTTAAAGTGATATAAACTCAGTTGGAATATAGCACTATTTCTGACATGGCTATGTCTATTTTTTGGGCAAAGTCTATTTCAAATGCAGTGCATTTTGTGGATTTTAGTCGCCTCGTACGACAGGCATGTCTTACCGTGGGTTATTCTTATTCCCCGACCCGCGGGGGAGGCAGGAGGGGACAGAAAGATTCGATTTTAGCAACGGCAGACTGCCCTCAAGGAGGTGTATGCCTCCACTCCACTGCCGTGGAGTCTTATCATGGATGAGCTACTTGACACAACAGGTGAAAACTTTTGAACACCTGTTTTTTGAATAAGTAGCACACACTATAAGGATTAAAATCTTCGGATTCTTATTTTCGGAAGATTATTTGGTATTTTTGCAAGACCTCAAAAGATCGAAATTTGTAAGCTTTTATATAATATTAATAAAATATGACTATAATGTTTTTTTTTCAAGTATAATTGGCAAAATTTAAAAAATAAATTATTAAATAACTAAAACCTCTCTTTCTGCGTCATAAGAATTTAGTGATAAATCGCCACGTTTCTTTTTATCTTTTAATCTCACAACGAAATTTTCTAGTTCGGACAAGTTCATCTTGTGAACACACTTAATATGGCGTCGAATCCTATAATAAAAAACATCAAATACAACTTCTTAAAATGTACATTTAAACTCACTTGTACATTTCAGGAAACTCTTTTCCACAAATTGAACACTTTAACGGCAAACCAGTGTGTTCTAAACGATGCCTTTGAAGGGTCCATTCATATAAATATTGTTTTCCACAATCTTCACATTTCCATTGGATACCCTCATGTAGTTGTAAATGCTTTCGCAATGTGGACCTTTTTGTAAAAGCCTTTTCACACTTATCACACTTGAACGGTGTATCACCTGTGTGACTTCGAAGATGAACTTCTAAATCTACCGCACGTACATATCGTTTCTGACAATATGTGCATTGAATCGTTTGACCAGCGTGTTTTTGTTGATGCACTAAAAGATTTCCTTTAAACAAAAAAGATTGACCACAATCACCACAGTGGAATAATGGCTTTCGACTGGGATCATGTGTTTTCAAATGATTTTTGCGTGCCATTTGCGTATAAAATTTTCTTCCGCACACTCCACAAGCAAACTTTCGCTCCCGGTTGTTTTCATGTATAAGTTCATGTTGTGTTAAGGTACTGCGATGTCTGAAGGTGCGAGCTAAATAATATATAAATACATACATTTATGTTTTACGAAATAATATGAAATCACAACAATAGAACTAACGGCACGATTTGCAGAGAAAGGATTCTATACTTCGGTTGCAGGAATGCCGTAAAAGTTTCGTCTTAGTCATTGACTTCCCGCAGATTCCGCAAAGCACTTCATTATTTTGCTCGATTCCTGATTTTGTTTTACTTTTCTTCCTTCGGTTGATCTTAGAATGGATATGATTTGATATCCTGGATAAAATTGACTTTGATGAATTTAATACTTCAGATTCGTGAAAGTTTTCTTCATTCACATTTTGAACACAACCTTGCGAATTTGTGGTTTGATCAAAAGATGCATTACTTCCTAGACTGATTTGCTCCTCCTCTGTTTCCCTTTTCTATATATACATATATGCATATGTAATTAAAACATTTTGATTTAATTCTTAAATTGTAATTACCTTGATATCAACTTTTGTATATTCTTTATCAACCCCAACCCATTCGAAAAATTTTTTATGATTATCGGAATCTGATTTCCAATAATTCATGCGCAACGTGTTATCTGCTTCTCTAGCTTTTTTAATAAATACATATGCTTCTTTAAGTTTAGCGGCACAGCTATTACAAAAATTTTCGTATATACTCATCGAATGTTCATTTTCATGGTTTTCATTATTTAAATTCAATTGAGTGCAGTGCTGAAAACATTCTGCATATGATAAACTTTCGTTCAAGCCTTCGACAGGTTTATTCCAATTTATGAGTGGTACTGAACTTTCCACCCATAAACAAACTCGGCACATGTTTCGAAATAATTCCATTTTGACTAATAATTATTCAATAGTACTAAAAACATATATATAATGCAATATAATTAAAGTAATTAAACTATCTATATCTAGTAAACATAATACCAGTGATAAAGGTATATACAACTCTGCTGTCAAATAAAACTGAGAGAGTAAACCACCTACCCCGCTTTAACAGCTGACTGGATCGGATAGGTATGACATTTATCAACTAGAAAGACTAGAACGACCAGATTGGAATCCTGCAAAAAAAATTTTCAACAGAGATATATGTAATCGCCGTGCAAGATCATAAATAAAAATGTTAAATAGTAAAAAGAAAAGGAAACGAGAAATTTAAATGTAATTGAAGCAATGTTTTGTGATCTGCAGCTTATAATATTTATTTCCCATTGAAAATGATACGAGCCATGTATTAATTGGAAGCAGACAAGTTTAGTTCACTTAATTTATTATTGACAGCTGAAAGACACGTTGCTTTAATATACTATGAAATCACAAAAAATATATTTAAATATTTGCTTTATACATTAAACGGTCAATATAAAACAAATTTTAATCGTAATAAATGTTGGGTGTTGTAGTTTAAATGCCCAAAAATTTGTATTTTGTATGATCTGGCAACAAATCCAAAATTTTATTAAAAACCCTAATTTTAAGGCGCTCTCATATTGGCAAAAGTTGGGTATCCCTTTATCACTGCATAATACCGACAAATTTTGACAGCTGCTGAAACTTATATCCAACTTACTAATATATACACACTAGAGATGGGAAAATTATAATATTCGGCACAAAGTTTGTCGACGATATTAGCATTGTATAAGCAAATACATGTCTTACTAGATCGCTCCCAACTATTTCTTGTTTTTGTAAGTATTATTAAGCAAATAATTTTTAACTTTGTTTGTAATTACCCTACAGTAAAACTATTATAAAATTATTAAGTGTGGATATTATTTTTTATATTTAGATATATAAATTTTCTCTAATAAAGTAGAAGAATTGGAGAGCATTAAGAGCATTAAGAGTATATCGTTTACAACACTAAAGTTTGGTAAACAAGAGGATATGTTGATTTAGATGCATACAGTTAATTTCACCAACACATAATTAAAACATGAAAGGTTCCTAAGTTATTTAAACTTTGAAAATATCCTTCATATGAAAGCGCAGTTGTAATGGATTCGATAAAGATATGTCGTGCATGTCTATCGCCCGAAGGACGAGTTCATCTATTAGATTGGTATCAGCCTGTTGACTCATTGGAATACGTTTTATCATACAAAGAGTGTTTTTGCAAATGTACTCAGATACCAATGGGTTTAAAAGACGACTCTTGGGAAAATAATGAAAGCCAAGCCCAATTTTTATGCTACTGTTGTGCAAAAAAGCTTAAAGATGCTTATGATTTTATTGAAAAGGCTAAACAAGCAGATAATGAATTACGTTGCATAAGAACTCGGCTTATTCCAATTAAAGATATGGCAGACAATTTTGAATGGGTACCAGTAAAAGCAAAAGAAATTGATGCTGATAAATCTGCAGAAAATGCTACAGAAAGCAAGGTATTTTTTTGCTGTTTATATGCATACGTAAACTTATGAGCAATTTTCTACAATCTCTTTTGTTCTAAGTGTAATAATGTATGCCATGATCACGACAGAAATGGAAAAGATATTATTTCATTAAATGAACATGCACCTAGAGGCGATGATTTGAAGACAGAAAATGAATTTGGAGGGCAATACTATGACGAACATGGAATTGAGTTATTAAACCAAAATGGATTCGTTAGCTTCTCTAACAACACATTTAAAAGTAAAATGAGAAAAATTATAGTTAATACAAAAACTAATAAATCTAAAATTAAATTGAAAAAAATGGATGAATTGGTTAATTGCGAAGTTTGTAAAAAAACCATGACAAGGAAGGCGTTGGTAAAACATAAGCCACGCCACAAACCTAAAATTTTCCTTTGCCAAGCTTGCCGTAAGTAACTTTGCGATACATTTCTATGTCAAAATCTAACTATTTATTTATAACTTCTAATTAAACATATTTAGCAAAAACATTTCGCGAATCCAATGGTTTAAAAAACCATGAACTTATTCATCAAGAAAATCGAGAAAGATATCCATGCGACAAGTGTAATCAAACATTTTTGTCGCCGTATTCTTACAAAAAACACGCACAAACGCATGAAAACAATAGAAAACCAATTTATAAATGCACACAGTGCGAAAAATCATTCCTACACAAAAACGGTCTAACAATCCACCAACTTCATCACAAGGGGGCCTCAATCGAATGTAATATATGTCAAAAACGATACGTCCGACAAATAGACCTAGATACTCACTTGCGAACCCATTCGGGAGAATCTCCATTTGTGTGCCATATATGCGGAAAATCATTTATTCATAAACGTATTTTAAACCGACACTTGCAGTATCATGAAGGATACTTTAGTTACACTTGTTTGACCTGTGGTGAAAAATTCTCAAAGTACGACAAATACTATTCACATCGCATGCGACACACTGGCTTACCTTATAAATGTGGTGCATGTGGAAAACAATTCCCTGATGCATACAAGTAAGATTTTTTAATTTCCTCTTTCTTTTATTACTTGAAATTACACTAATATATTTCGTTTAGAATTAAGCGCCATATTAGAGGAGTGCACAAAATTGAGAAGTACGATGACTTAAAAAATCTTGTAGTGAGAATAAATATAACTAAAGAACATAGAGGACGAATAGTGGAAGTTTTAAAAAATCCGGAAGAGGGAAAACAAACTTAATTTAAGATGTTACAAGTAACTCTGCAATGGTTTAAGGAACATTAAAAAGTAATATTTAATATTATTTAAGTAGATAAATTCATGCTTTTGAATCGATTGGTGAATCGATCGGTCGGTTGGCGTGAAAAGTATGCATTTATTTTGAAAAAATAAGTTCCATAATCACAGAATTTTGAAAGAAGTGATAAGTTTGCAAGTTGTATTTGAAAAATTGTGCTAATTTTAAAGCGTCACTTCCGACATTTTTAAATGAATAAATATTTTTTCAATAAAATCAAAATGATATGTATGTGTGTATATATCAGAATTTATGATGCCTTAAATGTTTTGTAATGATTTAAATTTATAAATAAGTCCGTCTACAAAAAGTTTTTTTTGTATTTTTTTAGCATTCTATCTTCTATAGAAAGAAATTAATGTTAATGGATACACCAAAGTTACGTTGAGCATGTCTATCATCAGAAGGATATGACAAAACAATTTGGTAAAAAATTCCTTAACCTTATAAAGATGAGAAGTGAATAAAATGAGTTTTTTTTATTCTATGTTACAAAAGGCTTTAAATAAGCTAAATAAGCATAAATAATGACACAAACCTAAAATAGATTTGTGTCAAACCTGTCGTAAGCATCTCCTTATTTATTATAAGCATAAATATTTTAAACTTATTTATTTAGCAGATATTTCGTGAAGCCAATGGTCTAAAAACTCGTGAACATAAAAAACAAAGAAAATCGAGAAAGTTTTTCGTACAATAAATGTCATCAAACATTCTCGATAACGTATTTATATAAAAGACACATAAAGACATCAATAGACATCAATATATAAATGTTCTCAGTGTGAGAAATTATTTCTTCATAAAAGTGGACAAATAATTCAAAAAGTTCATTTCAAAGGAGCTACAATGAAATGTTATATTTTTCAAAAGCAATATCTACGTAGAGTAGATCTGGCGAACCCACTGGGGATGTCAAATAATTTATGTGCAATAATACTCTCTTTTCTTGTTCTGATGTTAGAAACAATTATTTTATGTTTGCACAAGAAGTTCACATATGTATGTTGTGTATTTAGCATATATGCCAGAAGTAATCAAAATTATTTGAGGAATGTTTTTACCGCTACAACAACAACAACAACAACAACAACAACAACATTTTAATATAAACTATTTAAATGAGCATATTTATTTAAACTCCTCTGTGAATTGTAGCGAACATTAGTCTGATAAAAAGCAACTCTTAGTATTTATAAGTAAATACTAAATTTGACGATACTAAAAACTGAACGAGGAGGTATATTTTTTACAAAAGGTACTGAATTGAGAGAAAGAAACCTGCAATCAAGTTTATGGTGGAAAACCGAGATATGGTCAAACAACGTCTGTTACACCTAAATTATGGTTTTACACATCTAACCCAATTACTCAAATTATAAATAAATATATTTTATTGATATGTGTACAAATGTGTTGCAATTTTTGAGTGCAACTGTTTTCGTAGAATTAGCAAAATTTGTTACGATAGCATGGCGTTTGAGTTTTTACTATCTACCAACAAAACTTTAATTTTCATTTTGAAATGAAAATAACACCCATAAAATGTTTTATTTTTTTTAAAAAGGTAAATTTTATAATGATTAATTTCAAACGAAAGATGGCTGTTAATAATTATTTTTGGTTGTAAATACCAATTAACAAAACAATGATTATTTAGACGTAAAAATTCACTTAAAAAAAAAAACGAGATCTGTTTTTGATTAAAAAATACAACTTAATAATAGTATGATTTGAGTGTTTAATAAAGCGAGAAATGTAAATACTAATTTAAATACTAATTTAAATACTAATTAAAATTTTTGTAGATATCGCGTAAAATTGTGTAACTTGTGACGGGCTCATGCAGGACATGAAATATATATGTATAATATAACATATGTAAGTATATGTACTCAGAACTCTATTCCAATATTAAAAAGTTTTATTTCCACCAATTTAATATAAAAAGCACTTTCGGTAATTAACCTTAAAAAAATTCATGTTCCTCTTTTTAAAAGCGAAAATAAGCATTGCACATATGAATAATTTACGGGAGCAATGAAGGAGCATAGGGGAGGGAATAGTTGAAGTTTTGAATAAAGTTGAGCTAAAAAATGGAATCCACTCAGTATTATTTGATTTGATCTCACTAACAAATCTACTTAGATCAAAAATCAATTTTGACTACAATATAAATATCGAATAGAAAATAAAATTGCAAAGCAGAAATTAAATTTATAACAGGTTTCATTCTATTTGGGATTTTCATCATTTTTTGAAACTTTAATGGTAAGTTCATTTACACGTGAAATGTCTTCTAAATTATGCACACTGAGGATATGCCTGCGAATCCTATAAAAGATAAAAAATTATGTATCAGTTTTACAAGCCAAAGTTGTGGAATTAGATCTAATTACTTATTTGGTTCAGCGAATCCTTTGTTACATATTGCACATTTTAAGGGGAGGCCTGTATGAAACAATAGGTGACGAGTTAGTTTTGAGGGATGTGAATACTCCTTATGGCAGATATCACACTTATATCGAACACCAGAATGAAGCGCTTCGTGTTTTCTCAAAGCGCTGGTTGTCATAAACGCCTTATTGCACTTACAGCATGTATATGGTAAATCACCAGAATGATTACGCATGTGAATGTCCAAGTCAATTTTTCGAACATAACGTTTCTGACAAATATTACACTCATTTTTTGGGCCTGTGTGTTTTTGAATATGTAAGGTAAGGCTACCCTTATGCATAAATGTTTTGTCACATTGATTACATCCGAATTTTGGTCGACGTGATGTCTGGTGTATTTTTACGTGAGTCCTATAAACATCTTCCGTAAAAAATGTACGACCACAATCGCTACAAGAAAAGTTTCGTTCGCGATTCGAGTCATGCGTGCGCTGATGTCGACGTAAGTTATTTGCAATACTGAAAGAACTTGCTGTCCAGAAAATCATATAATTCAACGTTACATATTTATTATTACATATTCAACGTTACATATATAATTCATAACATATATAATTCAACATATAATTCAACGTTACATATTCATACTACTTACGGCAAATATCACAAAGAAAGATCTTTGGTCTATGATACCGGGACTTGTGCTGTTTCAATTTATTTGCCGGAAACATTTTTTTGCAATAGTCGCACGGAATTTGCTTGGTCTCTGCATCATGTTTACCTTTCTTTTCTAGAAAGGTACCTAGAAGTATTTTTGGCTCCCGTTTTTTACACATTAATGTATAAGTTTCATTAGATAGATCTGAACCCTTTAATTACGTAATAGCAAGAATTAAAAATTAATAGCAAGAATATTTTAAGAGAACATACCATTTCAGGTTTTAGTAAAGGATTTTTCCCGGCAAAGGTGTCGATTTCGTTTTGCTTACATTATATATAGTTAATATTAATAATTATTCCGAACTTTAGAATAAATAATGAACCTACTTGATCTTTTTGAGATATGCTTATATATTCGTCGCCTAGAGACGCCTCCCGTATATTTACATATTCAAATTCATTTTTTCTCATATTAGAAAAATTATCTTCCTTTTTTGATAGAAAACATAATTTATGAGCAGATCTTTGTGCCTTTCGTAAAAATCTGTAAGAAATCATCAACTCCTGGATACAGTCCAGACACAAGTAATGTATATTCCTAAAATAATGTGATGCAGGTTGTGCATTTTTTACATCCAATTGAGTACACATTTCAAAACATTCCAGATATGTCAAAGTATCCCCTACTTCGATTGGTAAATACCAATCACAAAGATCTGCCATTTCTTTTTCTAATAAGCACGCCCGGCATTTATTTACTTCCATTATATCAATAACAATGTCAATAACAAATCGATGTACATGCAATTAATATGCGATAGTTTTCTATTGTGATAAATATCTTTTAATCGATAATTTTCATTCGATTCGTGGAATGTCTCCACATTCAATAAATATTATATCAATAATCTTATCCGATATGGTTGGCAATTATTATCAGAATAATTATACTCTTAATTATGCGAACATGAAGCTCTCATTTTAGAAGAGTCCCAAGTCCACTATCGATTAAATCACACTTTGATTATCCGAGAACGCTATCAGAGATCTCTTTTATGGTTTCTATGAGTTTCTTAAGACCGAATTTACAAAACCAACCGAAACTCTAGTGTACGTTTGATGGTTCATCTCTTTCTTACGCATAGGGCTAATTAGTTACATGCATAATTATTGCATACAATACAGAGAACATGCAGCATTCAGTTTACTTCTTCCTTATGGTTGTAGGTACTCTGCCTCCACATTCTCTATGGCTGTATATTTTTCTAATGTTTTTTTATTTGTTGAATGCATTTTTATGCAATTTAGCAAAGTGAGATACAATACAAGAGTTATTATATTATTGCCTGCTCGAGGGTATTACCTAATGATTTAATCCAGATAACAAATGCTTATAATATTTCGATCAAATATTTCAAATCACAATTATAATATTTTCTTGAAATAAGTATTAGAGTTGATTAGAAAAGATATTTTCTGTGGAGAATAGGCAATATGTAGTTTCATGTAGTTGCCTGTTATTGACAATTTGCAAATAATATCATTTAGATATAACATTTGTGAATATGTGGAGCCAACTGCAATAAATTTGTGCACATATTTTACAAATCTTACAACCATGTCTATGTTTCGGTAAGAACGTTTCTTTATTTAACTAAACTAATTTAAAGATAATATGATAAAAATGCTAAATGTTAAATGTAAATGTAGATATTCTTTAATTCCTTTGATTAAAAAGTGATAGTATACAAAACGAAAATGTGCTAAGCATGAAAATAAGCCCAAAAAATGCAATTGTGGTGAAAAATTATTGATTTTTAGTATGGATCAAAACCAATATTTTATCAGCTGTTATAAAGCAGGTCAATTATCATAACAAAACAAAGCGTACCTCAAAATACTATAGTATTTTCCAAGTTAATTATTGATTTCTTTTGACAAATATAAAACTAATTCCTATACCAAAGGGACTTTTATAATGCATCTGCTCTTCTAACATAAAATATTTTATTGTTAGTATAAAATCACCGAAACAGAACAGTTAAAAATCCTGTTTAAATTACAAATGTACATGGATATCAAATGTCGTCGTTATCAGATGACGATATAGATAAAAGAGGAGCTGGTGCTATTGTCGACTTCATTAATCTGGCTGTTGATGAAGGTCAACCCTGTAGTGCGTTTCAAAAATCAGTTCTAATGAATAATTCAGATGGATTTTATTGTGGTGATTACCGTTTGGATCAATATGCAGTGGATGTAGCTGACTTTAGCTCTCAGTATGGCAGTGATTATAGTATTTCCTATACTGCCACTAATATTACCGGAAAACCACGAAAGTATCCAGAATACGGAGACTTTCCGGAAACATACGCTATGGTTCGTAAAAGTAATACGAAAGTTATTTTTCTGATATTTTTAATTGCAGCGTACGTATGGAGATTGGTGGGAAAAAGCACCAAGTTATGTTCACGAAATTCAACCACAAAATATTTCAAAAATACCCGCTCAAGATTATATAGGTAAACATCATAACATTATTATTCAATCAAAGTTATTTGTTAAGTATTAATTAAAATATTACTTGCAAGTTATTTATTTTGAGGAATATGTAGTTCCGGAAGAGATAGTGATATTTGAAACTTTCAATCCTGGAGCTTTAATTCGAATCTGGGCATATACCATAACAAAGAGCTGGATTTGTTTATGGGAAACTGAGAAATTATACATACCACCACTTCAGGCCGTCAACGAAGCCCGCCTCTTTTCCCCACAGTTGAGAAAAGGAATCTTGCCAACGAGGTAATATTTGTATTAAATATATTGCTTGTGATTTGAATTTCGTGATTTTAGAACTATACGCCTAGAATTTAATCATTCACTACTAAACTATTTTACGGAAATTGATGCAGTTTTACTTAGGGGTAAGAAGGCGAATATTGAAAGCATTCAACGAATTTTGGATTGTTACAAAAGTCAAGAAAAATGTAAATACCTCTCATATTTTGATTGTAATAATACATATTTATTTTTCCAAAGCTTCATTTACATAATAATTAAATTATGTATCTAATCCATATCAATAAATGAAGACAGTTAGAAAGTCATACAAATCCCAATGTTAAACATACATATTTCTACTATAATTGGTATTCACAGGTTCCATATTGCGGAAGTTACAGCAAATTCATTTTCGTCCAAATATCAAAGAAAATTATCATAATCACTTAAGGGAGTTTTTTACGAATGATTTAAATGAATTCATAAACATTATAAGCCGAAATACTGAGGCTGTGAAAAGCAATGCAACTGTCGAATGTACTTGTAAAATTATTGGCTTCAAAGATATGCCGGTAATATAGCATTTACAATTATATAATTGATTATTTGTATTTAAAATCTGAATAATAATAATAATAATAACTTAATTTTTACAGCTTGAAATTATTTTGAAAATATTCAGCTATTTGGATTTGAAATCGTTATTTCTAGTAGGACAAGTTTCCAAGTCTTTTTATGACGTTTCGACACATCCATTGCTGTACAGTGAATTAAATTTAAAACCTTACTGGCACCTTGCATCAAGTGATATGTTATGCACTTTGGCAAAAAGAGCAACTGTGTTAAAGAAATTGGATTTATCATGGTGTGGCTTATTCAATACCATTTCTCCTACAGAGTTTAAGAAGTACGTACTGCATATAGTAATATTGTATATAATAATATTGTGTCAGTATATTGCAACATATATTGCGTAATGTAATTTAGATTTATACAACAGCGGGGAGACAATCTAATATGTTTAAGATTAGATTCTTGTAAAATTTTAAACGCAAGCTGTATTGAAACGTTGGGAATAGTGTGCGACAACTTGAGAGGTATTTTATTGAATATTAAGGATAATTTTTTTGGTTATTTTGAAAATATATCTCATATGTATCTTCTCACTAGAGCTTTCACTGCGAAATTGCTCTACGGATCCACCCTTGCTTAATTTTTCATGTTTGGCGAATTTGAAAAACCTTGAAAGATTAGATCTCTTTCAAACTATAATCGAACCAGAATTGTTGTTAACTATGTTAGAAAATAACCGAAAATTGAAACATCTGAATTTAGGTTAGTACTATCAATATTTATCATTACAATTCGTCCAAACTGTGTATGTACTTATGTATTTATTAGCATATTGCGGTATATCTGTTAACATGGATTCTGTAGCTCAACAAATAGGACAATACAATCAAGGTTTGATCTCTTTGGATTTGTGGAAATCACGTTTTCTATCGGGTGCTGGCTTGGAGGCCTTATCGAAATGCATTGATTTGGAAGAAGTTGATTTTGGTTGGTGGTAAGTATTACCATACATATATTTACTTGCGTATTCAATTATAAATCTACATACTGATTATATGTCACATATGTATTTCAAATCAATCCAGTTTACGAGAAGTATCTCTTGGCGACAGTCTGAAAAAATTACTATTAAGTTGTACTAAACTGAGAAAACTGTTTTTGGCTACTGTACGTGGAATTACGGATCGCGATGTGGAGAATATAGCAAACTTTTGCGGTAATTTAGAACAATTGGACCTGATGGGGGTTTCAGGGATAACAAAGGACCGTTATTATGAGTAAGTTTACAAATTTATGTGAGCATTATAAATAATTTATATGAATTTGCAGAATTTTAGTGAAATGTAGAAAACTGCAACTCCTCGATTTAAGCTTCTGTGATAATATCAGCAGTGAAGAGGTTTGTTAATAATCATTTATAATCAGCAAATTATCATTTAACTTTTTTTCTAGATTGCATTTTGGTCTCGAACTTTTCAAGTTAATATTAAATGTAGTCATTTTCCAGACGTGCCTAACAATATAAGATACTAATTTAAAATTTATACATTGCATGGTTTTAAAAGAAGTGGATTGAATAAATATTGCATATATTTACATATACATTATTGATAATATTTAAAATAAATGAAAATAAATTTATTTCGTAGATTAATTTACTTTCAGATAAAAAAACTTGCTCTTGTTGTGAAGTCTTTAATATGGAACTTTGCTTTTTGGTGTAAAAAAAATTATTTATTTAAAGTTTAATTGGATGTAGCTTATTTTTTAACACTGAATTCATAAAAAGAATAAGTAAGATTTTGATAATGAATGATTTTGATTTGATGAATAAGCCGAAAACCTTTTTTTTTTCAAAATCCAATTTTTCATTATATTATTTAAAAATCATTCTACCCTTATAGTGGTTTTATAAAATTTTAGAATATTTTTATACGCTTTAATGAAGAAAAACGAGATTCGAAGAGATATATTAGCTAATTGATGATGACAAATTGATCACGATATCAAGACCTCAACGAGTTGCTAGTGGAGACACTTTATAATCTAACTAATAATGAGTAAGATTCCTATATGCAAATGTGACAAGTGGATTTCGTACTTTTTACTATAAAATTGAAGAGTTAACAACCCTGAGTAATATGTCTTTACTGTCGAACTCATTGTATAGTCATCGTTGGAGATTTTCATAGAAATGCACAAATTGTTTTTAAATTAAAACTGCTAAAAAATCACTAATCTAAATAAGTCAAATTTGTATAAACAAGTTGTCAAAGTATCAATGGCTAAAAAGATAAATTAGTGCAAAATACCTGAAATTGAATGAAATATGCGAATGGGAAACCAAAAGCGAATTTCCTAGAGAAGAAAAAAAAGGTTAAAAAAGGTGGAGAAGCAGTGTGAAAATATAGAACATAAAGGAGAAGAAAAAGTCTTACACAAAAAAGGAAATTGGTGTATTGAAGACAAATAGTGATAATTCCGATTTTTGTATTCGGAGAAAGTTACGCGTGAGTTTCATTAAGTTTATGTTTAAAAAGAGAGGATTTTTGGGCAAATACTGCAGTTCTGGGCGCTGCATCGTGTACGTAGAAAAAACGCAAAAATTCACAAAGGGGCAAGGCCCCAAAATCTTGACTGTTTCTTAAAAATTTGTGAGGATTGACAACAAAAAATAACACAAAAGAAAATAAAAAAAATTCTGTTTCAGAGAAGATATAATAGCCAAATAGCAACTTAATCAATAAATTGACTCCAAAAAGTTATAGTGAATTATACTTAGATAAAATTAGTTCATTATGGACGAAGACGACAACATATCTAATGGTGGCGACATAAACAATGAAATTTCAATTGGTCAAGTTGGTGGTGGTAATGCAAGTAGCAATGAAATGTCGAACGCTGATAATGAAATAACAGAAGACGATGAATTTGATGATGTTGATATTTCGATGGTAGTTAATTTACCATCGGGTGCCTCCGTTAGCACATCAGTAAACCCAGAACCTAGGTCACAGTCTTCATTCGCGGAAGTTGTCACTGCTCCCATATCGGGACGAGCTGGACTTGATTTTCCTGATTGGGAATCGGTGGGTACAACCGAAACCGATGAAGATCTGCTAACAGATGCGTCATCAATTACTTCGAGCTCGGCGATGGGAGGAATAGTGCCCGACAGTACAGGTGGAGCTAAACCTAGTTTTTTCTTTGGGACATCAACATCATTTAGCTTAAGGAGTCGTAAAGAGGTAGCAGCACTAATTAATGCCGAGTGTTGCCGGAGTGAGAAAACACCAGAATTGGATGCAATAGTGGACAAACTTTTTAACCCGGGAACACCTATAGACAATGCTGATAATATTGAGTGGATTCGTTGGTTAATTGCAGGAGGTCGCACACCACAAGAATTCGTAAGAATTGGTAAGTTGAACAAGAGCAAGCAAAATATCTAAAGTAAAGTTTTAACAAAGGACTTAAGCAATATTCCAGAGTTTTTATAGACCTTCCCTTGGATGCTGTTGTTGTTGTAGCAAATATCCAAACCCTATTTGTGGGTAAGCGCAAAAATTAACTGTCATCGAGGTCTCTTAATGGTAGTTGGTTTCATGGGGCATGCAAAGAGGTGGTTAGAGTCATGTAGGGACTCTTTGCATGCGGTACGTAAGTTTGGTATGCTAGATTTAATTCTGGATAGGTAGAAGTTTAACCTGAAACAGTATCCAGAATGAAGATTGGTCGCTAGCTTTACAAGTATAATCATAAATTATAATTTATCCTTTATAAATTCGGTATTATTCCGGTTACGTAGACTCAACGTCGTATATATTTAGGAGATTATATTATATTTTTATATATAGAGAGAGGACATGACATATTGAAATGAGTAACTTCAAAAGGTATATTTTACATTATAACATAATTTTGAATAAATGTATGTCTCTATATTTTTGTAACAGTGCGAAGTTATGATAATCATGCAAAATGCGGTCTTGTGTGGGTACCACATGTGGTGGCGTACCGGTGTCGTACATGCGGAATTTCGCCATGCATGTCAATTTGTCGGGACTGCTTCAAGAAAGGAGATCACACCAATCATGACTTCAACATGTTTTTGTCACAAGCAGGGGGCGCGTGTGATTGTGGTGATACTTCTGTAATGAAAGCTGAGGGTTTTTGCAGCGATCATGGAATCAACAATCGAACCAATAAAGAACCTGTGCCGCCTAACTTACTCGCCGTCGCAGGAGCAATAATGCCTAAATTACTCTTTCGATTACTACAGCACTTTAGAGAGCATAGTGATGCAACTTCTCAAACCTACAATCTGGCTGCCTACTCATGTGAAGAATTTACGAATATGCTCATCGATTTAAATAATATGGGTGAAATAATGCGTAAAGTAATGACTCGTGCGCTTATTAATCCAGATGTAAGTAATTATTTAAAAATTTAAGGTAACTACAATCTTATCTTACATATACAAGTTAAATCTTATATTATAGGTGTATAAATTTTTTACCGAATCTCCATGTTTGGATACCAGGCATGGCAGATTTTTGAAGTCAAATCGTGAAAAATATGAAGATGCCGTTAATCGTTTCCCTCGTCCGGAACCTCCTGATGATTATAAGCATCTTCCAGCATTAGGAGAAAAGTTGAATCACACAACACTTTTAGAAGAATTCATTTTTTGGACATTTAAATTTGAATTTCCACAAAATTTGGTGTGCTTTTTACTTAATATGCTGCCCGTTCAGGATTACAAGGTAATAACACCCTGACTACCATACACTCAACGTACTGGGCTACGTCGATCTCCTGTCTACTCTTTCGGGAAAAATGACGTTTAAAAAAATTGTTTTTCTCCCGGACTATAGGAACACCTCACTCGAACTTTTGTGATGCACTACAGCCGAATACCATCTGTTTTAGAAATGTCTCGCGATCCAGATACACTTAGTAATCGAGTTGTACACATGAGCGTTCAACTTTTTTCCAACGAAAGTTTAGCTTTGAAAATGGTTAAAGAGTTATCCTTGCTGCATGTAATGATAATCAGTCTCAAATTAATGATGTCAAAAATATTAATACAAAATACTTTACATGGTGGGTATATATGTTTAAAAATATATAAATAAATATAATATTAATATTTTTCTTACTAGATCCAAATAAAAATTTCCATTTTGTAATCGATTGTACCCGCCAAGTGATGAAAGATCATTGCTATTGGCCTCTCGTTTCTGACTTCAACAATGTGCTCTCACATGAATCAGTGGCTTTGGTCTTCTTGCGTGATGATAATTTAGTCGACATGTGGTTTCAGTTTCTGTCAATGCTTCAGGGCATGAATGTGAATGTTCGGGAAACGACATCCCATGTGGAGTTCGAACCGAATTCCTATTATGCAGCGTTCTCGTGCGAATTAGAAGCAAGTGCTTACCCCATGTGGTCTATAATTTCACATTTGCAGGATGGCACACATGCACATTTAGCCAAAAAGATAATAACATACTGTGTTAATACTCTACATGAATGGCTGGATGCCATTTACTTTTTGGAACCTAGATTGTCTCCGGTATGTACATCAATATACAATATTAATATGCAATATTTAACATTTGGTTTGATGTTTTCATTATATTGATCTAACAAGTGTTTTCCAATCCTTATAATCCTTACAATCCTCCGCTTGTAAGTTTTGAAGGTGCTTTTAATTAAGAAAAGGAATTTAAGAAATTGTTTAATGAAAAAATTATCTTTAATTTTTCAAAATTGAAACCTTTAATTAATAGGAAAAAGTATTGCTTTAGTTATGTGTTATAATAAATTGCTGAACATTTAATACCCTTATTGCACCCATATGAGGTATGGTAATTATAGATAATAAACAAAAAACGGATGGCGAGCGGCTACTATACTCATGCTATTATAGAAACACAATAGGGCTGTTGTCTAGGGGATCTATCTATCTATCCTCTTTTCTTTGAAATGTTGAATTTAATTATTAATATGAATTTAATTTATTTTAACACATTTTTTATTTTTAAACAGGATGAAATGATGCAAGCATCCTTCCACTTTCCACTACATCGGTACTTGGCAGCGTTTCTTTGCCAGGCCGCCACAAAAATGGGGATGTCACTATCAGAAGTGCTGCCTACCAGGTCATACATATTGCCTCTTTTGATGATACATCCTCTGCGAGTTCAGGTGAGTTGCTTTGGAAAATAATGTTTTTACATTAGTAGATTGACTTAAATCGAGTTTGCTACCTTATTCAAAAAAATTCATAAATATAAAATTTAATTTTTTAAATTATTTACTGATGCTCTTTTCTGCATCAGGCGACACTTAACTTTTGCGATTCGTCGGCGGACAGATGAAGTCTTTAATAGTTTTGTGCACATTGACAATAACTGAATCTAGTATATTGAATTTGCTCTTGGCTTTTTTAAAGAATCGATTTTTTAAAGAATACACACACATAATTATTATATGATTATTTGTCATCAAAACTTTGTTGAAGCTCATTTTTAACGTGCTTTTTGTCAAAGAATAACAAATATCAACACTCCACAAAAGTGGTATTTTCATAGATGGACCTTAAGGAGGAAAGAAGGGATCATTATTAAATTCTAATCAATCACATCAGTTTAAAAAGTTTTAGGTTGCAGCTCAAGTTTATGTATAACTGCCTCATACTAGTATAACTGTGTAATTTTTTTCTCTTCATATTAATTCTAAGGAAATGTTTGGATGGAAATTTGAGGATTTTATATTCTTTTCAGGACTAAGTTTCTCTCTTCACCAATCAATAATTTTTCCATTAAGCATATATCATTTTAGAATTTATTAATTTGGTGCTAATTGTATTCGAACTGGGTTTCCCAGTTTCAATTACACATCCACAGTTCATCCACAATCACACATCCAGTTTCAATTACACATTTGCTTTAATAGTAAAATCTCTACTTGTTATTGTACATTTTACAATATGTGGTACATTAAATATGTTGAAATAACTGTTATTAGTAGATATAGATAGTAGATAGAAACTACATTTTGAAGCAATGACTCACTCCTAATTCAATAATTAAAGTGTGGGTTGGGTCTCCATGAAAATACAGTTTTTACCCTGTCACTGATCTACACTCTAATATGTTCTAAGTGAAGGTATAATTCTATATATAATAGAAATATCGCGAACTAAATAATATAAACAAAATGTTATTATTCATTATATTAATTTCAATTTATTTTACATAAATAAGTA
Source organism: Bactrocera minax (assembly GCA_021498325.1). Taxonomy (NCBI): domain Eukaryota; kingdom Metazoa; phylum Arthropoda; class Insecta; order Diptera; family Tephritidae; genus Bactrocera; species Bactrocera minax. The sequence goes on along the minus strand of JAKEEE010000019.1, from coordinate 963,697 downwards.
TAGATTCATTTTCTAATTCAAGTGTATTTAAATTTGCTGCTTACTGATTGATTGAAACATATATGTTTTAGAAATTATCAAATGATGTATTGATTTACACACTCGCAAAGAACTGCTATAAATGATTGTACTGATTCGAGCAAGAATATTTTATATGTATTACTATATGCTTGCGATTAATTTGTTTCTCATATAACGAATTTCATAGAAATTTCAATTTTGGTAAGAAAAAACTGTTGCAAGTAATTGCAATAAATTTCTTCTAAGTAGCGATTGTGTTCATTGGAATAAAAAAAAAGAATATTTGCAATCCGTATGCATTGCATGTTCTTACAGCTCCAATATTTACTAATTTGAATGTATGTATGTATGTCTGCTATAGTATATTAATATTATAATTACATAAATATACATACTTATACATACATACATATACTAGTGGACTATATAGTAATATTTACATTCTAAGTTTGCAATTTAGTTAATATCTTGTGGGACTCGAACGTGGGGCGTAAAATCATAGGTCATTATCTTTGGTGCCAAAAAACCGCCGTAACCTTGCCTACCCTTGTGATATATACCGACGCCGGAAAGAGGCACTGGCGGGTTAGATGTCACTTCCTGGGTATCGATAAAAGGTACCGTACTCTGCGCGGCATCTTTTTCCATGCTTGTATTTATAAAATCTATGTATTGGTTATGTCGTGAGTCGGGCATTGATTTCACTATTGTTCGTGTTGATTTGTCGGGATTGTTGAAATTAATTTTTTGCCTAAGGAGAGGAGGATTCTAGTACATTGTTTGAAAGATGAATAAATATATTAATTTACCTTCGTTCCCCGCTCACATCGGTATTATCATTGGATTTCCAAAAACTATTCGTTTCTGGAGATATTAGTTTGCCCATTTTGAATTCGAATTCTGCTAACTTGGCTTCAAGATTTAAATGGGCCCCAACGACTCGCCAACGCACACCAACAACAATAAATGAGTTGTCATCTGTGTAGATGTCGTCCAAATCAATTGATCTACTTTCGTAACTGAGTGTATGATAATCCCGGCCATTACGTACGTCTCTATCGAATATTTGATAACTTTCAATTGGTTTCCAAGCCAGACTCGATCGATTTATATTGCCCCTAGGTAAAAGTTCTCCTTCTTGGATTTGTAAGTGAAATATTCGATTTTGTTTGGTAATGCGTAAGCCAGTGACTACTCTAAAAGTCATTAAATAAAAATTGCGAATATTATATCCGATCCTATCTAAATACCTACGGCATCTAGCGATATTTACCTATTGTTCTCCACATCTGCTACCGTTTCGCGCAAATTGAAGTAGCGGTCTGATTTTATACTAATTTCATCGCATAGGCAGAAGCAATAGCTACAATGCCAGAATAAATAGCGCCACCAGGATTCCACCTGTCGGTATTCGTACAATGTATATAACTGCGTCTGTATGTGGATTAAATCTTTTGGGAGACTTACCTTTGTAGTACCCCGCACACAAGGTGATCTTTGACCAAGGACGCGACCATTTTCATATTCTATATATTCATAACGACGGGTGCTGTTTCGGCTCTGAAATAAAAAAATTTTATATAACGTCTAGGTATTTAGCAATATGTACCAGCTTAACATACAGCAGGGCAAACCCACATATCCGCATCGACATATGTACAGTGATACAATTTGCCTGAACATCTGGGTTGGCGCGAACAATATAGATCTTTGAAACAGCCTTCGGATCTGGTGGATTGGTAAAAAGCACAATTCTCACGACATGTTTCCTCTTTGTTTAAGTCAACTTCATTCTCAATGTAACCCTGAAGAAGACGAGTCACCTCGTCATAATTTTTGCCTTGCTCAAATTTCCCAGGGTCACATCTCCACAAAATTCTATCGGCGCGACGCATGACCTCCCTCAATAATTTCAACGCGCGTTCGGTTCGTTTTACATAGTCCATCCGCATTAGTTCAACTTCTTGAGAAAAATTTCCTTAAAATAACATCATTATTAAAAATTAGAAGAACTACTTATATCATGATTCCACCTTTGCCGTAAATCCTTAACATCATCCACGAAAATTGCATCATGGTGTAGCCTTTTAATTCCGTAAGAGCTATATCGGAATAGAGTGAAAAAACGAATTGCTGCGCCGATTGTTGCGTATGGCATATTTGATCCGTCGATTCCTACAATTAACAAATGTTAGTGAAATTTAGCGTTCTCTACTAATAATAAAAATATATGTATATATGTATATGGAATACCGCTTTTACACATGATAAATTTTATCGCTCAATATATTTCTCTACGCGGTATATTTTATTCAATACTATATTATTCTTATTTATTTATAATTCTATAATCAATTTGAAACCAAATAAGTAGTATTTCATCAAACACTAATGAATTGGAAGATTATTTATCATGATTTGACTGATCTTCCCTAATATATAAATGAAATTTGGCAATAAAATACAAATTGGCTTGTTCGTGACTGTTGATAATATACATATGAATATGTATATAATTCAATCGTGCACATATATATATTGCATGTACCTATGTGATTTATAAATGGGTAAATGGATACTTGCGTTCACATAACAAATACGTATATTTAATAAACTAACCAACATTGCCCTATAATAAAGGGTTTGCTTCACCATCACTAACTCCACTTCCTGAAAAATCCGCGACATAGAGAAAACATTATCATTACGAAGCACCGTCTCGCAAATATCCAAAATGGCACGCTCATTCACTTCGGCGGTGTTGTTGTGCTCGTTCATGAAGTTCTGCAAATGCACGAAACAAATGATTTATGATCGATTTTAAATTTTGATCATGTTTTTTTTTCCAAATTGATCGATTCCATTCGAATGTATGTGTTTCGCACCTGATAGTAATCGAACATTCTGTCGATTTGCAGAAGGTCGCGTTCCAATAGACTCCATTCATAATGATTTAGTATATCATATCTTCCCACTTCGAAATTGCTTCGAAAATTATCGTTAATAAAATTTCGATGCGAATCATAAACCTTTCGAAGATCAGAACTTTTACTGGTACCCTCTTTATCCAAATAGAACCAAAGTGACTTCTGAAGGACGATGTACTCGTGACGTATTGCGTCGACTTGCAACTCCGGTACTTCTACTCTCGCTTCCGAATATACAGCCTTTGTTAAGAATAATCCAATCACCGGAAGGGTGAGATAAACGTTCAAAACGATTGTCATTGCGGATTGACTTTTTTATATTTTTGTTTCAATATGTTTGCTCAAGTTTTTTTATTATTATTTTAGTACGTTCGTTTTCTGTTTATCACCGCGAATAGTGGAAATGTCTTTGTTGACCCCAAAATAATTATAAAACATTATCAGTTTAATATCGGAATGTATGTTTGTGCAAATATTTAGACAAAATACAGACAATGTGCTTCAAAACAGTTAAATAATTGCTATATAAATATAATAATGTGTGTAGGCATGAATTTAATTAGTGTTTGTATTGTTTTATATTGATTTTTCTTCTTTTGTTAAATGTAACATTTGCTTATTTATCTCTTGTCTTTGTTTCCATCCTAATTTTTCACAACTATGTACTTGTTCTTTCTTTATGACGACGAATAATCTCGTTTGACGTTCACTCTTTGTGTGCATGTGATTCACTTCGATATTTAGAGGTTTATCACATTATTCACCATCTTTACATTTTATAAACGTTAAACATTTGTCAGTGCTATTGTTCTTCGTTGAAAAAGATGGTTAAAATATATTTTACTGATTTCTCGCGAACAGCGAACAATATCCATTTGATATGTCGAACGCACACTCGTATAAATCTTAGTAGTTCATATATTTGTATGCATAATTGTAAAGGAAGTAATTTGCTTATTTTGTTTCAAATAAATGATTTAAAATTATTGTAGTATTGCGCCGTACCGAGACCCAGTCTGTTTTATTCAATTTACAAAGCTAAAGTAAAATGGAACGAATGCAGTGAGAAATTCTTTGCGATGAGAGGTAAAACAAGTAACTGAGAGTTAATAGAAATCGGAACATGAAAACACTTTTCAATTCGTACTGAGATGTTTATGAAAGTAGCCACACTGTAGCGAAACCTTGAAGTTAATAATCACAAAGCGACTATGACGAAGAGAAATATGTATATTTTATGGTTACTCTCAGCTGTGACAAAGCGATGTTTATTTATTCTTTGTTTTAGTTTTGAGTGGAGAGAGGCTTTTTTGTGTGACTGTGTGAACACATGAGCATTTGTATTTAATGTAAATATTTATAGTAGGTATATCATATTTCCGTACACATACCTTCGAGTGTATGGATTTGTTACATTTTACTTTCTTATGTCAAACCCAGCTTTAGAAATTTAGATATAGGTTTTACCTTTTATTTGTAAATATAAGTGACCTGTTTTACGCACTTTTTCTTTCGAAAGTTTCAAAATTCGAAAGTCTTCAAGACTTTCTGAGAGTTCAACAGGAGTGATCAAAAAATATTTAGGAAGAGATTTTACTGGATAAATCTGATTTTAAAATCGAAATCATGCCGAATTTTCATTTTGAATAAAACCTGACGATTTTATCACATTAAAATCACACTCTTTTTACATATATGTACATATATTACATATACTTAATTAAATCTTGTATACTCCAAATAAAGTAATCGTATATTGAGTCATCATTATGGATTACCAAAACTTCGTTTACGCGAATAATAATAAAATGTGTTTTGTTTGACTAAATAAATAATAGTAATGGAAGAAATCACTTATTCGCTTTTGAATTAATTTCAATTTATTCACTTGGTTTTGAATGCATGCTTTCCTCACAGTCTAATCATTTACCATTCTTCCCATTATTTAACGGTGAATAAATTGCTGAGTGAGTCATAGAACTACTTATTATTTGTTCATGCTTTGTTGGCGAGCTTCTCAGATTTCATGGCACTCTTTGCGCACTGCCAATTGCCGATTTCGTCTTTCATACATGCATATGCAGATATGCGTGCTTATCAAAATGCTTATATAAGTAGTTGCGAGTTGACTTTTTCATTACCGATTTGTAACAAGCATTTTGCCAGATCTAAAGTAGATCGATATGGTTTTAAAGGCTGAAGTATCTTGTCATTTTTAAAAAATAAATAAGAAACTTGAATTAGCTGAGAGTTATAGACGACGTTTTGTAATTAAATTGGACTAAAATGGAATACAAATGTTAGGAATATGTTTATATTCGTACATATGTATGTATACTGGCTGCAATCTGAAATTCTTACCTCATAAGTTTTTGCTAGTAAGGACAAAACATTCATGGTTGTGTTCTCCTTTTCCTCAGGACCGAGTAGTATTAAATGTAAGCGTTCCATTAAGTGATGCACCGAGTGTGCATTCGGTGAAACAGTCCATTCAGCGAAAGCTACTAAAGTGCTCGCCTCCAGTTTGTCTTGATGGGCTTCATACTTTTGCATTTGTTGGAAACGAGAAGAAATTCGATTAATCGTATCCTGAATGTCATTCATTTTGGACATAAGTGGCAAATTTTGATCGATGAATTCTGTCAGGGATTCAACTGCCAATGCAACATTTTGAGCATACTATGGAAAATTATGTTTATAATTGTATACCGAGAGATGTTTATATGCAGATACATATATATTTTTGTATGCATGTACAAACCTTTTGTTCTGTTTGGTCTATTTGGCGACTCATATCTTTTAGACGCTGCAAAACTTTACGTTGTTTCTCACGCATTAAAGGAAACTCGATATTTTGGGCAATTGGAGATTGTTGTATAATGTCCCAAGCCTTTAGTATTCCCACAGTAACTTCCTTCACCACATGAATAACGTCGAGTACATCCTCTATCACGGCTGCGGCTGGTGGTGGTGTGGCGAAGAGGAATAAAATTACCACAAGACCAAACAGATTTCTGCCGAACAGCAACATTGAAATTTCTTTAGTTGCAGTTATTGTAGTTGTTTGAATGTAATATTTGTAATATTGTTTTGTAATTTTATTGCAATAACTTCAACACAGCTTCAAAGCATTTTATTAAAATAGTGGAGGAAATCGCGTTTAATGAAAAATCCCACGATACTAAACTAAACTAAACTGAGGTAATCTACTCAAACGCGTTTTATCTAAAGAGAGACTTCACACACACCAGTCGCCGCGTCAACACTTCAGCACTTGTCAGAAGCCATTAAACGAATAAATAAATTCGTTGACCAAACCAGAGAGTGGCAAATCCGACCACACGGGCAAGAGCCCGTGTGAGCGTTAATTTCTCATTATTGATACACGCTCGCTGTTAACATCACTCCTACTCCGCAACTGTTAACTTTCAATTGAATCAGGCGAAGAACCATTTTACTGATATTAAAAGGAAAGCTCAAAATTATTAAGTTCATCAAAAAAAAATTTTTTTTTACATAATAGTTAATGAATGAGTATTTCAAGCAAAATATAAAAATAGTTCGATGTGGAACACAATTGCAACAAACTAATTGATCAACTATCGATCGTCTGTTAATCATCTTTTGAATATTTGTGGTATTTAAAATTTCCAAATTTTCAATTTTCACAAGCGTGTGAACACATATTTACAGCGAATTCCCGAAGATTTTGTCAACACATCCGAAATCGATTATATTAAATAGTTGGTCTAAAAAATTTCAATATTCATTTTTTTATATTCTAAATAAATATATTTTATATTCTTCTACTATATGACTATATCTATGTACATCATATATACATTATGTACATCATATGTAAATCAGCATTGAAAATTTTCGGGGACTTCCCTTCTATATAAAAAGTAGGTGTTGAAGACTTGAGCTTTGAAGATAAAACGTTTAAAACGTTAAATAAACAACGTTTATTGAGAACGTTTTTGAGAAAACAATAAACATTTTCTACTAAAAACAAGTAAGAAAAGGCTAAGTTCGGGTGTAATCGAACATTTTATATTCTCGCAATGTGCAGGGATCAGAGGCGGGGATATGCTTTCAGGTGCTGGCACAACTTTATACAAAAAAATGTTGCGGAAGAATTCAACATTCATTATCCGCCGAAATTGTCAATGGATTGCAATCATATTTGGTATCTTATTAACTTATATAACAGGTCATAGACTCATGTACTTTCGTTGCTATATTTTGCTTCGTGTCAGAGATATTTATATTAAAATCTATAAAATTCTAAAACTCTCAAATTCTAAAAAACTCAAAAGTGATATATGCGATATATACTCAACCAAAGTGGTTTAATACATTAGATAAATGAGGAAAAAGTCAATCAGAGAAAAGCAAATCATAACATTAGGAATAAGGGGCTTAGACCATGGTCTAGACCGATTTCTTTCATATTTAGCGCGAATTTACATTGTGTTTAAGAAAACATATCCACTTAATTTCATTAAAATATCACACATATTGACTAACATAAACGGTTTAAAGTCAGATGGAGAGTCGGGAATTCTTATATCGGACATTTTTGGAATAGAGGAAGATCTACACTGATCAAATTAACTCTTTTCATTATTCAAGTATATTAGGGAAAATGTTTTCACCCAATTTTGTGAATGTAACACACACGGTCACACAGTGACTGACATATTCGGCATAAAGTCTGCTAGTTCACCGCTAATTTAGACTTCTTCAGTTAATTCGTTCACCGATTTCACACATTTTCACACATTTCATTATTATCATATAAAGGTAATCCAATTTCATTACGATATCTTGCAGATTTACCAAAATATATGGTATAAAATCTACCGGAACTTTGAAAATCCGTCTATTAGGTATATGGGGGCTAGGGGTGTTATTTACCCGATTTTCACCATTTTGCATACCAGAGTAAACTATTATCATGGAAAGACAATACTCCAATTTCAGTACAATATCTTACAGATTTACCGATATTTTCGATAAAAAGTCAGATAGAGGCACTGAGGTCCTAATATTGGGTATCTGGTGGCTTGAAAAGTTATAATCCAATTTCGTCAATTTATACGCACGAGATGGCATATCCTGAAAGCACTATTTGTACAAAGTTTGATTCTCATATCTTAATTGTTGCTCAATTTATCTACTTTAAAGTGAAAGGACCAAATAAAACTTAAACGAGAGAAACGAGTTAACACACTTTTAGTAGTTTTCAACATAACTTTTGTATGGGAGGTGGGCGTGGTTATTATCCGATTTCACTAATTTTCTCAGTAAATGAGGAGATGCTCGAAAAGCTTACTCGGAGGAAATTTGATTGATATAGCTGTAACGGCTTGCGAGATATATATATTAAACCTATTGGGGGCGGGGCCATGCCCACTTTTACAAAAACATTTGCCCAAAGATGCCCCGCCCTACTAGGATCCTCTATTCCAAATAAAACGTTTATATCTTAATTTGCTGCTTATTTATAACACATTATCTGTTTTCGATTAATAACATTTTGTGGGCGTGGCAGATGTCCAATTACCCCCATCTGCAATACCAACCGTCTTACGGTCACAAAGAATACGTGTACCAAGTTTCATCAAAATATCTTAATTTTTACTCAAGTTATCGCTTGCACGGACGGACGGCCGGACGGGTGGACGGAGAGACAGTCACTCGGATTTCAACTCGTCTTTTCATCCTATCATCATCCTAGAACTAATCGAGTTAGATGATTAGTTCTAGGGGTTACAAACAACCGTTAAGTGAACAAAACTAATATACTCTATAGCAACATGTTGCGAGAGTATAAAAACTGATTGTTAATTAGTGTTACCATGCCGTCGTAAAATATTGTACCATTGTAATATCAAACATTTGATGATTGATATCAAATAATGATTACTATAAGAGAGTTCAACAATTTATTATTCAAGATATTTCATTTCTATATACTATGTGTTTACACAGATGACCCTATTAATAGCAAAGTTTTGTTTTACAAGTTTTAATTAGTAATTTTTTAATTAACGGCTTTAATTTATTTCTAAAGAAAAATATAATTCATTCATCAAATAAACACATAATCAGGGTTGTAAACATTGTACAAGATTTATATATTCATAATATTTGCATATTTACATAATAATTTCTCTAAGATAAAAATATATAATAATTTTGTTTGCATTTTCTTTTATAAAAATTCGAAAGTCGTGGAACGCTTAGAAATTTTGTTACTGATATTTTGTATCTTTTCATATTTTTATAGTTCTAAACAGTTGTCCGTTTTAATTCGTTGTAGTAAAAAGCTTGATCGATATATTCTTACAGAGTTTCTTTTATGAGATATTGGCTGGAAAATGGGTGCGTAATGGACTACAAATTAAAGGTCAAGCTATGACCTATATCCAGGCGAATTTTTGCAATTCTATGGCGGACATGGACCTATTCTTTTTGCAAATCTGCGCAACGAATTTGCCGCAATACTTCTTTTTGCAGAACACAATTGAATTGTTCGGTGTAGGCAAGTGGTTGGAATTGGCCCCGTTAAAGCAGCCTCAGAAATTGGAACAGTGCTCAATGCTTGAGGGATTCTTAACATTTTTAGCAACGCTTGTAACTAGTCGTACAAATCTCGGTAATGACGCGGCTACACAGTGTATCATTGAGATTAGTGCTTTACTCGCCACTGAGAATAAGACACATTCTCAATTGCTGGAATTGATGCCGGAGCGGTCGGGCAATGTACATACGAAAAACTTTGAAAATTTTCTCCAAAAACTGTCAGTTTACAAGGCGCCTTCTTCGGGTTCGGAAAATTTAGAACAGGGTCTTTTTACACCGATTGATGATGTGTGGGAACAGCATTATGATCCCTTGCATGTACTTTTGCGTGCAATACATCGGCGAGACTTCCAGTCGTCTCTCGATCGCTTTACAAACTATGTGAAAATTAAGCATAAAATGCCAGCTAGTGGTAATTTATGGCCACCGTTTCGATTACCAGGAAAAGTGGGCATTGCTTTTAGTGATCCATGTTGTATTCTTAATTCCCGTGTATTTCACTCCACAGTACTTTCAATTTTATTTCGAGCAGTGCACTCGCGTGACGTATCTGAGCACTTGTTAGCGCTGGCAATTTTCCTATTAGAAATTGCTGTCGAGAGGAGTGATGACACTAATGGTACTCTCAATGATGAAGCTGCCGTCGTGGAATGTGAGCCAAAAAACAAACATGGCTATCCATTTTCTTTGAGACGTGATCCACCAAAACTTTTCTACTGCTATCCGACTGATAATCTGCGATGTAATTTACGTTATGTCGTCTCAAAACTATCGTTAAAGTCACACGAGCCACAGGTATCACCAGCAAGTTACCGTTCAAATCAATTTTATGGTGATTTAGATTATGATGTAGAAAGCGATAGGGCGGCTGCTTTACCCATGATTGGTGGCAGTGATGACGACTTGGATGATAATTCAATGAGCGTAAGTGTGGCGAGCGGAACGTCGACTGCTATGGTGCGAATGCAAAATATGGAAGTGGCCTTGCCACCAGATCTTTCGGTAGTACCTGAACAAGGCTTAGTAATCAGACAAGATAGCCAGGAGGATGATACGTTACGAGATGCCGATGATGCTATTGAGGGTGCCTCACCATCAGTGGGTTTTCGCTTCTCATTACAACCTATAACATTACCCGAAAGTGGAATGGAAGTGGCTATTAGAAGGGAATTGCAATTACTAGCTGGTGGCAGTGTTACTACTGGTGGAGGTGGTAGTGTTAGCGCTAGTGGAACATCGGCGAATGGATTAAGAAGGACGACGGAAATCCAACATAATCCACAGCAACAACCAAATGAAATGTTTTCACCTAGCTCCAACAACGCTAATAGCATGCTATTGCCATTTCAGCGGGTACAACCAGTTGCTGTGCCTATCGGTAGTCGAAGCATAGTTCCCACAACAACAATACGGGGTGTGGTAGGAGTTCCTACGTTAAGTGGACGTCGAACTTATGATTCAACTTCACGTAAACGGTCTACGCAGTTGATAGACAATGCAATTGGGGGGCAAAACAAAGACGAAGTCCCCATCGAGGAAAGCATACTTTCGTTACTCTTAAAACTACATTCACAGCTTAGTGGAACGTTGGATAGTTTCTCATTAAGCGATGGTGAAGATGAAGAAGTAAAAGAAGATACAGGGGGAAGGATGCAAATTTCAAACTCAAGTATGATAAAGGACCGGCATAAGCATGTGGATATTGAAAATGATATAACAGCAAAACTAACATCTGTCCACCACTTAGAAAAGGGAAGACCATCAAAGATAGAAGAATCAAATTATACATTGTATATCGACCCAGATTCACCTTCAGCCATGGATATAGACTGCTTGGAAGCTAGCACTTCTACTGCGGCTTCCACCCTTTACCTGGATTCTAGTCAACGGGAACACAATCACAGTAGCACTAGTAGAAAGCGGATTCGTAATTATAATAAAATTCGAGTATTCGATTCTCGGATTGGTGATGGCCCCTATTTTATTGGCAATCTTATTCGTAAAATAGCAAAGCGTGATGAGTTATGCGCCCAAAGCATTGACGAGATACGTTCAAGACTTTGGCCGAATCAACGTGAAAAACAAGCTGAGCAGAAAGCTCGCGAGACTAGGGAGAAAGAAGAACGTCGTATGCGCGCACGCGAGCGTCAAGTAAAAATGATGCAAGATTTCGCAAATAAGCAAAAAGAATTCATGCAAACGGCGGCTAATACCATGGAGGGCAACATGGACGACGAGGATGATGATATTTTCGAAGAGCAGCCTCGCGAAAAGGAGTATGACTGTATTATTTGCAATTGCACAACACCCAGTACTGAATCTAATCCTATTGGACTTGTTGTATTGGTTGAATCTAGCGGCATTGTTGGACATCGACGTCGAACCGTTGAACGATTGCCGTTGCCACTTTGTGTCGAAGACGAGGAGCGGTTAAAACAAACCACACGGTTAGCAATTGAGTTTAACCGACGCACTGATCTGTTAAGTTTAAAATTTGGTGAAGAGTCTTGGTATCTCTCTAACAACATGGCCTACGAAAATGGTGTACATGTACAATCGTGTGGTCATCATGTTCACCTTAGTTGCCTTGATGCATATCTGAAAACATTGTACGCCACACAGCGGCAGCATCAACATGAGCGAGGGGAGTTTTATTGTCCAGTCTGCAGACAGCTATCTAATTCGGTACTACCATTGAGTCCCCAACTGGATAGACTAACGCCGATGGTACGGTTAGGTACCCAACCTTTTGAGCAGCTTGTAGCTGAATTGACGAATCTCATCAAAGAAAATGTGCGGCCAACGGTAAATATAATTGAAGGGTATAATGTTCTTAGTTCTTTAATGTCTATCTATTTTTTTTCCGTCGTTTCACGCTTTAGCAGACGTCAACAAAATTATCGGAAGCCATGGGTCGCGCAATGGAGGACATGACAAATATTACACATCGTAAAATGAAGCGTGTACCGCCAACGTTACGCAGTCTATTCGTCTTTGTGACATCAATTGCCCGTACGAATTTAGAGTCGGAAATTATACAGCGCGGCGGTTCCTTATGCACAACAAATTCAACTCGCTACAAACCGAAGCGTGATTGCATAGTTCCTTTACTGCACGTGCTATCCGTACACGTTCGTGTGTTGGTGGAATGGCCACTTTGGCGATCTTGGGCTTCACTTGCTGGTTTGCCCGTAAGCGATTCGGCTCCAGTGCCTTCGCATTGTCTCGAACTGATACCTAGCCTTTTGGCGGACCCTATAGCGTTACTGTTGAAATTTATTTTGTTAGCTCCTCTACATTTAGACCAAGGTAAAATGTACCTTAAATCTGCAAATATGACAAATTAATAATTTTAATAAGAATTATTATTGAAAACTTAATGAATGCACATATTTATTTACAGATTTCTTCACTTGCATGGTCAAGGTTATGTACAATTTGTTATACTACCAAATAGTTGTTCAACTATGCGTTACACTCACTGATTTAGAATGCGATTATATAATATCGAAATTTAATAAATCTCCTTCCATGGATGATGATGATACTATTGGCCGAGGAAATTCTTTCCGTACAAGTGGTGCTTCCTCGTCGAATATACCGTATTTGGGGCGTGCTATGGCGTTGGTATTGAATAACACAAATCGTATGTCACATTTGCGTCGCGAAAGCATACCGAGTACGTCAACGGCTGCAGCTGCAGCTGCCGCGGCAAAAGCAAATTCCGCGGGATTCAATGCATTTTCTGGTCTTGGATATTCTTCGAATAATAGTGAGAGTGACGTTGATGCGGGCGTTTCAAAATCTGATGTCGAAGTAAATCTCAAGTCCATGGAAGCTCAATTACAAACACTATGCTTGCCATTTTTACGCATAGCAGCATTGTTACGGCAACATTTATATAGACATGACATGCCAGAAATATCCGCTCCAGGATTGGAGTTCGTGCGTCTTGTTTATTACTTGGAACTAGTTACAGATTCAATGGACTGGGACTGCTTTAATGCTTCGAAGGGTTTATGCTTCATATCTGGCACTGAACAAACTTTGCCTAAATTTTGGTGTGAGCAATTAATGGATATTCGACCACCAACAGATACAGTGCGTGAGCTTGTTATTTTAAATCAGCATGGATCATGGCAGCAACCAAAACTTCTCGAATTGCCTCACGAGTATGAGCGCTTATTCACGGTATGTTTTTCAATTTATATATACTCACATAAAAATGTATAAATGTATATAAACAAATTTAATTGCTGATTTTATTTTAGTATTACCATGAACGTCCATGTCTGAACTGTTATAAAGTGCCGAAAGAGAGCTCGATTTGTTTATTATGTGGCACAATTGTATGTCTTAAACAAACATGCTGTGCAGAAAATGACTGTTGTGAGGCGGTTCGCGTAAGTAAAAAGGATTACTTTGATATTGTATAAGAAATATACATACATATATCTATCTATTACTTGTTATGGTTCAAACTTTAGCACACAATTACTTGTGGAGGAGGAATCGGAATATTTCTTGTCGTTACGTCGACATACATAATAGTGATTCGCGGGAGACGTGCCTGCCTTTGGGGTTCGTTGTATTTGGACGATTTTGATGAAGAAGATCGAGACCTCAAGTGAATATTTTTGTTTATTCTAAATATGAAAAATATTGATTATTATTATTATTATTATTATTATTATTATTATTATTATTATTATTATTATTATTATTAATATTAATTAACATTATTAACTTATTTAATTCGTATAGACGTGGAAAGCCCCTTTATCTCAGTCAGGATCGCTTCAATTTATTGGAATCGCAATGGCTTTCACATAAGTTTGCGCATACAAAACATACATGGGTATTCCATCGAGATTTATTGTGAAATATGGAAGAAATATTAAGAAGTATACAAGAGTTGGTAGGGCAAATATAATTAACTTTTCTGTCGGTATAAAAATCTAACAAAATACGTATATTATGAACAATGTTCAAGTCTAATTTAAAATATATATAATATCTCGAAGAATTTGCGAAGCAAAGAAGAATAATTAACCAACGTGTTTCTAAAATGCGTAACATACAGTTAATAACAGCAAAAACTCTTTGCTATTACATTATTGATAAGCTATAGACATTTCAGTTATAACTCACAGCTTGCTTATGTTTAAATAACGTAGCTAAAATAATATAATAAATAGAAAATGTAAAAAGGTTTAATGACGATATCTAATAACGTTTGTAAATTGATTGAGTGAAATTTGAAAGTTAGCTTAGATCCCATGGTAAACGATATTCAAATATTGCTGAAATGTTGTTTATATTTATATTATTAAAACTTATAACAAAAATTATAGATTATACAAAACGGCCGTAAAACATCCTAAAATTATGCTGCACATCACGTATGCACGGATATTGCATATTGCTGCTGAACACTGCCACTGCCTTACGCAGTGGAAAGCATTGCATTCACAATACCGTTTTTGTTATGTTGTGTTCAGTGCATATATTTATTACACAGGCACAGACACAAATGCTATGAAAAGTAACATTATTAAATTTAAACCGAAATTGATAATGAAAACATAATTAAAGGCTTAAAAATAACGTATTCAATATTCATTTATGTGATATAAATTAATAGTTATTAGACCATGAAAATGTGTATGAACTAAACGTATTTGAACATCTAGAAGAAAATTTGCTTTTCCATTTCTTTAAGTTTTTCAATCTGCATTCGATATAAGAAACTAAAGTATCGAATTGAATAAATGGGTTACATATAAATAACAATAATAACTATATTTAATATTATCATTAGCTAGATGAACATATAAATTTCTTTGGAGACATGCAAATGTATATTTAATAAAAACATGGAAAAGTAATAATTATTTAAAAAATTATTCCATACATTTTTGTTACATAGTTTTACTCAAAGCATGTTGATTAAAGTCGCATCGTTGCTGTTGAATTAATTTCCCCTTCCCAAAATGTCTATACAGCCAATTAGCGCTGATGGTCTTGCTAAAGTAAAATAGTTGAAGCGTAGAGTTTATTGTGTAATACGAACATACAATCGTCTAAAGAGAATGTGTCAGATCATAAGGGCGCCGAAGCGACAACGAGTAAAATTATAGTGAATGAAATCGCCCAAAACCTTTTCATTAGTTTTTATACTAAAATCCAAAGTTTTAATAATTGCACGAATTGTTGTTATTAAAAATTGTTTGCCGTCTTTTCAAAATGGCAATTCGACAATTCGACAATTCGACAATTCGGGTATTCGGCAATTTACTGGCTTTTAGTGAAATTCAAATTTGAGTTCGAAATAGCTGATTGCTCAGGACAGTTAAACAAAACAAATGAAAAAAAAAACGTTTAGATAAAACAATTTAAATTTAACTGTTAAATAGTAAGGAAGGGTGAAGTTTTTATACTCTCGCAATTTGTGGAGTTCTTCGGTGTATTATTTTCACATGTGGCATTCCAATTCTTATCCACTGAATAGCGCGACAATGGGAGTAAATATATTCCATATTTAATTTTTTTATGGTTCGTTGATAACAATATTTTATCCATTATTTATTAAATTTACTAAACGTATTTACTAAATACCTACAGTCGAAACCATCTAAGCATGATATTAAAATTTTGTAGATTTGTGATGCAGTAAATACAAATCCTTTGAACGTATTGTGTACACTGGTAAAACAGATAACATTCGCGAAAAAAGTCAGACTGAAAGAGTAGTGAATCAATTGGCGCCTCCGTACCGAGGAAGTGACAGGAACATCTGTATGGATAATTGATAATTAATGGATTTTTTTTACTACTCTACACGTTGCTAAGCATTTGTGATCGTGGAATCTTATCATTGTTGGCACAGTAAATAAAATGAACCATATCTGGTATTATGACAGCAAACAAAATACCTAAGTACCTAAGAAAACCAAACTGTCATTCTATTATCGACAATGCATTCAGATGCATCAATTAGAATTACAATCAACAATACCAATGGCAATGTTCTTCCACATGCTAGACATTTCTTCACTAGCTCATATCTAATTTATTATAAAAATAATAAAATGATAGCCTAAAAAACAACAATCGTAAATTTTTGCGTAAATAGAGTGAACAACTGACACTGCTAATGATAGAACAACGCACATCGAACCCTCAAGCGAGACGCCATTTAGCTATTGAGATTGCCGTAGAAAATATTTTAGATCATGCAGTAGAAAATGTTGAACAATATCTTGGTCCAGTTGTTGAGCTAGATAAAACTGGAAGGAAAAAACTCACAGGGTCTTGCCATATGTTCATTGCTTTGCCAATAAAAAGACTACGAAAGACTCACAAGAGCTGTGATAATTATCAACAGCCAGTTTATGATGAGCACTCAAACTAATATTGTACAATGTATTAATGTCATAATTAATATCATAAATTATATAAAAAGCCGTAATATTTATTTATTTTCTTAATAAAATTTACTTGCATGCTTTTAATAATAAAATAATAATAATAAAATAATTCAATAAAAAAATTAAAAAGGAAAACAAAATTAATGCATTCACAATTAGCTTGCTTTTAAATTAAATAACAACGATCTGAGATCTTAAGATGAATAATACTCATACTAATACATCGCGGTGGGTACCCGGGTATTCGGTCGTTAACATAAGGGATATATTAGAATTGCAAGCATTTGTTAGATTGTATTTGCAGAAGGTTCGTTGTTTTACAATAACAATGTCAAAATGACTTTCAAAAAGATGAATGTTTTGGAACAATGGCTGTGTACTAAGTGGATTAAGTTTCAAATGTCTGAAGAGAGTTTTAGTGGTAAAAAACTTTGAGAACGAACATCTTTTTTATACTCTCGCAACATGTTTTGTTCACATAAAGTTGTTTGTAACACCTAAAGCTAATCGATATAGTTATGGAGTTATATACATATATATATATATATAATCAGGATGACGAGACGAGGTGAAATCCGAGTGACTATCTGTCCGTTCGTCTGTCCGTGCAAGTGATAACTTGAGTAAACATTTGGTACACATGTTCCCTGGCACTCAGAGGAGGTCGATATTGTAGATGGGCGTAATCGGGATACTCCCACGCCCACAAAATTCCGTTAAATGAAAAACTATAAAATGCTTTAACTAAGCTTCCAATTAAGATATAAAACTTAAATTTAGTACATGTTGTCGCAGTAGGAAGGGGGATATTTATGTTGAGAATTTCTGAAAAGTAGGTATGGCCCCTCCCCTTAATAGGTTTAATGTACATATATCACAAACCACCAAAGTTATATCAGCCAAACTTGCTGGGAACAAATTTGTCCGGCACCTTGATGTTTGTTGATAAAAACCACACCCACTTCCCATATAAAAGTTATATTGAAAACTAATGAAATTGCGTTAACTCGTTGAAGAAACATGTCAGAAACATTGAATTGTCAGTCACGGTCAGGATAGTAATTAAGGTCCTCAAAGGAATCGGTGTAGAAATTGGGCAGTGGGAATGGCACCACCCACTTTCTGGTGAAATTCTGCACCTCGAAAATTACTGAACCAATTTACACTAAATTTGGCACGTGATATTATATTTTCATCCTTATCTTACAGTGTGAGAAATTTCATATGATTCTTTTAAAGGATAGTAAAGTAAAGTAAAGTCAAGCACCAATAAAGATATCGGAGCGAAATTTTGCACGAAGAATGCCTTTAGGGTATCCCATCTCATCTTTTCAAGTCCCCAGATATCGGATATGTGGACGCAGTACCTATGGCAGATCTTTTACTGAAAATATCGGTCAATCTGTTAGATATATTATTAAAATTCAGAGCAAACCTTTGCCCGAAAATATTGTGCCCTAATGTCTAAAATGAGTAAAATCTAGTAAATACTTCCCTTAGCTCCCATATACCTAAAATAAGGATTTTCAAACTTCCGGTTGACTTTATACAGTATACATCAGTCGATCTGCAAGATATCTTAATAAAATTCAGACAACGTTTTTTCCTAGGAATAGTTTGTTCTGATGCCAAATTTTTATGAAAGCGGGCCTATACTTCCCGTAGCCACCATATAACTAATACGATAGTTTTAAAAATTCCGGTTGACTTCACACCGTGCATATCGGTTAATATGTAATATATCCTAATGAAATTCAGGCGACGTCCTTTCCTGGTAATAATGTGTACTGATGTCAAAAATTGATAAGATCGGGCCAATACTTCCCCTAACCCCTGTATACCTAATATGAGAAATTTAGCGGTCAATATGTAAGTCATCTTAGAAGAAAAAAAAAGTTAACGTATTGCATATATTGTAGTTTGGTGGCAAAAACTGGTTTGAATCCAATTAAATTATTTTCCTTTAAACATGTGTGACTGTTCGGGGTTCTAATAATGTTTGTTTCTCTTGTTCCAATATTTGCACTTTCTCCTATTGTTCAGCTAGTTTTCATGAGGTAATAGTAATTATTTCATGGGTTTGTATTCATGTGCTCGTTTGTTTGTGATATCTTTAAAACAGAGGAGTAAAAGTAATAAAGCTGTAGCCTACAATTAGGGTGGAATGTATTTTCGACAAATTTTGAACTTCAACATTTCATGCATAATTCTAAATTACTCTTTACACAGTCATACTTAATAAACAATTTCAAATAAATTAAGTTTTTCTGTACAGCTTACCATTTCTTTCTCTGATACTCGCTTTAATACTTAATGCTTCGAAGCAAAGAAACAACATTAGATATTCGGTTTGATGGGTCTTCACTTTGGACCACTATGACAGAGCGCGCCTTAAGCGAACAGAGACACGTCTATATTTGCTCAATAGCACAGATTGAACGAATCTGTGGGTTTTAAAGAACCTTCAGCAACGAAAAGGAAATGAATTACAAAAAAAGTAAGAATTGCTTGCCTACTTGCACTAAATCCACCACCAATCCAACGATTTCGTGCGGATCTTCATAAACCGTAAGACTCTCGCTAACTACATAAGTAAGTAAGCCAGCAGATTCCTTCTACTCTACATTGAGTCCATGGAAACCCACACAGTTATTCGATTACACAAGCACATCCGGATTAATATGAAATGAATGAATAAACAGACTCAAACATATGTACAACTTCTTATGTGGCACGCCCCCAAGTGTATTGAAAAATGTTAAGGACATGAGAAAATATTTGTTGTAGGCGATAATATTGGAGCGACTACAGCGCAGAGAGGGTGTGTAAGGAGCCGATACAACATACTTTTGCACGTTCTCTCAAGTGGGAGGGGTGAGGCGAGGTGCAATACAAGAGGAACTGTTGTCGCTGACATAGAGTTGGAGTGTGGATGGAAGACGGAATCGGAGAGCGTGTGGATCTTTGGGCATTTTGTGCATTCCTCCGTCTGGATAAACTTATCTCTTTTGCAGTTGTTGTTGTTCAGTGGTACGCATTTTCGTTAGTCTGATTTGTTGTATTGTCGTTTCCTAACCAAAAATGAAAACGATATACGAATTACCACAGCTCCCATATATTAAAATATGATTGTCTAATTTTGACTTAATCAATATTGACTTGAAATGTGTTATCGAGCATACTTTAGTTTAATGAAAAAAGTAAATGTGGACCTCAGTAAATATAAACAAAAGGGTAAACATAGGGTGGTGGAGCTCACTAAAGGCAAACAAATTGACTCACTCAAGTGAGTCCTAAAGTCAGGTCAATGACGCCGAGAAGTGTTGTTGACCTCGCTTAAGGTAAACAAAAGGGTCATTGACATCAAGAAGGGAAAAGGTAAAGGTAAACAAAGGTGGACCTCGCTAAAGGAAAACTTAAATGTGAACAAAGCGGGGTGTGGTGGACTTCGCTAAAGGTAATCAAAAAGGTTGACCTCAATAAAAGTTTTGTACCTCACTAAAGGTAAAGCGTCATTGACTCCAGGAAGAGTTCTTGTCCTTATGTTATGTTCTATCGAACAAAGCTCGGACTGATACCGGGAGCAGAAACTGATAAGAATAAACGCAAAATTTGTGGTTACTTGTTTAAATTTATTTTATATTATATATAATAAAGCGATAGACTTTATACCATATATATCGTTTAATATATGAAATATCGTAATAAAAATTGCGGAGTATCTTCCCATGACAATATTGTGCCATTGTGTCGAAAATAAGGAAAAGCGAGTAACTACTTCCCCTAACCCACATATATCTAATATAAAGATTTCCAGCCTTCCGTTGGACTTTATACCATATATTTTGGTCAATATATAAGTTATTCCTGTGAAACTCAGAGAGCATCTCTTTCTGATAACAGTGTGCTTATATGCTCCTGTTCCTATAAAATACATATAACGAGTTTTGTTATTCTAACAGACTTTATGCCGAATATGCTACCATCATAAAATGTTCTCAAGTGTACTTGAGTACACTTGATTTTAAGCCGTTTATTGTGGTCTATATATATGCTTTTTTAATGAAATTAAGTGGATATGTTTTCGTAAGCAAAATGGTTGACCGCGTTCTAAGCCCTTTCCTTTCCTTATTCCTAATATAATTTCCGTTTCTCTGGTTGGTTTTTTTCCTCATATACCTAATATATTGAATTAAGACATTTTGGTTGCGTTTACATCGCATATAGCATTTTAGTTAATTTGTTACATTTTGTTATAAATATCTCGGACACGAAGCAACATATAGTATGAAGTATAGTATACAGTATAGTACGAAGCAACACTCATAACGTGAGTCTATTACCTATAATATAAGTTAACAAGATACCAAATATGATTGTAATCCATTCAGGGTTTTGTTGAATAATGATCGTTGAATTCTAATGCAACATTTCTAATATAAAGTTTTTTCAACACCTGAAAGTGTTTCCCCTATTTTGATCCTTGCACTTTGCGAGAATAAAAAATGTTCGGTTACACCTGAACTTAGCCCTTCCTTACTTGTTTTGGACTGAAAAGTTTTTTCGGCATGAACAGTGATTATAAGAATAAAATATAATTGTATTTAAACATAAACGAAATTAACTTATGAAATTGAAAAAAATAACGCAATTAAAAACAACACAGTTGTTATTACAACTTTTTCCTACTTGATGCTTGGAAGCTCAAAGGTATTCGATTGATTGTTTTGTATGTTAGCTTTTCTATATATTTGCGCAAAATTGTTGTTATCGATAATACTTAAATGTCAAATTGCAACTGAAGTGGAGTTGAATTCTAAACCGTAGAGGGTTCATTAAAGTAGATTACCAAATCACATTTATTCGCAAGTAGCACTCACTTAGATATTCAGATTCAGATATACTGATAATACGTATTGCCCTTATTACGCAAGGCAAATAGTGTATTGGTCTGGATCTACTACCCGAGGCTACTATAAAAGTCAGGGTTGTTATGGAAACCAAGTCTAATTTGTTTAATTATTAGAATTGCAAACCACTTTTGATTTTCAATGGTGTCACAGACACTGATTGTTTTTCGTCTTTTAGAATATAAGCAAATCTTGTGACTCTATTTATCCATAGGACAAAACTAACAAACTAAAAATTTCAAAAAAATTTTATGAATTTTAAACAAAAATTTGTTTCAAATATTCTTTAAAAAAGAAAAACAGGATTCAAATGAGCAGTTATTGCAGTATTTACTTTATTGCAGGAAGAAAGTGGCATAAAAGTGAAAAGGATGATTTTACGGGATCAAAGGAATTCACTTGATTTTAAAGGGGAAATGTAAATCAGCGTCAGCAACTTTCCGAAACACACTAAAATTATATATAGATATGAGAAAGGTAAATGTTAAAGTATAGTTCCTTGAGGACTACACGAGGACGGTCCAATAGTTATTTGGTTATTTTATGGTAGACGGTTACTTCGCAACATAGTCCTTATTTAGCACGATATACTTTATCCAGGGTTTTTCTCCTCCAACTTCTTTAATCCGTCTGAAAAATGTTTTCTGGAGGTCCGAAGAGGAGCCTTCCGTGGCGACAATAACCTCATTTGACTAAAAATTCTGTACGCCGAATGACTTTTTCAAGTTTGGAAACAAAACAGGTCACAAGGGGGAGGCGGTTGATGTGGATCAACCAATTTGATCGTGGCGATGGTGAAAGTGCGCGGTCATGGTGGAAGAGCACTTTTTTCTTCTCCAAATGGGGCAATTTTTTATGCATCATGGATCGTTCAATAATTGGGGATATTTATTTTAACAGTAATAGAAACATGTGACCGTTTTGCATTTCTCCATGTAGCCGTTGTAGATCACACCTTGTGAATCCCTGAAAACTTGGTGTGTTGTGCACACCAGTGGATCCATGTTTCGCAGACGGCCACGAACCGCGCGGAATTTTTTCGGATTACGCTTATACGTGAACGCTGCAGTGAAATGATCTCACGGTTGCGCTTGTTGTTCAGCCAATACGAGGACGTGACAACACTTTTGTCCCGTTATACTCCGTGGTAGCCATTTTCGGAGCACCTGGGCGTAGTTCATCACAAACCGACGTGCGACCACATTGAAACTTGTTAAACTAATTTTTATACAGCATCCAAGCACTCTTTGACTTCACTGCGCGATTTCCCTTCCAAAAACAATAGTCGAACCGATTACCGGGCCAGGCCAGTACTATTCATTCGAATATGGCAATAGCTTTGGCGGAAGGCACACGCTTTAGCCTTTGATACCGATGATTACTGCAAAATTCGTTTCATCAAAGCAAAAACAAATCAAGACAAAAACCCCTACTGCGCATGGCTATCGACCACTAATCACAGACAACTGAGTATCCAGTGGCCATTTTCGTTGAATATCTTTAGCGAAAAAATTTATATTTTATACTTTATTTATTTATATACGTTTCCAATTTAATAATATAATAAATTTGATCACCAAAAAATTGCTGTTCTTTCAATACATTATAAAAATTTATTTTTATGCTCTTGCAACATGCTTCACAGAGTATAATAGTTTTATTCACTGAACAGTGCTTTGTAACGCCTAAAACTAATCGAAAGAGATATATAGTTATATACGAAAATGATCAGGATGACGAGACTAGTTGAATTCTACAGGTCCGTCTGTCCGTGTAAGCGATAACTTAAATAAAAACTGATATATCTTGATGAAACTTGGTATAAGTGTTTCTTGATACTCTGAGGAGGTTGGTATTGCTGATGGGCGAAATCGGATCTTTGTCACGCCCACAAATGCATGTAAGCAAATAAAGTGCTATAACTAAGTTACAATACTGAAATTTGGTACACATGATTACAGTCGGGCAAGGCATCTGCGGTTTAAAAACTTTTTCGAAAGTGAGCTTAGCCTCTCCCGCTAATAAGTTTTATGTAGATATCTCACAAACTACTAAAGTATATGCTGAAGATCAGCTCAACAACCAAAGCATTTAACCAAACTTGCTATAAACAATTCTTTGTAGCACTTGATCATACAGTGTGAAATCGGATAATAACCACGCACACCCCCCTTTTGGGGTTATGCTGAAAACTACTAAATTTGCGATAATTCACTAAATAAACGCTTCAGAAACATTAAATTTCTCAGTGAAGATAGCACAGAAGCACTGCATATGAATCGGTATAATAATTGGCGTGACAATTGACGTGGCCCTCCTTTTAGATGAAATCCGATCTCAGCAACTACTCAACCAATTTAAAAAAATTTTGTTGCTTAAAAGTATCTTGACAACTTTAGCTTACGCTTTGAAATGCGTAAATCAGACTATAAACATGCCTCCTTTCCATATAGCACAATTTTAAAGTGTATCTGATTCTTTTACTTTAAAATATATAACTCGAGCACCTATAAATAAAACTTTTCACTAACAGTGCCTTTATGGTGCGGCATTTTTTATGGTCGAAATCGGACATTCACTTCTCAAGGCCTCATATACCGAGTGTGAGGACCTCAGTTCCTATTCCTGTTCCTATTCCCGAAAATATCGGTCAATATCTGAGATATTTAACGAAATTCGGAGAGTATTCGGAGTATTTTTCTGATAACATTGAGTCAATACTTTCCTTAACCCTCATATACCTAAAATAAGAATAAAAAATTACGCTTCCGGTCGGCGTTATGCCGTATATATTATCGGCTATGTCTATATTTTGTATATAGTTTGTAAATAAAATTATTGAAATCGGTTCACGAATTACTCCAGCCCTCATATACTTCATATAATGATTTTCGTTATTCTAGTAGACTTCATGCCGAATAATTGTGAGCTATCTTAATAAAATTGTGTGGAAACATGTTCTCGAGCATACTGAAAATATGCTCTCTAGCCCCCATATACAATATAGCGATTTCATAATTCTGTTGACTTTATACTGTTTACATTGATCGATTTTACATTTGCTCGAGATTTTAATAAAATTAACTGGACCCGATTTCCTAACACGTTGCGGTTTAGCGCTAAATATGAATGAAATCGATCTAGACCTTGGTCTAGACCCCATACCAAAATGATTCCCGCTTTTCTGGTTGACTTTTCCTTCATTACGCAATATACCAAATTTCGTTCTTTTGATTGATGTTATACCGCATATACAGAAAATATCTGAACAAAATTAAGCGAGAATATTTCGATTGGAAATCGACAAATGTGTTAGAACGTGTCAGTAAAGAGGCCAAATTTTTTATATGAATTTTGAATATGTATGCACATATGAAAAAATGTAATTGAATGAACTTTGCAGAGTTGGAGTATATAGTCCCGTTGTAGGACATCGCAATGATAATTGGATATTTAAAGAAAGAAATATACATATGTATGTAGATAAAACATGACACGGGAACAACTTGTTAAATATACAAACCAAAATTGCAAAGAAAATTCCTTATGACAAAAATCAAATAAAGTTATTAAGAAAGTTATTAGAAAGGCTAAGTTCGGGTGTAACCGAACATTTTATACTCTCGTAATTTGCAAAAATCAAAAGCGGAAAAATATTTTCAGGCGCTGGGAAATTTTTATTTTAAAAATGTTTCAGTGAATGGATTTTAATCATATTTGGCATCTTATTCACATATACATACTATAAATCATATACTCACTTTGGTTCATTATTAAATTTTGCTTTATATCCGAGATATTTATATTAAAATCAATCAAATTCTCACAAATGTAAATATGTAGTGAATAATCAGCATATTAGCGCTACTAGGGCTAAGGGCTAAGGGCTAAGGGTTTTTTCGGCTTTGCATATTTACCAAGTTGTTGTCATATCATGTTTTATCTATATTCCTTTCTTTAAATATTTGATCTCGTATGTATAAGATTAGAAATCCACTTATATTGGCCATGTCCTAGGGCGGGATCATATATTCCAACTCTGCAAGCTTCATTCAAATACATTTTTCCACACGTGCATACTCGTCCACATTCAAAACTCATATAAAGTAATTAGTCAATATTACTGACATGTTCTATCTCATTAGCCAATTACACATCGCCAGTGTTAAGATGGTCCAATTTTTCTCATTATCTGACATATCCATTAGGGGGCATATGACCACTCAGTAGGAATTAAAGCCATGTTTTGATGGGAATAAATAAACATGTATGTACTGTATGTATTTAATGTGTGGAATTATTTACAAAATATATACAATATACGTATGTTCATATATACAAGTATGCATAACTACTATGTTGACCAGCGTCGAAGGCGCCATGAACAATTGTACATTATTTGCGCTCTTTGGAATACTGTGGATAAAGTAGTACAGGAACCGGCAAATTGCATTTACACTTTTTCTGAGAGCGGAGCAAAAAGTTGTTGCCCGATCATGCGCTCTGTCTCGATCGTTTGTTCTCCCTTTTGTATGTGCCTTTATGCGTCTTTATGCGAGTGTATGTTTTGAGTAACCACACATAACCACACATACGTAACTTTTTGAATGCTTTAAATTAGGCTCTTCTGTCTATTTTAACTCAGTTCGATATTGGATTCCGATAGAAATAATGGGTGTTTAATGCACGCGTCGTCGCTACGGTATTAATGAGAGCGACAGTGACAGTGACAGTGACAGTGACCGTCGATTGTAATAGCACAGAAGTCAATCATAAATTTGATACTTTAAATCGAATTATTTGTTTTCCCTATCATTGTATATAAAATTGAAACTGAAATTTCCTGAGACAATGTTAAATGTAAAGTATTCCGGAAAGTAGAAACCAGGAGCGTTGTAAGCGAAAACCCGAAGTGAATCAGTATAAACGCGTCATTTAAAAAATGTTGAGGAAGCCAAGTACATATTTATATGAATACAATTTATATATTATTACATGTATGTGTGTATATATGTGCGTGAGAGCATTTTTTTAATGTAATTTTTTGTGTCAGCGTGTGACTGGGGTCAATCCCTTGTAAATAAAAAATATATTTACCCATATATATGTATCTATACAAATTACAGATAATCATATCAATACTTAAATATCAATTAAATAAAATATTTATGTACATATTTATATAAGCATGAAAGCAAGTAAAGCTTTGTATTAATGATTCAGTTTTCGTAAAAATTTTTAGGAAATGCTTAAAGATTAAAAAATATTTCCAACTACCACACAATAAATACAAAATTAGCATAACTCATAACATTACAACTAGGGTGAAAAGGATTTTATTGATTTTTTCTTTTGACTGAGGAAATAGAAGGTAATTTGAGCTAAAGCTGTTTAACCGAAATTTATTCAATTATTAGTGTCACAACTTAGAATAGCACTCTTTACTGCATAAATTAAAAAAGTGATAGAGGTGATAGGAAAAATATTCGGAAAGTTGGAGATGTCATCCATAAATTCATTTAAATGAAATTGGTGTTTGAAAATTATGTATTTTGTTGCTTTTGTATTTACTATATATGTTTCGGAGTACATCTGTTATTAACGCAGAAAGTTTGAGAAAAAATATCAATATCGTTAAATACAATACAAAAAGGGTTCCAAATAACACCAATAGATTTATAATAAATAAGTTGAGGATTATTAAAAACAATGATTCGGTAATCAATTTTAGTACCGAACGGTTTCTACTCCGACATGTTTCAAGCTTCAATTTCACTAGAGCATACAGGAAAGCATACAGATAATATTATAAACTACAATACTAATATTAAAGCAAGTGAGGCAAGGCTAGGTTCTTTGAACAGTCGAAAATTATATAGACTCGCATTTAGGACGAATTAAAGGCGTGTGATATTGGCATCAAATTACGCGGAAATATTCATTTATTTATTGTCCCATTATTTATTTATTGTAAGCTAATGGCATAGGGTATTTTCGACCATTTTTATATAAAAGTTGCGGTCTCGTATGTTAGAGACTAGTTTTGCTAAGTTTAAGTTCCGATATCTCCATTGATGTTTGAGGTACCTATTGCAAAGTAAAAGTGTATATAATTGTAGGAAGTGATACTATTTTCAACTTCATTTATTGCAATCAAATTTTGTTGACATAGGTAGATATTAAATAGTTTGTGTGATATGTATATTAAATTGTTTTGTAGAAGTGACAATGATTCGATTCCGCCAATATTCAATACTCCCCCCAAGTTTCATCAAGACATTTTGATATTTACTATTACAATTAATCGTTTTTTAATTTACATTCGGAAATCAATTCGTCTCATCATCCAAAACACGACAGTGGACAACGTTTTCGATTTCATGAAATCAGTAAATCTTTGCCAACCTCGTACTAGTTCGGAATCATAGAAAATATACGCAAATTTTCATTGTAAGGACATCACAATTTTAAATTCATCGGTTGCTTGTACAAAAAATATCATTAACACGAACTAGTAATAAGATGAAACATTTTTGCACTAGTGAATTTCCACAGAGGTGTATCTGAAACGTGCACACGCGCACGGTCGGTCCGTATTGTTACATTGCTATAGTTTTATACTTCATTCATAAAATCTATTCAGCGGATGAATGAACATATTGTATATATATATGAACATATATGTACTTACTATAGTTGCCTGAAGCATAACGAAAACGGAACGTAAAAGGGAATAAAAATTAAAAAGTTGTTTTTCGTCCGCAATAAAACAATGTGGTGTGGCATTACCTACATACACACATATGTACAAAAACTATGATACGAGTAGCAAAGTTTATCAATTAATTACGAATTAATGGTACACAGAAAGCCATAGATTCTATGAATTCAAAACAATTCAATATTTTTCTTATTATCATCAATTAACGATTTTCGAGTCAAGTCTTAAAAGGTTATTGTAGATAATTACATCCATGTGTTGTATGTTGTGTAATTTATGTTTGGAGATTAGCTCCTTCGGCATTGGTCGGAAATGACATCGCTTCAACAAAGAAATATAATTTTAATTTAGCAAACCGGAAAGCACCCACTATACCAAATTTGCAGCATCTTCAAAACCAATTTCTGACCAGCTTCGATATTAATAATCAAAAAACAGACATGACCGTTGGCGTTAAATTTTAAGTGTATGCAACAGGTGTCAAATGCAAATGTGATTTGTTTATTTAATGTATTACTTATTTATATTGACGTTTGTTGGCAATTCATTTGTTACTTTTCTACTGTGTGATATATTGTCGTCAAACATTGATATTATTCTCAAACTTAAAATATTGGTTGACGTCTCTTAAAGCAAGGTAAGCGAATAAGCGAGTTATGTCCGTTCTAACGAGCTCTTTTGCTAAACGTGTGATTGTGGTATTGCTTATTTTAGTTTTATACAGATTATGCAATATGCTCCCAAAATCAATTTCCGCCAGTTGCCCATCCCATTTTATAGCTTTGTTTTTTTAATGGACCGTCATATCCATCGTCGTCGATGGATGCTTCAGGTCCATTGTTTTCTCCATTTACTGTGTTTACTGTTAAGTGTTTCTTCTTAAGTAAGGTGTGCACTGGTCGTCTTTTATTAACCGTGTTGCAAGCGGGTCATATTGTGCAACATGTAGACAATGTCGAGAAGTATTGAGTATTTTTATACTATCGCAACAAGTAGCAACAGTGTATAGTAGTTTTGTTCACCACACGATTGTTTATAGCACCTAAAATTAATAGAAGTAGACATGGAGTGATATATATCAAAATGATCAGGGTGACCTGACGAGTTGAATTCCGAATGAACTTGGTACACATATATCTGGATACTATAAGAAGGTTGCTGTTGCAGATGGGAGTAATCGGAATATTGCCACGCCCTCAAAATTCCAATAATCTAAAACCGATAAAGTGCTATAACTAGGCAACTATTATTACACAACAATTACTACTATTATTACAACAATTAAGATACAAACCTATGATTTGGTACGGGGAATCGCAGTAGTGAAGGGCATCTGTTCAAAAATTGTTTAAAAGCGGATATGGCCCCGCCCCCTATTAGGTTTAATGCACATATCTCACAACCTACTAAAGCTACAATATAGCAACCAAACGTGCTCAGAGCAAGTTCTTAGCATACACTAGGATAATTAGTGAAATCGGATAACCACGCCCGCCTCTCATACAAAGATTATATTGAAAGTTACTAAAAGTGCATTAACTCGCACCGCCCACTTTTCGGTTAAATCCTATACTAATCTAAGGAACGACTACACCTTTTTCAACCAAATTCTGTGCATGGCATTGCTTTGATATTTTCATGTTATAGTGTGAAAATTGGCGAAATGGGAAAACGACCACCCTACTTCCCATATAACACAATTTTAAACTCAATCTGATTCTTTCACTTTGCAGTATATAGTTCAAGCAACAATTTTGATATCGGAATAAAACTTTGCACAATTAGTGCCCTCATGATATGCCTCCAAAAATAGTGGAAATCGGACTATTTCCTTTCAAGCCTCAAGATACCGCATGTATGGCCTTCAGAGCCTATATCTGACTTTTTACCTTTTTAAATATCAGTCAATCTGTCAGATATATTAATGAAATTCAGAGAGCATATTTTATTTTGGAAATAATGTCGGATGTGTAAATATATAGAGCCTGTTTATATAGGTCAATACGTGTGATATCTTAATGACATTAAGTGGCTTTCTTAATCAGAATATAGTTTAGCGCTAATATAATGGTTTAGGATTCTCTGATTGAGGTTTTCTTAATAAACCCAATATATTAACTTTATCTCTTTTGGTTGAGTTTATATAACATATATCTTTGAGTTAATTGGGTTGACTTTAATATAATATAAATATTTCGGACACGACGCAAAATGTAGTAATGAAACTGAGTCTACAACCTATAATATAAGAGAAAATTTAGTAAGTTAGTAAGATGCCAAATATGATTATAATCCAATTACGTATTCTTACGCAACATTCTTCAATATAAGGTTTTGTCAATACCTGAAAATATGTCCCGACTTCGGTCTATGAATATTGCGAGAGTATAAAATGTTCGGTGACACCCGAACTTAGCCCTTTCTTACTTTTTTATTATTATTTTAGAAAGTAAATCCTCATTTCAAACTAATTTTCACCAAAAATAACTAATAAGATATGATTTGGTGCAAAATTGCATATTTTTAATCTAGTAAGGACTTCTTAATACCGTTCAACTACCAACTCCGTAATATATTAAAATAGATAAAGACAACTGTGGAAACTGCAAAAAGACGTAAAAAGAATATTATTAATCGAGGTTGGTGTAAATCGGCCAAGTATTTGAAGATATGAAATTTCTCTCAAAAGAAAAGGTAGAAAAATTAAATTGTAGTATTAACAACACTGACAAATGTTTTAATTTATTGCAGTTGCATCTTCAGTCCTATTAAGAATTTTTAAAACATGCTGCAGTTGAGAAGTTTTAAATAATGCACACATTACCTTGTTTAAGTTAATTAGCAAATTTCAAGTTCATCACATCTTATTGATAACCATTAAAGCGGTTAGAGTAAATTTGTGTAAAAAACAAGCAAGGAAGGGCTAAGTTTGGGTGTAACCGAACATTTTATACCCTCGCAATTTATCTTTTTGTGATAATTCACAGTTTGACCGATTCATTCGATATAACTATATACTATATACTATATTTCACTGGAATAACGGAAATCATAATAGTTATATAAGGACTGGGGTTATTCGTGGACCGGTTTCACCCATTTTCGCCATTAAACTATATAGTGTCCAAGATTCTACGATGCTCACATATTGACCGATATACACATATAGTGTAAAGTTAACCGGAAGTTCAAAAACTCTTATATTAGATGGTACAAGGGCACAATATTTTATGTTTTGGAAAGTATTAACCCGATTTGACCTATTTTGGAAACAAGGACACAATATTAACAGAGAAAGATCATCTCTGAATTTCAATAAT
This sequence comes from Bactrocera minax, assembly GCA_021498325.1. NCBI lineage: Eukaryota > Metazoa > Arthropoda > Insecta > Diptera > Tephritidae > Bactrocera > Bactrocera minax. Next base: position 931,777 of record JAKEEE010000019.1, on the reverse strand, counting down.
ATGTCTCAGAGATTTACCGCTATAAAAGATCAGGCATAGGAACTGAAGTCCACATATTTGGTATTTGAGGACTTGAAAAGTTATAGTCCAATTTCGACAATTTTTAGACGTGTGAAGGATTACCTCGAATGCTGTATTATACAATATCTTTTTTAGAAAGTTTTATACAAATATCTTCATTTGTGCTTGATTTATTTTCTTAAAAGAGAAAGAATCAGAGGGAATTTAAAATTGTATATTATAAATTATATGGGAAATAGGCGTGGGAACATAAAAATATCAGAATAATGTTACGTAACAAATTTAGTTGAAGTTGGTTGAATAGTTCCTGAGATAGAGGATTTCACCTGAAGGTAGGCGGTACCACGCCCATTTACCAATTTTTATATCGATTCCTATGAAACACTTAAGTACCCTCTTCATTATGAAATTTAATGCTTTTCACATTATCTGAGAAGGTGCTGGAGCGATTTGTCCGCAGCAGGTTTGGTTAATATAGCTTTAGTGGTTTGTGAGATATTTACATTAAACCTATTAAGGGTCGGGGAAACTATCAATTTTTAACAATTTTTGAGTTGTAGGTGGTACCCTTTCTTCTGGTCCCCTTGAGTTGTAGGTGGCCCTTCCTATTACAACTTTATGTACTAAATAATTGTTTTATATCTTATTTTATTGCTTAGTTATAGCACTTTATATGTTTTCGATTAACGACAATTTGTATACCAACTTCCTTATAGTGCTAAAAAAAAACGTGTACCAACTTTCGTCAAGATATTTTAATTTTTACTCAAGTTATCTCTTGCACGGACGGAAAGACAGATATCCGAATCATCTGGTCATCCTGACCGTTTTGATATATTATATATAACTTTATATCTATCTCGATTCGTTTCAGTTGTTGCAAATAACCGTTAGGTGGATAAAACTATTATACTCTATTGCAACATGTTGCGAGAGTATAATAAGGCATGCCAACGTATAAAAACACTTTTGTCCAATTATCGTTATGAAATCGATGAACCGATTGATAAGAATCTTCCAAACTTAGAATGGAGCTGTTCACCTATATTTTACCTTCAATTCTACAATGGTTGTGTATTTGCGGAGCCGCGACACCCGATCATTTATACGGTAAGTAAACAGAAATGTCTTTATGTTTATTTTATATTATTTTTATGTTTATATATAGACGCTTATGTTGTCTTTACAAATCTTTATAATTCTACGCGTGTTCGTTTTTGTTGCTATTAGGGCTGCATTCAGATGAGCTCAAATCGGGCACAATTGTTATTCCAAAACGAGTGAATGAAAATGGCGGTTTTCTAACTTTCGATTTGGCGTATCGACATAAACGGAATTATTGCCATCAACATAGCCGACGCCGACGAAATATTGCTAAAACCCTCAGTAAAATTCATTACCGACTGGATATGGATAATGGAACCATGCATCTTGATTTAGAGTGAGAATTCAAATAATTAATTTCTTTAATATTGGACTAGTTTTGAATGTAATGCATTTGCCGATATATTATACATAACATTACATTTTGGTGATTGTCATCAAAAATGTAGACCTCATACTTATTTCCTGGCTCCGAACTTGGTAATTGAGAGGCATCGGCGTGATATTCGTTCGCGTAAGGCGGCTATTCCAAGCGCAGACTGTCATTTTCATGGAAAAGTGCGTGGGCAGGAGGAATCTAATGTGGCGATATCAACGTGTGAAGGGTTGGTGAGTTTAACTCGACAATAAACAACATTGCATGCCATATTTGCATATAATACCAAACATATGATCGATCCCCTCAACAAACCTCATAAAAAGTAAAATTTTCTTAAAAATAATTTATTGAAATCATACAGAGAGAGAGAGAGAGAGACTTTGTGCTTAAATGTGTAAATTATATTTAGTTGCTTTTCAAATAGAACTATTTTAGTTTTACATGAGAACTGTGATAGTGGTAACTAAATCTACGTACTACTGATAACTGCTGGTATGACGAATATGGGTTTGTGAAAAAGGAAATTTTAAAATTATTGAAAATAAAAAATGGTTTTCTGCTGAAGTAATCTTCATTCGGTCAAACTTTTCTATTCTGATTATCTTCTTACTGAGCTCGCGGAAGTTTCTTCTTATGGGTAATTATGGGAATTTTCAATCCGTATTTTTAAACTTGGAAAGTGGATGTGACATATTTATTTCAAGTTATTGGTATATTTCGTTCAAAAAAGTAGTGGTAATTTCTGGTCAACCACTTAAGCACGAGAGTTGTAGAAAAATCTAAACTTAAAAATTAAATTTGATTTACTCATATAAGGTCTGGTTTAAAAACCCTCAAATAAACTTTTTTGAAGAATACCTTTAATTTAAATAATTTAAACTATTTACCACAATATCAGGTTGGTCATATAAAGACGAAACGTCATGAATATTATATTGAGCCCTCGAAAAACGACCCAGCTGACAAATCAAATGGACATCCTCATGTTTTATTTCAGAGATCGTCTTTGAAACCAAAGGTAAAACGAAAAAAAATACGTATGCACATGTAAATAAACATACCCATATACATATATATGTACGACTGTATTATAAAATAAACCGCATCTTCAGAAGTCATCTCCGCACTTTTCAGAAACACCATTCAAATTATAAGCAGCGAGAAGAATTGATTAGCAACTGCGGCACTAAAGAACCGAAAAGGTATATTGGGACACGTCTGGAATGGCAAGCGCATGGGAAAGTATGAACAATCCAAATTTAAAATAATTTATACATATATATTATATTCAAAGAGCAATTTGGTATTAAAAAATGTGAATGAATTGAATTTATATGTTTAAAACAATATTGCTCCAATATAAAATTGTTATTAAAATTCTACCTAATAATAAAAATAAATATGAATCCCTTATTTGAACGAATGTATGTATATTCTCCAAGGTTAAAATTCAAGGGGGTCGAAAATTAAGACAAAAATATTCATTCCGCTCACATCATCGCCATCACCAACATTCAATTAAAGGCATGCAAAGAAGATATTCCAGGAAATTTAATCAGTCTACACGAATTAAATTCAAATATAAGACAGCTTCAAATGACATTAACACAGTCGGTGGCAACCATTTTCCTTCTGATTTCACGTTTCAAAGTCAAAATGTTACCTCAGATTATGAGAAAAACAATATTGACAAAAACAATGTAAATACGAAGGACGTGAAGCGCAGAAAACGTTCAATTAGCAGTCCACGTCATGTGGAAGCGTTAATAGTGGCGGATGCAACCATGGTCGCCTTCCATAGCAAACTGGAGACATATCTACTCACCATAATGAATATGGTATCGGCGCTTTACAAAGATCCCAGCATAGGCAATTCAATTGAAATTGTGGTCGTCAAAATAATTTTGTTTGAGGACCATGAAGCTCATCCCGATTTAAATCTTACGCAAAATGCGCAAAAGAATTTGGATAAATTTTGTAGGTGAGTTAAAGGGAAACGATTATTTGAGCCGCACATTTACCAGTATAAAATTATTAATGCCGTTATATTCATGTACTTACAATTTCTGTTGAATTGTAATTGTTGTTTACCAACAAAATATTTTTGATTTAAATTAGAGGTTTCTTCACCGGGTGGTTTTTTAAAGGAACCCAAATGAATGTAGGTACACGTCTGCTTTCGAGTAATTTAATTGCGATTAATTTTGTCTGAGTAAATGTTTTTGAGAGGAAAGATTGTGATACTAAATTTTTATATTCAAAATATTATATAATATAATTATAAATGTACGGAAAATCATTTGTATATTTTTTTATATTGTAAATGGTATTTGTAATAAAAACGTGCATGTATATACCACTTTGGTAATTTTGTGGCAACATACCAGATGGCAGCACAAACTGAATACGGTCGGTGAAAATGATGCATATCATCATGACGTGGCGATACTTATAACGCGGACGAATATTTGCGGCAACAACTGCATGTGAGTAAAATATTCAAGTAAATTGAGTAGACCCCTCTTTTGACTTACTGTGTACATATGAATGTGTATGTGGTACTAGATTTTGTTTATTTTTTTTTCGAAAATTCTAGGACCCTCGGACTGGCCAATGTGGGTGGCATGTGTAAACCGAAGCAATCGTGTAGCGTTAACGAAGACAATGGGATCATGCTGTCGCATACGATTGCACACGAATTGGGACACAAGTAAGTAAAAGTTTATTTTGATTTATTTTTATTACTCACTGTACTCACTGTATCACTTTACTACACTACTACTACTTTACTTACACTATTACTACTTATTTCCACTTACTTATTTTTTATACTCTCGCAACATGTTGCACAACAGAGTATAATAGTTTTGTTCACCTAACGTTTGTTTGTAACACCTAAAACTAATCGAGAGATATAGAGTTATATAGGTATATCAAAATGATCGGGATGACGAGACGAGTTGAATTCCGGATGTCTGTCTGTCTGTCCATTCGTACAAGCGATAGCTTGAGTAAAAATTTAGATATCTTGATAAAACTTGGTGCACATGCTCCTTGGCACTCTGAGGAGGTTGGTATTGCAGGTGATATTTTTTATAATACAGGGTGAAAATCGGCAAAAACGAACGAAGATCGGTCAATCTGTGAGATACGTGTATTAATGAAATTCAGGGAGCATCTTTTCCTGATGACCGAATGTCCTTGTGACCAAAATGAGTAAAATCAGGTCAATACTTCCAGTAGCCCCCATACACTTAATATAAGACTTTTTGAACTTCCGGTTGACTTTACACTATATATGTATATCGGTCAATATGTGAAATACCGACGAAAATGAGTGAAACCGGTCTACGAATTACCCCAGCACTTATATACTACCTATAATGATTTCCGTTATTCTAGTGAACTTTATGCCAAATTAATCTGTCAAATTGTGAATTATAATAAGATAAGATAAATTGCGAGAGTATAAAATGTTCGGTTGCACCTGAACTTGGCGCTTCCTTACTTGTTTTAATTTCGGTCCTTTGATTTAACTACGAAACTCGGTCAACCTCTTCGAAAACATTTAAATTTATTTTTTAAAAATTCCAGTGAAAAATCGAAAATCAGTATTAAATATTTAAATTTTGTTTTCAATTTCCTAAATTTTATAGTATGTAGTAGTACTTGTTCGCTTTTAGACGACAATTATTATTCCGACAGAATCAGTATAGTATTATTTTATCGATAGACTGCATATCTCTCATACATTTATTTGTCTTAAGCCCATTGGGTCGCGTTTAGAAAATTTATAACTTGAGTTCAAAAAAAAAAATATTATTTATATATACATATATATTATAAAATAACCACGCTTAACTGTTTACCATCTACGCGTAGTTTCGGAATGTTTCATGATACAGCGAAAATCGGATGCCATCCTCGAGTAGGTTCAATTGTCCACATAATGACACCGACATTTGGAGCAGATACTTTACAAGTTTCCTGGTCGAATTGTAGCCGGAAGTATATTACACAATTTCTCGAGTACGTGTGTGGCCGGCAAATTTTGTCACAGTTCATTTATATGGATTTATCACAATATATTTGGATTTACAGTCAAGGTTTCGGCGATTGTCTAGATGATACACCCACTCCCAAACGAAAATATGTTTACCCAGCTCTACCTCCAGGTGTACTATTCGATGTCGAAACGCAATGTCGTCTGCAGTTTAATCTAACGGAATCCGACGTCAACGCATCGTCATGCACATCTATGGATGAAATTTGCTCAACATTGTGGTGCAGAGTAAACGGCGAATGCATAACAAACTTACGTCCTACAGCACCGGGAACAAGTTGTGCTGATGGAAAGGTGAATAATTTATTAAAGATTTTTGTTTTTCATAAGGATAGCTTTTTTTTGTGCTGGGTTGTTTTGTTTTTTTTAGGGTTGTCACAATGGAAAATGTATACCAAATGAGCAAGCTCTCCCTGTTAATGGCAGTTGGGGGGCATGGTCTAAGTGGAGTGATTGTTCGAGAACTTGTGGCGGAGGTGTGTCGACTCAAAAACGTGAATGCAACAATCCGGTGCCGGCGAATGGAGGTCTCTTTTGCATTGGTGAAAGAAAAAGGTTCGTCGTGCACTTGGACTTGTGTGTACTCTTAGATCTTAGATATTCTATATAGGCAGTATTTACAGATATAAGATATGTAATCATCAGTCATGTCCGGTGGATGAAGTCAGTTTTCGGGCACACCAATGTTCCAAGTACGACAATGTGTATTATCAGGGTTCACTGTACAAATGGTTACCATTCTTCGATAATAGTAAGTACTTGTAATTTAGAATTAAATCTCCTTCCCTTTTTTTGAGATGCATAGATAAATGCCTATTTTGGGGTGTGCAGAGAATCCTTGTAAGCTGCTGTGCACTGATGTTGACGATACTATCATTGCAAATTGGGGAGACACAGTGAAGGATGGAACGCCTTGTGGTGTTGGCACCAATAATATGTGCATCGATGGAATATGTAAGGTGAGACAACATAATGGAACATTTATTATATTTTCCAAAATCAAAGAACACAAACAATATGGATTGATTTAGAAAGTTGGATGTGATTGGGTTTTGGATTCCAACATGCATGAAGATCAATGTGGAGTGTGCGGAGGAAAGAGCGATAGATGTAAATTGATAAAAGTGAGTAAGTAATGAAAAGCAAAGTTTAAAGATCTCCTTAAAAAAAACAATACGTTTGTATAAATTAAAATATTTCAGGACGTATTTGAGGAGAACTTAAAAATAACTGATGGGTATGTCGAGATTGTAACCATTCCTTCGAAATCTCGTCATATTATCGTAAGACAAGTTAGCAATTCGAAAATATTTCTCGGTCTTTCAATGGCGAATAGTAGTCATTTTTACCTAAATGGTGATGGACTTATATCTATGCCAGGGGAGTTCAGAATCGCAGGCACGGAGAGTTTATATGATCGAATAGATCAGCAAGAGATCATAAAAATACCTCAACCGATTGAAAATGCTATAACAGTGCATGTAAGTTTCCAAGAAAAAATCGAATTATGTCAGCTTTAATCCTCATAAATAAACGCGATAAATAGGTATCAAGTTTAAAATTTCGAAATGTTCAAATTAAAAATAAGAATTTATTTAGCAATGTGTGTCTGTCCATGTAAGATATACCCTGAGTAAAAATTTACTCTAATGAACTTATTAGGCGTTGTTCGATAATACCATTATATAGCGCTATAATACAATCGACAATTAAATTAAAACTCAGAATTGGATAGAAGGTCACAGTGAGAAGGAGCATGTGTCACCACTTTATATTTTAATGTACAAGTGGGCTAAATCGAATAATAGCGATTTTCAGAAGAGAGTTGCCACATACCGAGAGATTAACACTAGATGTGCTAAGTTTCAATGATAATAAAGATAAATTGAAATGCAAAGTCAAATGCAAATGAACTGATGAAGTTCAAGGCGGTGGTATGTGGGAAGTTGGCAAGGATGTGATTCAATCTCTCCAATTTGAGTTGCACCGAACTGGGCATCAGGAGCAATGGTTGTACTAAATAGATCTAACCATTTGAGAGATATGAAATTTTCTCTAAGTGGGTAGTGTTTATTTTCTACGTCTCTTTTCCAATTTATTTACTTATTTTTTTATGATCTTTTATTGAGTTTGATGTTTATGATTTAATATTTTTGTTGCTATGTTTTACAATGATCTACAGTATTTTTGCTTACCATAGTGTGTTGGAATACCAAAACAATAAATACAATACAGTTCATACCTTCTTTAAGCCCCCAATTACCAAATTCTTTGATTAACATCGCTCTGTTGATTGGTTTGATTTACGACGATCGATAGGTTCATATTTTTTTTTTTATTTTAATGCTCTTTACTTTTCTAATCAAACTAATTACGAGTTCATCAATTGTCAGGCAATAATTCGAGGGAACGGATTAAATACTAGTATTCGTTATGAATTTGCCTTGCCCGCACTAAATAATTCGCAAGGAGTACGGTATTCCTGGAAGTTGGGTAATTGGACCGATTGTACCAACAATTGCGGAGGCGGAGTCCAATATCGAGTAGCACAATGTTATGCAGATGGAGAATGTAGGGAAAGTGTTGATTTATAAAAAATCTGAATTCAATGTTGCGCCTTCTTCCACTTAGTAACACTTAGTTCCGAATATTGTTGGACCTTTGCACAAAACAAGAGACCAATGCGACGTATACGAGTGTGCAATAAACATCAATGCCCGGTCCATTGGTGGACTGGTCCATGGCAATACTGTCCAGTAACCTGCAAATGGTCAGAGGACTTGTCGCCTGCAAGGCGTCGCATTGTCATGTGTCTGGATCAAAATGAAGTTGTTGTCGAGGATGACCATTGCAACATGGCGCTAAAACCTCCGAGTACAGAAAACTGCAGCCATAATTTACCTATGTGTAAAGTAAGCGATAATATCGAAAATGTTGTTTTGCAAAAGCAAAACCTATAAAGTATTAGTGAATTAGTATTCGCAGCTTCCGCCGAATCAAATACATAAAATTATATAAATATAGTAAATAGATTTATATTGCTTATGAAGTTATTTATGATTGCTCTTAGGAAATGTGTGCATGTAGATTTTCAAAAATCGTTGTAACAGTTAGTGATAAGATTCTTGTACTTACATAATATTTTTTACAACAATAAAATTGTATAATATTTAATGTATCTCAATCGATTAAATTTCTAACTAAATTTCAGTTAAATTATGTTTACACCAAATTTGTTTGATTGACCAAAAATGAACGGAACTCTAGCTTACAATGGAAGTAACAAAGGTAAGCTTTTGAATTTGTTATTATTTCTTGCATCACGGGGATGTATAAGTATCTTCTCGAATGTACTTCTCTTCTGAATTGCGCAAAATAACCTACTCGTATATTGTCGAGAAGTTTTCTTAGGTACGTTTCCAACACTGAGGTGCTTACAGCTATTTGAGCTATAACTTGGGAATGTTATCGTATTGATGCATTTGTGGATTAAAATCTTGTATTGTCTGGCATTTTAACAAAATGGGCTATTTTATCTTTGGGCACTTTGTAATTGTGCATCCAGCGACTGCCTTTCCGTAATGAGCCGTCAATTCCATCCTTCCAAACACCTTGTGGCAAGTAAACTGTAAATCGAAGTAAAAAACAATCATCAATTTGGTATGCATATATGAGCTAATACATTTAAATTGAGAGAGCATAACATTAAATCAATTATACCTTCTCGCTCATCCGAATTTTTTTCTAAAATTGGAGCCACAATCAATTCCTCTCCTACTGAGAATTCGTCATTTACATGTAAGCAAGCCGGGTCATGAGGATCTAGCATCCAAAGTGGCCGCACCAATGGTAATCCTTCGTTCATTGATTCACTCAGATACTTCTTCAATAACGGTATAACAATTTTCTGCCGTATGGACATCAATTCCTTAGCCTGGTCAGTTATGTAATCACTTTTATATTCGGATGGCAAATGGCTAAATTGCATGGACGGCATAAACGTCATTAATTGCATCCAGCGAATGAAAAGATCCTGTTCGACGAGTTCTGGCTGACCCAGGGAGTAAAAGGACACCATTTTTTTTAAAGTGCGATTAACATAATAGTCGCCGCCAATGGCACCTGGTAAAACGAAAGGATAGCCATTTATGCCGTTGTTCAAAACAACGGTTAACAATTCACGCAAACCCTCCCACGAAGAATTTGTGGGTGGTGTGCTGAGGAAGGTTGGTGGCTTTGGGACAACACTTGCGCTGGATACACCAATAAAGCCAACACTTTCCATGCTGCTTGTAAAGATTCTGGCATACATATCGGGATTGTCCAGAGTCGTTCGACACTGATAATAATGCGGTAGATTATAGCTCGTACCAAGATCCAAATAAAAACTGTCCACTTGGTACTCTTCCTTTAGCTTTTCCAATTTATTCCGTAGCCATGGTATTGAAGCGTTATTCGTAATATCTAATACTCCGGCACTTGATGAACTCTTGTACCGCGTAAGCGCTGGAATACTTCTATCCGAGTGGCGTTCATAGATAAGCAATTTGTTTTTAACGGCGTCCTTGAAATTTGGACTATCCGTACTGATAAAAGGCTGAATTGTGAAAACCACTTTAAAACCTCGTCGATGTAGTACCTCAATGGTATCCTTGAGAGTGGGGAAGCGTTCTTGATCAATAATGAAATCTCCAATGTTTTTTTGCCAGAATTCATTTACTAAAATATGACCCAAACGCATAAAACCCATCGCGATAACATCTTCCGAATAATTGTATATAGTTGTTTCATTAATTGATGTCACTTCACTTTGAAACGGTATCTTCCATACGGGTTCTTCAATCAGTGAATGCAGAGTATAGATATCAGATTCCTTTAGGCCATCCCATAGACTCTGCTGTGTCATCAGCATATGTAGACTACGCATGTCTTCCGTAGTGCAAATTTTATACGAAAGCTCTGGATATTCAGTTAGATGATTGACGAAAGTGAAATTATCATTTCGCGCACGAAAGCATAATCTATTTTCTGTTTGATTGACAGATATATGTAGAGGTGTGCGATCGTCTACCTGCATTGCCACACCAATTGAATTTATGAAATATCGTTTTACTCCGTTGCCGAACTGATGTACCTTACCATCACCACTACCGAATGGTGCATAGTCAAAGCTTGCTGAACTTAAGGACCATTCCATGCCTTTTGTAAAACTTCCACCAAACCATAGTCCGTTATCTCTTTCCAACTCATAACAATCGGTTGGATAAATTCCCGAACCCAACGCTTGCCACTGGATGTTATAGCAACGGAATACATTCATATTTTTGAAACTCATATACAGCCGAGCTATGCCATTCCATTCCAGACAAACGCTACCATCATTTTTACGTTGGTCTTGCAGGCAATAAAACGGAATGCTGTCCGAACTGATAGAGAGACCTAACTTTCCTGTTATCACCTCCTTGTCTTCGTGACTTAAAATACTGAAAGTACGATCCAATGAGCTGAATTTGATCTTTTCGAAATACGAACGGGTTAAAATCTCCCGATGATAGGTTATATAAGAGTATCCAATCTGGTTTAATACGAAATAAACATAGCATTATACATGTAATTACGAATTTATTAATCAAAACTGCATATCATTAAAAGGAAGAATGAATACTTCCATGAAATTAATCATAACCTCTTACCAAGAAGACAATGATGAAAAATAGTATTGTGACAAAAATCTTTATTTTATAGTCCTTGGTTTCACGTTTCTTTTTACGAATCATTTGGGGGAATGCCTTAAATGATATAGTATGTAAATATATGTATTTGTGTGATTCATTTCACTACTTTTCATTTTATTTTATGTATTTGCTATATATACTTTTGTATGTCTATATATCATGTTATATATAGCAACCTACATTCATTTTTTCCCGGAGTAAACTGGCCAATGAGTTAACGCTAGTGATGGACGCTTGGTTGCTAGCAACACTATGGGTGTCGAAGTCACTGGCAAGCATCTCCTTACTATTCAAACGCAAGGCGGGTAGAGGGGCAATTGATGCTCGACGGCGGCTCCGAAATGGATCGCTGCAATTAAAATATGCTCGTTTACCGCTTTGCACATATGCACGTATGTATGTAATTGTCGTGATTTTGTGAGTTTATAGTTTACTATACCACTAGTTTATAGTAAAATCTTTGGCTTTAATTTATAAATTGGAAACATTATACATATACATACATACATACATACATTATACATATATATAGTACATATTTTATACATGTGAATGAGTACTCGTATATAAATATATAAATATTACATATAGACAATAAATATTACATATATGCACACATACATTCACATCTGCAACAAACCGGTCACTAAATAATCAAAATAATCAATTCCTAATTTTAATTAAATGAATTCCATAATCTCTACACTCATATGTATGTGGAAATGCATTGTTAATTGAAATTGACAGACTTCTCCGCTTACATACATTACGTACACATATACATAGGTATGTATTTATTATTGGATATTCTCATAATCTCTCCCACAATATCTCCAGAGTAAGTTGTGCGTTACAAATATTCATTTATATACACTACAGTACCTTTTGCGTTATTGCATATTATGTAAATATGCATAACGAACATACATTTGTGTAAATACATATAATGTATGCAGCAAGTATTGCCGAACAAATCGTTTGGTTTCTGTTTAACTATTTTTACGCGAAAAATCGACCTTGTGACTGGATAGGTTAGGAAGAGCTTACATATGCTTTGCGTAGGTGTTGCTTTTTATCAGGCAATCTGGCGAAGGTTTGCGTTCTTATGCTTGTAAATTCAATCGAGAAGTAAATTCAACTGAGCTCTCATATCTCTTCTAACTAAGATAAACCCACCGTCCGCACTGAACACGAATCATATTTTAAAGCAAACACTACTGGACATGTACATGCATATATGCATACATACATGTGCATATGTATATCCATTATCCACTTGTGGAAGAAAACATTCCCAAAGTCAAAATTTACAAGTATATTTAGGTATGAATTCTTCAGTATAAGTAAGAAGTGGGGTAACAATAAAAAGTCAATAACTCAAGATATAAAGTTTATCTTGTAGATATTTTTTGCAAAGAAACAATTTTTTTAATTTTTTTCAAGAATCGTTCACACTATTATACTAAATTCTCTTATTCTGCAATTTTTCAAGTAATTAGTTTGTAGTCTCAAGTGTTAATATGTGAATTCTTCCAGTTACAAATTAAATGCGAAATTCATTTTGATAAACACATTGATTCAGTAGTAACAGAACTGGAAATAGCAAAGAAATCATCTAATAGGAGCCCGGTTATATTATATTTTTACGTTTATATAATATTGTACATGTCATGACTCTTACAGTCAAACATATGCGTATACGAGTACATATATTTACGTACAATAAATGGCACACATATGTATACATGTTGAGACATTTTTGTTAAAATCACCAACTATGTATTATAAATATATACATCTGTATGTTTTTCCCTTAGAGCCTTCGATGCTTTGTACTGAAAGTTAAAATATGGCATTTGTGCTGAAAACTCCCGGCTCGTTCTCGAACATGTTTTCGTACTCTTACGTTCATGCCTGAGTATAATATAACGGTTGCTGGAAGCAAGTGTAGTGCGTGAATAATTAAAAATTGACGGGTAATTTTTCATATAATACACAATATATTAAACTTAGTTAAATTTGAGATGCTAGTGATGTTTCGTATTACTGTTCTCTCCATTAATCTATATATTATTTTTTACTATAGGTATGCAATTTTATTTATCTCAATTTTGTAGCATGCACGACTGTTTACTAGATAAATAATTAAATATATTTATGTGTACGTATATATATATATATATATATATATATGCGTATATAATATATAAATATAGTATATAAATATATATATATATAATTGATATATACGTATATTTGCATGAATGTGTATATACTCCTTGTAATACGTACCGATATTTTCGACGTCCGCCACCATACTCCTCATCGTCACTCTCTCCGTCATTCTGGTTTATTGACGATATACTCGTTTCCGGTACATTTGGAGTGACTGAACCGCAGCTATCATCGCTTATCTGTCAAAGATATTTGATTAATCGCACAGCAAAATTAAATCTTTAGTTAAGTATATTCAGAAATCACTGTGAAGTGCTAAAGGTTTTGATATCTGGTAATTCATTCGCGAATACCTGCCTTATGAAAAATGTAGTATAAATTTGTCAAAGTAGTCGCACATTGACTTGGATAGTAGGAGTCGTAATCGGCTATATTAACATTCGTGATTGCAGAATAATTCGCCATTTTCGAAATTCATAAGAAGGAATTAACCGATTGTTAAGAGACTGAGTGAGAACTTTAATATACACATGTGTATACATCTATGTACATAAGTATGCTTGTATCAAGTTTTGAACTCATCAATTTTAAAATAATAAAGAATAAAAGCTAATTGAATTAAATTCTGGTTAAATGTCCACAATATTCTTGATCAATTGCTGTTAATAAACTGATGTCGAAATTCAAAACGAACTTCAATAAACTACAGGCCGTGTTCACCGTTGTATATTAAGGCAAGCAAATAGTCCAATCAATTGGTACGCGAATGAGAGCGAGGAGTATGAGAGTAAAAATAAATTATTATGAAATTTTACAAATGTGTTTATATAATTCCACTAACAGCAAACGGGTATTGAAGATAAGCAATTGATGAGTTACAGGATTTAGATTAAAGATGATTACCTATATCCACATTTATGAGATTATATTTTATATATATTATATAATATTTATTATACATTATACCGGGTCATTATTATATTTCAATTTTTTTTTGAATTCGTAACACAAAAATGGTGTACTTTTATTTCCATATATAATATGCAAGAAAATTTATGAATAAAAAATTAAATTGGGTATGTTTACATGCGTTTGGTGGAAAAAAACTAATGCATTACCGATAATTTACAATCGAATAGATTTAAACTTGTCGATTATTTCTTAAAAATAGTTTCCGTAATATAAAGTAAAATGATATATCTACCTTACGTCCACCTTACATTTATTTCCAATTGGGATCTGTGTATCGCATATAGTTGGCATAGTTTTAGGCATGGCCCCGAAAATCTTCCTTATGCAGTTTTCCTCCAGTTGTGTCCATTTTCGAAATCTTAATTTTTCATTAATTAATTAAGCTAATATAATAATAACTATTGGAAACTAATTGTGGAAAGTATAAATTAAGTAACCGTTTTCTTATTTGTAAATTAGAGCGGGTTTTAGAAAAGCCAAACGCATACCCAGTGTATCACAGGATTTTTACACAAATCTACATAATATTTATGGCCCTAAAACTTCATTACACAAAAAAATTGTGGTACATAATACGTTATATACGAATTAAGAGCGTTACTCCAAGTGAGGGAGGCGAGAGATATTAAACGTATCCGAATAGTTAACAGGAACTCATACTATTTAGTTGTGGATACACACCCGTACAAATATATTGTACATACAGATATGTAAATAAATAAGTACTTTTGAAATTCACATACATATTTAGGTTTTTCTCAATGCTAGTCACTAACTTATAACTTTCAATTATAGGTTTTTACTGGTTTTACTGGGCAGCTAGACACGGTTTTCACATGGTGAATCGGCGATCTTAATATACAATACTTTGTGAGAAATCGTGTACACACTCAATGCGAAATGAGAATTATTTGTGTGCAATATTTGTAATCAAATGTTTATAAACAATACAATTCTCATATGAATGTACAAACAAATGAAGAAATACTTGTCACTGGGGTTCTGAACATAATGAGTAGGCTACCAAAAAAAAACAAGATTTATTTGAAATTTGAATATACCTCGCAATGTTCAACTTATGTGATTACAAAATATGATGATGTCAAACCCATTTTCCTTGCATATTAATACCGCTAAATGCAATCGATTTAGCTGGATACAACACTGTTTTAATGATGATGATTTATTCGACACATGGACATGCCCTACATTTGTGTAATATACCCTGTAGTTCCAGACCTTCAAGGGAAGATAAATGAATTTCTCCTGTAGGTATTGCTCCATAAATCTCGGAGTTATATCACAAATGGATAGTTGACAAGAAATTTCAGAATCGCTGGCATTCGATTCTATCTGGCCTTCCGAAATTTGCTTGCGTAATTATTTATCTTCAATTTAAATTATTTGATTGATATTATTTGATTAAAATTTGTATCTCATTTATTAAATATATTTGTATCTCATTTATTAAGGGTATATATAGGGTATTATATATATATATATATATAGGGATTCAACCATTCAACCCCTTTCAAATCCCCCTATTAAATACAGCAATCCTTCTATCATCTGGGGTAACTGTAACGTGAGCCCACCACAGACTTATAGAAAGCAACCACTCACAGGCAGCACAAGGACTGTTCTTTACTGTTCTCCTAGGGATCAACTTTACCATCCTATATATATATAGGGTATATGTATATATATTTCCATAAACGTGAAAGTGTACCCTTAATGTGATCAATTTTTATAAATGATTTTTTATTTACTTCACGTTTTTATTTTCCACGAGTTATTCAACCCGATTTCAGACAACAATGGCAATTTTTATGGACGGAAATAATTAGAAACATCATGTGTGTTAATATGCACATATATTTGATACACAGAGACCCAGTGTGAAAATTAACGTTTGGAAATGCAAGGAGTAACGGATAGCTATAATTATGACATACGAAAGTAATGTCACTTCAAAAGAGTTCATATTTATACTAACCATTTTTCATTATAAGAAGTTTTAACTACAAATAGTTTCTATTTGCCATTATATCGTAAATGAATCTTTGTCCTACTTAACAGTCTTAGTAGATAAATGAATGAATTAATTTTAATTCAATGATTAATAAGATACTTAAAAAGATCGCATTCTGTACACTACCGTTGCTTTGTTCTGGATGATTCGCACTAAAATTAAAAGGTTTACTTTTTCCTGTATATCCTTAATCCCACAATTTCACTGATTTACTTTCGTTTAATTAGGCGACCTCAATGACATTAGCTATACACTTTTAACAAAAGACTACAAAGAAGGCAAAGAAAATGCAAAAAAGGTGCTCAGTAAATGTCAATCATGTACATTCCTGCATCGCTTACTTTTGGGTTGATATGTTCCTTGCATAAATATTGTGAGACTTTTTACTGTGAGAAAAACGTATTGCACCTCGTATAATACTTCCTACTGGGATATATGATGTATGTATGCGTACATGTATGTATTTGATGTATGTATTTGAGAATTACAATTCTCTTTAAAATTAACAGACTTAGTTAATCAATATAAAAATTTTAGTAAACGTAATACTATTTGGAGATTTCGATTAAAATTATAAATGATATTTAGTGTTAAATTCAAATAAAAAAGGATACTTTTAGCAAAAATTTAGCCAGATCTTCCCATTTCTTTATGTATGACCATTATTGGCATATCTACCTGAATGTTGGTATTACAAAAGACTTGAATATAATTTCGTATATATGTATTTGCATATAAATAAATACTTACACTATCGCTCTTTTCCTCTTCGCTAAGAGTATCCTGTTCCTGAATTTGATATTTCAGCCGCAAGCCTTCAAGATCAATGGCATCGATGCCCATTGGTAAGGATATGGAGTTTCGTCGCAAATTCCTACCTATTGGCTCGACGTTGGTAAAAACTTCCGTCGACTGTACACAACTGGAATGTATTTGATTGTTTGGGGGTGGTGTGAATTCATCGCCTATAGTCCAGCAAGAATTGTCCCTTTCATCCACTTGTATGACGATGGGCATATGGACATTTCGCCTGGCAACGAATCTACACTCCATGTTGACTTCGCTTGACCGATGTTCGTCAACATTACCTCTATTGCTAGAAGTTGCATTGCAAATGTCGCTTGTGCTGGAATCGTTGAGTCTATCCATATAGGGAATACTGCTTTCACTTTCAGTGCTTGGTGGCCGTGCGTTTTGCCCATTTGTCAGTAGATGCTTGCGTTGCTCTCTGTTTTCATATTGTTCTTTATTGTATTCTCTATCGTTCATTTTGAGAGCTTTACGGAGTGCTTAGTTAATTGCTATGGTAATTAATTCGTATACATACTTTACACAAATTCGCAAATATACATACATATGTAAGTATATTCAACTTTATTTGTATTTGTTAGTATGTATGCGTGTATTTCGGTGATAGATATATATAGTAAAAACTTAATTCAAACTCTCTTTCTTAAAGTTTTAAATAAATGAAAAATTTACCAATAGCAGATAATTTTATTTGGCTTTACATTTGAAGGCGTAACTGTAAAAAACGATTGGTGGAAAAGAAATGGGTTATACATTTTATGAATACGCCTTAAAATTAACAATAATATGTATCTAATAACATAATCTCTATAATATAATCGCTGATAATATGTTAAATAGCTTAAGTACACTTAAACTAATGAAAGTATTTTGATTTCTTGAATGAACCTGAGTATACCCTCTATCGCAGGGAAAATTTAATTTGATGTTTCTTTTCCAAAGGTATAGTTTAAGATAAAACGCAATGTAGATTCTGACATAAATCCCTTAAAATAACTTAAATTGCCCCCATTAAATATAGTTGACTTAAGCTATTTAGCATAGTGTTACAGATATTACTAAAAATCTTAATTAAGTAAAATCCAGTTTAAAACTATTTTAAGAAGAATTATATACATTTGATCGAAAATTTTCTTCAAATCAAAACGAGTATATTCAACGAGTCCTATATATTAGATTAGTATAATCTTGATGTCATCTTTAATCAAAACAATGTATACAAATAAACACGCCTTATATGTATTTACAGCCCAAATCTTTAATCAATCATAAGTATGCGAGTGCTTTCAGGTATAGAGCACATCGAAGTTAACGACGTTGCTTCAGACACTCTTTTTGAAAACACATTTTGATTCCCAACAAGCTGTAGTCCCGTTCACCTTTTGAAATTTACAAATAATTTCTACATTATTTATGATTTTACTTGCTAAACACTTAAAGAGTACTTAATGATATTTCATAATTTATAATTTGTTATTTTTGTATGGTATGGCATTGACGTAAAACTACATCTTATCGGACACATAACATTTTTCCATATGCACATATTAATTTGTATATATCATTTAGTGTCAATCAACATACTAATTTAAAACGAAATAATTAGTTTGTAAATTTTATGTGTACGATAAGGATAAGTTTAAATTTATGCCGCACAATCAACAATCCTGGAATACCGTTCATATTAGCACACTTCTACTAACAATATTCTGGAAGTCAACCGAACCGATTTCATCTACCTTGGCATTAAAGTAAATTATGCTCGAAAAAATATTTACCACCAAATTTCATTAAGACATGACAATAAAATTACCGATATTTTCGGTTAAAGTCAGTCGTAGGCACGGAAAGCCTCATTATCGGTATATGAACTAATTTCGTCCACTTTTAGATAAGATTTGCCACATGTCAAAAGCACTATTTGTTCTAAGTTTGGTTTTGATTTATTTAAATTTCGTTTTCAATTTACAACATAAAACGCAATTCCCACTGGCAGCACGCCCATTCCCCAATTTTCCTATTAATCTACATATAAGCTATGTTATCTTTATCATTAAATGTAGTCGGTCTGATTTTATTCGTTAATTAGTTACAGTATTTTTAGTAATTCAGATTATAACCGTTATATGGGGACCTTCTATATACCTTCTACCTTCGATTTCTTCCTTTTATCAGGCAAATTATGAAATTTTAAAAGGCAAGTTTGGTTAACACTACTGTAGTAGTTTGTCAGAAATGTACATTAAGAGTATTTTTTTTAAATGATTTCAGTCAAACACTAAGCCTACTATTTTCGCCTGTACCAAATTCGTTTTGTAGCTTATAACACTTTAAGTGTTACGAATAAAGGTGTTTTGTAGGCGCGTAAAATGTCCGTTTCCACCAACAAGCATTATCCACCCCTTTAAAGTGTTAAGGAAAATATGCATAAAATTTATTAAAAATATCATAATTTTTACTCAAGTTACTGCTTGCAAGAATGGACATCACGATCATTTTCACATGGGCGACATGTTGAATGAGTACAAAAACCTGGCATTAGTAGAGTCCAATGGCTTAAAGACATTTAAAGTAAGACGACAACTAATCAATGGCTTATTTCATCACATGATAAGACTTAAAAGCAAATGTGATAAATTATGGAAAGTATTAAATGAAAATTGTTGACACGCACCGCTAATCAAATTCAAACGGAACAAGTATAATTATCTCGCAACAAGTCTGTTGATATGACTGCCATTGTGAGTGAGTTCATTCTAAATATTTTCCAAAGTTATATTACCAATATTTCATTTATACACTTCATATGTATTATTATACGAAATGAAAATCATCAATAAATAGCGATCTCAACGCAAATAGCAATTCGTTATAAGGGTTCCAAGAGTCTTTCTTCTCAAATCTGGCAAAATGTTTATTTATTGGCGTAGAAATGCAAGCTCTGAACGCCGCTTTAAAAATAGTATAAAAACTTTAAAGGCGTGTTATTGAAAATTTACCTCGTACACGTACATTTGTATATGTATGTTTATAAGCGTTTATATAAAGTATTTTTAAATACATGTATGAATAGTATGTGTACTGTTTTCTGCTTAATGAATAATTAGTATTCTAAATGAATGCAGATAACATGCAAAGTCATTTGGTATGACTATCAAATAGGTGTTTAAGTAGGACCGTCAAAGTTTGCAACTTGCGGAATAATTTTGAATTTTCCCCACAAGGTGAGTCCTCTTAGCTTAAGTGTTTATATACAATATGAATATATTTGTTTGCGTATGAACAATGAAATTAATCATTAAATGGCCATTGGCTTTGCAAAAACTCGCATACGAAATGTATCTATTTTGATGCTTTCAATATATGACATTCTAATAGACTGTATATTCTTAAACATTTTAATAATTTCAGAACTTCAAATAATAGAGAAGGAAAATAGAAAGCCTTGTCAAGTGCGATACGGTTCAGTTCATGTTGTTTTTTGTTTGTTTTCGGCTGTCAAAAGTAGCTAGTCCAACAAAAAGCCTGCTTTATGTTAATTTTTCCCATTTTTCCCATTTTTGTTAACTAAATGTTTTTAACATCTTTTTATAAACATTTTTATTTGAGTTACAATTATATCAAATATACAGGAAAATTTTTATTGTAATGAACTTGGGCAGGTTAGAAATAAGCTATAATTAGATCTGTTAAAAGTGGGGTGATTTCTTAGAAATTTCGAAATCGTATACATATGTACATACTAAAGATAATGCAAAACATTCTCAATACACCACAAAACTTGATAAATAAGTATGTAATTGAATTTATTTGAACTGATAAATAAAAGAAGTCACATAAATATTGAAGTTACCAAATAAAAAGGGGTGTAAATATGCAAAATGTGTATTTACACAAATAACATACACTCTAGCGGTCAATGCCGTACATGATAACGATGACGAAATGGTAAGGATGAAATAATATGTTATTCTTCTATAAATTCCACTATTTAATTGTAATTAACACGAAATCAGTCCTTTGATCCTTGACTTTGCGCTGAGAGAACTACAAATGTTTCACATAGTACATATGTAAATATATTTACATCTTTTAATATCAACTCTCCTAACCGCTTATAAAGCAAACTTTTTGGAACCGAAACTGTTCAACGCGGGCTTTGTGATCGTTTCCGAGCAATTCTATTTACGTGTGCGCACGGGGTAGAATTCGAAACCACTGTGAGCCGTTAACGTTGTTTTACATCTATACAAAGATTACAAAGCCGACAAGCGTAGCGATTCTGAGCACATTCTCAACGGCACCGACTCACCAACACATTCTTAACAAATGATACGAGTGATAAAAATGCTTAATAACGCGCATATGTAACTGCACAGCAAACGTATTCGATCTACTGTGACGGACATTCCAATTATAAGAGGGTAAACATTGGTAAGTGAAGAAGTTATCCTCCTCTGTGATTCACAGCTCACCGAAAGTTTGGCAATAGCTTCGCTTTTCGCTAATTATAAACGTACATTGACGTAAATATGAATAGGTATGTACATATATGTTAACTAACACGCACGCAATTTTCACGAATCGCTGATAATTGGCACTGTAAAGATTCGGTCGAGATAATTTTTGTTGTCCCTTTGCGTACCTCTCTTATCTGTGTGATGAAGCCTCTCGATAACGTTTTAAAGAGACACATGACTACATTTATAGTCGTGATTTACGATTCGTCTAAAATATACAATACATATGTACTCGGAGATATTTTAAAAACGATTTATGACACAAAGAGCTTGTTTAGGTCGCTGCTATGTACGCTACGAAGGCTTATGAAGTTTAAGTAGCTGTTTTTGGTAAAATTACGCATACGCAGCACTGGGTCCCCAAATAAATAACTCAATTAATTAATGACGTCTACATTGGATGTGATAACTAGACAATTTCCATTCTTTTTTAACTTTCTCAAAATAATTATATGCAATAAACGACAATCGGCTTTGCTCTTTGTTCGCTTTCAATTTGTATACAAACGTACATATGTACTTATGTATGAGCATAGGCTTTCCACGAAGCGGAAGGCACTTGGAGGTATTGTTGATTCTACTAATTAGCCTCATTAAGAGTAGCTTAAATGATAAACACATGTTGTATTTACTTCGATTCATAATTAGTTAAACATCTCATAGCCTCTTATCACTTTAATTATCAATATATTTAGCCAATATTTGCATAGGCTTGACTATATACTGATAGCGTTAATTGAAACATTTAAAAACGCTTAAGTTTTAGTTTACATAACAAATACAAGGTGCTTGCATTTGCAAGCATAAAACCGGACGATTGCCATCCAAAGTATGCACGACGTGGGCCAAGCAAACCGTTCAAAATATCAAAGATCGTAAAGATTTTGATATTCAAATAAAGATGTTCATGGTATGTGTATAAATTACGGCATTATCTCATATCCAACCCAGTGCTCCATTTAAGTAGTCTATTCATGGTAACACTAAGGGTAGAATAGACATTGGGTCGGGGTTAGTTTATGATCGCTTTAGTATTTAATTCACTATTAGTTAAGACTCATCCAACCCATATGTAACTGAAACGTAATTTAATTAGATGCAATTTATTTTATTGGCAATAATAATAAAATATAATAATTATTTAAATAATCACAATATATGTTCATAACGTAAATTAAAAATGTGATAATTAAATTTTAAGTTTAAGACAGCAACTGCCAGTAATATACAAATTCTCTATATTCATTTATACAAGAGATCTAAACATTTTAGTTTTGAATTAGATGTTTTTGTAGTTTTGTAATATACTGTCGTACCCAATTCTTTAATCAAACTTTTTGTAATGAGCAGTTGATCTTTAGATATTTTCAATTAGTGGACACATAATTTTGAAAGGTCTAAATATTGAAACAAAAACCTGCTATCGCTCTATGATCTACGAAACTAGTTGCTATACGTGAATATATTATATATGGTATATATAATATATGCTATAAATATAGTATTATGATTATATATACATGAATATATCAAATGTTACCAGACTTAGGTGAAATATATGGATAATCTATAAATATTTAGAATAAAAGTAACATAATTAAATTCATATAATATGAGAGTTTTAACAATATATTTTATACTTAAGTTTAAAAGTTAGATTTACTCGTATTTTTCATTTGAATCTTGATGCATAAGCAGAGCTTGAAGAAACTATAGGAATATGCTGGATTTAAGCATAATATGTTATTTACAGGTTTAACCTTTTCCGTACATTTCTAATTTTATTCAATAAATGCATTCAGATACCTGACCGTTACCATTATACTCATATTCACTCGTCTGATGCTTGGATACTCTTTTCACTTACATGAGGAATGTCATAGCAGAACTAGCTAGGTAGTATAACATAATT
This sequence comes from Bactrocera minax, assembly GCA_021498325.1. Classification (NCBI taxonomy): domain Eukaryota; kingdom Metazoa; phylum Arthropoda; class Insecta; order Diptera; family Tephritidae; genus Bactrocera; species Bactrocera minax. The sequence goes on along the minus strand of JAKEEE010000019.1, from coordinate 908,054 downwards.
GTTGTAATGTAATGGCCACATTTATGTTTTTCAAAGAACGATTTGTAATTATCATTAATCTAAATAATATCACTATAGTTTGAAATCAAAATAATTTGTAAATGTTCTCTAAAATAATAAGCCAGGTTTTCCGTTCACATGCAAACGCATTACTGAAAATTTATGGAAATATGAGTCTACAATTTATGTATATGTGCTTATGAAGTGTACAGTTCGAGTGAGTTCTTACTTGAAAATTTCTTGCCCTCACTCCTAAAGCTTTGAATTACGTTCAAAATGGTATAAAATGAATATAGCTGCGAGTTTTTAAATTTTTATAGGGGTGTATGTATTTAATTCTTCCATATTGCCAATTATTATTGAGAAACAAAATGTTGCGTCTGAAGGCGAACGTGCATACTTCTACACATCTGAAAAGTGGTCACACGAATTTATCCAATATTTTTATCCATTTTCTCCACTCTCCAAGAACAATAAGGAATTTAAAAAAATACCAAGAACATCGGTTTTGTTAAAAAAAACTTAACAAAAATATCCTTTTTTGGATATTCTGATGTTGTTGAATATGTTTTTTTTTTGTACTGATAATATAGAAGTATTATTATACATACAGATAGATTATTATAAGTATATTTTCATATACTTGCAAAAAAATCCAGGTTTTCTGTATTAACGTTTGTTCGTTTTACGATTTTTGTTAAATTTACATGAGATATTGTAGTAGAATGTTCATAATTCTCCACAAATATATTTCATTTGAGTTGTAAATATCATTTACTTGGGGTCAATGCGTATATATTTCAACTTTATAGCTATTTTTAACAATTTTTAGAGTTTTAATTCATAAACAATTTGTTTTTATTTGATTTTCACACATAATTATTGAATTATTTAAATTTTTGTTACTTGCTTTGTCAATAAAATTTTCTCAATATTTTTGATCTACTATGGAGTACGTAAACTTGTTCCTTAGAAATTGACAACAAATTTAATATTAATTTTTCAAACATCTTAGATTAAATTAAATGTATAAATGTTTGTTAAAAGCAATTTGATTTTAGTGCGAAAATACCAATTTGTTCACAATGGAGTTTTTTATGGTGTGTTTAAATACATGTACACATACATGTACATATGCATATTTACATTTTACTTTATTTTAAAAACTGCCATTTCTTAGTTATGATATTATGCATGCAAAGCACGTTAACTTGTTATTATTATTGATTTAACAATTTACTGAATACTTTAAAATGTATACATACATTTCTATATATTCGGGATGTTATGGGCGTTCATTCAATATAAAAATTATCAGATCTCTTTCTACTAAGTACACGAAAGAATTCACTTGACGAAGTTGACGAGCAATGTATGTGTCAAAAATAGAAAATGTAGCATTCAGATATTGATTATCAATTGGTGTAAATGATGAAATGCTAAAAGATAATAAATTGATTCTGTGAAATGCCTAAATGGTTGTAAACCTAGAATAAATTGAAGTCCACGCTCAAGCGTTGTGAACGCGTTTCTGTTAATCACCAGTGTCTTCCCACTTTCGTTCCTCCACTATTCGATCAAAACAATCAGCTAAAAATGAATGCTGCAGTTTTGGAAAATCAATAAGATATTTCATTGTTTGATTTAAATAACAAATCATACTTACATATGGCGTATATACTTTCACCCAACGCGCCGGTTTATCCGGACGATTGTATTGAAAGCAGAAAGACAAGGACTCTTCGTCGCTTTCCCATCGTGTTATACTTTCCCAAGTTAGCTCGACCATTTGCGCCTCCATTGAACCGTCTTCCCGACAAGCATGCAAACGGAAACTTTTAATACCTGATAAAAAGCACATGAATAACATGATAAATTAGAAAAAATTTTGACGAAAAATCTTTTCGAAATATTTAGTAAATTATATTACATATTAATGTTATCGGACGTGCCTTTTTTTCTTACCAATTTACTTAATACTTGAAAAAATAAACATTTTTATACATTCGAGAAGTTTTGGCAGTTCATTCAAAATAAAAATCAAGTTAATGTAATTTTTCGTTCTTTAATTCGGTTAAATAACCGTAGAAATCTACGTACCGAGTATTTAACATCAGATTTGTGAAATAAAAGCAATCCTTGATGTCCATTAAGATTTATAAACACATTATACTGTTCTAAACTTAATATTATTAATTTTGTTAACCATTTTTATGGCCGTATTTACTTACCGACCGCTGGTATAACATGCCCCTCTTTGCGACTATCACAGGCACAATGCGGAAATACAACATCACCATATCCAGGTAGTGTGCGCGCCAATGCCAAATATTCCGATGCTTTCTTCGCATCTTGCAAGGCTTTTAACTCGTAAAGGCGCCCTTCGGCGCGTATATACCCACGGTTAACTTCATCGACCGCCTACGAAAAATTAAATTATCACCATTAATTTGGAATACTTTAAAACTTGTTTACCTGATAGAAAATAAATTTTGCTGCTTGTTCACCATCTGGTAAACCAAGTTCTCTATTCACTGAAAACAACCACCGGCGTACACAAAGGCAAGTGCTTGATGCAGTGCTGTAGTTTTGCACGTACAGCTGATGTGGAATCTCATGCGGCTGCAGTTTTCGTTCAAAATTATATTCAACAATCTCAAAAAGGTAAAAATATTGCTGCGTATATGATGTTAGATTGGCACGTTGAACCAGGAGTTCCCATACAGCCTGCGCGTTTGCAGATTTTCGAATAGAGACAGTCGATACTTCATGATCAGGCAGCATTACTTTGATATCCACTGGAGAAGCGGATATATCATCTTCAGAGTCAGTAAGAAAATCTTGAACAGCATCACTTTCAGCGATTACACGTACAGCGCACACCTTTTCCAAGTACTGTTCAAGACCTCGTCGACGTGTATCCAATTGCTGCTCACTCAATTGGAATGGCCACTTTCCGGGCAGTTTAGGGAAATTAAAACCGGCGAATTCTTTCCGTAATATGGAGTGAAGATTGGCAAACTCTCGATAACGGCGGGAACACAGTTGACGCCCAGCCATATGAATATTGAATACGATGTAGCGTTCACCATTCCGGTTCACAATGCTGTAATCTGGTATACTAAAAAACGGGAACTATTCTAAAAGATTTAACCATTAAAATAAGTATACTCTCAAATTACCTAATGGGTAACGATCGCTTATCTGAATAGTCAATATATGAGTAACCACTCTGATCTTCCTGAGGTTCAAGTCTCTCCGCTTCCTTTAAGATAAATTATACGCCAAATCAAAACTACATAATATGCATAATTTTTGGTGTTACTCACTTGTTGTGTCACTGAAATTACCGTTAAAGTTAAGCAATCTCCTCCCGACTTGATCAAATCAACGACTTGCTTATGGGTAGCTCCTTCTACACTAACACCATTCCTGAAAAATTAAGATAATTTCTTTAAAACATATAGTACTAGAAATCCAATAATTTTATGAATTCCATTATCTTTTATTTTGTACATCGAACGTTTCATATAAGATATATTTATAAGCTAAGTATTTTTTATTATTTGTTAATAAATTAAGCACAGAATTGCTTTTATATGCATTAGCAATATTTTACTAAAAAATGCTAAAATTATAAAGACTCAATGACTTTTTCAGAATACAATAATATTCTTAATCTGCTATGATTTATGTAAATAGTGCATTTAATTATATTGTTATTTCATGACTCTTATATGTACGTATAACATCATTTTAGTACCTGACACATCGTTAAATTCAATTAGATACCTTTGAAAACAATTTTAATGTAACAAATGTCGAAACTTGTATATGTTATCTATAGTTAAATTTATTACTATGTAAATTCTTTATGTTTATAAATTTAAATATGTTTATAAATAACAGATAAAGCAAATCTGTATATACATCCAAAATTATGAACAATGTCGTGGTAAGATACAATAAATGTCACTTCTTCAATATACGAATGCATGCACCCATGCATATATACCCAAACATATATATATGCAGATTTTCATTAGTGGGTGTTAACTTGATCGCATTACAAATTGAAAACAATGCAATTTAAAAATATAATACCTCTAGCATAGGTTAAATAGAACGATGAGATATTAATTGTTCATTCTGGATTAGAAGGCATAAAAAATATGGCTATATATGACCTTAAGTGTTTTGTTTATCTCAGTCCTTTTAAATTATTTCACTTTTTAAAAATATACAAAAAAAACTGTTATACTTCGGAACTAGTGCTACATCTTGCAGGGTACTTGAAACTTTAGCTAAATTTACACATTTTTGCATTTTTTCAGTATTAACACTCAATAAATAATACAACCCTGTGAGAGTTTAAGTATTTGATTAGTCTGTCATTTGCGAATACATCAAGGGGCGTGATGAAGCAGGTCGTTGTATTGTATGTTACTTACACCCATTTACGTTACTAACAATCCATAAAATTGAATTGTTACAGTTAAAGAAAATCGTATACGGGTGGGTTCTTTTGTGCATAAATTATTAAGCTTTTATTAATTAGTGGGATTACTTACACTTCTAAAATACGATCTCCTTTTTTTATTCCAGCCTTCTCTGCCGCCCCATTTTCCAGCACAGCACTGACATGCTGCAAGGGAGCATATAATTCCCCATTTATCGAACGAAGTTGCCCACCTTCAGAAACTTGTCCACGTACGTTGAAACCAAAGCCTAATGTTAAAAAAAATCGATACATTAATTTTATTTTACCTGTAGGTGCATGGGTTTTTAAGATTATCAGCATAGTATTGCACTTGAATGTTCAATAACGTAACATAACTGCTAACATTGATTCAGAATAATAAAAAACAATAATAAATAAATCAAGTATTTTTATTTTTCTTGCCGCAATTACCTGTTTCCGTCTTGTAAATATGTACCACTCGCGGACCACTTGGCGCTGCAGAGTCACTCCCAACTCCACCGCCGCTCATATTAAATATGTAAACTTGCGTTATTCTTCTTGTAGTTTTAATAAAAGAAAACGTTCGATATCTTAGTAGAGGCTTTTTAAGGCTGGAATAAGAAACCCTTGAATTCAATAAGTTTCTATTTCTTAGGCCACAGCCTAATTGTTTGCTTGTTTGTCTGTTTTCTGAATAACAAAAACAAATAATTGATTTCCTAGATTTTGCACCATAAGAACTAGTTTATTACTAAAATGCAAATATATTTATATACTTTTCATAAGTTTTAATTACTGAAAACTGTTTTAAATTTTCACTTAGATACGAACGACACTATAATAAAAAGTTAAATACGAGGAAACACATATAGTTATTGCCACCTGCCACGATAAAAACGCCCTGCCGGATTTTCGTAAAGAATATATTATAGTAGGCGAAATTTCACAACTGAGGATAATCTAAGTCCTTGCCCAGCAAGTCACGTCTAGCTTAGTTCCAATGCATTGAAAGAATTAGCATGAAAACTAACACATGCACACGTTGTAACACCTTAGCCCTATGCGTAAGGATGGAATGAACGATCTCACGTATACAAAAATTTCACTTGGTTTTATTAATAGAAATTCGCACTTGAATTCGAATACGCACATAAGTTGAAAATTTCTACTTTCATGCGTTAAAGTACATAAACACAACAACATAACACAAGAAACAATGAAAACTGTCAAAGCACACTAACGCGCACTAAGAAGTACGCTTGGGCTTTGCACACGCTTTGGCTAGTTATATGTATAGTTTCAGCTTGAAATTCATAGTAACTTTAATAGAATTCTCTGGTAGCGCTCTCGTGTAATTAACGTATTATTTAACCGATATTTGACTCACAGGGTAGTTGTAGTTGTTGTTGGTATTTTAGAGTCTTTAGAGATCACAAAATTTTAGTATTAATAGTAATTGTAAGGAAAAAGTTCATTTGGAACGAAATGGCATCATTAACAGGAATCGTGATTCAATTAAAAGGATTGTACTAGAGATACTTAGTAAAATGTAGTAGTAAGATGTAATGGATGTACACATTGACTGTTTTTATTCATCTTTGCTTTCATTTAAGGTTCTTGTTGAGCGTTTCCAGAGAAAGTTATTCATTATATTATTATAGTATATAACTAATGTTTATATATAGAAGATGCAGAAAAAATGATAAGTGAACATATAATTTAGGAATTTGTTAGTAAAAGGCTTAAATAAGATTATTAAAATTTGAGGGAGCAACCCTGTTTGGGATACAAAGCGAGATTAGAAGAGCTGGAGTCATGTCAGAATTGCACTCACTCAAAATGGCGTCGGAAGATGTAAATTTTGTAAGTAAAATTCATGTTCCAATTAAATTTTTTTACGTTTCACAATATATGAGCTAATATATAATAACAAAAAGCAATGCTAGTGAAAGTGAAGTTTGAGTTAAAAATGTTACAAATCCTTATATTTCCATGGAAATTCGATAGATGGAAATTTAGATAAACTATCAGTAGATTTAAGTTCTCCGATTATCAGTTCGAAATTCCATCACATATCGTCATAATTGAATGTTAATAAGGTGCTAGTTAATATTACAATGAATTTTATATCGTTTGAATGTTTCTTGCACCTAAGTGAATTTAAATGTTGAAATTGATGTACTTCATGGACATATTGTTCTTACAAATTGTTTTGGAATTAGTATAGTTGAACAAGGATAAATAAATTGCCCGTACACGTGTGTATGTATATGTTGTATGTTTACAAGTGGCCTTATCCGTATTTGTACATACAAATGTACGGTTGCTGAATTTTGTTCTTCATTTTCTATCTTCTTTTTTGTTTTCATTATGATTCGCCATCCCTTTGCTGATTTCTATTCGGATATCAGCTGAGATTAATTTCAGTTCATCTAGAAAAATACTATTTATCTATCAATTATTTTAGTATCATCATCAAAATATTTAGTATCATCTTTATCATAGTAAAGATGTCTTACACATATATGTGTGTTTTAAAAAGTAAAAATAGGAGTGTCAAGTATATTCTTTTTGAAACCAGGTTTACTAATTTTCATAACTGGAAATTTAGTAAAATATTTATTTGCTAAAAAATCAAAGAACAACAAGAAAGAAGCACGGGTCGGACCGAATATTAAAACATTTCGCAACTTGTCTGAAGAGAACATTTTCACAATGTTCGGTTAGCGCATATCTATGGGTTAAGGTCTGATCAAGTTCATCAGAAGATAGATGTTTGAGAAAAGTAAAGTAACAGAATTGTTTATGAAGTTTTTTTAACAAAATGGACCAATTGGACATCGGCCATATCTACGTGGAACATAATACAATTTGTAAAGACTAAAAAACCTTCAACAGAAATTTTCGAATCTGTAATCTAAGTATAAAAACATAATTTATTTATTTTTTAGTTATATACAGACAAGTATTCGAATAAAAGCGAAAAGTTTTGAAATAAAATAATTGAGTCTTCACCAACGAAAACTGTAATAATGTTGTAACAATATAAGATAAAATGACATAAAATGCTTATAAATAACATGAATGCATATAATTATAATTAATATATTATATATAATAAGATATTATGTGTATAGTAATAAATTGTACCATAAAATAAAATTTTATGAATTTTATTGATATTTTTATGATAATTTTTATTTATCATTTTTTATATTTTTTAAATTAATTATTATTTAATTATTTGTCTTTAAAATTATTTTTGAAAGAAAGTTGCCTCATTTCAGAGGTGCTTCCCCGTCGTAAACCTATGTACCAGACTTAAGTACCGTAGCTTAATTTGTTACAAAGATATAACACTGTGTGCTTTTGAATATATGGAGAGTGTAAAGTACTTGAAATGTTAAATGTTATAAATCTTATACACGATAAATCATTTTCAAAAATTAGAATATATTTTTCATCAATAGACTCAACATTTTTATACAATATATTATATACTTATATGTATATATATTTATCTTCATATAAAATGTATATATGTATATATCTTCTTCATCAGATTTCCAATGGAATTTTCATTCCTCTACAAATTACGCTATGTTCGCTTTGTTTTATACTATATTATATAATCCTTTTCAATGCATTCAAGAAATTTTTATTTGGGCGAAATTATCTATACTGGGTTAATATGGTGCGTCTTATGATCAATTTGAAGTCATATTTGAAAGTTAGTTGTGATGTTATTGGTGTCATATGTTTTGTTTTTATTTTTGGATGTATTAGAAAACTTTCTTTAGATTTTGACATTGTCATAATTTGAACTTCAGACTCTACCCAAAGCTTACTTAAAAATATCAAAAATGAATTTTTGTGTGTATGTATAATTTAAAGCAAACAGAAAATGACGTTACGTTAACAGATTGATTGGTAAATATCTACTATATATACATATACATATATATGCAAAGAAAATGACTCAAGGGGAAACTATTCACAGCAACACCGACAATCAAGTAATGAATGCACTTCTACTTTAGTCACCAAAGTCTGGCCGGCAACAATCAGCTTTTATCAAGCCAGTACAGTGGAAATGGTCGCTGTTTATCTTCGCAAAACTCACCGTGTATTGTCACGCCGCTTTTGCTACTCATGTGCTGTTGTTTCTCTCTGGGAGGCTACAAATTTGACATCCAACTTTAGTCATAAAATGTATTTGCTGATAAAGAATATGACCCACGAGCAGATATTAAGTTGACAACGATTTATATGATTTAAAGTTCCCAAACCTAAAGTGTTTACTATAAAAAAAGTGAAAGTGAAATAAGGCTTTAGGACCTTTCATAGAAAGCTTCATACGCTTGTGCAGAAATATTATATATATAGACCGCGTTCATACACTAATTTATGAATTTTTTTTAAGCACTTAATGCGATTTAATACAGGAAACAAAAATCGTATTCATAATGGTCTGGAATGAGTATATTATTTCTTCAATAAAAAAACTTATTGCTAGACATAATTCTTTAATATTTAAATAATTGAACTGATTTCTCTAAAATGTTTAAAAATGATTAAACATAATTGTTTTGCTAGAACTCATGTATGACCGCCTCTTTGATTTGATTATAAAACAACATATTTTTAATATTTTTAGGCTGTCAAACAATTTATTGGACTTTGTAATGGATTCTCATCAAGTGTTAGACGAAATATATCACGTACCACGGCGATAAAATTTCTCTACGCACGAAAATTTGATGTACATAGAGCTGTATCACTTTACGAACAACATGAACAAATCCGTCTACGAGAAGGCTTGTACAACATGAATCCAGATTTGGAACCATTGTATTCAGAATTAAAAACTGGAAAATTCACGATATTGGTTAGTGATTACCTTTACAATTGTTAATAAAATATTCTTCTCAAAAACACAAAATTTGTCTGTTATAACAGCCTTCCCGTGATGCCAGTGGAGCAGCGATTGCTCTTTTCACAGCAAACAAACACAGTCCTTTAAATGTTACGCATACGATAACATTGCAGGGAATTGTATATCAACTGGATTGTGCTTTGCAAGACACAGAAACTCAGAGGGCGGGCCTCATCTTCATATATGATATGAGTGGCTCGAAGTATTCAAACTTTGACTATGATTTGTCACAAAAAATTTTAACATTGCTTAAGGTAAGGTTTATTAAATACCCATGTAAATTGATCAATTATTTTCAAGATGTCTACCATTTGTCTTGGATATATGTATGTTTGTAGTAACTAATACAAAATTTTAGTAAAAGTAACGTTATTACTCTATTTTATTACCATATTGTACCTCTGTTAAATTAAACAGATTTATCCGTTATCCGTTGTTTGGTATCAAGAGGGGTTACGGTTCGATTTCGCTCATTTTAAATACTAAATTTTCGGTGGTTACCCCATATGCGGTTAAAGGTAATCGTTCCGAGATATACAATGAAATGTTAAGCATTATATACATTGTTTATATAGAAGATATGAATGATCAAAGAGCAATGTTATTTTGTACATAAATACGTATGTAGCATATTTTGATTAGTTTGGATTAGTTAGATTATAAAAATTTATTCAACTGCCACTTGACATGTGAAACAAACATTGTGCGAAAAGATTTTCTATGAATGCAATGTTTAAGAAATTTTTAAATGAATAGAAAGTCCTTATTATCTTTTTCTTTGTCTCCTTCATATCACAGGACTGTATGGTTTTTAGCCATCATTTTCTTCTTACCTTTACTATCAGTAAGTATTTGTAAACAATAACGAAATTAAATAATTTTTCACTAATATTATGATTATCCACTTTCAAAAAATAAAATTCAAATAATCTGCGAACAGTGGTGCCAATGAAGTACCTGGCGATCAAAAAGTAAATAACACTGCAACAGTTGAACCGATCTATTCAAAACTACGTTTTTATACTATTTCTTTTTTTTTGTGCTAAATTTTTGTTTACATTTTTTAACAATTCTTTTGCAAGTAATTGCTTACTTCTCATCTATATCTATATTATTTTTGGAGAACCGTAAATTAAATTTACATTTTAATGTAATTGAAACATCTGAAGGTATTAACAAAATTGCGAGTCTTCTTTCGAGTTTCAAGTCTCTTCCCTAGCATCATTCATATGGGGAGCGATGTGCTTTGAATTATAGATACAGTAACTCACACTATAAATGGGACACCTCAAAACTATTTGATTTTTTGACTTAAAATAATAGTAATCAAAGTGTGGCGATTTTTTTTTTTTAATTCCTTTTTATTTCGAATAAGACATATATTTTTTTTACTAATATGAAGAAAAACAACCAAAGTTTATGCTATAACAACAAAAAAATGAACATAATTGCATTTATTGTGCGTTCAATGCAGCTCACACTTGAAATGGGACAGTTTGTAAAGTTAAGAAAAGAATTAAGTCTGCGGAAGTTCAATATCTTGGAGATTTTCCTTTCTTATTTAAGACCTCATGGAGATGACGTGGAATACTTTTAACAAGATTTTTGCATAGCGAAGCATATATTTGGCTCCATTCTTCTTCCACGGCTTTCTTCAACTCTGATTTTGTTTTAATGTTTCTTTTGGACAGTCTTTTTTTAAATTCTGCCCATAAATGCTCTATGGGATCCTGTCGGCGCAGGCGTACAAAGTGCTTTTGGGCAATTGTAGAGCAACCAATTTTTAGCATTACAGGATTTTTGCTTTGAGTCGTTGTCTTGGTAAAACATAAGACAATTACGCATCCCAAGTTTCTCCGCTCCGCTCTGCTATGAATATTTACTTTCAGAAGTCTATATATCCTTTACCATCTAACATTCCTTCCTCAAAATGCAGTTTTCCAACCACATCCCCCGACATACAACCCTAAATCATCAGTGAGCCACCCCCGAAATTCACTGTTTTGTTTATGTTATTGTCGTCCAATTCTTTGCCAGGCATTCTCCATACGAAACGCTTGCCGTCCGATCCAAAGATGTTAATTTTGGTTTCGTCAGTGAAAACCTAACCTAAGGATAACTGAAATGCACATCAATTGATATTTCAGATATCAATATAACATCTTGATATTTCAGAGCAAATTCCATTCTTTCTATTTGGTTTTTTTGTGATATCAGTGGTTTTCGACGAGGTATTCTAGCGTTAAGTTTATTTCGTCTAAGCAATATACAAACTGTTTCTGTACTCACTTCAACTATCTTTTCTTCTTTTAGTTGTTTTTGTAACTCTACAGAAGACAGATATGGGTTAGTTTTCATTATTCCCAACAAAAACCCGCCGTCGTCAATTTCGTTTTGTACTTCTGTCAGGTATTTCATTACATAAAGTACTGGATTTTTTAAGGCGCTGAATAATATTACAGTAATGAATAAATACAGTAAATTTTTTTGGCTACAATTTCGCCTATTTCCCTTACAGATTTATTATTTTCGCATTTATTAATAATAATTTTCCTTTCTTCGATTGTACAGCGAGGCATTTTTCCAATTTTAGTCGCTGATGATCTTATTCTGTTGCCAGTTAATAAACTACTAAAAGAATTTGCAAGTTGAGTTTAATTTTCAGGCAAAATAACAGTACGATGGCGCGCCGCGTTAACTGTTCTATTTCAAGTGTGTTGCAATGAACGCACAATAAATGTAATCATGTTCATTTTGTAGTTGTTATAGCATAAACTTTGGTTGTTTTTCTTCATGTCAATAAAAAATATATGTCTTATTTGAAATAAAAAGGACTTTTTAAAAAAATTGACATGCTTTTCTTAGTATTCATATTCTAAGTTAAAAAATCAAATAGTTTTGAGGTGGTGACTCATTTATAGTGTGAGTCAGTGTATTTATCTGCTCCATGAACAAGAACTTAATGTATTTTTACATAGGCATTTAAAACAGGTGAGCAATTTGTCACAAATAGCTCTGCAGTTTCCTACGAATATTTATGAGAAGTTTAAGAACTACCGCCTATCTGCAAATCATTATTCAACTTGGTTTTTCAGTAATGTTGAACAAAACACAAGTTTAAACATCCAAACGCTTCTTAGTTAATGTCATCTCTTTTTACTGGTAAACGTCATAGAAAGCATAATAAATCAGAGAGCTGTAAATAGTAGCAATTTTCTGGTGGAAATTCGCGATCGAAAGTGTTTTCAAAAAACTAAGAAATTAGCTCGAGACCGGAATGTTATAGTAAACGAATGTATTCGATTTTCTATCAAAGAAGAGTTTCCAAATTCCTAAATACCACTATTCTAGATAAGCATAGACATACGTATAACTTGTATTTTGATTCAAAAAATAAATGTTATTTGAATACTCATTACTAATAATTTTTTTTTAATTCAAAGTTCCCGAATCGAATGTATAAAAGAAAAAGTATCAGAAGATCGGCCGTCAAAATTTCATTAGTACCAAAAATATTAAATTTCCAAGAAGCATATGAGAATTTATGTATACCTGTATTAGTAAAATATTCGCATTTAACTGTCAAGAACAATGTTAGTTTTCGTTTTTGATCTAACATAATTTGCTATGTATGCCTATGTACATACATAGCTAGTGCTTTGTGCCGTAATCCATATTTAGACCGCGTTCATACACGAAGACTTTTGTTGCCCAGACTCGTAGCTTGTAGGTGAGTGGGCGTCGAGGAAAGACGAAGTGCGCCGAGCTTCTCGTGCTTGGGCAACACGCTTTGTGTTCTTGTTCGTAACAGTTCTCTGCTACCTAGTTCGGCATTTCTTTTCATTTGGAAATCCTTTTCATTGGTGCAATTGTGCTCGGTTTAAAATGAATATTTAAACTATGTTTTTTGTATGCAATATGTAAGTATGTATACAAATATGCATAATATAATAGAAATATTTTAGAAAATGGTAAATAAGGTTAAAAACTAGCTAATGAAAAATCTTTTTGTGTACCGCTTAAATGAAACGTAAAGGGATTAGAGAATCTCATATTGAAGGGAATGTAGAAAATTGCGCGGCAAATTGAGTCGCTTGTGTGAATGCAATCGGCAACACCAAAAGAGAATTTCCCGAAAATGAGCAACAAAACTCTTCGTGTATGAACGCGGTCTGATAAACAATAGCAAAATGCTTTTACTGTGAAGAAAATGCTTTTATGCGTAACCAAGTCCTAAAGAATAAGAAGTCTTTAAAAACGTACTGTTTTAATATACACATGTCACCGGTTAGTCTAGTCTTTGCAAACACGCACAGTACTTTTGGAAAAATTTTGATGATAAAACAACAGAACATTTACGATTTTAATTACTATTATCTAATGCTGAGATATCAGATCCTAGTATTTCAAAAATTACAAAAATTTTTCCCCAAACTTTTCTAATGTATCTATCTATAAATCGATAACTCCTCCAACACATTTATGTACCTTATTTTGGCGAACATGAATACCAGAATCGGCCAGACATCAAAATTCATAGTTGGCAGAATGTTCGAATGGCGATATTGTAGCGAACTCGAATGCCAGAACAAAACAGACGATAAGTTGTCAGAATCAGCCAGACGAGTTACAAAATCGCCGCCAGAAAGCCAATGGGTCCTTGCAGGAATTTGCAACGGAGATTAGCTCATTTGGCTCATGCACACAAATCCGTGGAATACACGAGGACATACAACTTCAGAGCTTCATTAATGGAATATTAAATGAAACTACATGCTATCAGCGCTCCGAAATTGACGTTTGAAGAAACCGTCTCGAATGCTCTAACACACGAAACGGCTTCTCTGCTTAGTAATCGCACATTTGAATCTCATCAAGTAGAAATAGAAGAACCTACTTCGGTGAATCAATTGCTTGAAAAGGTGAATAAAATCTTGGAGAAATCTCCCGGAGCACTTAAGAACTATGATGGTGTGGTTAAATGCTTCAATTGCGGAAAAATTGTCATATTGCACGCAATTGTAATATCGGATCCAACCGGTCCAATAATTCAGCTGAACGCAAACGCAAAGCTGAAGAAGATCAAGCTGCTTTCAAATCAAACAAATCGGTAAACTAAAACGAGCCAGCCGAAAAGGGCACGGACTGGCTCTTGCAAGTGAATGCCTTGTAATCTCCATCTCAAAAATATGTAGGAAAACGAGTAGCGTTACCGTTAATGGGTGTGTAGACAGCACACAAACGCGGGTGTGGATACTGACTGTGGCTACAGGTGCGTCACATTCCATAACTCGATCTGATCTGGTTAATAAAAATAAATAAAACCACTACCAGGGGCAAAGTTACGTACTGCAACTGGAGAAGATACTCAAGTTGTCGGGGAAGTAATGTGTGAGATCGCAATTGGAAAGGTTGTCGTGTTACACAATTTTATAGTGGCAGACATTGTCGGCGAAATCTTAATAGGAGTAGATGTTTTAGCTAATCAAGGGATCAATATCGACATGGAAAACAGGATGATCCATGAAGTGCCACTTATGTTCAGTTATGATAATGACCACCACATTAGACGGGTATTAATAACAAAAAAACAGCTGATTCCATCAAAAACAGAAGCAGTTATTTGGGCAGAAATAGATGGATACTATGGGGCAAACAAGTTGTGGGTTGTCAAAGCCGTAGAAGAATCTACACCAAATTTAATTATAGGAAAAACCCTCGCCATGAAAAGACAAGACAAACTTGTTCCAGTAAGAGTACTTAATGAGTTCAAGTCACCAATACAACTTTCCAAAGAAGATATATTAGGGCAATGTCAGGCAATTGAAGCCGTGATAAATTGCAAAACACGTCCCGAGGGAAATTTCATGGGTGAAAACGACATCTCGAGTGAAATCAACGCATGGACCGAGGAACTACAGACAAACAATCAAAATAAGGCTAAACAACTTCTCAGATACTCCAACATATTTGATAAATACGGCTCTAAACCAGCCAGAGGCAATATTGTGAAACATTTTATTAACACAGGTGATGCGAGACCGATCCGCCAGGCCCCTCGTAGCGTTCCATTAGCAACACGTGATGTTGTAAGGCAGACTATACGTGAAATGAACGAAAGTGGCGTAATTGAACCATCAGAGAGTCCATGGAGTTCACCTGTAGTACTGGTAAAGAAGAAAAATGGAAACATGAGGTTCTGTGTGGATTACAGAAGGTTGAAGGTTGAAGGTTGACCTAGAATCGATGACACTCTGGACTCATTACAAGAAGACAACGAAACGAAATAAACGAAAAAGACAGGGAAAAGACGGCTTTCAGCGTTGGAACTGGTCAATGGCAATTCACCGTAATGCCCTTTGGATTATGTAACGCTCCTGCAAACTTTGAGAGACTAATGGACCAGGTATTAAAAGGATTACATTGGAGCACCTGTTTGGCGTACCTCGACGTTATCACCGTGTTGGGTAAAAACTTCGATGAACATTTAAAAAAAGTTTTCCAAAGGTTAGCTAGCGATGGCCTAAAGCTGAGCCCGAGAAAGTGTTCCTTGTTCAAAAAAGAAGTAAACTTCTTAGGATGTAAAGTAACAACGGAGGGCATTTGCACAGCTCGCGAGAAGATAGAGGCAATAAAAAATTGGCCCAGTCCTAAAAATTTACATGAACTGCGAAGTTTCCTTCGACTGTGTACCTATTATCGACGATGCGTTCCAAAATTTGCCAGCGTAGCTAGTAGCCTCCATGAACTCACGAAACAGAACAAAGCCTTTGAGTGAAATAAAGAACAGCGGCTCTCCAAACTCTGAAGAAACGGTTATGTGCTGCACCAATGTTAGCATATCCGGTCCCAGGATCAACGTTTATTTTGAACGCGGATGCTAGTGGGTATGCAATAGAAGGCGTCCTATCACAAGTCATTGACGAGCATGAGAAAGTGTAATTCGGAGGGAATTACTGGCGTTGGTGAAGTGCATCAAACATTTTCATAAGTACCTATATGGCCAGTGCTTTCTAGTAATGACAATTTAGGAACCCAGAGGGGATGTTGGTACGGTGGATTGAGAGACTCCAAAGTTATGACTTCGCTATAGAGCATCGCAAATGTAGTAGTCATGGAAATGTTGATGCGATGTCCCGTCGTCCCTGCAATTTGGAATGCAGACATTGCTCAAAAGATGAAGCCAAAGAAGACATTATAGATTTCCGATTAATGACAATGATATCGACAGAAGACTGGTATCCGAAAGAACTACGACAATGTCAGCAGGAAGATGCAGATCTGAAACCTGTAATGTGTGGAATAGAACAGAACATACGTCCAACGAGAAAAGAAATAGCTAGGGAAAGTCCAGTCGCATAAGCATATTGTGCACAGTGGAACAGTTTAAAGATGGTATCTGGCTGCTTGCATCGAGTATGGGTAAAGCGCCCGAATTTTTGATTATTCCGAATGTAAGAATTCCCGAAATTTTCAATGAGCTGCACGACTCCACGTGGAGGGCACATGGGAATCACGAGAAGCTTGGAGGAGGTAAAGCAAAGGTTTCATTGGGTTGGTTGTCGTCAATCAGTTACGGAGTGGATTGTCAAGTGTGCTGAGTGCATTGAAATTAAGCGCCAAGATCCGAGAGTCATGGCCAGATGAAGCAGTACAATTCGGGTGCACCATTGGAGCGAATTGGTATGGATGTAGTTGGTCCATTTCCCACCAGTAATTCAAGAAACAAATATGTTTTGGTAGTAATGGATTATTTCATTAAATGGCCAGAGGTATAGGGAATTACTAATCAAGAGGCTGAAACAGTGGCGGACATATTCATCAACAACTGGGTAACGAGATATGGTGTTCCATTAGAAATACATTCTGAGCAAGAGAGGAATTTCGAATCCTCGCTAATTCAGGAGATGTGCCAAAAACTGGGTATCCGAAAAACACGTACAACTGCGTTACATTCACAGTCCGATGGCATGGTAGAACGATTCAAACGAACTTTAGAACAACATTTGAGGAAAATGGTAGACAAGTATCAAAAAGATTGGGATACTTACATATCCTTGTTCCTGATGGCTTATCGATCTGCTATACATGAAACAACTAGTGCAGACTCCAGCAAGAGTAATTTTTGGAAATGACCTTCGGTTACCGATTGATTTGAAGTTCGGAATTAACCCCAGTGGTGGAAGGAATACTAAGGAACTGAGCAGTATCCTAGAAGACGAGATGAGAGAAATACATGCTATGGTGAGACAGCGCACACAAATCATAAGTAATAAAATGAAGGCAAAGTACGACAAGGCAATGAACTCAGGGGTTTGCTGAAGGAAATTGGGTGTTGTTATATAATCCGCAACGAAAGAAAGGTTTTTCTCCTAAATTACAGTGTAGTTGGGAAGGACCATACCAAGTTGTCAAATGACTCAACGATGTGGTATATCGCATACCGACCATTGAAAGGCCAAGGAATAAATTGAAGGTAGTTCATTTGGAATGACTTGCAACGTTTGGTACCGCAAATAAGTCTAATCGGGACGATCGGACTTAGGTGGAGGACAGTGTGGCGAACACGAATACCAGAATCGACGATAACTTACCAGAGTCGGCCAGACATCGAAATTCATAGTTGCCAGAATGTTCGACTGGCGATATTGTAGCGAAATAGAATGCTGGAACAAAACAGAATCGACGATAAGTTGCAAGAATCAGCCAGACAGCGACACTCGTAGCATCCAGAATGTTCGAGTGGCGATCTGTTGGTAACGATCTACCATATAAGGGCTGCCAGAGTGGCAGCAGGACACAGTTCTAATTAGAGTGTTGCCAAGTAAAGTGCTAGTAAATTTTAAGTAAACTCGAATAACGAGTAACAAAGTGTTAAGTAATTGAATTGGAAATAAAGAAAAGAGTATAGCCTTTAATTTTGGCTAGTCAAAATATAGTTCTGAAAAGTAGTTTTAATTTTTTCCAAAAGTAAACCAATTTAATTGGGAAAATTAATCTTGCTAGTGCTGCACCAGCTAGTTTTTTTTTATCTCCAAATCTCCAAATTTTCGTTTAAAGAAAACTAAAAATAGAGCAAATAGCAAACTAAAAAGATGGGAGATTCACAACAGATTAGTTAGTATTTGTACAAATTATAAGTAAATGTAATTCATTCATATGATTGTAGGAAAGCATGCCCACCATACATATGTTATATTATGTACAATAGTAAATAATTCATTGGTTAAATATTTTTGTTTACATTAGTTGGGCAAATTTTTATTTTCAATATTACTCCTATTAATTTCCAATTGATAATTTGGATTCCGGAAACACCCGTGACTTGTTTTCTTGCAGATTTCTGGCAGTCTTCACACTTCCTCTACTGTTTGTTGTTTAGCTAGTTGCTTCTAGCCATTGTATAGGCAAACAAGTAACAAAAGAATCATATGGTTGTCAATATTTTCACACAGCTGAGATCACCTGATCGAAATTATGCCTTTTTCCGGCACAGAGCTTTAAATAAAAGGACCGTAAAAGAACTTTTCTTATGAAGGTGTATTTTTAATGGAAAATATTAAGAAAGCTTAAAATTAATGTAATTTGAAAACTTGAAAGGCTTCTTCTACTTACAATACTTAATACATAGTATTTGTAAGCCGTTATATAAATGTTCGGTAAATATTTTTGATAAAGTAGGAAACTTAATAATGTTTCGATATAATAAATAAAATTTTAATCAATACTTGATTTAATTTGCTTATAGTACCTACTTTTTTTTTGCCCCTTATTCTATTTCGTTCTTGTAAATTCTTTCATTCTAAAAGCCTTCGCCTGCGTATGTAGGAGTGAAAAATTTTGGATTTGTTAATTGTAGGTTTGTACAATGCTACAGTGCGGAAACAAACCCCATTATTGCTTGCAAAATTGCGTTCAGACATGAAAAGTTTTGTTGCTCATTATCGGAAACTTTCAGATATTCAAACATAATCTCATTTTTATCTTGAAACTTAATATTCAAGTACTCCTGTTATATTATGCATATGTGTATTTTACATAAAAATATATAAGGAAATGCTAAATTGTGGTGTAACCGAACATTTTATACTCTCGCAATTAGCCAGTATAAAAGAAGGGGAATTATTTTCAGGTATTGACAAAACTTTACATTAAATTTTTTGTATAAAATTTACTATTCATTTTTCGACGAAACCATGAATGGATTTCAATACGTGGTATCATATTAACTTGCACTATAGGTCATATACTCACTTACTATATTTTGCTCTATGTCCAAAATATTTATACTAAAAATTACTTATTCATCATATAAGTGCTGTGGATAAGAACATACCGATATATGGGATGTGAATAAAACCAAAGGGACGAAATTTAATATTTTGGGTATATGAAAGAAAAGTTATAATCATTTTCGGTATATGGGGGCTTGAAAAGTTATACTCTGATTTCGACCATTTTTGGTGAGAGGCGCCACGCCTTGAAATCACTATTTGTGCAAAGTTTTATTTCGATATCTTTATTTAATTTTAATTTATCTATTTTAAAGTTTAATAATCGAATGGAAATTATCGAAAATTAGGCGTGGTTATAGTCCACCCATTTAAAAACTGTAAAATATGAATGTCAAATAATGTTGTTTAGTAAATTTGGTTGAAATTGGTCGAGTAGTTGCTGGTAAATAGGATTTCACCAAAAAGTGGGCGGTGCCACGCCCATTTCCCATTTTTTATACCAATACACATGCACCCTTTGCGTGTAATTTTTACGTAAAATTTAATGCTTCTGTCGTTTTCTGTCCCGAGTTAACACAGGTTTAGTAGTTTTCAACATAACTTTTGTAAGAAAGAAAGAAAGAAGTTCAAGTTCTCGCACGGACAGACGAGCGCACAGACGGACAGACAGACATCCGGTATTCAATTCGTCTCGACATCCTAATCAATTTAATATGTATAACTATTTCCATCTTGATTACTTAGCTTGATGTGTTACAAACAACCGCTACGAGAACAAAACTATTATACTCTGTGCAACATATATGGGAGAATATCAAATTTAAATTTCCATTCAATTTTTAAATACTTATTCTTTTGAATTTAAATACTACTGCAACTAGAAACGATATCTAATTGAAAAGAAATGTAAAATTTTGCACCAGCGAACATGATGAATAGGAACACAATGTATGTTCTCCGATCTTTAACAACTCGCTGCACTTCTCTTATCCTCTTCGCTCCATCTTCTAAGTACTTCGAGTCCAGCTTCTGATCGCAGTCTTCACAGTTTTTAGAAATTACTGATCGCGTGATTTTTTAGTTATTTCCGTTTTTGAGAAGAGATATTACTCTCTATCTATGCTTGCATATCTAATAACTACGTCACTACAGTAGAGTGCAGAAAAACTAATATGTGTTCAATATTTGGAGTTACTCCTTGTATTGGGCTTTGACAATAAACTTTTAAATGCATGTGTACATACATATGTAGATATGTTATTATATAACACCGAAGGGGCGAATTCCGAAGATTGTGAAGGCCTCGGAAGTTATTTCCGAGTCGTGAGAGAAGATGTACTCACCAAACAGCCGCTTACACTCATATTATATAGTATAGCTTCCTTAAACGTGGAAAAGTAATCTTTCCAAAGCTTTTTTTTGGCGATCGCATGTATTTGCTTATGCATGTATGTAAATATGTAGATATGTATGATCAGGTAACTATTACTATTACATTTATAAAGATATGCAAAATACATATGTACACATTCGTATACGCACATTAATGTTTGCGAATGTATGTATGCACTTTCAAATTCATTTGTGCCTGACTGTTCAAATACAATATGTAAAGTTCAAAGTGGTGGGAGAGTAAATACGTACATATTTACATATATACGAAGGCAGAACAAAAGTATCCGGCCTAACAGAGAAAACAATAAATAGTTATAAAATCGGAAATAACTTTAATTCATAGTGGAATAACAGTACAGTGAAGTCTCTGGACTTTAGTTGATGTTGTACTTTTGACAAAAGTCTGCTTTCCAACCTTATATAGATGATTAGTTTACTGAATTTTTAACTACAAAGTTTAACAAACCTAGACGTAGACGTGCTACTTTAATAAGTATATAAAGAAGGTAAACATAATTTTTTTTCTCTGTGTTTTAATTTTTCACATACGTTTTATCAGGGGAATTGAAGTTGAGGAAAATTTGCTTTCATCAAAATTTAATTGGATATTGACTGAAGCCATTCTTCTCCGATCAAATTTGATCGGAACATGGCAAAAGGTTAATACTCCCTCGGAGAAAGATTTTAGTACCAAGATGAGAATGATCACATTGAGTAGTTGCATAAAAAACTGCGGTTGGAAAATTGCACTTAAAATTACTAGATTCTAGTACTTCTGGGATCGCCCTCGCACATACAAATTTATATATATACAGATATAAATGTACATATAAACATATATAAATATAAACCTATGTACATATGTATGTAAATACCTAATACAAATAAAAGCATTCGTGTGTGGAGGGAGATTTCAATGATAATAACAACAACGTCAACGCGAGATTACGTGTACGCGTGCGTCATATTAAACTCACTTTTCATTTGTTGCTTCTGCCGCCAAAGTTAGCTAAAGCTGTTGTTGCTTTCTCATTATAATATATGAATATTATTCGTACGTACACGCATACTCAATACTTTCGGGCTATCTGTTATGTTATTAAGTAATTCGCTATTTAGTGTACTTGTTCTAGTCGTTCGCTTAGCTTGGCTTAATCAATGTTCCACGAATGCAAAAAAAAACTCTTCATATATAAATAAATAACTAAGTTTTCTTGTGTGTTTGATTTTTGTAGTCAACGTACACAATTGTTTTAAAAAGATATTTTACATATTTTCGCGAAATTCAGTCGAGCAGCACGAAGAAGGCAACTGTCGATGAAAAAGTAAAAAAGAATGATTTAAAGTACTGAAACAAGCAGAAAAATTATACACATGTATAGATATATTCATATGTATAGATATAAATAAATATATATTTACGTGTAGAAAATTTCTTTCGTGTTGTCATTTGTTGAGGCGTAGAAATTGACGTTCGTGCATTTGGATTTTTAATTTACATCTTAAA
The DNA here is from genome assembly GCA_021498325.1 of Bactrocera minax. Taxonomy (NCBI): domain Eukaryota; kingdom Metazoa; phylum Arthropoda; class Insecta; order Diptera; family Tephritidae; genus Bactrocera; species Bactrocera minax. Next base: position 885,519 of record JAKEEE010000019.1, on the reverse strand, counting down.
TTCTACGTTATCGGTTTTAAAATTGTCTGAGCGTTCCTTGGTGTAGTGAAAATTTCTGTTTCTAAATGAAATTTGATGGTGTAAAAATTGTATCATTGGCAAAAAAATAAAGCAAGTTCTGAGGTGCACACATTGCACTATATAAACAATTCCGAATTACACAAGTTGGCAAAAAAGAAAAACAGAGAAGCTAAAAAGTTCTACGTAATAAATTCGTATTATTTGCACTGTGCTATTAAGAATCAACCCAATTTCATACAATTTCAATTCAACTCACTGCATTGGTAAGTCTTCTAATAAGACTTTCAGCATTTTTTCGGTAATAAACAAAGTAATTAAAAAGGCGGATATTATGTCTTTCTTTTTGTTGATGGTACATATAAAAAAATGTGGTCATACAATAGTCAGCTCCACACATATACAATATGTTCATACCATACTTATGACAACAGTTAGCCAAGAAATGCAAGCGGAAGAAATGCATTTTTATACCCAAGTTAAAAGCTTAAATAAGAAACCGGAAAGAGGGGACTCCATATTTGCTTAAGAATCTCCATTAAAATACAATGACAATGCGTGCACACATCTATACATATGTACACATTTTCATACACATAGATACATATATATATATATATAGTATATATATACTGAATATGTGTGAATACAATAGTTCATTCAGATACGTTGAAATGTAAATACACACATGTATGTATGTAGTTATTTTTCATAATGATATAGTTAATGACTATAGTTTATAGTTTATATAAATGTTGAAGTGAGTTATCCTGGTAATCAACTGACCGAATGCATATTTTTGCTCACTTTCATTTCGCTCCAAAAAGCGAAAACTGAGTCGTCCAATTTTTCCTATGGCTTTGCGACAAAGCAACATTTCAAACATTGCAACGAAAGCAACTATATCTGCGGCGAGAAGAGTGTTAGAATGCGAAAACAGGAAAGCTAAATAGCCTGTCAACCCCCGAACTGCAACAACGCTCTAACCCTCAAACATCGTAAGCGAATTGTACGAATATACGAGTCTCTTTTAGGCGCTCGCGCAATGTGCAGTCGATAATGAGAGGAATATGCCACTTTTTGGGGTTGTCTTTATACAATAGAAGAGGATGGGCTGAGAAAAGTCAGACAGAACTAACGTAACGGCGAATATAGTGAAATTTCGGAACAGACGAGCATATTTTTTCTTGGCGACTGTTTATTATCAAGACTTTTCTATTTAACCATTGTAAATAAGTGCGAATTTCTGCGAATTAAATGTTTATAATAAGAAAAATACTTTTTGCGAAGAATCCGTGCATACATACCTATATATGTATTTCTGTTTATACATTCGTGATAATTAAATTGTGCAAAGTGGAATATTTTTGACGATAGCTTGTTGGAAATTCAACCCCTTCTCTGTATCTGTCACCAAGAAAATTGTATGCGCATGAAAAATTCTTAAATATAACTTTCACAGACGAGGATGAAAAAAAAAAAAACAAAACCTCAAATTTAAATCTGAACAGAGTGGAAATACATTTAAATAATAATCATAAAAACAACGCATAGGTGATTCTTATATGTTTGTCAATGTCGATATAAACAGTTTGCGGTGGAAAAGCTACATATGCACGTACATATAGATTAGACCATTGAAAATGTTTTTGCGGTGCACTAAGCGGGAATAGAGTTAACAAAACAAACAAAAAGGTTATGTTCGTCACATACGTATGTACATATATAAACACCAGATCAATATTTTCGAATTTCGTACATTCTTGTGGATTTAATCAATGTGCATTGTATGAAATTAGATATTTATTACCATTGTCTTTTTTTTTCATATATATGGTGGAAATTTATTATAAATGTGTAAATGTGTTTGCTTCTGCCTAAATATGCAATTATATATTTATTATTGATATACGTAAGTCGATCGTAAGTTCGAATACCCAAATCGTAATGGGACTTTTATACTTTATTATTGCTCTTTCATTATCCGGTTAATTTTTCTGAATAATTTGTCACTTACATAAATAACAGTTCAATTTTTAAATCGTTTTAGCAAATTCCTTCAATATATTGTAGAAAATTGACGTTACTATATTTATAGAGCACTGCACTACAAAGTTTGAATCACAGAGTCGTCAAAATGCCACATGCATACATACATATTTAATTTATAGGCACATGTGTTTGGTGGTTTCAACTCTTTACTTTTTCAAGTCATACTTTAGTTATTCTTATTTCTAATCGTTTCTTTTTTTTTTCATTACTCTTTAAGTCAAATTCACTTTTGACTAGTCCACAAGCGTATTGTTGAAGAATGGCTACGTATGAACATATATATGTGGGTGCTGAAGGAAAATTAAATTAATTGTTGTTTTTCTGAACAAGTGGTTTTTATTGCGTCGCAGCAAGGAATGTATGTATGTATGTATGTATGCATTCGTCAAGAGAACAAACAAAATATATGTGGCTTGTTGCGTTCAGTATACGCCGTGTGAGGCTATAGTATACAAAGTGTCTGGCCTTTATTCTAAGAAGACATCAAAAAGTTATTAACAGAATTTCACATTGATAATTTTTACTTTCGCAGAATTATAGATCAGCAAGCATTTGCAATATTAAAATCTTGGTTCAATAGATCTCTCGATATGTCGCAAATATTTGTATGAGAAGCAAACTCAGCACTTTTCATATGTAAATACTAGTCTGAACACATTAACATTTGGTTAATTGGAAAATCTCTTATTGTATCGCCACAAGGTCGCACATACAAACACGTTCACGATTAGTTATTTGCACTTAAACACGTACGAAATATAGTTACGTACCACTTTTTACTATTTAATCTGATGGTGAACATATTTGTCGCGCTTAGTTCGAAAACAATCAGGTGCAGGTATTTTCTTATAATACCTACATATGTAAATCTGTATATATACGTACATATGTATGTATATTCTTCATTCAAGTAATTCTTATATAATTCGATTTGAATTCTTTGTCATTAATTATCAAGATGTCACAGACATAATTTGGACCATGCTTATATGCCATATATTGCCATGCCACTGCCATATATTACGCGGATTCCTACTGACTTCCAATATATCAGTAACCAGAATAAACGTACATTCAAAATCTGATAATATGAACTTAATGATTAATACATTACAAATCGCCTTTGATTGTATCCATTTCGAAATATATATAGCATTTATTTTATGTATATATTTTGTTTTTGCAGGGCGGCTATCCAGCGCGCTTAAAAAAAGTATTAATTGTGACGGCACCTCTATGGTTCAAAGCACCGTTCAAAATACTGCGATTATTTGTACGGGAAAAATTACGTGAACGCGTCTTTACTGTATCTGTGCCGACGTTGGGCCTTCACGTGCCTCTGAAAGCTTTGCCCCTGCATCTTGGCGGAGCATTGGAAATCGATCACGCCACATGGTTGCTACAGTGCCGCAAATCGATGACGAATCGTGAAGACGAACTGCTCGCCAATATTGAGCAAGTGGCTTTCAATCGAAGCAACATAATCAACGCTACAACTAATAGCAACATTGTGAACAGTTCAGTTACCATTGTTGGGGATATAGACAGTAACGTTAACAGCAACATAAATACGACGACAGCCGCATTAACAAACGTAGATTACAGCCGACACTTACTGGGTGGCGAGGAGCCCAACGAAAATATCACAATAAACAGTCTGTGCGCTGTCATAGCTACATCGGCAACCGCTTTAAATCAAGGTAACAGCAATAACACTTCATTATTATCTGTGTGCAACCAAATTGACATCGAGTCGGGGGTGGTTGCGGCGACGACGACGACGACGACGACTTCAGTGGAAACACCAGAAGGTGTGCCAGTGCTGAACGGATTAGAGGCCAGTGGAGTTCAAGGATCCGTGGCCTTGGCGAATGGTATAGCTGTTCCATCGGCAGTTACCAGCAACGCCAGTTCGAACGGCTCATCCGTCTTAAGTGAATTGTGGTCGGAAAATCCGCCAAGTAGTGCGTCGTCGGGGTTTAGTGATGACGACAGCCTGGCTGGGCAAGAGGGAGACCCAAAAACAATTGAACAAATTGTTCAAATGGTAAAAGAGCAGGGGCGAAAAGGTTTAGTGAAAGAATATGCCGAAATACGGAATCGGGCGCCGGAGGGTACCTTTGTTTATGCAAGGTTTGTTTATCTGTGCTACAAATATATTATAAAATGAATTAATAATAACAATGCACAATCTATTATATTGTAGAATGCGGAATAACTTGACCAAAAATCGCTACACTGATGTTCTTTGCTACGATCATAGTAGAGTGGTGTTGTCTAGGGAAGACGGTGAGGACTATATAAACGCCAATTTTGTGGACGGTTACAAACAAAAGAATGCCTATATTTCTACACAAGGTAAACCCATCAAAACATTTGAGTACGGAGAAGGTACTCTGTTTGTTTAGATTACGGTTTAGTTCAATGTTGTCCATATTAACGGTAACTAGCGTTTGTTTTTATATACATTGTAAAATTACCAAAAACCGTTTTCTTACGCTACTACCTAGCCATGTTAATGGCTTCAAAACATTCGATTGTATTATATATATATGCTATATGCATTGATCGTACATTTTCCAATATGACGTACAATAATAATAATAGGAAAATTTTTTATCTGTTTTTAGGTCCATTACCGAAAACATCGCAAGATTTTTGGCGTATGATATGGGAGCAACATTGTTTGGTTGTTGTAATGACAACACGAGTCATGGAGCGTGGTCGAGTTAAATGTGGCCAATATTGGGAACCGACTGAGAATAGTTCCTTAGAATTCGGAAACTTCCATGTGCGAACAATTAGTATAGAAATAAATGAAGATTATACAGTAGCATCATTAGAATTGAAAAATCTTAAGGTAAGGCTAATTATAGTTACTAATTATATTGTTGTTTTTTTTTTTTTCTTAAATATTTACATTTTCAAACCTCTTTCTTTTAATGTTTTTTTCGGCAAAATATCAGATCAAAATGCAAATAGCAGATATTTTTCATATCGCATTGATTTGACTTAAATGCATCTTCTATTTTAGACTGACGAAATTAGAAACGTTTCACATTGGCAATTCACAAGTTGGCCCGATTATGGTGTGCCGAGCTCAGCGATGGCTATGTTAAATTTTCTTCAGAAAGTGCGAGAAAAACAAGCATCTATGGTAAAATCATTGGGCGATACTTGGGCTGGGCATCCGCGAGGACCGCCTATCGTGGTACACTGTAGTGCGGGCATTGGTCGAACAGGTGAAAATAAATCACCACAATTAAGTAAATTAAACCACTCTATTAAATTATATCTTTGCAATTACATTCCATAGGCACTTTTATAACATTGGATATATGCATATCGCGATTAGAGGATGTTGGAACGGCTGACATTCGTGGGACTGTGGAAAAAATTCGTTCACAGCGTGCCTACTCTATACAAATGCCCGATCAATATGTGTTTTGTCATCTGGCCCTGATTGAATACGCAGTTTCGCGGAGCATGCTGAAATCGGTAGATTTAACGGGGTTCGATGATCGTGGTGAAGATTCAGACTAAGAAGTATTCTGCTTGAAGCTCATAGGAAATGAATTCTCAACCGATATCTCTATATTCGGTTGTTTATTGACGAAATGGCTAAGGCGTTTTATAGAAAATAGTGATGTAGCTGACATAAAATTAAAAACAGAATCGAAATAGAAAATGATGCCGAAACTTAAGAACATAGCTTCTGTTTACTTTATTAAATTTTTGTTATTTCATTTCGTTTCATCTTAGAGAAGTGAAATCTTTAATACACCCATATAGAAAGTTAATATAAATTATAATTTTAGCTCTACGGGATCATAATGAATAATTACCATTTAAACTAAAAATTAGTAAAATATGTCAAGATCATAATGAAATAAATAGAATTGGCCTAGATGTATAAAATAATTTTAAACAATAAATTTAAAAATCCTTGAAAACTAATAATTTACATAGTTTTTTCGGGGTTTTTGCGTAGTGAATGGTCCACATATAAGAATGTATAGAAAGTCATAAATTGTAGAGAAAAACATATATAATAATAATTACTTTACGATACTCGAATACATCTTCAGGCAGCTACTGAGAAGTATTTGAAAACTGATGTATCAATAACTATTGACCTTAAGTATTACAATCAGCTGTCGACACTATGTCGATCGATTTTTTTAAACCCACATATATATAGAGCCCTGGAACATCTGGCAAAGCATTTGCTTTAGGAATTTGTATATTTATCACCACTCTATATAAGAGGCTTTTAGTGAACAATTCGGCGATGTTGCAAAGTACAACGAAATGGGGAAAACTATAAAACTACTAATGGGATGGAGGCATTTGATAAAATTGAATAATGCAATCGCCAACGGTAAACCGTCCTCCAAGTATCTCCAAAGAGCCTAATAAATATAAAACAATAACAAAAGTTTATATTGATATTATAACCTATGGTCATACTTCAATGTTATCAAAAAAAAAACATACAATTAGAAAAATAAAAAATTTATACTAAAATATTCACTTCACTTACCCATCAAATCGTATGTATGTACACGTTTTGGTTACTAATTTATTAAAATTTTCTTTCAAATTAGAAATATAAATCACAGAACAGTTCAATGCAATAAAAAGTTTTGTTTCTTTGAAATCTCTGAAATCTGTACATAAACGCGCTTAAAACATTATCGTTATTAAAAGGGCGTTCCTATTACGCTTTAAAATGTGTCGCAGGTTAATATTAGTAAATTTCAAGATTTATTAAATATGTATGTTTATTATAAAAGTATTGTGTTTAGTTTAATTGTTGTTGGGATTATGAAAGTCTTATCCCCATGTATATGTTTAAGCATTAATATTTAATATAGTATATGTATAATGCAAGATGAAGTGCAAAGTGCAAATCTTCAAACAGAATGGAAGTACATGTATCTCTCATTACGATGTATACTAATGTACATAAATATGCAGGTGACATCCACTCTATCAAATAGAATAGGTGAAAAACCACGGATACCATAAAACAAGTTATTAATTTCATTTTAATTCAATCTTCAAATTTATTAAACATTATTTTAAAGTTTTTAATAATATTATATTGATTAAGCAGTAGCAACTGTTTCCCGAGCTTCTGCTACAATTCATTATGTGAATCTTGACGATTGGATGGTTACATACATTTTCAATAGTCTCTGAACTTCGAATTCGTTCGTTTATGTTTAGAGTTCCTTCAAGAACACAAACACTTTATAAGTACCTTTGTTCACTTCTAAAATTTTATAATTCATAGCTGCTTTGAACGTCTATTTTACTCGCATTTTGGGGAAACTAAAACTTTCGCTTTGAAATATTCTTAAGGCTACTATCAAAATTGGATATTGGAATTTCATCCCTTACTAACAAAAAAAGAAAGAAAGAATTCAATTGAACTCACATTTATCTTTTTTATAGAATATAGTATAATAAGGTAGCAGCAATTGTGAAAACTGAATTTTATAAAAGATATACGAAAATTATTATATTGCAAGATAATATGATTGCAACAATATTGTGTTAATAGAACTAAATAGAGAAAAGAAAAAAATCAGAAAAGTATAAAATTTCTACCGTATATGTATGTATGTAAATGTTTCATGACAGCCTGAAGGAAAGGGAGGTACCACCTTTAAATGAAGAAAACTTTTCATTTTAATGAATAAAAGCTATGCAAAACAGTAATAATTAAAATTTATTAGGCGTTTCCGCTTAATATGAGCGTCCTAGGAAGCTGGGAGTCCATTTTTTTACAATTGGTTTTGATTTGGTTAGCTCTTCCCGTTCTTTCTCCTGCATTTGCTCTAGTAAAATTCGTTGGTTTTCTCTAAACTGAGCTATGGGATCGTCGAACTGCCGATAGTAATGTAAAACTTCACGAACATCCTCAACTTCAGCAGATGCCAGGGCTGAAAATCGCATCATATATATATATATATACATATTAGATTTAATAAAGCTGTGATATATTAAATTTAACATACTTTTTAAAAATGATATCAAATCAAGTAGTTGGGTGTCATCATCATTGCCTAACCATCTGGTAATGTTAAAAGTATTATCAGGGTGCAATTTAGTTGCGTTTTGATCCCAATCCACGACAATGACCTAAAAAATACATATGCGAATGAATATGATTCTATCGAGATTCATGTATATATTGTTTGTAATGATATGTAATCTTTTAAATTACCTTCCTTAGATCTCGGTTCAAATTGTCTAAATTTTTTACGTGATGTCCATCAACAAAATGAGTTGCATCGCGTACCAAGCGATACATAATGTAGCCATTTGGGTCCAGGGCATCTAAAATCGGAAATACCGTCATGCCTTGTTCTGCGGTAAAGACGACAATTTCGAAATGTTTTGCAGATTCCTGTAAGAAATGATCAACACCGGGTCGTTTTTTAAACCGCCACCCAGTTTGGTAGGTCCAATCAGGATGTACAAGAACATCTTTCATTTCTAGTACTAATGTATACGGCGGCTGTATGTATGGGTGTTTTAAAGGATCTGGTAAAAGCTTATCGCGTGATGGCTCCTGAATCATTTTTTGGTAGTAATTCATAGACTTCCACATACGCTGTATATACTGCTGAATTAATGGACTTTTGCTAAATTCATCTTCAATTATTTGTCCTTCAGCATCTACCTCAGGTTTTCCGAACTCATAAACACCCCATATGGCTAATGCAATGCCACTGCCTCCAAATACTGCAAACCTATAAAATGCATGGTTTTAGATATTTTTACAGTCACTACTATTTGTAAATGTCATGCGTTATATTACGCAAGGATAAGTTAGCGCATACCCTATTTTCATACGTTTCCAAGCCTTTTCATTTTCCTTTGCTTCTTCCTCTTCTTTGCGCTTTCTTTCACGTTCAGTCTCTTCATCAACATTGGCTGCAGTTTGGGGAAACAACTTTGACAAAATTTCTGGACTCGCTGCCTTTTCTAAATCAGACCATATAAACCAATTAAATTAAGAATATATGATATTTATATGCAGTAAAAACGAAACAAACTTGTGTTTTCTGTTGTATATAATCTTCCAATTTGCTGGCAGTCCGATTTTCGTCCAAATATTTGAATAGCTGAAGAAATGTGTAGTCTCCGATGGTTACTTAATGCGCGACTATTCTGTTCTCCAAATCCATGCAACGCTAATTTGGACCCGGATCCTAATTTTTGTATCACGCTAAGGACACCTTTTCGTGCCATTACCATTTCTTGCACTTGCACTTAAACTTTTTTTATTAATAAATCCCACTTTTTAGGGTGCTTTTAATTCATTAGACCGGCTACAGTAACCTTCAATCTCATGTAGCTAACGGGAATTTTCGACAGCTGTCAGAAGTCAATTCAAGCAAAGTTGCCAGACTATTATATCAATATATTGCAGGAATTAATTGATAAGCCTTGACATTAACTGTTTATGCAAATAAACACACCCAAGAGAAGAGAGGATTGAACGTACCCCAGATGTCATAGCGTGGATGGAGCGATTTTGCACTATTTGAGGGAATTTGTCTTGATTTGTTTACATTAATTTATAATCTGTCTATTAAAAAAATAGTTTACATATACGTAAATTAAAGAATGGTTTCTGAGAGCACTGAAGAGGAAGTGGTGGTTTGTCGAGCCTGCATTAGCGAGTGCGTGGAATACAAGTCGTTGCACAAGCAAGGTATTTGCATGGGTGAGGTGCAAACATTGGCGTCCATGCTAAGTTTTATTACAAATTTGGATTTTTCAAATGATGATGTCGAAAGCTTTCCTTCAAATATCTGTTTACATTGTGTCCAAAATGTTGCTAAGACATATGCTTTCAAGAAAATGGTATTGGAAACAGACGAAGTGTTGCGAAGGCAGCTTGCAGAACTCGATTGTGGGATGGGAATGACAGATGTTGGAGGTGCTGACAGTGTTATTGAAGACATTGAAACGGAATCGGTAGAATCGGTTGTAGAAGAGCACCATCTTGAAGTAGAAGAGGGGACCGATTTGGACGAAACCGAACAATTGCATGATTTGGCGACAGCAGCACAATTCAAAAGATCGGTAGAAGATATGGAATATGTGTCTTTAACTGTATTAGACGGCGTTGTAGACGAAGATGATGCAACAATATCCATGGAACAAATGCAATGTAATATAGAACATAATGAACAAAATTGTGAGGAGGATGAAGTGGTGGTTCATGAAGTAGCCGAGTCTGAAGAAGTATACCAGACAGATACTGAAGAAGACGGTAGGAACAAGGAGTATGAAGAGATGTACGAAGTGAAATTAGATGAAATTTCTCAAAGCGACTGTTCTTTGTTGGAGATTGCGGAAGGTCACCAAATGCATAAAAATTTTAAAAGAGCAATTAAATCTGTTGATCAGGATGGCGAATGGGATATTAGCCTAGAACAGAAAATAAAACAGCCAACCAAAATTCGCAAAAAAAGCAACCAACCTAAACCGCCGAACCCTGATTTGCAATGCAAGGTAAGTTGAAAATAATACCATTTACCTGTACGTAATCGCTTTCCAACAATTTCATATACATTTTAGGTATGTGGAAAACAATTGAGTAATCAAAATTCTTTTAAGTACCATATGCAACTGCATTCCGATGCCACACCTTATTTATGCAGTCTTTGTGGTGAAGGTTTTAAAACCCGTAATGCCTATGAAGGACATATAGTCATTCATGATCCAAACAACCCTAATACATGCGAGCTATGTGGTAAATCATATCGTCAATCATCCTCTTTAAGAACACACATGTTGTCACACACAGGCGAGAGGCCATTCCAGTGCGATATTTGTGGGAAGTCCATGACACAAAAGTCTGGCTATAAAAAGCACATGCTTGTACATACAGGTGAGAAACCGCATACTTGTGATGTGTGTGGTCGCGAATTTCGGTATTCGAGTAACCTGATTGCCCACAAACGTTGCCACTCTGGAGAGAGACCGTATGAATGTCCCCATTGCAAACGAGGTTTCCCAACGTCTGAGCAAATGAAGAGGCATTCGCTAGTACACAGTGGAGAACGACCTTTTCAATGTGAGATCTGCAACAAACGTTTCAAGCGACGTTCATCGTTGATGTCACATCGACATACACATGACTCTGAGCCAGAGCTAATTGTCGATCATAAAGTGTGTAAATCAAATGTCGTGGAACTATATTAGTTATTAGAATAAACTAAAAGGAATAAAGATGTTATATTCCTGTGTGAACATTATTTTCATTATAGTATAAAAATATGTAAATGAATGGGCCGATATACTGATCTTCTTCATAATTCTTAATGTATCTTTCGAAATATACAAATTTCAATGTTGCTCAGTACAGATCTAATTTAAGTTTCCTAAAATATAAAATAAATTCAACTGCGCTTTTACAATCACATATTTAATTTTTATACAAGGATTTTTGAGATAATTACATCATAGATACATTTTTTAGATATACATATGTACATGTCAAAACATTTTTATGCGAAACACATTAAGGACTGAAATAGTCTTTTTTGATCCTCTACAATTATATATGTAACTTATATTCTTTACTCATTTGTATTGTGCCTAGGGTAAAAGCAAAATATGTGTAGTGGTGCATTACTACAAAGTAAAAATAACGTAATACAATTTATCACAAAATTATTGTTAGAGCATGGACTCCTTCAATGCTCTAAATAGGAAATACATAATAGATTTGAAAAAAACAGAAAATAGTAAATTAAAGACCAACTGGTTATCTTTCTAAACCATGAAGTGGTAAAAATAAAATCGAGTTTCTACTTCAACTAACTGTGGCGCATTTTCTCTCGCTCGTTACCGCGTTCGATGTACCAATTCTTCTTGCGTTGGCGAAATTCATTTTCATTTCTTGCGGCTTCTCGCTGCTTCATTAATTTTCCATGCCATTCGCCGCTTTTAGGCAATCGCTCAGCCGAGATCCTCGGTCCTCGGTCTGAATTGAGATCCTTATGAAAATGACCCTTGAGCATGTTTTCGCCAGAACGTTCTTTATAGCGTTTGCCAAACCTCTGTTTAGAACTTATTTTCTTCCGTCCAGACTCTTCCCCGTATGTATTGATATCTTCATCCTCTTCACTGTATAAATGTTGGTGCTGCTTCCAGTATCTTGTTGTATCATATTTATTTTCGGAAATGTACTGCTCTTTTTTATTTGAGTTTTGACTATCTTTAAACATATAAATATCACTTGGGTTAGCCTTACTAAAACTTGGTTCATCGAGATTAACAGCTTCATCTGTTCCTGAATCTTCTTTTAATAATTCAATGTCTTCAAAAATTTGCTCTACTACAACATCGTCGCAAAAATCTTCCATATTTTTGATATTTGATTCCGTTCTTTCTACACAGATCCCAGCAATTTCTCTAAAATTTTCATTTGGACATTTAAATGACCTTTTTAGATCGTTCTTCCTTATCTTTACAGGATCGATATTATCTCCGTTGCCTGACCATGCGTTAAAAGTTTTACTCCTTTGTTTCATTGGCGATTCGGCAGTTTGCTTGTAATGATGGTGCTGAGATTTCTGTACCTTTTCGAAATTTCCTCTTATATTTTTGCCTTTTTCCCACAAAGTACTCAAATAACTGACCTGTTTTGATAAAATGTCAATTTCTGCTCGCATTAAATTATTTTTTATTTCCAAGTTTGTCAACTTTTCTTCCAATACAGACAAATTTTTACTAACAAGCCATGGTTGCCAATCAGGATTGCGCAATTTTCCTATAAAAGCCAATATTGCAAGACCAACACAAATGGAAAATGCGACTTTTAAACTATGCCGGATAAGGGGATGCATCGATCTTTCTACAATGCTAGTGACGTTTCTTGGATTCAATGCTTTTGGTTCTGGAATTTCACTTGAATGACGTATACGTCGGTGTCGAATAGAATTTTCTTCTGGGGTGTTCATTGTAGAGGATAGTAAATAAGATGATTGTGGTATATGTATAGGCAACTGAAGCTTTGAATTAGAGGACATATTTTCCTGATTTGAATAGTCATTCAAATTTACGCTGTTTAAATTTGCTTTAATTGCAAGAGGTGAAGCTCGCCCTGCGCTCTCGCTTTCGCTAATGATTGAGATTCCCTCGGAAATGTCATCAACATTAGAGTCGTCATCAGATCGGTATCTGTAATTAAACATTATTTAAAACAAAAATAAATGGCTTTCGACGAATATATAAATACGAACTCAATATTTCCATGGATTTCCTCGTTTTCAGGCGTTGGAAGATCGTTAAAATGTGGTAGTTTATCAATTCTATTATTTGTATCTGCAAAAATTTCAGACGACGAATCGGTTTCTCTCCTTTTATTTTTGTCATTCACTAATGTCCACGTCTCTACTGAATCGGACTCAGTACTAGTTGTTATTGATTCATCGTCAGTGAGAGAGTTTAACGACGGCTTTTTTGAATGGTCCATGGCCCACCTTCTCAAGTTTTGTTATTTTTAATCTAGAAAATAAAGGACTTGTTATTTGTAACCAAATTGTTTGCTTATTTTATTCTCATAGACGGATATAAATTTATGTGGAAGTTTATCAAAGAGATACTGATTTCTACTAATACCTAATACCTGTAATTATTTTATTTAAAACTATTTATTGAAATATGCGGCAGAGTACAACACGAAATAAAATGCGTACTCTCCTTTGTCTCTTTGTGCAGGAAAAATTGCAAGAATTGTTTAACACAGTTGCGTACGCACACAAATGAAAGTTAATATACCATCCGCCCATACAAATAGTATAGTGCAGTAAATAGCTATATACACAAGTGGGGCGTGGGGTTTGCTATTTTCGAATACAAATCATTATTGCAGGGAACTGGTATATACATACATGCATCTATATTCTTTTAAGAAATTTTCATGGGCCTAGATCTTCAACATTTATTTTATTTATGATTCACTTATACGGGAAGTATTATGATAACAGAAACACAACGACACTACCAAAAATTATTAATAGTAAAGTATAGTGCTGAATACATATCGAATTCGGTAATGACTAAGGGAATATTTTATATTTTAAAAACAAAACCAACGAAATAGAGTATATGAAACCATTTAAAATGACTTAAAAGGAGTTTTGAAAAAATTATGCATACACAATTAGATTTTTAAGGGGGTTAAAGTCAGGGCTCTGGGCAGGCATGTTGATAATTTTTACTGCAATTGTACTTCAATTGTATATTTTGCACAACAAAAATTTGTGGCTCGGGTCATTGTCCGAGTTGTCCAATTGTATTTAAGTTTTCTTGAGTCGTTGGGATCAGCAAACCCAAACTTAATCGCACTTATCATTAACTAATTTTTTGTAAATACTCTTATAGTAGTACTCCTCCCATCACATCATTGAAAAAACGCAGCTCACCAACACCTTTAGAAAAGGCCCCCAAGACCCCCCTAGACCCACCAGACCGGCAAGCCTTAACAAAAAGCTTGTTCATCATGGTAGTACATCATATGCAATAATAATGCGTTGAATGCAATATATATTATCAAATACTATTGAAAAGTTCCCACGCCTTTCTGAAGGTGCCGTGGCTCACTTCTTTCTCAACTGTCCCTAAGTTATTTTTGGGATTATTGTTAATATTTTAAATCATTTTTGATAGGTCGCATCTATTTTTCTGCGCGGTTAATTATATTATAAATTGTTATAAGTTTAGTTGAACACGATGTGCACTACACAGAACAAGAACAATTTGTCCATTCATAAGAAAAAAGTGATATTTTTGTGATGCCGCCCAAAAAAAATTCCTTAACAAATAAGCTTTTTGGAAATTATTGTTAAAAGTAAATCGCAAAGAATTAATTGACAGTACGATATTTAAGTCAATGTACATTTTTTTTTTAAGTTTATGTTTTAACTTTTGAAAAGTTTGCGCTATATATGTATTATGCGCTATAAACTGAATTTTCATGTTGTTTTTCATTTTGCAAACAATTGACGAATTGTGTATGAAAACTTCGTTCACATTATCTGCTATATATTTACTAAAGTATGCATATTTTGTTCATTTGATGGAGCAAAACATTGGCATAAATTCCATAACATTGATATATTTTCAAAATACCGACCTTAAATTTTAAACAATTTTTACCGCACTAACATCTATCAATATTAATAACGCATCCATTTAGATCCTGCGACACTAATGTAGAAGACATGAAGAAATTCTTACATATCCAAAAAATAAAGTATAACACGCAATACTTTTACAGCAGACAAACAATAGTAACAAAAAAGAGTGTGTCAAAATATGTATATAACAAAGAAAGTTGCCACAGTGGTGGAGATTGGACACAAACTTTTAAACGCATATGTACACTCTTACTAACAACCCAAGAAGAATATTAAAGGTTAAGAGCTGAAATAAGAAATTATGAAGAACTTTATTATATTATGTTGTACTTACTTTTATATAATTTCACCTAACGATATGAAGAATTGTGAATTACAATACCTTACCTGTACCTTACCAATACATTACCAATACATTACCAATACATGTTAGCAATTACGACATATCTTTAAAACGAATCACCCGAATTAATATTCAACAATTCTGTAATCAGCTATAGGGCTTCGCGTTGAGTTGCCACATAATTTAAAATAATAAACGGAGCATCTCGACAGGAAATAATTATTGCCACCAATCATCAGATTTATTTCAATTGTCGTTGGCAATATTTTTATATGCGCTTTTGACATTATTATAATCATTTGTAATAAAATTAATAAAATCAATGGGGAAATGGTGTCGAGAAGTATTTTCGAGCTGTTGAAGCGCATGTTAAAGCTTTTCATTTGTTTCAAAATTTGAAGAGGATGAAAAGTATGACGAAAAATTCAAGAATTCAATAATTTTTGCAGATTGTTTATTGGCCGGTTAGATTCTGCTATAACAGAACTAAAGTATCTATTATTATGTACCTACTATTTATCAGTATAGTATATACCCTATATCCTATGATAATTCTTGTTAGAATATCACTTTGCTAAATTGCAATTTTCACAACAAAACATAAAAATATCAGATACAGGCATCTGCCGTAATGCATAATGTATCTGCATCAACTTTTTGAGTGAAATGTAAACTACCGAAATTCTATTTCTTGACATTACTTTTTTTGGAGTAATTATCTTGATAATTATTGCTAACTAGTTTCCATTTTAAATATTGCCCCGTTAGGAAAATTCGCTTGTGTTAATACTAGAATCGGAGCATTTTAGCTCTCAACTCAAAGATCTCCAAACTCAAAGGTTTCATTTTAAAGTAAGATTCTTATTATAGTCTCACAACTTGTTGCTACAGTATATTAGTTTTGATCACCTAACGGATATTTGTAACACCTAGAACTAAACGAGTTAGATATAGACATATATATATAAATGATCAGGATGAAAAGACGAGTTGAAATCCAAGTGACTGTCTGTACGTCCGTCCGTCTGTCCATGCAAGCGATAACTTGAGTAAAAATTGAGATATTTTGATGAAACTTGGTACACGTGTTCTTGTCACCGTAAGACGGTTGGTATTGTAGATGGGCGTAATGTACATCTGCCACGCCCACAAAATGCCATTAATCGAAAACAGATAAAGTGCTATAACTAAGCAGAAAATTAAGATATAAAAGTGTTATTTAATATAGAGGATCCTAGTAGGGCGGGGCATCTGTGGGCAAAAATAGTGGGCATGGCTCGCCCTCTAAAAGGTTTAATATATATATCTCGGAAACCGTTAAAACTATATCAATGGAAATTGCTCAGAGTAAGTTTTCCTACCCTCTCCTCATATACGAAGAAAATTAGTAAAATCGGATAATAACCACTCCCACCTCCCATACAAAAGTTATGTTGAAAACTACTAAAAGTGCGATAACTCTCTGAAGGAACACGTTAGAAACATTAAATCTTGCAGAAAATATAATACGGAAGGGTTGCATAGGAATCCGCGTAAAGGTTCGAAGATTTGAAACTGGTAAATGAAGAAGTTGCTTTTGTATATGGGCGATATCGGACCCCATTTTATGCCACGGAGTATATAATATATATCTATATTAATAATATATATATATATAATACCACGTATTATATTACTAAAAGTGCAATATATCTCACTATCAACATGCCAGAAATATAAAACCATATATGCAGGTTGATATGCTAGTCGTTCATATGAATCAGTTTAAAATTTTTAGCATGGGCTAACATAAAAATGAATTAACAATTTTAGTGTCTTCTAATCTAAAGATTGTCTAAATCATATGGTTATATTTTCTTAAGTTCATTGTAGCTTTGTTTCAAAAATTTATGAAATCTTTCCAAACTTTGGCCGCCATATCCCAAATATTTCGTTCCACTGTTGGTTGTCTTTATACCGCATGTATTGGTCATTATGTTAGTTATCTTATTAAGAATTAAAATTTATTATATTTAGTATATGAGGACTAGGGGTTTGATTACTTCAATTACTTTGATTACTTGAACCCCTCATATACTAAATATAATAATTGTCAACCCTATTGTTGGCTTTATAAAGTATAAATTGCATAAATTCTTCTTATTATAAATTATAAGTTGGCAGGTGCCGGAATTTTGCATAAATTTTACGAAATTGTATTTAGAATTATCACATCGCCTTTATTTATATAAATAATGATGTCGTTACATAAAAATTAATATTAATAACATTATTTATATGATAGGTATTTCAAAAGCACATATACATATTTACATGTATCGTACTGTGTAGTTTTATATAATACAAATACAAAGGTAGCACCAATTAAAAATTTCATAGCCTGAGCGAAGTGTTATTTTACTGATGTTATAATAATTACTTATTTGCCAGTCATCTAAATTTAGATTTTAAATTTGATAGACTCAACATGTCCTATATGCTTCTACCAGTTGAATTTCATACAAGAAAAATGTGAAGACCTTTTGCTATCCTATCAGTATTTTATTCTATCTTTATTTGATTTATGTTAATTGATTGTTCGATTCACCACTTTTCAAGTTTTTGCGAAGCAAATGCTGTTATAATTTTTCAGGCAAATTTCTTCTACGGTATAGGAGAATATATAATATTACAAAACACTAACCTATTTGTTAATTATGTAAAACAATTATGAATATTTGAAGACTGGTAAGATATAGAGATAAGCCCTAGATGTATATATGTATGTATATCATAGATGTTATTTCATGAAAATAGTCGAGATAACATATTTTTGAGATTGCTTATTAAATGACTTCCTCTAAACTCACCGCTGTTTCTCGTATTCTCTAAAATACGTCGGACCTCACCAGCTTCGGAGCCACTCTCCCAATCGTAGGAATGGTGGTTGTTTAAATCTTCTAATTTCCTAGATGATGGTTTGGCTTGGGACTGTCCATGTTTTGGTGTTCTACTCTCCATTGCCGCTGCATGTTGAATTTGGAGGTCAATAGTATTCGGAATTGTTTTTATATTAGTTCTTTTCGGCAGCTCCATTCTAGATGTGGACGTTGGTTCTAGTTGCTTGAGCATATAGCACGGACTACTAATGTTCACTGGCTCTAGTCCTGAATGCTGCTGTAACCGCAGATTGTATGGCGTCCAATATATTTGACTCGTCTGTTGACTTGATTGATCAAGTATCAATGGAGTACTTCGGCCATTAAACAACTTATGCTGTAATTGCTGATTCGAAAGAGGTTCCCGAACACTTATGTAACCATAAGGGCCCGGAACGGGTTGCAAATTGTATGGCCGGACGTAATGTGGTTGAGCGTAAATATCATTCTGTCCGGTATAATAGCTAATTACTTGTTTCGTAGGTATGATTTTATCACCTTCTACAAGTACGTATTGCGGAGAAGGAAAATTTCGGTGCTCTACGTATATTGCAGGAGTTTCTAGATCTCGTCGTATCAAATTAAGTTTTTGAGAGCTGTCGTAAATTTCCGAATTATTTGATAGTAAACTATTCCTCTTTACCACATGTGCATAGATTGGGGATACTGTATTCGGATTTATTTCGGTTATCATTTGCGCCGTATTTATTGGTACGAATTGTTGAGGTAAGCTCTGTATACGTTGAGGAACTTGAGGAGCCGCATATATTCGGGAAGCAGGTCGCTGGTTCGTTTCGACGGACGCATATGATACTGGAGACAAATCGGATGGACCAGTTTGTTTATTATGAATTACTCCAGTTTGGGATTGTTGAATAATAGGTGTTTTATTTAGGGATTTTCTACAAAAATCTTTCACTTTTTGCAATATCTCATCTCTGGTTAATATACCACCTATGCGACGCTGCTCTGGATTACATACCGATTCGGATATTTTGTTATCTTTTCGTCGTAAAACCACTGGTGTACCCATGTCAATTTTGTGGCTTTTTTTGTTAATATTATCGTTCCTAGAAGTATAAGTCATATTGTCCAATACGCTTTGACTACGAGGAGTAGATTCGAAAACGCTTTCCTTAACGTCAGGAATAGACTGCATAGAAACAGGAAAGGATGTTGGAATTAATGCTCTGCCATCAATGATCATAGCTTGACGATTTGTAGCCAAGCTTGAGAAGGTGTTCCTTTTTGAAGATCCGCGAATAAATTTGGGTTCTAATGTTATCGGCTGTGTGGATAAATTAGTAGGTTGCGCAACCAATATTTTTTGTGGTTGAAGACGTTCGTAGATATTTTCTGCATCTTGCTTTCGTTTTTGTTCTTGCAACATTCTCAGGTACAGCTCATTGTCCATACGATCTTTCATTGCTTTCAGTCGCTCCCACTCTTTTTGGTCTACGTAAACTTTATTTTCCGGGTGTACACTGTGAGTAAAACCATAGCTTTCGGCATTATTATTTGCATTTCGGATTGGAGTTGAAGTTAATTTGGGTCCATTCATTGTAGAAAATTGTTCTTCTATCTTTTCTTTAGAGGTGAAGGGTGTTGAAACCATAGAAGCCTCGTTGTCACTTTTTGATTTGTTTTGAAGCTCTCTTAGTAGTCTCTTTTTCAATATTTCATTACGATCCATTGAACTAGAACGACTAAAAATTTGCTTGCGATTTAACATTTGGTTAGATCGTTTTGGTATGAGACTTTGGCGTTCAACGTTTCGCTTTAGTGTACCATTTGACACATTTTCAAGTCCTTCCGCTGTTAGATTCGTTGTGTTACTTATAGCTTGAAGTCGATATGCCCTTGGTTTTAATATCGGGTTATTTTGAGGGGGTTTATTTTGTTGAGAGCTCACCAATCTCTCTTTGGAATGTGTGCGTATTGAGGGTTTGATGAATGAATTGTGCGTATCTTCTTCTACAGTCGAGTTGTAGAGCAGCTCGTTGTTATTTGGCAAGACACTAGATAATGCATTAGATGAGTTTTCACCACTTGCAAAACTCTTGCGGGAATGTTGCTGTTGGTGTTTTAGGTACTCCGTTTCGGCAGGACTTAACAATTTATTACTTGCATGGGGACGCCCGTGAAAACTTTGTCTTTCTAAAACCACTCGCTTAAGTGAAGATTGCGGGTTATCAATATTTTCTTTGAAATGCATATTATAATTGTTTAGTGGTTTGGGAGTAGGAACGATATCTTTGGGAGTTGTTTTACGTCTAGCAGTAAAAATACTATTTGAAAGAAGACGTTGAAATACTGAGGGCCTTTTAGAATTACGCACAGAGTCCGTAGTATTTAGTGAGATCTGCACGCTTCCGGGAGTTTTAAAAGAGATACGAGCATCAGGGTTAGTAATCTGTCTGCCAGTTGTATATACTGATTGTGCACCGTTCGGAATTTTTTTGGATATCAAAGTGAGACCTTTTTTCTCAAGGTAATCATGGAACTCTTTAGATTTTATTGTGTTAGTAAATGAGCCTTCAGCCATCTTTTCAAATGTTTCCTTATCATCCATATTTTCAACGTTGATGTTTTTGGATTGTTCGGATTCTGTGTTTATTTTCTTTACATTAACTAATTTCGGTGTCACCTCGTCGCTAGATTCACTTTTTGTTAAGGGGCAATCTATTTCATCCAGATCATCATCTGAACTTAATTGAAGTTTTTTCACCCTGTCGTCAAACTTTTTGGCATTCTTTGACACTTCGGCTGGATTAAAAAAATTTCCATCCAAGTCGGTACCAACTTTGATCTTGATATCAGAGAGATCAGGATAATTTGGTTTTGAACATTTCTTAAAGGGAATCTTTGAATGTGAAAGCGATGTTTCTATCGAAGGTTTACTTTTTAAAATCTTAATACAATCTTTAGTTTGATTTGTTAAACGAAGTTTTTTTGAAAGTTTTTTATCACTAACATCACGGGTTTCCTCATATTTAAGTCTAGCAAGTATGGAAGGGTCGTAAACAAAATATGGATCGGGATTTTTTACATATGTTTTAACATATTTAGATTGTTTGAGAACTTCTTCAGTAGTAACGAAGTCGCCAGGAGATGGCAAGGATGCATTATTACTCGAACTTGACTTTCGATTATTTGTTTCGTTTTTAATTCGCTCTTTTTCCTTTTCCTTTTCGCGTTCCCTTTCTCGTAGTTGTTGCGTAACAGTTTTCCTGACACTTAAAGTCGATCGTTTGGTCGGAACAGGAGGTGGTATTTTTTTCTTCTTAGCCGAGTTTCCCCAAGTGGGATAATGTTGTTTAAATGGATTTTTTTGATCTACAATTGGTTCACCCTCTATGAATTTGCGAACCTTTTCATCTTGTGGATCAAAAGAAACCGATTTCTTTAGCTTAGTGCTCGACTTAACAGAACCCGATACTGATGAAATCGACTCATCTTGTGAGATATTACAGTTATCGTATGAATTCTCGCATTCATCATTGTCGTTTTTGTAAGGCTTTTTCGTTCCAGTACTGTCGGTTAAGTTAGCAATATTCTGTTTGCGAGTAACACCTTCAGCTATGTTGCTTTCATAATTAGAACTTTTGCTACCATTACGACTCAAGTAGGGATTGGAATTTGTGTCACTATTTTCTTTGAAATTTTCTATTACGGTGCAAAGTGATTCGGTACTGGCATTGTTTCTACTAATTTCTGACATTTTTTTAGAGGGAATCTCCAAAATAAATTAGTTTTTCGAAGGTTAAGGAGTTTATTTTAAAGGATTTTGGAAAAAAATTTCCGTTTCTTGAGTTATAACGCGTCATTGAATTTTCTTAACTAAGTCAATATTTGGAGCCAGTTTTCATAACAATGAATCTGCAGATAATAAAATAGACTAAAATAATTAAATTTTGTGTACAGGTTTAAAGAGGATATACCTTTTTATTTAGATCCGTTTTTTTATCGTTGCTGAAATTCCGTTTGCTCGATACTACAAATTGATCTCATCGTTAATATGGACTAGAAAGAAAACATACGTAAATTTGGTTTAACATTGTGGTATTAGTTAAGACAGTATCATTATTTTTATGGGTATGGCGGTATAGTGCTAAGAGGTGCGTACTACTACCACTCACGAGTTTAGTACCATCTGAGTTCGATTCCAGTTTCGACTATGATCAACAGCTCGACACGGAATAACAGACCACCGAATGTATTTTTGACACGCAAATGTTTATTATAAAAATATTCTTAGACTCCACCTATTTATTCACTTTAGTAATTTTCGTTTACTAAATGTTCACCATCAACGATTCTATTTCTTATTGAAATTCCAGCTTGATACTAACTTTGCGCATAGCTATAAGTTTTCTACTAGCCCAGAATTTAATTAGGAATTTCGGTAAGAAGTCAGATATAGGCACCGAAGTCTTCATATTCGGTATCTGGGTGCTTGAAAAGTTATAGTCTGTTGTCCACCATTTTTGGGCAGAAAATGACATATCTTTAGGGCACTACTTGTGTAAAGTTTTATTCCGATATCTTAATCGGTGCTTGAGTTATATACTACAAAGTGAAAGAATCAGATTGAATTTAAAATTGTGTTATATAGGAAGTAAGCGTGATTGTTATACGATTTCGCCCATTTTCACACAGTAATATAAGGATGCAGATATAGGATTCGATTTAAAGGTGGGTAGACCACATCCATTATCCAATTTTTACACCGGTTCCTTTGAAGCCCTTAAGTACCATCTTGGTTGTCAAATCTAATGCTTCTGACATGCTTCTTCAGCGAGTTAACGCATTTTGAATAGTTTTCAAACATAACCTTTTTATGGGAGGTGGGCGAGGTTATCATCCGATTTCACTCATTTCACTCAGTGTATAAAGAGGTGGTAGAAACACTTGTTCTGAGCAAATTCGATTGATATAGCTTTAGTGGTTTGGGAGATATGTACATTCAACAAATTAGTGGGCGGGACCACACCCACGTTAAAAAAAAAATTCAACCCACAGATGCCCTCCCTACTGTGATTCCCTGAACCAAAATCCAGTCTCATATCTTAATTGGGAGTTTAGTTATAGCATTTTTACGATTTCCATCTGCAAGTCAACCTCCTCAGGATGCCAAGGAATATGCGTACCAAGTTTCATCAAGATATCTCAATTTTTACTCAAGTTACCGCTTGCATTCGTTAAGTGAACAAAATTATTAGGTTCTGTTGCAACATGTTCCGAGAGTATAAAAATTGTATCGAAATCTAGAAAGATCGCGTTCGATTGCAACAACTTGCCCTACAGAACTAGAATGAACAATCCGAAAGCAAGGTTAGTATATTCCCACTTCGTTAAATCACCAAAGACATATGTATGTAGACTTGTGATGTATGTTTAATGTGAAATTGAGTAGTTTCGAGTGTTGAGAGAGTCGGTGGCGGGCAAAGTTAAGTATTCCCAAAAAAAAAAAAATAAAATAAAATGTTATACACATATTTTGTAGAGAAATAAAATTTTTATTTTAAATAGTTTTTAGTGAACAATCTTATTCTCCTTTTGTCTATTTGTTCTATGAAATTATAATTTTTTTCTCAACATTTTTGTGGTTAAAACAGTTCGACCGATTTCTTTAATAGAGGGCATACTGTAACATTCAGCCAATGCACGATCTGTTACTCTCCATAAATGATGTATCTCCTGTGTTGCGGTTTCATAAAGTGTGCATTCGAGGTTAGATGCCTTGTGGATGGGATGCTCAAGGCGTAAAAGAAATACGTTAGTGCGCTTTTATGAGATTGAGGTTTTTGTGGTCTGCTACATTTCAGTCTAACTTAACGATCATAGAAAGTAGGAAAGGCGTAACGCAATCCAAAGGTGTTCGACATCGATTGAAAAGCACCAGACCACTGAGTGAAATGTCGTAAGTTTTTGGGTATATAAATATATTCATATGTAAATATGTTTGCATGCTTCAATGACTCCAGGTTTTTGAGTTTGTGGAGTTACATATGTATATATTATGAAAGCCAAATACGACTAGTTTTGTATATGTATATGGCGTAACGTATATACACACGTACTATAAAAGAGGTAGCTTCAATAGTAAATACTTGTTGTAATTCATGATTTTATCTTTGAACTATTTTACAGTAAATAATATTTTTTACAATGAGAATATTTTCGAAGGCATTAAATGCATTACAGATAATTAGACATGATATTAGCTCTTTGTCCATTTGCTGCGTTCTCTCTCAGTGAAGCACAAACAGTATGGTTGTGGTTTCTTCCTCGAAATGGCTAATAGTGCAGATAATATGACCTATATTTTGAGAGCATCATTTATTTACATGAAAACTCGTTGTTATGAATATACCTCGTAGTGGAGAGCTTCGACAAAGCTCCGAACTATTGGGCAAAGAATAGTCTCAACCTATAGCTCCTTTATTCGTTTTCCATTAAACTTCGTTTTCTGTTAAAAGGTACGTTGCATACGGAAAATTTCATTTACGTTCCAATATAATCAATGAGTTGCAATCTTAATTGCTTATTTACGAACCCAATTCATCCGATCGAGCTTGGTCGAACTTATTCTATGATATTCTTTAATCAGACAAGTATTGGTTCGGAGCTTAGTGATGGTGGTAAACTGGAATTGAACCTAGATTCCTCGATGAATATAGTTAAACAAAAAGCCTTTAGTTTGTAATTTTGAAAGTAAAATATAATAACATTTACAGATGCATATACGAGTATGTAGAGACGAATTTTTACGGTTGGTTGTATATAAGTATGTATGTAAAAAAGTGGAAAGCAAGCCTAAAGCTGCCCACAACAAAATTTTTACCGACTAAGAGATACCTGGTGCGAAAAGTTAAAGATAATCATTTCCTTAGTGGACCAAAGTTAGGTGTTATTGCTGAAAATGAGTTGGGAAAGAAATCTAGTACATCTACCATCAGAAATCTATTTCATGAGGCTGATCTAAATGGTAGAAAGGCCCGACAAAAGCCGCTGATCAGCAAACGCAATCAGACCATCCGATTAAAATTTGCAAAAGAACATGAAAATAAGGATTTTTCGTTCTGGAAAAATGTTATGTTTACTGACGAAAGTAAATTTTATGTTATTGGTTCCGATGGAAAATCATATGCTTGGAGAAAACCAAATGAGGGGTTGGAACTGCGCAATCTGAGATCAACTGTCAAACATGGTGGCGGATGGTAATGGTTTGGAGTTCAATTTCGGCTTCTGGACCAGGATCTTTGCATTTTATTGAATGAATAATGAATCAGAATGACTATCACAACATTTGAAGAGAAAATTTACCAAAAAGTCTTAAAAAATTTGATCTCGGTGATGATTGGTATTTCTACCAAGACAATGATCCAAAGCACAAGGCCTACAAAGTGCGTTCTTAGTTGCTTTAAAATTGCCACCATGTTCTGCAAATGCCACCCCAAAGTCTCGATATTAATCCAATCGAAAATTTATGGGACCTTCTTAACATAAAAATTCGACAACGTTCCATTTCAGGCAAAAATAACTTCAAATCTATCTTATTACAAGAATGGGAAAAAATCGATCCTAGTTTTGCGAAAAATTTGTTAAATCAATGCCTAACCGGCTCAAAATGGTTATTAAAAATAAAGGTTTTCGCGCAAAATATCAGTTTTTAAATATATTTCGATATTTCAAAAAACTTGTTGATAGTCCGAGTTTGGCTTGTGCATTGAATGTTGTGCTCTTATTTGATCTTTTACTAGAATATTTTATAATACTGAATTAATTGAAAAAATATTTTACCTTTTTTTCTAATTGCTTTGGTTCAAATATTTTTAGGAAGGAACAGTTTTTGTTACGGTGTCCGACTTTGGCTTGGAGCCCTGTAAGTATTATTTAAGAAATATGTGTTTTCGGATACGCTGCGTTTAAGATTTCCAAACCCGAGCTGCTTCGCAAGAAATAGTTATGAACCGATTTAGATTCTGTATGCCTGATATTAGAAGGACCTACTCTATGGACTATGTTTTTATATGAAAGTACGAATTTTTTTTGAACGATTCCCTGCATCGCATGCAATAAGTCTTCCGAGTGTAATTGAAATATCTCAACTTCTAATTCGAGTCGAAGTAACCTTTTTTTGTGTTCTGTGTTTTGTTTTTGATATTCTTGTGCCCTGAAATAAATTACAATTACATACTGGGTAACCTGTGTATCCAAAAACAATAGAAAGTAAATTGTTATTGAGTTGGAGCCCCAATTAGAATGTAAACATTTAAGGGTAAATGCCAGATTGGGTGAACGGTATATTTTGGTTATTTGCCAGTGGTGGCAACTAAATTATCTTTGTGAGTGGGCATCACAAGGGAGACTTTGTGTGAACTGTGGAAAAAACGCAATTTAAAGAAATAAGGGAGGGCTTAGTACGTTTGGAAACAGTATTCAGATACTCTCACACGATTACATGAAACACAAAATATTAAAATTAAAGTCAATGTTTCTCAGAGAGTGGCATAATGGAACATTTCAATTTAGAAATGTTGCGGGAAACATAATTTTGGTCAAAGGTAGGCGCTACAAAAATATGATAAACGATAATTTATGATAGGAAATTGTGAAATTGGCCTTGGGAAACCCCATTTTCAGTAAGATGTTGATGACGGTAATCGTGTTTTTCAAAGCAGCTATATGAAAGAAAACCAGTTCATATGTAACGGAAATAATTTCGAAAAACCCAAGGATTTAGATATTTTTTACTTTCAAAAAGAAACCATCATATTGTACAATTCTATGTGGCACGAGGGCATCCAATGTCTAGCTTAATTTTTGAAATATGTGTGTTTATGCATTACTGGATCAAAGCGAAAACATTGAGAAAAACTCGCTTTTATTACTAAGCGTCATGAGCGCTCATAATGTGAACTTCGGTCTTATTGACCCTCCATTATAAGTATTGTTCAGTTTGATCTTTGTAGTTTTGGGTAGATAACAATCAAAATTTTCTGATTTCTTTGTAGATATGTGGTTAGTCTAATAAATTACAACCAATATACATACATACATATATGGGTATAATCAGTTCTCTTGGACTAAGCGTGTCTAAACCAATATGTTTCATTGCTGAGAGGGTGCCTGTCGGCAATAAAGAGTATGAACAATAGACAACTCGTATATACTTTTGTACATAGCATATTATCATGGTGCACTGTATGTACTTACTTAATGTAAGCCCTGTATGAAATGAAATCGGGTTCTATCAAATATTGGGCAAATTCTCCTACTGGTATATATTTTGACAATTCCATAAAAGAACCGGTTCCTAATTAGTTCTTTTATCACTGTACAGTGTTCCAGTTGGGTGCTCTTTTCGCAACATGCTGCTCTTTCACATAAAAGACTCGATGCCAAGGGAAAATCGGAAATATAGAGTAGTATCTCAGTGAATGTTTAGTTCTTTTAAAACACACTATTATAATAAAGGAAGAGAATTACTAACCTAATTTTAACAAATCCATTAAAAGAAATAATTATTAAAAGCACAGCTTGTGAAAATGAGTGTGCAACTAATGCAGCTGCTGGTGGTATCTGTTCCAAATCTAAACAGTAGAAAACACTTGTTCTAATCAGGCGCTGACTTTGGGACAGTCTGACTAACTTTAGGGTGCAGTGTTGTACGTTTGTGCACATCTGCGCCTTCACCTACTTTCTATTGCTGGCAAGTTTTGGATTAAATGCCTTTGTGTACAATGGGGGAGATACACACACGTATATAGGTACGCATATGTACCAATATATGAAAGATACGTTGCATTGCACATGCGGTCTACGACTGCGTTTATACAATATTTGGAGGGTGGATTTGATAACGCTTTCGTTCTTTCCGACTTCTAGGTAATTTTTTCAGCAAAAATAACACTGTATCGACTAAAAATATTGCATTGAAAATACCAAATTCATAAATTCATAGTATTCATAGTGAAAAAAAGTTTTCCTGAATGTCTCAACACAGCACTCTAAGAATATAGTTTTGGGTGGAATCGGATTAAGATCGGTTTGGTAAATTGCACACTTAATTTAGTAGAAATGACTAAATTACCTCTGCGAAATGAACCTTTGTGCCATGTTTTTATGGTTCTGCTTTAAGACGTTTTGCTCTTTAATTTAATCTCCAGAAAGTTACGATACCCGAAACTCAAATTCATTGAAAAAATCAACATGGAAACTAAGGCCTACACACGTTGTAACTCGTTAGCCCTATGCATAAGAAAGGGAAGTGCGATCAGACGTATACAAGAGTTTTGGGTAGTTTTGTCAATTTGGTCTTAAGCTTAAGTTTGGTCATAAAACTTTAACAAAAATCTCTGGTAGCATTCTCTGTAAATAAACGTGTGAGTTAACCGTTAGTTGACTTGCAGGGTTTATTTGCCGAATATCGGTTATGTACATTACACAAAATATCAGTTAATAGTGTTGAAAGAGACAGCTAGCTGTTTAGCTTGTGGGTCATACAAGTTGTAAAGAAGATCAGAACTTGTTGATTTCACAGCAGGGTAAGCACATACTTGCATCATTACAAGCAATTTAGTTATTGATCGCAGTATTTCGGTAAAATATTTTCAAATATACATATATTTTGTATAATCAAAAATAATATGTGAGTATATGTACATAAGCATATGTTAATATTACATTCACTATATATGTTCATACACTAAAATGTATAAGCTCACTTAAATTATTGAGAAATGTACTAATATTTTGACCTTTTAAATCAAATTTTAGAGATTTAAAAATTTGTTTTTTTTATACATATGTCTGTACATAGCCACTGTATGCATAGTCATCTCAATTCGTTAGTCAAATTCATACGTATGCATTTAAAAGTACTGTGCGTATTACGAAAGTTCGTTAGACAACGAACTACAAATCTGTATACATAAATATGTACATTATTGTGTAAAAACACCTAATTCTGAATGCAAGAGAGTTTATATTGGTAGACTCTGCATATTCATACTTATGTAGACATGTAAATATGTATATATATGTAGACATCATACGCTACCAAATTGTCTCAACGATTACTTCAAGCCTGACCTCTCCTCTAAGAGATTCAAATAGAATTATTAAAACAACAATTGTATTGTATGCTTCCGTGGTACAAATTTATATACATATGTATTTTTACACAAATACAGTCAATACTTGGTTATGTAAACTATGTTTCGAAAATATCAAAATAATTAACTTTAAAGCTAAAAAGTCAGTTTACCACAAAAAATGTAATGCACTTTTTCAAAAAGAAATCCAATACCTACTATACTATTTTATCCACACCACCTACTGTTATACCACATTACCAACATGTAAAGAAGAACTAATTTGGACCAAATTAAACAGTTTGTAATAGTACATCACTGATGTTAACCATTCCAACTACAAATTTTAGAGTGCAAGAAATGCAAGAAATTGGTTCCTAATTTGAGATGTTCAATTTATACGGTGTTTACTTTAATGAGTGTAAACTGTACATACATGTGTGCATGAGTGTATGTATAGATGTGTATGTATACATGTGAACTATTTTTCATGATAATTTTTGTGGAAAATATGATTTGCTTTTCGCTTCGTTTATTTTCTCTGGTTTTAAATCAGTTTTCAAAACTGAATGCTGAAACTCATTATAAAGTGATTTTGCCTAAAACATTGAAATAGTAGAATACTCTGAAGGGAAAAAATTTTCATCGCTTTTACCCTATGCAGGAATGAATCGAATGTTAAAGTTGGTTAAAATAGGCAACATAAGTTTTGAATTGGAGACACTTGAAACGAAGTTTCCTTCAGGCTCTATTCGTTCTCAGGACATTCTCTATTCGTTTCGTAGTTCATTTTACAATTTATTTCTGGGTAAAAGTATTATTAGTTATTAAATTAAGTTTCCAGGAAATAGTTAGGATAAATAGATTGTGAGCTTATGACCTGAGCTCATGACCCAGCTTCTAGATAACATTGGTCCAAATGTTATCTTTTTTTAGATTTAATTTCGCTTATTTTGTAGAAACAGTTTATAAAATAAATTTCATGAAGTCTATCGGGATGTTTAATATTTTATCAAAAAATACAAATACCGAAACTAAGTAGTCATTCTTTGAAAAAAGGGGCAGACTTTGCCAACTCTGTCTTCGCGTGTTTTATGTTAGAGGTTAGAAATAAAACTGTATCAACAACTTTTTGTAAAGATTTGTAAAGATGCTAACAGAAATAAGGGGGTGTTCGTACACTTTAAGCCATTGTTCTATATTCAATATGTCAATGTGACGTATCTATTTTAATTGCGGCTACAAATCTCTTTATTAATTTATAGTATTTTAGATATCAGCTTCAATGCTGGTTCAATTCAATCTACACATGCATATGTACGTTGCTATTAGTACAAAACTAGTACACAAGGGCTTCAGCGCCGAAAGCTGTTTCTCTTTTCACATGCCTTCACTTCCACGAAATTAGCCGATTTGTTTATTTTGTTTCTGCTTTTTTCAACTGTTGTTGTTTACGTTAACGAAAATAAACACATTTAGCTTCAACGTCATTTGACCATCGCTGTTGCTTAATGTTACTATTGCAATGTTGCATTTTTGTTCTGGCCGTTCAAACAATTTAGAAAACGTAAAATTTGTGTGGTGATGAATGACAGAAACAGTGCCTGAGTCTTCATACAAACGTACGAGATGTGTTCAAAAAATAACGGGAATTTTCGTTTTTTGAAAAAAATATTTACTCATTCGTCTACATTAATGTTGTCACCTTCAAAATAGTTTCCTTTGGATATAATACGCTTATGCCAGCGCTTCTTCCAATCGTCGATACACTTCTCAAACTCGATTTTTGGGACAGGCTTTAGCTTTTTCAGCAATGCGCTTTCAATATTATCTGTACTTGTAAAACGACGACCCTTTAAGGTTCTCTTTATTTTTGGAAATAGGAAAAAGTCAGACGGAGCCATGTCTGGTGAATATGGGGGCTGGGGCATCGTTACAGTATTGTTTTGAACAAGAATTCACGAACATGTAACGAAGTGTGAACAGAATGGAGCAAAATTGAGCGAAAGCCATGAATTGTTTTTCCACAAATCCGCGTGATTTTTTCGAATTACTTCACCTAAAACGGCGTTAAACTTGTAGGTAGTACTCCTTATTGACCTTTTGACCTCGATGCAAGAATTCTTCATGCACTATGCCATTAAAGTCGTATAATAAAACCTCGTATATATAAGCAGTGAAGTCGTTTCTAATTATAAGACTATCACTGTAGGTAATTACGAATATACATATTAGATATGTATATGTATATTGTAGGCATTATACCGTTTGGAGCCAGGCCGAAAGAAAAAAATAATATATGTGTATATATTTCAACAAAAATAAGCGAACTGACGTTAACGTATTGTTGCGGAAATACGTAGATAAGAATTGGCCAAACATACCTTGCAGAAAACTCTTTTGTTAAGAGTTGCTAAATTTATTAAATACAAATATGTGAATATAATATAATTAAAAATAATATTGATTAAAAATCTTAATTTGAATATAGTACATTTAAATATATGTATTCTTCGCAGCAGAAAGTGCAGTTGCAGAAAGTTGGAGTACGTAACAAATCAGAGGCATATATGTACATAAATCATACATACCTACACAATTTTATACTCAAGCAGGTGTCTGTGCAAGCAATAAAAAAGGGAAAATTTATATATCTTGATTAAACTTGGTACACATGTTTCTAGGCACTCTGAAGAGGTTAATATTATAGATGGACGGAATCGGCAATTGCCACGCCCACATAACGGCATTGATCTAAGAAGCATTAAGTTAGAAAATTCAAAGAGGTTCATAGTGGAATATGTTTTTTCAAAAGATTTAGGAAAAAGAACATGTCCCCGCCTTTCAGTAGGTTAAATATACATATGTACATACATATCTTGCAAAATTCTAAAACTATCCCAAAGAACTCAGTGAGGACATTTTGTTTCACCATTTCATGTCCCAGTGTAGAAATTGGTAATTCTGACTTTATATTATATACATATGTGAATCGGCTAATATGTGTGAAATTTTAATGAAAGAAGTGGACATGTCACTAAACATTAAGTTAATTGCCAGAATTTTAACGGAAAGTATTGGACCGCGTGCTCTACTGGCAGATCGTGTTTATAGGTTGAA
Organism: Bactrocera minax; assembly: GCA_021498325.1. Classification (NCBI taxonomy): domain Eukaryota; kingdom Metazoa; phylum Arthropoda; class Insecta; order Diptera; family Tephritidae; genus Bactrocera; species Bactrocera minax. The sequence continues at coordinate 852,791 of JAKEEE010000019.1, read as the reverse complement.
CTAAAGTAGGTACAACGAATTTGCACATCAGAACTCGTACGAATGGTGAACCTCCTCATTCCTGGAGGGTGTTTGCATTACCTTTAATAAGTTCATAGGTTCATGTTCATGCATATGTTGAATATAGTTCATCCAAATGTGTGTAAATTTTATTACAATTAGGTTTCGAGGTCTGGAGCAAGGAATGCGTCTTTTGCGCACTCACAAGACACACGAGCAAATTAAAACGTCCCACAATCCACACCATTAACAGTTTAGGAACCATACGGTCTCTACGCATATGTATAAAGAAGAACAAATGTAGGCACACAATGTAAGATCGCTGAAATGGAGTCTACGATTATAAAATATATATGTATGCATGTACATATGTATGAATTATTGTTGTTATTGACTGCTTATGATAAATTGAGCAACGCAAGATCAATTATAAGATCTAAGGTTTTTTACATTTATACACAAAGATATATATATATCTGGAACATACGCATAATTTCAGCTAGGTATCGCTTTAGGTGAGGTATGTACTGTTTTGTTGAGCGCTTTTTTTTTTGTGTTTTAATACATGTGTACAAAATGTACACACACATGTTCACTGTTAAATAAAAGCGTAGTCAAGCGAGCTTTTTGGAATCAGATAAGGAACGTAGAGAACATAAAATAAAAATAAGAATTAATAAGTAAAAAATGGTAACTTTTTGAAAAGGTAAAACATGAAGTATAAATCTAAGTGCTAAGTGCTCACTAAACATTCATGAAATATTAGGATTCATATGTATGTACATGCATATATACATGACTGTACTGAGTCAGTTAATAAAAGATCTTAAAAATCATCATCTCACTTGGATCCAGTTGTAAGTACTTGAGAAAATTTTATTATATACCATATACATATATGTATTGTACACTTGTATGTTTGCTTTATAAACGATTTGGCTTGGTATATGCCGCATTTAAATGTTTTCGCTAGTTCTTTCTGCGGTGTTTTACGGCTCTCAATTTGAATCATCTACATATATTCATACGTCTATAGACAGATTAGACAATTCCGAAACTATTACTTTTGAGTCGTTGGTTTGTTAGACTATTCTTTATTCCATTTTGAACTAGTTATGGACCAGTATCCCAGAGGTCACCCTGAGATCTTACATATCCAGTGTTTTTATTATGAAACGCACAAATTACTCATTTAAAATTTTCATGTTCATGCTCTCGTAAAATGTGGTGTCTTGTTTCTCAAACGATTGTTTGTAATACCTAAAACTAAACCGAGATATATAGAGGTTATATATTTGAAAATGCCTTAGTTGTTTATTTAGTTTTTGTTTTCTTATAAATTTATGTTATTGAATTGATTTAACCAAGACTTTGTCCTTCCTTCCGTCCGATTGCAAAAGCGATACCTTTGGTGAAACAAATATGTGTATAATATTTTCGTCACAGATGAGAAATGGATTTTATTAATGGAGTTAAACGACCAATGGCCGCACTAGCTTAGCGGCACTATGTAAAAGAGGAGATTTTGCAAAGGAAATCGAAAGTTTAAAACATTAGGAAAATAAGCTCGGATCGCAAGCTTCTGGATAATTACTAATGTACATGTAAGTCCTATATAGGATTACAAGACACATTCAAAGAAATTAAAAAATGATCTTACCTGTAGACCATCTGTCAACAATTAGTAAATATCTGGCAGGATAAGCTTTCCATAAAGAGATGCCTTTCTAAATTCCACGAGCTTTTAACTTATACATTACTTGTATCGTCTGCAAATGCTTATATGACGCAATGACCAACTTTTTCAACAATTTTTCAATTTACGGGGATAATTGCAGTGAAACCGTTGTGGGAAGGGGGTTACATGCTAGTACATAGAAGAATATGTAAATGTATGATATGTAAGTGCCTAAATATGTAACAGGTGTTTGCATGAGTGGAATTGTGAGTTTATGGTGCGTAATTACAGCAGCTTGAAGTGCCAAAAACTGTGAATGAATCTTAGAGTAGCACTGAGGTTCCCACTGAAAGTTCACATGTACTCCATGTACGTGCGGTAAGGTAAAAATTTTGAAATTGCCGCGGTTTCATGTAGCATTTTGGGAGACCATTCAAATGCGCAAATTTCTCGAAAGATTTTTATAACACACTCTTAAGTTCTGTGGCCCTTAAGCATACAGCGGTATGGTATGCCATATAGGAAACGAAGTGTAAACTTAAGAGCTAGTTCAATATGTATTGGTTCGACTGTATGACCACAACGATCAGTGGTGATTTCAACTGGTTTTCGAATGTTTATTTACTCAAATTAATCTTTTATGCACAGTGATTTTTTAGTTCAATAGAAACAACAAGCCCACAAAACATAATCGTGGTACATTGGATGAATCTATACAAACACATACATCATACATCAATACCTACTGATGAAATTGTTTTTTACCATAAATGGAGGGAGTCTGAAGATGAGTTGCTAATACAAAATTGAGTACCTTGGTTGTACATGTATTCAAATCGGCTTGCCAATATTTACATACGTGTATACATATCTACGAATGTATGTATTACAAGTAACTAGAATTGTCGTAAGCCAGGAAAAAGTTTTCAAAACACAGGGAACATGCGTGGTCTGGCTCGGTGGTTTAACGGTTGGAGAAGAGCTCATTCGCTAAGCAGGACCTAGGTTCGTTTCCAGTTTCCAATCAACATCGGAAAGTGTTTTTTAAAAGCTGTCGCGGAAATCTAAAATTCGTAGTGTCCTTTATTTCTGGGATAGGCGATTCTTGAAGAGGAGTTTGACTGGTTGCCCTTAACTTTTAGATTAGCAGACATTTCGGAAGATAAGAAAACATTGCGTTCTCAACATCATTAACTTTCTTGCTTCTGTCGTAAATTAATTTTTTGCTTTCGCACGACGAACTTTATTAGTTGGCAGACTGAACAAATTCGAGAATCGTACAGAAAGTTAACTCACCTTTACAAATATTTTTGAGTACTTCTCCTTAAGTTCATTTAAAGTTAATCATATTGATGACAATTTCAAGGCAGGAGAATGGCAGTGTGCCAATGTAAATGTATACATCCATACAAATGCTTATATGTATTTACTTAAATGGGCACATTTGTTGTATTAATTTTTAATGTTTGTTAATTTTCTGCTTGTTTAAAGTGTATGGCAATTATAGTAAGGTGAGCACAGCGCAAACAACAGATATCAATGAAAACGGGGTTGCATGGCAAACGGGTATTGTCTGTCGATCAGTTTGTATGTCTGTACACCAATATTCCACTTATCGTTGTTGTTCTGAAACGTGTCCTATTGCAAATTGGCTGTGTGTGAATGTATGTAAGAAAATGCATGCATCCAAATCGTTTCGTATATTGGAGTGCAACTGAGCAGCCCCGACACGAAGCGCCAAATGATTTAGAGTCTTTCGCAGAAATTTTGCTTTTACACTTTTCCACGGGCTCCTTTTGTTCATTTAATTTGCATTCTTTGCAGAAAATGAAGTAATTGTCAATCAACCTATTTACTTGCATGTTCGAATAACTTGCTTTTGCATACATACACCTTTGCACACCTACATACATATGGGCAGTGCAGAATGTGAATGTATATATACATATGTGTGTATTATGAGCCCTCATTGCGTTCACCTCATCGACATTGCAGGGGCGCGCAAATTAAATTTTCACAAATTATGACATCATTGTTTTCGTTAAAAACCAGACAAAAGTGTGTGTACAAATGCTCTACATATGTAAATATATCTAAATATTCATATGTAGACTTTTGTGAGTAAAACTAAATTTATTTTGCTGCTGAACTAGAAGAATTTCATCAAATTCGACCCAGTTCATACTGACTCAAGTGTAGTTGGGTTCCCTTTGTTCGTTCAGGACTTTGTTCCAGCACGAATTATTGAAGAGTAAACTAAGAGTGCTACTATATCGGACGAAATATTATTGTCTCGTTAATTAAAAACGATAATTAGAAATCTTCATCATACCAAGGCCCACTTGTAAAAATTAATTAATGTATGTACATTAACTCGTAATGCGTAACTTATTTACATAAATAACAACTATACATACAGAATAAACACATTTACGTGTGCAGTAACGACCCTATTGAGTAGTTTCAACCAAAGCGGCGCCTCGCTTAATTTGTCTAATGTGCAGAATTTATGCTTGCAATGAACTGTCGCAAATTTGTGCCACTGCGCCAAAAACACTCACAATCGCTCTCATATAAGCACCAACAATGCTGCTGCCAATAAGCTGCCAATAAGCCGCTGACCCCAGAGGCAGACTGAGCGGAGAGTTTGCCAAATGCAGACGGTTGGAAATCACAGCCGGCCCAACATGTACATATGCACATGTGTGTACGAGCATGCAGAGATTTGTTTTTTGGTTTGCCATGTGAGTTGATAATTCGCTGTTGTTGCCAGAAAATCAATTTTCGCACAGAAATTCAGCACAAAGGCGGCGCCAAGCGTTAGCGGTTGGACAGTAAAAGCCCACCGCTGCTGCAGTTGTGGCTGCGGTTTTCATGCAGTTATGCAACATCTTCCAACGCATACACTACATACACAAGGACATAAGGGTATGTACTCTGCAATGAAATAAACTCTTTAGAAAATATCACAATTTCTAGCCTAAAATGGAACCAGTCAGAAAAGCATCAGACTTATACTAAAGCTTTGGGAAAGATGGTTCAGAATAAAAACATGGATATCCTACACAAAACCCTAAGTAATATTACACCTCAAAATATAAATTGAATTAGACAGATATATAACGGTTTTGAACTAGTATAAGACTGGTATATTTCTGACCGAAATCTGATAAATGAAATAGTTCTAGGGAAAGGTATGGACCGGACCGATGTAACTAGGTTCTCGGTACTGAATTTCATTATGCTTTGAAACCATGCCCTTAGGATTTCCTAAGATCTCTTACATATTGACCAAGATATGTGGTATGAAGTTAACTACCCATATCATTTCATCTCGCACTAACCGATTAACTTTACATTTGATAAATAACCCCTTACTTATCACGTTCAGTTAGAGGAACAAATTTGTTATTACTATGAAACATATTGCGAGAGCATAAAAAGCATATGTCAGATTTTGATGTTTTCCGACTAAGGGATTAATAAGCATAATAAATATATAATATTTGGGTTTCTTTATTCTTATTTCTATCTTTTTATTGATTTTAGTTTCTGATATATACAATAATGATACCATGAATTGAGGCTAATTGTTCTCCAACAAGACTCGTTTGGGACTACTCTCTGTGTAGATTAGTTGTGCAGGGATGCTATGGTCTACATATATTTATGTAATAACTGTTAAAGATTGATTTGCCTTAATTTACTGTCTTAGAATGTAATAAAGAATAGGAATAAATCAATACCTATTCCATAACTACTAGAATGAGAACGAGCTTGAAGGGATCGTCTGTGCAAGAGCTAACTCGCTAATGAAATATGGAAATGTTTGCCTTTTATCTCCGAATTTCTCGGCAGGGCAAATCGTCACGGCTTTCTCATGAATTGCTTTCAAACAGTCAATCGCACGTCTGAAATGCATATGGATTTAAATATGTACAAACGAATGTATGTATGTACAATATACAATATATTAGTACAACTTGAGATAAATTAGCTCTGCCTATCTGCTAACACCGAATTATACAGGTATGTGTCTGCAATTGCTCAATCTCAATAAGCCTCATGATTTTAGAGATTGCTGAAAGCGAAAAAGATTTTCAAGTCTCTATGTTACTATGTTGCCGATGTGTTATTTTGATAACTTTACGTTGACATTATTTTTCAACGCTCTCAATAAGCTCATTCGTCGTACTGTCGCGCTGAGGTTGGACATCGTACATATTTGAATACTATGGCTATGCTTTAGCAACGTTTTTCATAACTAAATAGATAGTCTTTCCTCCATTTGGTTCTTTTATTTCGGAAAGTTTAGTTCATTTATAATTCCCAAACTAATACGACAGGACGAATTGCTAAAATTATAATCGCCAATTTGGTTCTACATATGCACTTATATACTTATATACATATATATACATTGCATATTGAAGCAAATAAATTGAAAATTCACCTCGCGTGTGATACGAACCCATGACACCCCGAGTTGTAGTCGCGCACTCAACACATTTCTCAACACACTTTCAACACATTCATGCATGATGTAATTAAAAAATCTAAAGTATATTTCGGTGTTGGAATTTCAAAAAATAACATTTGCTTTGCGCATGTATGTATGCACATGCATATTCCGACGAACCAAGTTAATTTGGCGAACAAACACAAATAAATATACCAAGTGCCTTAAGGAATATGATTTTGTTTGCGGATGTGTTTGTATGTAGGTTTTTCGTAATTGTAAGCACATCCGTAAGTATGTACGCATGTACATTACATTGGTATAAAATTGTGTGTATACATGTATGTATGTATGGTGTATGTGCTGGTGAATGTTAATATTTTTTAAGCAATTAAAGTTGGCAAGCAATTAAATGCTGATGCCAAACAACAAAATTAAATGAAGTAGTTGTTGGGGTTTTGGTCGAGGAGAAGAAAGGTAAAATGTAGTAAGATGTAGAAACCATTCAAGCGTACAGAGTCAAATATAATATGAGTGTGTGCCGTAAGCACGAAATATAATATTATTATTTGGTTAGTTAATGTTAATGTTAAATGAAAACTTTCTATCTTTGAAAGATAAAATATCAACTTTAAGGGAAATCTATATACCGACATCAGGTACCGTAATAATGAATAAATCGTACAAAGAACAATTAATGATTTCTCGGCTACATTTTGTAGAGGAAGACCTGCCACGCTTACAACAGACTAATTTTTGAAGCATTTAGTAAGCTTAAAAAGTATATTTAACCTTAAAGCAAATCGAATGAACCTTTGCTTAAAAACACCTTAGAAATGCTATCTGAGCTGAAGTGATGAATGATGAAATTAAAAGAACTTTATAAAATAATACCAAATTGGTCAATGTATATTTGGTTAAGACCATTTCGATTAGAATGACGTATTTGAATTACACTAAAAAGCAAACGTATTTTTATAACAACAAATTAATGAAGGAATGTAAGAAATAAGTGCGTGTGAAATAGTTCGAGTGTTTGCAATGAGTGTATTTAGATATGTTTTTGCATAAGAATTCAACATCCCTTACTAGGCAAAAGTTTGAACTGATTTCCCTCAATTTTGGGACCAAAATTATTTATTATAATTTAGATAGATAAGATGGTAATATAACTTTGGAAATATTTCCATATACCACCAAAAATCAAAACAACTTATTAGTGTTAGGGGAAGGTATGAACGGATATCACTGATTTTTGGTAATCAAATCAATTTCATCAATTTTTGACAAGGAATCATTATAATACTTAATTTCTTTTGGATGTGTCAGATATTGACCAATACATTCTTTATAAAGGCAAGACTATGCAAGAAAATCTCAGATATTTCATGTAGGAGGGCTAGGAAAGACTTGGACCGATTTCGGGCATCATACCTTATTGTTTAAACTACCTATTGTAAAGTAAGAGAACCAGATGGGATTCAAAATGGCGTTCTATGGCGTGGTTGTGGTCTGACTTATCCTAATTTCAAACTGTGTTTAGGGATAATCGAGGGAAGTATGTATGTATGTCATGTACTATATGGATATAAATTTTTTTGAATAAAATCAATAAATCTGTTGAGTTGCAGTTCAATATGTTGTGATCAACGCTTTTCTATAAATATCTAAATGCATATGCACATTGATATATGTATTTGCATGTATTCATATGTATATATTGAACCTTTGTAGTTATGTACAAATATTATGAGAGTGAAGGTGATTTATAGTACGTGTACATTCATATCTATTTACCTTGGCGATAACGATGTTGACGATACTAAAATGTTTGTAAACTTTATTGAAGTGCAGTGTGTGGGGCGACGGACGTTCGTTTGCTGATATGATAAGCGACCGAAGACCTGCATACATATGTATGCATATGTATGCATATGTATATACATATATCGAAGAGGGGGGTTCCCTTTGCTAAAGTAAGCGTCCTATGTTCCAACAACACTATGCTTCTTCAGGTGATCTGTATTCGCAATGGCAAGCACTTCACTTCAAGGACAACAGCAAATAAGAATGTGCACTCGATGATAGATACAGGTGTGCACGTACATATGTAGGTGTCTGCACTAGATGAAGTGCATACAATGTTTTTCACTTAAATCAATTGAAATTGCTGTTCTTGGCTTGCTTTTTATCACTCATTGACCGCACGTTTTGCTATGTGCACGAATATGTGTTTATGTGCATACGTATATATGTATTTTTATGATGGTAAATGTACACATGTATGTATGCAAGTGTATTGCCCCATAGAATTTGTAAATCGTTTTCAACCGCAAAGTAAAACCGGTAGCGTTGATTAAACACTATAATGCAAATTATTTAAGTACAAGTATATACACGTACGTATGAATGTATTGTATCTATGTACATCTTTTTTGCACTTAAATGATCACAGCAAGATAATGCATATGCAACTGATTATATTTAAACTGACACGTTTCATGTAATCTTAATGCATACCACGGCCACTCACACACACACACACACACACACACACACACACACACACACACGTACATATGTATGTAAGCACTGTGCAAACAGTGCTGAATCGAAGTACCGATCGAAATGTTTCTTTCGGATATATCGCAAAATACGTGAGAGAGTGGAAATATGTATGATCATTGCCGTAAAATTTAAAGCTCACAAATATGCATAAATGTGTATAAAATTCAATGTAATAAATCGAATGCTTGGGCAATGTTGTGTTCGTATTATCAAATCTTCACTGTATGCATTCGAGGCATGCATATGTAAAAGAGTATGTATGAATTTATATACATACATACGTGTACATATATGAGTTCACATGTACATCTGTTTAGAAATCAAAAATTTACATCGTCCGATGGCGTGTATACAAATGGCTTGCCATTTCTTTTATAAACATAATATAAAATATTATATAAAAGTCACAACTCGATTTTCTTTTTTCTACATATTTTGCACTTTTGTTCGTATGTATTTACGTTTATATGCATATGAAAACAACTATTCACCGGAGTGTTTGTCTTTTCTATTTTTACTCCCTTATCGGGAAACGGTGAGGCGGCAGTGGCGCACGAATAAGCTCAAATGCTTGCTAACATTCGCTCCTTTCCGCCAAGTTGCCTCAATACCTCAATAGCAGCTGCACTGAACAATGACGACCGACGCTGCGATCACCGTCAATTTGATGAATATCGTTATTTTCTCTGTTTCCTCTGTTTCCTCTGTTTTTATTTTTAATAAAATTGCACTCACCGACTATTCACGAACTCACGAGCTGTTACTGCTGTTACTCATCACGTTCTTGGGTAAGCCGTCGCTTGACTGCCGCTTTTCGTTCTTGTTTGTTTTTGTTTGTGTTATTACTAGGGCCTTTACTACTTTTCATTCATACGCACATCTGCCGGTTTCATACGCAACTAAATACGACAAACGAACCGAATTCTCAGTGCTTTAACACATACACACGAACATACACGTGAGGCTCTTTGTTCCACCTCGGAACCATGGGGAAAAAATATATGTATCCTATTCACTAAGTGTCATTTATATTGCACAAATATTGGTTAGTGTTTGTGTTGCATACGTAATTGCGTCGTTATCGTTAGCGTTGTGCGTAATCAGCCCGCTTTTATTGGATTTCGAAGTCAAATGCCATCCACTGCGTACACTATTCGCTGTCACTTTTGATGATGTACTGAGCTTGGAACTACTCGCATGTGCTCGTTATACGTGGATAACAACCGCTTCACGTTCTGTCTCATTAACAACTGAATAAGTGAGCAGCTGGAGTGCCAAATGAGCCAGCCGTTCGAGTCGGGCATGAGCTCACTGCTTGATTGTTGAATGGCGTTCATTCTTTAAATGAACTCACCACCAATGTTCGGAGCGACTCACTGTCATGCTATGGGGCTGTTCCCAATTGGAAGTCACTGAATTGTTGGCAAGGTACTGTCGCTGGCATTTCTGTGCGCTCTGAGCGCGCCTCGGTGTTAAGAAAAGCTACAGTCTGCGAGTGACACACTAACATCTAACAATCGAACTACCAATAAATTTAGTAAGGCTGGAGTGGGAATGTATACGAAAAGGGAAAAGGCAAGAGTGGAGCGTTTGCGCAAACGAACTGTTTAGCTAGCGAACTGACTGCTAAGCAACATATACTGTCCGCACTTCAAGTAAACAAATATATTTATATATTTACAACCCAACAAACCACTTAGCGTAAGGAGCGGCTAGGTATACTTTTTAAATACATTACTTTCATTCGAACACCCGAAAAGTAGTTCGGTATAGAGCTTATCATTTTTGGACGATTCATTGTGAAAATTAGACTTGAAAAAATATATATAAAAAATATGCTTCCATAGTTAAATTTTATTATTCTTGGAAGGGCTGTCAAATGATTTGGGTGTTGTCATAAGGGATTGTTGAGGATGTTAAAAAATAATAATAATAAATAAATGAAATGTGTTTTTGTTCCAGTACAGTTTTGCGATGTTTTTATTATTACTAAGAGTTGTACATTGGCAACACTGTTTTAGGCTCATTGAAAACTAAATGAATAGCGCCAAAGAACTTTTCAAATACATAAGCCACTTCTGAAATTTACCTTATAAAACGAAACATCTTGCTAAAGATGATCGGGATTCTTCAGACTGCCAGACAAGATAGCCTTCTACTTGTTCAGTCTGGCGGTACTTTGGGATTGGCTTAAGTGCATTTTATTTCAAATGTGTTCACGTACTGTCGAAAGTTTAAATATTATTTCTCAAGATATTGGTATTTTGGATGGAGATAAGCAGAATGGGGGGTAGGAAATGTGATTCTTAAAGTGAGTAAGAAATTTATTCATACCATAGCAGTATATTAAGCTTTTCATTTTGAGATTGCTTGTGTTGCATTGTGTGCTTCCACATTAGGATGGGTCGAATACTTTCTCTGCTTTGTTTCTGGGGAGGCTTTTAAATCATACAATACTGTACTTGATACGCTGATGAATCTCTATAATTGACGTACATAAAGAAGCTTTAATGAAGAAGTAGTCAAGAGGTTTATGATATAATGGCTTTCGCATAAAAGACGGCGAGGTTACGCACACCGCTTTGTCAATTATGAATAATTATTATAGTTGTGTTTTAGGACAAAAGAAACTTGTCTTACCTTTCGTTGTAAACTTTCTTTTCGCATCTCTGCTTATACCAGCTTCCGTTTGTCCCAAAGTTTTGAGAAATTTTAATTATCTCTGGAAATGAATGTCATGCACACCATTTAATTACCTTCATTCACTAACACAAACACTATCGGCCAAAGATGAGATACTCTTTAGCCCACTATATATATGAACGCACATAAATACACATGTACATAAGATTGCTAATTGTACGGTAAGTATGATCAAACCGGAACTCGAATTAACGTGTTGGCGGCAAAATAACTTGCAACGAAACGCTGACAATGGGGACGATTGCTAATTGTTGGATAAATTGCCAAGTTTGGTAAGAGTTCCCTTCTGCCAGCATTACTTAGGCATTACACGTATACCTGGATGCGTGGCTCTAGTTTCATGTACTTGAGTATATTAGTATATAATTCTTTGCATATTTGCATTTTGTCCTGACCGAAATCAGTTCAATTGGGCATTTCTTTGGCATTCTGATCTTATTTTGTGTTGTTGTTTCTTCGTTGTACGTTGGTAGTTTATTGTGGAGCTGTTAAGCTTTTCTTGTGGTCAAATTCACACACAAACTAAAGACTTATGGCTTAAGCTGAAATCCAACGGGAACCGGTTTGATCGTTCTCGCCGTGCTCGCGTTTTTCTTTATTCTTTTCATCGTTTACTTGGCTTGGCATTAAAGACTCACACACACACACATACATACATACACATATATGGGTTGGCATTAACGACTCACATACATGCAATCATACATACATACACATATATATTTATATATAATTTCTACATGCGTACGCCCGAATGATAAGCTTCTGCAATTCACTTTTCAAAGCTAAATAGGTGCATTATTTATCGAAACGAAACCACAATTAAGAAACTAACACGCGCTCTCAAAACACGATATGCTTCACGTTTTGTATTAATATCCACTTTCAAGTAATTCGCAATTAAAATCACTAACACCGCGATACCTTGCATGCACACGCGTACTTATATACAGCGTATATATGTAGTGCTCATGTACATATTTATGTATATGTATGTACAGTTGTACATGTCAGTTCGTATGTGTGTTTATACCTGGAACAATACTTGAACTTGGTTCAAGTCATGAGCACTTCCCTTGCACACTCCAATCACAAGATGTACAAACGCAAATGAAGAGATGAAAGTTGAAAAGGCTAAGTTCCCGCGAAGAGGCAACGTACCACGCCGAGCATCTGGAGTGGAATGCGAGAAGTTGCTGACTGCATCTCACCTGTGGACGGAGATCAACTCCGAATTTGAGTTGAATGTAAAGTTTCAGTTGTATTTTGGGTACTCTCTGAAATACCTACCGATTTTCCATGTAAGCATATGTGTGTATATATGTATATTTATGCACAGAAGAAACGCTTGTTTCAGTTACTTCAAAAGCAAGCGCGAGTAAATGCATTTCAGATTAATCCTTTAAATATAAGTTTCAAGCGTATATATCTATGTGTGCAAATAACTGACCATAAGGGCTTCATTTACACCTATTTATGCTTTTAATCTTTTATTTCAATGAATACCGACTTATATTTGTTTTTAATGCGTAACAGTAATATAAAATAGCGTTCTTAACAAAATGGGTGGTTTTACTCTACCTAAAATTATGCTTCTAAGTTGAAAAATGCAAAGAGCGACATCTATGTTTCTCTGACAGAACATTCCTTTCTGGAATTTTTCGCAATAACGACCGCAAGACTCCGCTGCTGCACTAGAGCCAGGCCAGGTAATGTTAATTCTCTGGTCAGTGAATGTTAATGTAAAGAGAAGGTGCAAATGTTAGCTGTTCTAAAATTTACGCTTCATATTAGAAAACATCGAAAAACCACAACTTCGGAAAGAAAAATACAACCGGGAAAAAAGTAACTTCGGACATTTTCCCTGCATTATAAGGGAACCCAACGTATGTACGACACCACTCAATATAGCAACCAAGCAAATGTTCATCACCTTATAAAGGAACCAATTAATTCTATGCGCAGATATTCTTTCACATGCGCATTAGGGAAAATTAGAATTAGAGGAAGAAAAAAAAACGAATTGACTTATGGGAAGAATACCCAGAGAGTATGTTCCTCAATATGCCTTCCATCGACCACTTGTAAAAAAAGGTGAGCTACAAAAACAAAACTCTTCTTAAGCGCAAACGCACCATCATTGGCCCATATTCGCATTTTGCTATTTTTCTAAATATTTCAAAATACAACAATGGTAATTTCATTCATAAGGAACGCGCAAATTTCACAAAGCAAATTGGTCAATCACAATTGGTTTCAGTATAATGATGATGACTGGCTTAGCTGGCCTCTTGCGAGGATGATGATGATGACAAAATTTCAATTTTACAATACGAACAGCCAACCACTGAGCCGCCTTTCCGAATTCCGAGCCGAATTTCCTAATGTTCACTTCAGAAGAGAAATGTGGAAACTTGACCTATTGTTGACTCACAACATTTTTTTTTCATTTATTTTATATTTTATATTATATATGGCATTAAATTATGTATGTATTATGTATTAATGTATGTATAAGTCCCGCTGATATAAAGTACTTATTTACTTCTTTGTGTTCTAGGCATACTTCATGTAGTGCTTTTATATGTTTGCGTTATATAACTATTTCATGGTTTTTTGATTTAGCCCATTTTATCTAAATCGACGTCATGACAATGCGACCCAATCGATAATCGCATCGCATTATTGCAAAAGCAGCCTAATTAACTATTCAATAACAAATCACTGCAAAAAGGACAAAAGTGACAACATAGCCAACATTTTCACAAGATTGTCGATTGAAACAAATTTTGTCAAATCCGCGACGAATAGCACAATTAATTCTACGTCAGTTTGTTAGAGCTCATCTTCATGTTTGTAGGCAGTTGTCAGAGACAAGGAGGAAGAGTTGACCAACGACGATCATTTGCTTATTTTCAACGTTTTGTCATAACTGAGTTTTTTTTTTACTAACAACACAATGTTGTTCCGCTCCGTCTCCGCATAAACTCGACGACACTTCTTCGACATACCACCATGCACAGAGGAGTTTCAACTGAGGCTCAACTTTTAATCCTAATCCGTCCTACTTGCTTCTTTTCTCGAGGGGCAAGGTGAAATAAACATTAGCGAATGAGTATTTAAGAACGTTTGTGCGTTTATCATATTTGTGTATATACGCATAAATGTTTCCTGGATTTAATACCCATACATATGTATGAACATATTTTCCTGCAATATTTTAATTATCTCAGTACATGCTATTAAAATATCTGAATTGAGATCTGCTAAGATTCTTAATGGTAAAATGAAAGGAAAAATAAAAGTTATGTTTCATGAATTTCAGGATTCGAACGTAAATACTCGTGGCCGCATTGACTTTAACTCCTTCGCGCTTACCACATATATACATATGTCGCAAACAAGAGTAGCGTTGCCAAATTCGTATCGTTGTAATTACCACATCAGTACATTTTCCCCATTCTTTTATTCTTTTTATTTCTGGATCAGTATTATTTTCGTATTTGTATTTGTATATATGTATATGTATTCATTTATAGGCATTAAGCTCTAATTAGTTTCTTTTGCGTCTAGACGGTAGCTGAACAAATTTACATATGAATAACCACATACAAATATACGCACATACGGTATATACATTAGGCGAACGATATAATATAAAAAAAAACCTATAAAAAAAAGCTAAATAAGCCTAATATATGTGCATATTATATAGATTTATGAACACTTTGTAGCATCTGTACCACCTTCACCTTCTTCTCCGCCTTGATATTATTATATAATGTTGTATGGCGTGATTCTACGCACGCACACACACATACATACATACATATAAAGTATATATACATATGTACATATATACACATTTGTACAATTTGCGCCAAATCGAACACGATCGCTGTTTTTATGCAGGAATTCTGATTATCATAATATACAACTTTTTCCGTGTCTGCAGTTTGGCTTAATTTTCTGGATTTAATTGTGTTCCTTTATAAGTATGCATTTATATATATGTGCGAATGTATGAAAGAGCAGACTATATTTCCGTCAGATTTCACGAAACGTTTGCTTCAATTAGTAAACTGAAGCTTACTTAAACTGAATAGCAGTGGAAAGCTAGTGGAATAACTTTCAAGCCTAAATATGTTTACTTCTGTCTAACCGCGTAATTGATAGCTGATCCATATGTGCCAGTATTGCTTGAACCTGTAAATATTATTTTGAAAATCAAAAATAAGGAGTTTCGGCCATTAAGCTGACCGAAATGGTTAAAACTCGACTGGATACTTAGGTCAATCCCGGAACAATGCTAATAATCCTCAGAAGGTTGGGTAAATATCAAATATTATCGAACTATTAACGGTTTTACACTATCAAATCAATTCAATCTACATGATGTGAGCATACTTTAGGGTGTCAGGTAATTTCCGAAATCCAGTCTTAAAATCTCAGTTTTATTCTAAAAAAGTTCAGTGGGAAGTGGAATACTGCAACATAATAAACATATTGTGATCTAATTTCATTTCTATCGATGTTTTAAGGCATGCTAAGGTTTATATGGAAATATTTGGTAACAAATTTTAGTTTTACTTCTTTCAGGATAACTACACTATATCGGTGGGTCTCCATCCACAACAGAATATTTAGTTCCAAAAGGAATTCGAGTTCTGAATAATAATAATAATTTCATTTAAAACCATTCGCTTTAAAAGATATTCGCTACCTCTATTGTATGAATATCAATCAATAGGTCTACCATGTAACACTGCACTTGATCACTTCGTATAACAGGAATAACGTCGTTAAAAATTTCAGCTATTATAAAATCATGAGATCATGGGAGAGGGCATAGTCCGTTAGAAAGTTTGTCTGATGATTGAAGTATAAGTGTGTAACAGCCCGATGTCTGAAGATACATCACTACCGAAAAATCAATATACACTATATCTATGTGGCTGTAACAATGCCCTCTATACATACTCACCAATATATGTATTTTGATTTTTATGCAAAGCTTTGCGCCTACCTCGATTGCTAGCCCAGCTAAGTGCAGTCCGGTTGTTGGTATGCAAAGTGTCATGCGGGAATACCTTCAACTGCCAGGGTTTCGGAGTGGTAAATTTGTGTTTACTTTCTGCGAAAGTCAATCTTAAATCATCGAAAACACTTCGACAATCATAAAAGCACCATCATAATCAACGCAACCGCAGCTATTACACGCGACCGTGGTAGAAACCAGTAACAAACAAATGAAAACAATCGAGTATCTGGCAATAAATGCATACGCATATAAAGTGTGTTTATATGTGTAGATAGTACATGGTACATATATAATCAAAAATTGCATATCGAATATGCAGAAAGCCATAAGCAAAGCCTGAGAAAGTTATGCTCAGGCATTCTCCTTTGCAACCTCGGTTCCTTTAGATCGTAATGAGCATTGGGCGATTATGGGCTGCGCCGTAGAAGATCTCAGCCGTAATGCAGCCTTCAAAGATCATTGATGTTTCGCATATGTATATACATATGTATAAGTTTCTTACGAAAGAAACTTGCAACTCGCAATTCGTACGCAAATCTCTAAAGACCAGAAGCTGTTCTGCTTATAATTACAATCAATGAAAACGCAAGCTACGCAATTTTGCGATGAACTACACAGTTGTGTGGTACTACAAAGTTTGTGTGTATGTGTGATGCAATTCTCGATGATCGGGTGGATTTGGGTATTGATTTGAGAACTTTGTGTAGGAACCTTCGTAAGGCGAGTGTAGTCCCATTTCAAGGTTTGATACATAAAGGGTGATTTTTTTAAGAGGTATACAACTCTTATTGCAAATAATTTCAGTCATATAGGCACCGCTTCTGTGCCTTAAGAAGACCATAGTGTCGGAACTATTTTGCACCTCATTTTCAGCAATGACGGCCTTATCTGGCTATTTAACCCTCCGAATGTTTGCTTGCAACTGGACAGCAACAGAAGATTTATCAGCAGAGATCATTGATTTGGCATACTCCAACATATAGCAGTCATGGAGTCAAATCACATGACGTAGGTGGTAAATTAATGGGCACATTTCTTAAAATGTATTGGTAACCAAGAGTTCCTTCCAATAAAGTGATGATTTCACGCGCTGTATGACTTCTGCACCGTATTGCCCGTTAAATGTGAAATATACTTCAAAGCTGAAGATGAATAAAGTTCCGATGTAAGTATTTATTTAGTAATTTGCCAAAGTATATGGAACATAAATATCAATAACAAGTGCTTACTTTGACAGCTATTCCCCTGGAAAATTATCTACTTCTAAAAGCACCCTATATTTACATAACCACACATATTTGTATTCGCAGGAGCTTCAGGGAGTGTCGGCGTGCATGGCAAGTGCCCACCTGTATTCATTGGTGTTTTGGCAGTCAATTGGGATGTGATGCCGCTACCTAATTTGCGATGCCTGGCTAAATGTTCGATCGCTGCTGCATCACAACATCTACTCACACACCTCCGATCGTATGTTGTGCCTTAGCCGGAAGATGAATTCCCGGAATTCATATGGAATCAAATAACCGAATCGGGTTTATCGCACGGCAGTGAGACGTCTTGATTTACATGCGTACATTTTTATTCTGATATGAATGTGAGGATGCGGTGGGAGTGGGTTCAAATCCGGGTTTGGAGGTTCTACTTGACCATTAATGATAAAGAGTTGTTTTCATATTCATGTGCACATAGTTTGTGCTTTTTGTGTTGTTTTGTGGATTGATTGGCTGCTTGGTCTGACTTGTGGTCAATTACAGTTGTGGATGTGGCTACTGTAATGTGCAGCGGGACTAGCTCGCTGAGTGGGGCGTGTTCGTTCTGGCTTAGTGTTTGCAGGCTTATTACGACTTGAACGAATAAACGAAATAGAAAGGAACAATTTTCATGTATCGCAATGTAAATATTCATACATGTACGTGTGGATATAAATGATGTATTGCTTTCTTCATGCTCGTGAATCTGAAGCTGTATGAAGGTCTGGTGGTCTGGTGGGAAAGTTTGGTTTCAGATTGTCTTCAGTCTTCGACCCAGGCACCCATTTGCATTTAATTAAATGATTCTGCCATATGAATCTCACATTCAGGTACGCAAAAATATTATATGTAGCTACATACAAATGTGCAGGATTGCAATACACATCCGCACGGCTGACCTGAGGCGGCGGAAGGTGCAAACGAACTATTTATAGGGGAGCTTTCGCAGATAAAAGTCCTTTTGTATCAATAAATAGCTATAATTATCACCTGATGGTATTTTAAAAAACTACAAGAGCGTTATATTTCTGTAATAATACCGCAAAAAACTATTAAAAATTCTTAAGGACGCGGACACCTATCCATAATGTTATCACTTATACAAAAGTATGGTTTTCTAACTTAAAATTTATGTCATATTTTCACTATGTCTACATTATTGAAGATATATATTTAGGTGGGGTGAATACTCGTAAGGCTAGAAACTTCTGAGACAGACGATTTGTAGGATAACGTCGAGAGGTACGGTAAAAGTAGTGAGCACCAAAAAAAAAAAAACATACAGCTATAAGTATAATTATCAAATACCATATGGTAAACATCAGAAAAATATCGCAATCCATATAATAAATTCTAGTGCAGCTACTGCCATTACAAACTTGAGCAGTGCAACACGAATTTTGAGCCTGTCTGGTAATATCTGGAAAGATAGAGCCGACATCAATGAAGCGAAATGACTACAGCGGTGGTCATGTCACGCAACTGCACCCCGTCATGCACATCACCTATACTAATGCACGCAAATATAAATTTAAACTTTTACATATATGAGCTTGACCAAGTCGACTGGGCAATTGGCGTTGGTGGGAATGTAAAGGACACCCACTTTAGAGCTGTCATGCATGTAATTTCCAGCAAATTTTATGTGGCTTATGAATGCTGTTCCTCTGTGGCACTTCAATAGTAGTTCAAACGTCAATTGTACGGATGCATATGCATACAAATGTCTATGTTTGTGTGTGTATGAATGGCTGGCGTGTCCTTTGCTCTAAAGGTTCATGACATGCGAAGACCGTCGACCGTAAATTATTACTGTAAATTTATTACCGCTTATAGAATTCCGTCAACTTTTTGCGCCCGTATGCAAGGCAAACGCCTGGACAAGCCCTGTCCGGAGAATCTGATGGTCGCCAAAGTCGATAGAACAATTTTTTAGTTTTTATTAAATTGTTAAATCCTTGTTTTTCACATTCTTCCATTTTCAAGAAAATTCCATCAAAATCACATGATAACTAAAGCCATAGAAAGAAAAGTTAAAGTACACTTCGAGAGCAATCTTTTGCCGGTAACCGTAAACGAAGTACCCTTAATAATTCAAACAATGTCAGTCGAAGCTCTCGGTCAACTAGTCAATAAGTGTGTTTATACTTAAATACAATGAGGGGGGCACGACGCGTCGATGTATGCTGGCGACCGCCCGACTGTGCGCAACTGTGTCTTCGAGTCTAACATTTGTCCTCGTGTTTACATACATAATCACGTGCGAGGCACCAGTGCGCTTGAAGTAATATAACAAAATAAATATACGCAGGTGCGCTCGCTTATACATACATACAGACATTTGTGCCTCTTGTTTGGGTGCTTAATTTATAATTGACTCGCAAATTCAAACGTGGAAGCGGTTTGTGTACTCGCATACTACGAAGTTATCCGTTAACCTACCAACCATGCGAATCTATATTGCGCGATGCGTTCGTCGCGTATGAGTATTTAATGGCGTTTGCAGTGGTGCATTGATCATTTGCGGTGCATTGATCCTGTCATCAGGTTCATTTAAACTGGAAGAACGTAACTTTCGGTGTCCCAACTGGTGGACAACAACAAACTTGCCGTCATTTATGTGAGGGATATGACAACAAACAGAGCGGGGCCAATCCCAAAATACACACGTACATGGGGGCACATAATCACGCTGGGTTGCGGTCCGTGTCAGACGGCGTGTGCTAAGAGCGGACCTTAGCTGATCGGCGTTCGTGGTTCGGAGGTCGGTCGTCTTTGGACGGTGATCGGTTTGTTGCTGTAGGCGCCAATGTCTACTGCACCGCAGGTGATCGCTTTGTTCACTGTGCTCAGTGCTGCCGGATTATGTTTCTTGCAAGCGGGAGAAAGGCGTATTTGTTGAAATTCCTACGCGCAAAATAATATCAAGCGATAACAGGTACAAAAATTAAATCGAATCGAAAATGAATAAGTTTCGGAGGGATTATTCTATGGGACATAGTGCTTTCATAAAACTATCTAAAAACTTTTAAAATTTTTAATTAACCAGTTTTGCAATTATATATAATTATAATATACCATATCTCAGAAGTTGTTTTCACTTCCACCTCGGAATGAGTAGAAATTTCCTGTCACTTCTTCTCTTCCAATGAAATGCTCATCAAACAGCTGTTTTTTTTAAAGACTTTTACCTTTACTGTCAGGAGTCACTGTTGAATGTTGCACCATTTAATTTTACTGTCCATATACGCTTTCTTTCTATATACATTCTATATAGTAGACATCAATAAATCTGTGGTTCTTTCTTGTTTCTCGTGGCTTTTCAATATTATCGTTCATTGAAGCAGTTGACACGGTAATCTCGACTGGAACATGTATTGGTCACGCACGTTTTATAGAAGCACAAATAAAAACTCGGTCAACCCATATATGGTCCCATACGAATGCATATGTGCCGTAATGAAAAATTCAACCACTCAGCAAACAAGATGAGATGTGGCGTATTCAGCTAGCAAAAACTCTTTCTACTTGCTTAACAACCGGTGAAGGATTGGCCAAACTTCAAAGTTTACTGATAAGAAGATTTGCAAAAGAAATCCTTTCTTTACCTCCTGTGGCGGACAGGGTTGGGTGGGTGTTTGTAGCATGGCGCGAAGAGCGTGCGTATGTTCCATATTGATGCTATAAACTTTTCACACGCTTTCAACCATAAATTTCAATGCTTCACTTCTTCCTCTTTCCCAAAAAGCCGACGATTTCCTTCACTTTTCTATTCAATTCCTTGATGGTGTTTCTGCTCTTTGCACAACTGAAAGTTTTGACACAGCTGAGCTGCAGCTTTCGTATGCACCGACAGGTCGTTTGTTGATTAGATGCATTGACAAGTTAGAGTACGATGTAGGACTGTTGTAGGGTTTGGGGGGCAAGAATAGATTTACGATTTGAATTATTGTTGAGTTTTTCGCTTGGTTTACTGATTCCGGTTTTGAAGGGTTTTAAAGGGTTTTCGATTTTTTGTGTTGTTGATTATGGCTTTGTTTTCATTTGCTTTCCTTTGTTTATTCCATACGGACAGCAGAGATAGGTTGGCTCGAATGCTCCAAAAAGACGGAAACTCAAACCTCACATTTTCTTTTATGAATTTTATTTTGCAAATTGTTGGAAAGAGTGGTATAAAATGAATCCAAATAGTTTTGTTCAACTAAATATGTATATTAAATGGGCGCTGATAAGCTGGAATCAATATTTGGTGGGCTTAAAACTTGTAGGAGCCTAATTTTAACATTTCACAAATAAAATTTTCGCGCTTCCAATTTTAATGCCAAACAGTGTATATATTAGGGGATTTACATTACGCGTAAGATAAATGCAAACATTTATTTTTATACTCTCGCAACATGTTGCTACAGACTATATTTGTTTTGTTCACCTAACGGTTGTTTGTAACACCTAGAACTAATCGAGTTAGATATAGACATATGTATAAATATATATAATTTATCAGGATGTAAGGACGGGTTGAAATCTGAGTGACTGTCTGTCCGTCCGTCCATTCCTCCGTGCAAGCGATAACTTGAGTAAAAATTAAGAGATTTTGATAAAACTTGGTACACGTGTTCTTTGTCACCGCATGGGCGTAATTTGACATCTGCCACGCCCACAAAATGCAATTAATCGAAAACAGATAATGTGCTATAACTAAGCAGAAAATTAAGATATAAACGTTTTATTTGGTTTCCAGGATCATAATAGGGCGGGGCATCTTTGGGAAAAATTTTTTGTTAAAGTGGGCTCGGCCCGCCCCCCTATAGGTTTAATATATATATATATCGGAAACCCTTTCAGCTATGTCAATCAAACTTGTTCTGACTAAGTTTTTCTGCCACCTCCTCATATACTAAGAAAATTAGTAAAATCGGATAATAACCACGCCCACTTCCATAACTACTACTAAAAGTGCGTTAACTCGCTGAAGGAATACGACAGAAACATTAAATCTTACAGCAAATATGATACAGAATTGCTCCATAGGAATCTATCCACTTCTTGGAATCCACTTTTAAGAGAAATCCCATAGCTCATGAATGTCTTAACCGATTTCAACATCACATACCACAATTTGGTATGTGACATTATATTTGCATTCTTATGTCACATTGTGAAAATGGACGAAATCGTATAACAGTAAATATGTAAGATATCGTAATGAAATTGGAGTAGTATCTTTCTATGATAATAATGTGGTCTGGTGTCAAAAATGGAAAAAATCGGGTAAATACTTCCCCTAGCCACCAAATACCTAATATAAAAATTTTCAACTTCCTGTAGACTTTATACCATATACTTCGGTAAATCTGTAAAATATCGTAATGAAATTCGAGGATTATCTTTCCATGATAATAATGTGCTATTGTGTCAAAAATGGATAAAATCGGGTAAGCAGTTCACCTAGCCCCCATGTACCTAATATACGGATTTTCAACCTCTGGGTAGACGTTATACCATATATAACGGTCAATATGTAAGATATCTTAGCAAAATTAAGTGAACGTGTAACATTGGATATACCATAGTTTACTGTCCAAAATGTGTAAAATTGGTCTACGAATTATCCCAGCTCCCGTATACTACATGTAATGATTTTCGCTATTCCACCAGACTTTATGCCGAATATGTCGGTCACTGTGTGAGTTACCTTTACAAAATTTCGTGAAAACATGTTCCTTAATATGCTTGAATAATGAAAAGGGTTAATGTGATCAGTGTAGATCTTCCTCTATCCCAAAAATGTTCGATATAAGAATTCCCGACTTTCCATCTGACTTTAAACCGTTTTTGTTGGTCAATATGTGTGATATTTTAATGAAATTAAGTGGATATGTTTTCTTAAACACAATGTGATTTCGCGCTAAATATGAAAGAAATCGGTCTAGATCATGGTCTAAACCGCTTATTCCTGGTATAATGATTTCCTTTTCTCTGGTTGACTTTTTCCTCATGTATCTAATATATTCATCAAACCACTTTGATCGAGTTTTTATCGCATATATCTTATTTGAGTTAATTTGGCAGATTTTAATATAAATATCTCTGACACGAAGCAAAATAGGACAATGAAAATACATGAGTCTATCCTGTAATATAATACCTGTAATATAAGTTAATAAGATACCAAATATGATTGCAATCCATTGACAATTTCTTCGAATAATGAATGTTGAATTCTTCCGCAACATTTTTTAATATAAAGTTATGCCTGCACCTGAAAACATTACCCTACCTCTGATACTTGCATATTGAGAGAGTATAAAATGTTCGGTTACATCCGAACTTAGCTCTTCTTTACTTGTTCTTATTTGTAAATATTATATGTATATACAACATACGTGGTGTGTTCAAAAAATAACGGGAATTTTCGTTTTTAAAAAAAATTATTTTTGATTCGTCTTCATTAATGTTGTCGCCTTCAAAATAGTCTCCTTTCGGTATAATACACTTATGCCAGCGCTTCTTCCAATCGTCGAAACACTTCTCAAACTCGATTTATGGGACGGCCTTTAACTCTTTCAGCGATGCGTTTTTAATATCATCTATAATTGTAAAACAACGACCCTTTAAGGTTCTCTCTATTTTTGGAAATGGGAAAAAGTCATATGGAGCCATGTCTGGCGAATATGGAGGCTGGAGCATTGTTACAGTATTGCTTTGGCCAAAAGTTAGCAAAAGTCATGAATTGCTTTTTCCCAAACCCGGGCGTTTTTCGAATTGTTTCACCCAAACGGCGTTGAACTTCTAGGTAGTACACTTTATTGACCGCTTGACCCTGAGGCAAGAAATCTTCATGCACTATGCCATTAAAGTCGAAGAACACAGTCGAAGAACATTCCCGTTATTTTTTTTAACAAACCACGCACATTGTAGTGGGGACTTGAAAATAACTAACACTGCATATATCCAATAAAACTGTTAACAATATTTGAATACTCGTAATATATACTTGAGGCAATATCGAATCATAAGAATTACATTAAGCTTGATTTTTAACTCATACAAACGCACATAAATCCGTCTTCAGATACAAATGTTCGTAAATTATATTTTCGTTTTTGGCAATATATTTATTTTACCACACAACCTTCGATTTTGATATTGTTTCGTTTCACATTTGGCGTATTTCTTCATGACCTTTGGGTATATATATGGATATATATATATATATATATATATATATATATATTATGTGGGTATATATACAATATATTCAGTTTGCGGAACCAGCATGAACAAATCAAAAAAGTTTAAAAATCAAGAGGCAAAAGTTAAAAGCAAAACATAATCATGAGCGCGAGCCACTTCCACTTCCACTTCCAACAACTGAACTGGTTTAGTTTCAAAAATATTGAATTAATGATGGCTTGTCGAATGTTCAATGTCTAACATCTAATCACGGCAGACGTTCGGCGGCAGCATCCAACGATCGTGGAGCAAACCGCCACCACAGATAAACCCATAATTACACTGCAGTTGTATTGGTAACATGGACGTTATGTTAAATTTGTACGTAGGTATGTATGTATGTAAAGAGTGTAATTTGCGAAAAATTAAAACATTCTAATCTTAGTTTCTAAACTTCTATGTGGGTTAACTTGTGTATTGACAAACATACATATCTAAATGTAAAACATTAGAATGTGGTGAAAGGGGAAAGGGGAAAGCCCGACATCCCACCCTATTTACGTGTGATTTGTTGTTTCACGTAGCAAATATTTTGTGATTCTTGTATTTCTGTACATATATAATAAACTATTACCAATATGTATACATACAAGTAATCATATAATCTATGCTTGTGATAAAGGTGTAGTAAAAAGAAACACATTAATTTTCACGTTGTATCAAATATTATAAAACGTTGTATAAAAAAATGTCGCGTTGTATAAAATGAAAAAAAAAAGAACTTTTCAGACAGTTTTGTAATTGCTTGACACAGTATTGTTTCCAGTATTTGAATCGAAACAAAATCTATTTCTGAAACGTATGTTCTGAAACGTATGGTCAAGTCTGAAGCGTATGGTTACTGGTGAAAAAAAGTGCGTCACTTACGACCATGTCAAACGAAAACGGTCGCAGGCGAATCGCGGTGTACCGGCGTAAACGGTGGACAAACCAGAATTGAGTCCAGTCCTCATTATCAGGAAATTATTTTCTTTGAATTTCAATAATATATCTCATAGATTGACCGATATTTTAGGTAAAAAGTTAGTCATAGGCAGTTATATTCCAATTTCGATAATTTTTAGAAGTGAGACGGAATACTTTGAAAGCCCTATTTGTGCAAAGTTTTATACCGATTTCTTCATCGGTGCGTTTTTTATATTTCATAAAGTGAAATAATTAGAGGGAATTTAAAATTGTGACATATGGAAAGTAGGCGAGATTGCACTCCATTTTCACAATGTAACATCAAAATAGCAGGATAATGTTATGTACCAAATTTAGTTAAAATCTGTTTGTAGTTCCTGAGATAGACGATTTCACCTAAATGTAGACGGTGCCAGCCCCGTTGTCCAATTTTTATCTGGTTCGGTCTTCATTGTGAAATTTTATGTTTTTGACGCATTTATTTAGGAATTATAGCACTACTAATAGTTTTCAATATAACCGTTATTCCAACTGCAATTTTATGTGCTAAATAATAACTTTGTATCTTAACTTGTGGCTTCGTTATAGCATTTTATAGGATTTAATTTAAAGACATTTCAAGGGCGTGGCAATAATCCGACCTGCCCATCTACCCTACCAACCTCTTCAGACTGCCAAGGAACATGTGTACCAAGTTTTATCAAGATATCTTAATTTTTACTCGAGTTAGTGCTTGCACGGACAGGCGGACAGACATATAGATGGACATCGTGATCACTTTGACATATATAGAGTATATCTCGATTAGCTTTAGGTATTACAAATAATCCATGGGTGAACAAAATTATTATACTCTCTTGCAACATGTGCTTGCAAAAAAAAATAATTGGCAAAAGCGTAACTTCATTGGAAACAATTTGACAACGAAAGCAAATAAATCAAAAATGCGTTCAAGAAACATTAATAACAGCGAGTTATTTACAGTATACGATATGTATGTTTGTACAATATGAAAATTATTCGTTGAATGAGACCACCTCATGATTTTCGATTTAGGTGGGCTCCTCTCTGTTCTGTTTCAATGTATTGTCTTCGAAGTGTCTAGCTGACGCTATGATAGCCGCTTGATGACTTCGACCACTGTCTAATGAAAAGCTCGACCCCAACTATATACAATGTCGATTATCAGTTTCACACAATACAGCAATGCCCATGTTGGACAATAGTACATTGATACTTTCAACAGTTTTTGATCTTTACGAAAATCCTGTTAATTTTATTCGTCGAGCATTTTCGTTATGCCTGGTTATTGTGAAGTACAGAATAGTTGAGGTTAGTGGAAAAAGAACGATTATGTTTTTAGTTGCTATTGTTGTTTTCTCAGACTGCCGAAAGTGTGCGTACCAAATCAGAATCATTAAATGCGTGTGTCATTCCATGAGGACAATCGTCTCTACGGCTGAGGTGATCATTAATGATTTTATCATTGCCGGAGTTGTGTTTTTGTTGTTGCAGCGTTTATTGTTGTCATGGCTGAAGGCTTTGACTTTTGTCACAACACAACTACTCGTACTTTTGGGATAAATGACAAATAATTTTGATTGATTGATACTACGCACACACGTACGTATATAGGCATATATGAACAATAGTATAATATGTCAGCACACACATAAATCAATTTTGAATTTAGAGAGCGTTTATTGGTGACGATTATTCGTCTTCGCCTGCCTCAAATGCCGGTGCGGCTGTGACGGCCGCAACGGGAGCATTTAAGCTGATTACCGATTCGCTGTGTAGAATACATACATACGTATAAATACGTCGATTTTGGTTGAAGTAACCATTGCTAGACGGCAAAAGTAGTCTGCACTGAAATGCTTATAACCTACAGCACAAGACCAGTTTGTACAATTCTAGCTGCATTTTCTATTTATTTTTTTCCGTTACGGTTCGGAATTCGAGTTGTGAACTTATATTTTCCTACAGGAAACTATCCTCTTATTAAATACTTTTTTTATATTTTTGACAAATAGAGGCTCCTACAAGATGCCTCTGAATGACTTATACCACTAACCTACTCGCCTCATACTTGATATTAAGATATGTATGTATGTTTAAATCGAATAATAACACAATTACATATTGTTATAAATGATATTCAAGTATGTCGTTAATACTACAGTTATATGGAATATATGCACTAAGTTTAGTTGAAAAGGTGAAAGTGAGATCGCTTGAGAAATCTGTTTCGTGATTTTTCGGCATACTAATTCTTCCCTGCAGGGTTCTCTAGTCATACTAAAATACCTAGTGCATAATACCTATATGCTTACCAAAGAGTATTTGGAAGAAAATCTCTAAAATG
Source organism: Bactrocera minax (assembly GCA_021498325.1). Classification (NCBI taxonomy): domain Eukaryota; kingdom Metazoa; phylum Arthropoda; class Insecta; order Diptera; family Tephritidae; genus Bactrocera; species Bactrocera minax. The sequence goes on along the minus strand of JAKEEE010000019.1, from coordinate 824,582 downwards.
GGTAATATTTTATGTTTAATAAGGATACCTCAGAATTGTGGAGGCATGTGGACAATGGTCAATAACAAAACAGAGGTATTAAGTGGTACGATTTTATATATATGAATTCATATTATTATGGACATATTTGTGTATATGTGTATGTTTGCATTAGTGTTGAGAGTTTATGGACCATAATTTACATGAGAACATGTCGAGCAGTCGAATGCGCAAATGTTGAGACATGCAACATGCAACGTGCAACATGCTAATGGTGGTGGTGTGTATTGCATTGCGGCGACATAAGCAATAATACAAATGCGCGAATCCAAGCAGCAACAACAATAATACGAAAGGCAAACATTAACACCAATCACCAGAATTCGCTGAGTCCGACGATTTGTTTGATTGGATGGCGGCAGCTGTGTCACTGGTAGCAGCATCAGTTGGGCGCATGTCGCATTTGCATTCATATATAAGGAAACATGATATACGAAAACACAAAGCTGCTACATTGGAACTCACGCATACATGACTGTATTCACATTTGCACTTGAAAACTATTAACATATCAGACATTCCCAATTCCCATCTACATACTTCTACGCACGTACATATGTATACACATAATTATATACAAAAGGATGTAGAAAATATATTCGAATGCATTTGTACGCGCGAGGGCTTTAAGTTCACTGTTTGTATAGCTTGTTGACGTTATCCCGCTGCTACAATGACAACTACATGGCGGCAACAAAGGACGATTGCACTTCGACCACATGCAAGTGCCTCTGGTCAATTGCCCAACGGAAACAAGAAATTAATAATTTCATAAAGTGGCCCCGACTTGTTCTTTTTTCGTTTTGGTCTGCAGTATAGAGTACTCGTATGTATTTCGTATCAAAGAGATTAACCGATGATCACGTGTACGCTGCAATTGCAATTATCGAACCTGAGTGCTTGGCTGTTCCCGCTGACTGACCGAAAGGAATCCAACAGCTTATGTTGCCCCGAGATGCTGTGTATGTATAGCAAATAGTATCATAAGTTGTGTATTGGTGTACATATATATATTCATTTGAGTATGATCTAGGCAAAAGTGCTAACTTGCGCTCTTCTTCTTCCCTTCCTCCCTTCAAAATGTGCTTAAATTCCTAAATGTTTCGCTCGACGACAATTAGTACTCTCACTTCCCAGATATTTCTGTTAAATATGTGAATGTGTGTGTCTATGGAGCAATTTTAGCTATAAGGGGTAAGGTGAGGTTTTCCTTCTGAAAGATCGTCATAAACTATCGTACGAGCGACAATATGTATTCCGTATGAACATATTACAAATGTGTCTTTGCATACACTATGTAATATGTAGACTTATCGAAAATATATGCTTCCAGTTAACAATGAATGGGTTTACGTCGCTTGTTCCATTTACTGTCCATATTATTGAACAATTCGCAGTGCGGCAGCAACATTCAGCGTTCAGCGCCCCATATGCACTCCTACCGGTGCGAACATATGTAGGAAGCATATAAAAAGTTAAAAGTTTTCGAATGAACGATGCCTGAGCCAAAATTGCGAAGAGGCGAAATTGCATTATATTGCACATGAGCATGCGCATTACAGTAATGCAAACATTTATAACTCCGGCTTTAATTCGGGCAAGGTTAATGGATATTATGTACTTGCTGCCAATTGCCCGTTTTTAGTTTCAAGTTGCCAGTTGCTAGTCGTCAGCTTTCAGTGTGCTGCCTGCTGCCACTAACGACCAACACAGCACTGGGTGCAACTTCCACCTGAATGCCCGCTACGGCATCGTCACATAGTCTTCACGATGAAGAAGTCGTTTGATGACTACACCCATTATAGCTTCCGATGTAAAAAACGCTTCGTGCAGCAGCTTCTACTCCATCTCAACGTATGGGATGTGTGCATATGAGCTTGTTGCCGTTGTCGCTTATTTGTTTCGTTCATTTATCTGTTGTCAGTGAGAGCCGAGGTCTGTCTGGGCGATAGATCGAGGAAGCCGAGTATTTCGAGTGTAGGTGTAATCGCTTTCACGATAACGTTACGGTGTTGAAAACAAATATTATAATATGTAACATTGAAGGCGTACGTGTAGTGATGACACGCGATTGGCGCCAGATAGCGGTAGTAGGCGACGACAAGTGAAGCTCCTAACTTACCAACCGAAGAATTTTAATAATAAAGAATCTTTCATAACCTTGTTAAAAAATACTTAGAGATTTTTATATAAAATGGTAAATAAACAATTTGGATTTGTTCCTGTGCATACATAAATATCAACTATTAGCCTAAACAGTTGAGGTAACTGCAGACATACGAAGTCTGGTTAAATTTTAAAATGGAGGTAAGAATCTCTGCCGGATAAATGATGGTATTGGTTCGGCCAATAACACTTCATCTCCTCAATTATATGTTAAGTGCTGTGATTCAGTGCAAAATCACCCTTAGAAATGTATAAGACCTAATAAGCACTCCCATATTAGTGTTCCTTATATTTATAATGATTGACATCACACTGACATTCACCTACAATTTTAATTTATATATACATATACCTGAGGATTGAGAAAGATGTAGAAATTTATTTAGAATATAACTTGCTTTCCATTTTTAAAAGACACCTTGCATGCTGAAAGATATATTGGGGATAGAATTACTGTAGCTATGTACTGTAGTTATCCGAAATAATTATATTCGTAGAAATATGTAGTCGAAAATCAATATTTCAGGAAGATAAAATTAAGCATAACACCGAAAATAATAATTATACGGAAAAATTATTTGTATGTTTAACTGTATAATGTCGCATTGATCGCTGCATATACTCAACAAAAGTATAATACACCTGTATAACTACACTTATATAGTAAATATATTAGTTTACTTAGTCTAACTAGCTTATCCTTAACACTTGGTACTCATAGTCGAAGCTGAATAAGGAATAGGTTAACATAAGAAGCTTAACAAATTAGACAAAAGCTAATATTTCAGACATACTATACATGCTCCGTGTGCAGACCTCCAATGACTGAAGGTGAAATAAATTCGCAAAGAAATTATTCATAAAAAATGCCAAAATGTCCATTTGAGTAATTGTGAAATGCGGAAAAGAAGTGGAGATTTAGTTCCCTACGCCTGCATATGCCCTTACATGGACCGTAAGCTCCGATCAGAGTTGTTGTTGCTATGATCGACGCTTGAATGAGCTGACGAAAATCGTTCATATTTCAGTTGTCATCTCACAACAGTCATTCATTCGGCAATCAACCGACCGGTCGTAAATCATATGAGGAATCACCGAATACACTCCGTCTTGTGTCATCCTACCTGAATGAGAATATTCTTTTTTTGGCTAGAACAGTACGAATACACCTTCGGTCGATACTAGTCCGCGGTGAATCCACACAAAGGCCTAAATTTTTTGACATTTTTAAATCATTACTTATTTATTTTTTTAGTTTTATTATATTTTTTATACAGTTTAAGTATTTATTATATAGTTTAATTATAGATTTGGAACGGTTTTATATGAAAATTGCCCTGAGGGTTATAAACTCTCTAGCAGCGTTGCAAGTGTTGTCGCACTTATTATCAGTTACTTAATGAGAAAGCACGAATGCTTTAACTGCTGGGTGTATTCAGTAAATTTAGGAAAATATATATGTATATATAGTGCGGTGGGTTGACTATATACCCTTTGCCAAAGAGTTACAAAGTGGAATTGTAAGCGCGAGGGGACTGCAATTCTTGGAGGTGAAAGATCATTTTTTAGAAACATCACAATTTTTCAAGCGTTCGAAATATTTGTGGACCACACATAATATAAATTTACGCGCTGCGTTGTTGTGGAATTTACGACACTGCCCTACACCGGCCGGCGGATGGCTGTCGAGCGCAGCGTCTAGCGAAGGGTGAGTGGCGCATTCAAAGGAGTTGAGTTCTGTAATGTTGAGAGATGTCAATGCTTTTGACAGTTCGTATGCGGTTTATTAATTGCCATGTTAAGTTCGAGAGTTTATGAGAGACACGAAACGATGACGAACTTGTTGTTAAGAAAGCGCACATCAACCAATGCCAACAACAACAATAGAGTGCTTTTCAGATTTCATCGAGTAGTGTGTGTAAAACAGCAATAAACATTGATTCCACCAAGCAGCAGGTGACTATTGCTCAGTTGAACGCCGAGCGTGGTGAATGCATTCGATGGTGGGTCACATCCATATGCTCGTGTATGCATCTCAGTAGATATTAGGAACACACAAACACTTCTTGCCAGCAGCATTGATTTGCCTTTGTGATAAGTATTCAAAATGTGTAACTTTTTGATTTTTGGTCTGCGCACAGGTATGTACATGTACATATGTATGTATGTACAAGTGCGTACTTGGACTTTTTGCCGTTTTGTTTACCGCTTGCCGCACATCCATCAATTACATAAATTAAGTCTTTTTGTGTACTCATCATTCGATTATTCACATCCATATTGACGAACGTTCCTGCTGCATGCCACAACAGCGACGATTGGCTATTGTCTTCTCAAGTCATAGCGCCTTTGGCAAACAGCGTTCGCTTGAAAATGCTTCAGCATGATTGCGAGATTAATTCATTGGACATTCACTATTACGCACTTACAAAGATTGCCAACATTTCATTTGAATTTATTAAAAATAAATTATTCTATCATTTATCCATTGAAAGTTTAAAGCCAATTTAGTAATTTAGTTTGATAAATGTTCTCATGTATATAATGCATCCATGCATATTTTTTTTATAAATATGAATATATTCTGGTTAAATAGGTTAGATATAATAGTCCTTATACTAACTCCAAATTGTCAAAAACTTATTCAAGTTTGTGACAGAGTGAATATTCAAATGAGTGAAATAATAACGCTCAATTTCTCAATTTTTTTATTTTAAAGTACCTATTTTCCATTGTTCTCAAGGTTAGGATCCGACGTTAAAAAGGGGATTAAGGCTATAAAATCTCACGTAAATACAAGCATATCAATACGGGTAGAAGATCCACGCAAAGCAAAATTGAGTGCAATGAAAAGCGAATTCCGCCCAAGTATCTATTTTTTCAAATTGGCGTTTCAATGTTGTTCAGAAAACAGAGACTAAATCACTCTAGAATTGGTCAGTCAATATTTACAGAAATGATGCCTGCTAGAATCTTTTGAAGGTTTAAGAAAACCATTCTTCATTAACATAAAATGGCATACCCCTTACAAAGGTTCCGAAAAAAATATATAAAGTGTGACTCATTTAAAATAATATCACAGAACTTCTCTCAACAAAGCTCTATTCTTCTTCTCTATTAAGAATTATAGGCGGGTACATGCAGAACCGCAGTGCACCGCTAAATAATAATTTAGTACTTGCGTTATAGAAGTGACTCTGGGAACTATCGTTATATAACTTTGTCACCCTTTAGGCTAAAATCCGCTGCAAGTAACGGCAAGTGAACAATACATAAAACAAACAATTGTTACATTGGTTTTCTGACGGCAACAAAAGGACATAAAAAGAGTAACTTTTAAACAGTTAACAAGAATTGGTGTATTTCTTCTCGAAAATCCCTTAAACAATTCACTCTAAAAATCGGAATTTCTAGTGGTACCATATTCTCTCATATTCATTTTTTGACACTATTCTACAGAACGAAGCTACAGAAATTTTGCAAGGCCGTAGATTTGAGTGGAAATTATTCCATAATTGATATACTCTTTCCTTAGCGAAGCAGGAGCATAATTATCAATTATAATCTTTAAATAAATTAGAAACTCCTGTGTTGCTGCCTATGGCTGATCAAATTATGGTTTAATAGTTTTCACTTGAATGCTGGCCACAGCTATTAAATTTGCGAGAAATGCCTTCGGCATGGTCAAATCATAAAAAAATCAATTATCATGTTAATCTAGTAATGTTCGATTGCTACAAGAATATCGTACGATGCCGATCGCATTCTCGTAATATGGTGAATTGCCACAACCGCAGAAATTAAAAGATAATTTAATTACAATACACAGAAAGGTGCGCAACAGGTGCAATAGAGGTCCTTCGATGAATTCCATTTAAAAACGCCAATGAAATATGTTTGACATACGCCACATTAGAAGATTTTAGTATTTGATTAATAGTAAAAAGTTGCTGTAAATATATATTAGTTTACGAGTATGTTAAATTGAAAGTGGAAACATTTAATTTACTGAGCTATGTATATACCATAGCTGATCTCTCTAGTATTTGTGTGTGAAGTAATCTATTATTTAATATGTAAGTAAGTCGTACTGGTCTTCACTCAAGACATTTTTATATACTTCTAATTTACAATACGGACCAGTTTAATGCTCTGCGTTTGCCTTTTCATTTATTATTATTATTCACGGTATTTAAGTGTTCTAATTTCTAAGTCCAACTTAAATAACTTTTAGATTTGCCTTTTATTGAAAGCAGATAGTTTTAAATATGAAAGTCCTTTGAGCTTACACAATTTTGCAGATTTTCTATGTGGAGCTTTAACTGCGAACAAATTCCTAAGAAATTAGTGCATTGTTTCTTCTTGTTTCGACCAGGGCACGCCCCATCAATGCACTGCCAAAGGCAATGTCTTCATATCGCACTGCCACAATTGATAAAATCTCTTGCCTAATGTACATATTGTTTACTCTGGTGAAGACAAAAGAACTCAATATTGCAAAAACCGAAAAATAAAAAATTTAAACAAAATGAAAAATTAGTACCACGGAGCTGAGTGGATTCAACCCACTCAGAGATTAATATTATACGTATATTATAATAAAAAACCCCGTTAGAGATCAACTTTAATATTATATAAATGATTTTTCAGCGAATGTCAACCGCGCGGGTATGTTTTTGAAGTGAAAATAATTTAAAAATGTTCATCGGGAGTATGGGGTCTCAAACTTTTGAAATGGCGTCAATAACATCACGACACACTACTAAGACCTACCTATCTACATAATAACTACAAACTTTAATAAATGTTGTAATTGAGAGTTGACATTAAGGACAATCATTAAGTTACAAATACGAGCATTTCAAACGGCAATTCTTTGGATTCCTTATATTAAGCCAACTACATTTCCGTAAATACCATCTACGGTTCAAGTTTTTATATTATATATCATTAATATATTTTGTGTTTCTATTTGTCGTATTATTCGCTAGCTTATAGATAATTGAGAATAAATAATAAAAATTCACAATATATACTGCATAATTTATATGTGTATGTATGTATATTAAATTCAGTTTGCTGTTGATGCCAAGTACAATAATAAACACAGGGTTAGCTTGTCCATTTTGTCCATACAGCCCATTCTTCCTACTGCCACGGTTGAGCAGTGAAGGTGGTTGTTAAATCATTATAAATGCCAGGCTAGTGACCTATGCAACCGCTGATTCCGAAGGCTTTTGAGGCGACGTGGCGAATTTCGTTATCCTCAACGTCACCACTTCGTCCTCAACATAATCTCAACATAGTAGACATCTACCAATTACAATCGCCGTAGTCCTCTTCTGGTATTGGGACGAAACAACGAAGCTGCCGCTAGCATGTCGTCGACGTCACAGGCATAGACTTGGAAAGCTAAAGCCGTAAAGCTTTACAATGGGGGTGCAAATGCGACTCCTAAAAGTTATTTCAAGTTGTTTTCGTTTGTCGTTGATGTTTTTTCTCTTCTTCTATGTATTACTTTTAATCGCCGATGCGCCACCAACTCACCTCAATTTCAATCTCCGTCAACTGTCGCTGGAAATTATTCCACATGCACACGCGTTCCTCAGAGCATCTGCACGTGTACTCACATACGTGCGTGCGTGGTTTGTGTAGTTGTGTTGCCGCGATCGCTAATATTGGCTAATACTTGGTAGTGATTCGGCCATTGATATGTTGCCTGGGCTATCTTTCAGAGTGGTAAATTGCAATTTGCTATCCAAAACCATTTAAAGTAATTTATTTCCCTTTTGTATGTATGTATTTCGAGAAGTAGAACTGTGCGAAACTACGCAATCAATATGTTGTTGGTGTTGTGTTTCATATTGGAAGCCGCGCGACAGCCCAACAGTACAGAGTATCATGTGTGCATATGCATGCGCCCGTGTAAATGACTTCTTTTCTGTGCGCATTCGCACTGGAGACTTTGGGACGAGCCCAAGGTAGGCTGACATGCGGGCATTGGAGTGACAGCTTGAGATGTGGGGAAGTGCGCATCAGTTTGTCTCTCTAGTCTTCCGTTCTGACGGTTGGTTTTCGTTTTTCTACATTTCTGCTGCATGTTTGATTCCATGCATTTGGATTTCGGTTTGTCGTCGTTCCTCTTGGAAAATATATATAGTAGTATAGTACACATATAAATTAAGAACTCGACGCATTAATAATAAGCGCGACACGCCCACTTGTCAAACGAGTCGTCTGAGTTGTGCATGTCGTTGGCAACGTATAAAGGAAAGTATCGCGATTTGGCTGGGATTAAATGCAGAGATCGCTGGTTGTGACAGGCTCTTTTTAAATAGTCATGAACGTCTGCACGCCTGCGGGAAGTGGTGGTGAAACCCGAGTGGAATAATTTCATATTCGAATTAAATTCATTAAATGTTAAACTTTGCGAAACGTCCTTAAAAAATAACAATTTCCAGTTGATAAGTATGGTAGTGATAAATAATGCTTCGCTTTTTGTTAGTCCCAACAGATTTTCGAAGGCAAAGAGACTCATTTTAAGCTCATAAGTGTATATATTTACACACCTACATACATATATATTTATATACAATATTTATTTAGGCTTTTGCAATTTATTTCATGAAAATCTAAATTGGGCTCGCTAAATATACCACTAGAGTACAACATTTTAAAATTTGTTTTGAAATGGAGAAGTAAAATACGACATAATCCAATTTCACTTCGGGCTGCAGGGTTTAAAGATTCTCATCTAATCATTTTCAGAGTATTAAAAGTGAACACGCATTATATGAAAACAGTTCGTTCCACAAAATTTAAGCTATGTAATGCTCATCTAAGGAAAATATTAAAGAGCTTTCAAAATGTGTAATATTATTTCTATTTCTTTATGCTCAGCGAGAATCCTGATTTGCTGCAACATAAATGCAAATAATCTATATGTGCTTTCACTCTATTACTTACATATGTAGATTTTGATTATAGAAAATGTTTTCACCGAGTGTTTTGCGAAAGAAACACAACGCTATAAGGAGAAATCAACACCCCGAAATTGACTCGAGATAATTTATTTTGCAATTAAAGTTAAATATGTTCTCAAAAAGACGGCAACAGGATCTTACCTGGAAATTGTTATAACATTTTTGAATTGGCGTTTAGTTTGCAGTTCAAAGAAATTGATTATATCTTTTCCAAATGTTTTATATCCTTCTTAAGAACTTTTTTTAAGAATTTCTTAACTCTTTAAAGATTATGGAGTATTGAAATGTTATTAGTGATCCTATTTTCCCTAAGAATAAATACATTTGGGAAAGTCCAAGTGAGAACTAAGAACCAAGCACCATTTTTAGGATCTGCACATTCGGTTGTTGTTGAATTTCGGAATTAAAAAGACAAGACCGAGCAATGAGTTAAATTGTTCAACTGTAACGATAGGTATTGAATGATATGTGTACCATAGTAAATACTATAACCCTTGAATTTACATAATTTTTTATGCCACATTCTTTAAAATCAAACCTTCTGAATGACAATTTTAATAATAAATAATTTGTACTCATAATGTAGGAAGTTTGCAAGATTTTTGGTAATATACAATACAAGGTTGACCTATAGTCATGCAATTGCCTCGGCCATTCGTGGTAGGAGTGAGATGAGGTTCTCTTTGCAAGACATATACAAATAGATAGAGGAAAACTGTCCACATTTCCGCAACAATAACGATAAATCGAAGGACACCGTCAGGCACAAGCTGAGTCGCAAGAAGCTGTTTGTACGAGTTCCATGGGCCGCTAATAAACCAGGTCGCGGAAAGTTTTGGGCAATTGATGCAACCCAACAATCCAAAAGTCAAAACCAACGTAAGAACCAAGTGTCAGCGAGCAGGAAAATCGCACAGTACCCTTATCAACACAGCTAATGCCATACAGTATATCAGCCATACAGTATATAGTTGGCGCAATATCCGAATAATTATTATAGTTTGGGTATCAATATTGAAATGCGGTTGGTTTGCTTTAGGTGGAGCGTTTAGAAATAATTCAGAAATAATTAATATTATTTATATTATATGTTAGCAATTATTTTGTTAAAATTGCCTTAATTTTAGAGTTAAAATTTTTTCGAAAAAACTAATTGTTAATTATAATATTATTGTAAATAAACCAACAGGGAATAACACAATACAACATTTAATTCGTTTGCATATTACTTAGTTGCTTGCAACAGTAAACAATTTAATAATGAAGATATATCCAAAATGAAATAGCAATATATTTCAGCAAGATAGGGGTCTTGAATTCGTTCTAGAATTCGTTGTAGAATTTGACTATCAGCTAGTATCCATATATTTAATAGTATGATGTTCGTCCCCCTTTGCTTTATTCTCTTACCTGTCAGAACCTGACCAGAATTGAAGCAAAGGAAGAAGAAATAAGTTCGGGTGTAACCGAACATTTTATACTCTCGCATTTTGCAAGGATCAAAGCCGGGGCAATACTTTCAGGTGTTGGCAAAGCTTTATGTTAAATACGAAATGTTGCGTAAGAATTGAACATTCACTATTCCACGAAATTGTAAATGTATAACAATCATGTTGGGCATGTTATTAACTTAGAGTATAGGTTATATAATCACTTACGTTCATTACCGATTTTTGCTTCACGTTCGAGAAATTTATATTGTATTTATCACATTAGTGCCATAATTTTTACTACCGTATGATATAATAATAATCGAAACATTCTCGCTGAGTTTTGTTGAGACCTCTTCAATTGGAATTTATTATATTGGGCCTATGAGGAAAAAGCCAACCAGATGCGTAAATCCAGATTTAAATTAGCGATATGGGGTTAAGACCGATTTAATTAATATTCAGCGCTAAACAACATTGTATCTAAGAAAACAATTAATTTCATTAAAATATCGGACATTTTGACCAACATAAATATGTTATACTAAAGTAACAATACTAAAATATCTCTAGAATTACGAAAACCGGGCTGCGGTAGTTCGTAGATCGATTTTACCCAATTTCGCCACCAAACTAAAGTCTCCAAGATTGTACGTTCACTTAATTTTGCTAAAAGAAGTTCGCACATCTTTATATATTATATTTATATATTTATATATGGGTATATGCAAGAGAAAAGATTTACCAGATTTTACCCACTTTTGACACAAGGGCACATTCCAATCAAGATAAGATTCTCTCTGAATAGCAACAGTATATCATACAGAATGACCGATATTTTCGATTATAAGTCAGCTATATTCGGTATCTGGGGCTTGAAAAGTTGTAGTCCGATTTAGAACTTTTTTGGAAGTGAGATGACACAACTTAAAGGAACTACTTATGCAAAGTTTCATTCCGATATTTATATTGTTGTTTGATTTATGAATGTACTGAAAAGGGAAAGAATCAGATGGAAACTAAAATTGTCTTATATGGGAAGTAGGCGTGATTGTAGACCGATTTCGCTAACTTTGTTCTTGTTTGAAATTGGCCAAGTAGTTGCTAAGATATGATATTTCACCTAAAAGGTGGCGGTATCACCCCTTTTATTAAATTTTTACACGGATTCCTATGCACCCCTTCCTTACCATCTTTACTTTAAAATTTAAAGCGTCTGATGGGTTTCTTTTGTGAGTTATCGCACTTTTAGTAGTTATACCCCCCGTGTTAAACCGTCTATAATCGTCTATTTGTGTTCAATTTTAGACTAGGGAGTAATATACTTTGAGCTAACACCTGCGAGATATTTTATTTGCATTATTTTGCGAATTTTAACTATGGTGAAAGCTAGCTACCTAAACAATTTTGAACTCGTTTTCCTCAAGTTGTATGATTCTAGCTGGCGACATATTTATACCTATTATAGCCTGTTAAGTAACCATAATCCCTTTCCGAAAATAATAGAAAACTGAAAGTTTAACACAATGGATTTTGAGTTTGCTTGGGTTTTTTCGTAATATGAATTTTTGGATAACCGCAATTCAAAGTGTTATAATTGCAGGTTTTACCAGCTATTATATTATATTAGTACCTTGACTATTTCATTATTCTATTTTGTTGCATTGCTGAATGTTACTGAGGTTATATTGAGTATAACTGCTTACTGGAAACTCAGTGACTTTACAGCAAAATAACCACAGTCATTAATTTGTCCTTTGTGCATTCGACCATTACGGAATGTTGAAAATATGAAACAAATTCTGCATTTATCTAACAGTTCTTCTTAAACCTTCTCCAGAACGCCATGCCTCCCTTCTATACTCAGAGCTCAACTACCAAGCTGGTGAACGACTGTACCGATGAAATGTTGGAGAAAATGCAAGAACGAGTATGTAGATTGTGTTATACCTTGAACAATTCTGCGTATATTATAATAGAACGTCGCCAAATACTCGCAGCGAGTAGGAACTTGCGCGTTGTTCTCCCCAAATGAGTGAGGCAGCAGAGCCGGCGGTCAATAGCACACTGGCAATCAACGCAATAAAGAAAAATTAAATCTGATATCGTTTGAATCAAAAGGGGCGGTCGAAACACGATTCACCGGCGCATACACCCGTGCCCCTAGTTTCCAAATCGCTTGCAAACATTTTGTGTGTGCGTGTGTCTGTGGGGGGGGAGAAGAGGCGTCGAAGCAGCAGAAGTCGATAGCAATATGCGGCTTTGTTGTGCGACATGGGACATGATGGTAAAACTCTAAGGCGGTAAGGCGGTAAGGTTGTCTGAATGGCATGACAGCAAAATCACCAGCGGAGGATCAATTGCGGTTCACAAAATTACAGTGACGCAGCAGATGTGTTTTGGTGTGTTTGAGTAGAGTGGAATTCTTGAAAAAAGTGTGGCAGGAAAAGGGGTATGCCCGGAATGGTGGACATATCCTCTGAGCTTTCATTCGGCTTATGTTGAGTGGCTGCGCTGTGGATAACCACTTGCGATCGCCATTTACCTTTCTATTTGGATCTGGCCCACAGCGGCAGTCCAATGATGCACCGGTTGTATGTGGACGATATAAACCATTACGATTGAGTCATATGCCAAATAATTGTGGTAGTTTTGTATACTCACTCATATGTATGTAGCTGCCTGAGGTTTAGGACTGCTAAGTTTGAGACCGTTAGCAAATTTGAAATTTAATTATTTATAATTATTTTAATATTTCACACGAAATGCTTGGGTAGCTTCAAATTAATTAACTATAAACACCTAGGCCTAATAAAATTGTTTGTAGTATTGTATGCTAAGGGCAACAATTTCGCATCAATGATGTTCAATTAATTTTTTACTGATGCCAATTCATACGAAATAGTAAAAGGTGATGGTAGGTAAGGTGGAGATAGTCAGAGGTGCATCCACCTGAAATCATTAAAATTATTCATAACATCTCTAATCGTATTTGTGGCTGCTAGGGCGCTGCAGCAGCTGCGGCACAGCCGCCAATGAAGTGGATACCCCAGAAGGGGCATTCATTCTGCACAAAACCAATTTGCATCCGTTCACCGACTGCAATCTGCAACAACCAGCAGCCACTAAACAGTCACAAATGTGGACCGCCATTACTACGAATGCCCAAAAATTGTATACTATGTTATAATCATTGCCGGTTTTTGTTGTTTTTGTTAATGACTTTAACCGTCGATTTTTATACCCTCGCAACATATTGGACAGAGTGTAATAGTTTCCTTTATCCAACGGTTGTTTGTAACACCTAAAACTAATCGAGATAAATATAGAGATATATATATAAATAATCAGGATGACGAGATGAGTTAAATTCCGGGTGACTGTCTGTCGTTCGTCTGTCCGTGCAAGCGATAACTTGAGTAAAAATTATGAATACCTTGATGAAACTTGGTACACATATTCGTTAGCACTCTGAGGAGATAGGCATTGCAGATGGGCGTAATCGGATTATTATCACGCCCGCAAAATTCCGTTAAGCGAAAACTTATAAAACGGTAAAACTAAGCAACAAATTAAGATACAAAACTGCAATTTGGTACAGAGAATCGCAGTAAGGAGGAGCATTTGTGGTTTAAAACTTTTTAAAAGTTGGGTGTGACCCCGCCCCCTAATAGGTTTAACGTACATATCTCACAAACCACGAATGCAATATCAACCAAACTTCCTGAGAACAAGTCCTTTTAGAATTATGACCACTCCCACCACCCATATAGCGGTTATGTTTAAAACTACTAAAAGTACGATTACTCACAAAAGAAACCAGCCAGAAGCTTTAAATTTTAAAGTACGGAAGGGGTGCGTTGGAATCCGTGTAAGAATTGGACAGAGGGGGTGATACCGCCAACTTTTAGGTGAACTTTCATACCTCAGAAACTCCTCTGGTCTTTTCAACCAAATTTGGTGCGTAACACTACCTTCGCATTGCTATGTTGCAGTGTAAAAATTGGCGAAATCGGATTACAATCAAGCCTACTTCCCATAAAACAAAATTTTAAATTCCATCTGATTCTTTCATCTTACACCATATAACTTAAGCTCCAATTCTGAAATCAAAATAAAACTTTGCAGAAATAGTGCTCTCAAGATATGCCGTTTGCTGTTAAAAAAAAAAAATGGTGGAAATCGGAACATGCCTTTTCAAGCCCCAGATAGCGTGTATACGGATTTCAGTGCTTATATCTGACTTTTTACCGAAAACGACATTTTAGTGAAATACAGAGAGCATCTTTCTCTGATAATAATGTGCCGTTGTGTTAAAAGTGGGTAAAATCGGGTATATACTTCCTTCAGTAATCATACATAAACAATTCCCTTAACCTCCATATCAATAAAATAAGATGTTTTAGCAAAATTAAGTAAATTAATTGAATTCTTGCGCAACATTTTTTAATACATTATAAAGTTTTGCCAACACCTGAAAGTATTGTACGGCCTTTGATCCTTGCACATTGCTCGAGTGTAATATATTCGGTTACACCCGAACTTGGCGCGTCCTTGTTTCTTTCTCTTCGTGGTTTTTTTTTTGTTACTCTATTTGGATTTTTGTTTTGTCTTTTTTGTAGTGGCTCGCGGTCACTTGCTGTTGGCTGGTGGCTGCCAATATCGCTGCCATATCGACAGTTGGCATCAATAATAAAATGTAAACCACAATTCACGTGAACAGATTGAGCGATGAACAGCGGTTGCAAGACCACTTGCTTGTTTGTTATCCGTTTTTCGGTTTGTCGGTTTGTCGGTTTGTCGGTTTGTCGGTTTGCCTGTTTGTCCGTTTGTTGTGTTGTCAGTTTGCTGATGTGATTGGGTAGCTGTGCGCTATTCAAGTTTGTGCAAATGAGAAGTGGGGCATTAGCGACGGCGGTGGCGCTGGCGGTGGTAGTGCCTGTGGAGGCGGAACAATTGCTGGCACAACCTGTCGCTGGTGCGGCAGCGAATGGTGCGCAGCATCGAGCTATATTTCCGAGCTAGCGACTAGCGACCACCTGTCCAGGTAGCCCAGCCCCTTGCCAAAGTGCCATATACCGCTTGGGCTTGTGGCACGTATACGTCTGGTAGTAGGAGTTCGAGTGACTGTGTGTATATTTAGTAATATAATTCCACAGACAAACGTATATAATGAAATGTATGCACGTAACTATGTGTGTGTGTCAATCATGAAAGGAGACACATTTTAGAAGATCGATTCGTCGGATAAAACATTTTATTTTCTATGCCGATTTCTCAGAAAATTTTTTATTTTTAATATTTTTATATAATATTATTTATTTATGAATGGTCTTGAGAGTTCTTTCTGGGTAAAATTTTAAAACAAGGAATTGTTATGTAAAAATGTAAAATATTTTAAAGCACCACTTGTTTACTCATATGTTTACATACCTATACATGTATAGATCATTATACTGTTTTTACGTGTTCATGCAGAAAATATGCCCAATAATCACTTATACATACTTATTCGTACGCAAATTTACATCGTTCATGCAGTACATGCTGGCGACTGCATATGCTCTTACATACTCTGCAGTGAAATGAACTAGTTATAAAGTACTTTACAACAAGTATGAACCGAAAGTTCAATTTCTCGTACTAGCTCAAAACCATTACTTAACTGTTTAGTTGAATTTATAGTTTCAAGGTGCAAATTTAATTTGGCTTTTGTTCAAATCCTCCATGTTTTTGTTCCGATTCGTCGACGTAACGATGCTCTCTTTCTCATATAAGTCTGATGATTTTGTGACTGTTCAAAATAAGTTCGGCACTATCGGCTGGCTCGATGTTACACCGCAGGCTACCCATAATTTGTTTGTATTACAGTCCCCGGTGGTTGTCAATTTTAATGTGGATTTTAATGTTCCATTTATGGAATTAAATAAATAATTTTGAATATTTCATGAAGCGCATTGGCGTCCGTGTGAATCGGGTATAGATACATATGTATGCATGTGTGTAAGAATAACATACCACACGTAAAATGCGTATTTTTTTTGTAAATATCTTTTGCTGCCATTATTCGTTGTTTACAATATTAATCCTTAAATCTGCAAATATTGACAGGAGTAAACAGAGTTTTAATCACTTATTGAAATTGTGATGAAAACTTTACACTTTACAAAAAAATATTGCGAATCCAAACACGAAATAAGAGCAAACATGGAAATACATTTAAGAGTATGGCCCTGTATGCAATTTTTTAATTGATTAGTTATACAGATGAAAAATTACCAATGATGGTATACTTATGGGTGAATTTCGTTTGATATAAAATGATAAATCAATTAGAATTAAATAAAACAATGCACGAGCAACAAAACCAAAAGCGATGTTAGGTAATTCTAAATATGGTCAGTGCGCTTTGAGGATATCTGGGACACCATGGCTCACAAAATAGCAATTACCTTGATTGTATGAATATAAGATACATATAGTATTGTCGGTAATGTTGTACTAGTACTATGCATGTAATGTAGTGTTGCCGTATGTTTACACTTTGAAAACCCATTGTAATAAAAACATGAAGCAACCAATCAATCGCCACTTCACCCACTCTTTTGAAAATTTGTAAGTAAATATTATAATATTATAATATGTTGCTAATTGGTCGTATAATGGTTGTTAATATGTTGTAATTGTTAATTACAAAAACGGTGAGGATCTAGGTTGTTCTAGTTCTAGGCACAATCTTTATAACATTTGACATTAGACGAGAGATATATATCCCTTAGTAAGACGAGTTGATTTTGCAATATTTGTATTTCCGTCCGTCTTTGCAAGCGATAATGGAGAATTAACTTGATCAACAATTAAATCTCGTAAAAATAATACAGCCTTCCTTGGATGGAATCAAAACACAAATATATTGGTTATTATAGTTCACTTGGCACTATGAATGAAGAAATCGGCCCATAGCTTCGCTAGCCTCACATAACGAACACATTGATATCCGTATGACTGGTTGACTTTAATGTCATTATTTGGAATAATAAGCAATATTTCATGACCAAAAATCTCAAAATATTAGATTTCATTAGTTTTGACACCTTTGAGGCCTTTGATATTTAAGAGAAGGGGTGAATATGTGGCATCATATAGAAATGCTTTTTACATCCGGCCGGTCCCCCAACTTTTTTCCACACAGAAATTTCCTTAGCAGTGGAATAAGGCACGTGTGAGTATCACCAATAAAAACAACCACTGGCCCTGTTTCTGCCATGGACAACAAAAGATATTGCTCTAGTGAAACGAAGAGAAAAGCTGCCGATTGAAAGTACATACATATATTACTTTGTACACTTTTTAGGCCGTTAGTAATTCGTATTGGAGATGTCCTTGCATGGCCATAAAAACGTCAGTTAATATTCATAGCTTAGTTTTGTAAATATGTAATAAGTAGTTGTTTATTAAAACAACTTACTAACATATATCCGAGGATGTAAATCGTTATACTATATTTAAAAGAAAGTGATGGTTATGTGTAAGTGTACAGTACACTCCCAATAATGCAAACTAAAAAAAATCAAGGAATTTGATCACGTATGCGAATATAAAATTTAAGACAAGAACTGAAGTTTCCATCCATATAAGGATGATCATTCACATAAGTGTCCATTTCAAATGATACCTTATTTTTTTCGCAAACTTCTCGAATTCTGTAACAATTTTTAAATGTTTAATGGATTTTGCCGCCTCCGAGAATCGAACTCACAATCCGCCGGGTGCTACTCAAGCAAGCGAAATATGTACGCGTATGTATATGTATATTCTTGGCGAGAGTTACCGCAAGTTTCTGGTGTGATGTGTTTGATATCATAGCGAAGAAGCGCGATCGGCCTTCAGCAATCGCCCAGTTGGCAGTATTGTATAGGACTGCGGTAATATTCCGAAAACAAAAACAACAACAATAAAGAGTATGAAAGCAAATGCAACTGTGAAATAAAGTAATTTATTTGCTTGCCGTCAGATTTGGCAACAAATGGAGTTTGACGTTGCCGCTGCCATGGTGGCCCGTTAGAATTTAGCTAAAGTATTTATAGAGCACCGCTGCTACTTTGGCTGAATGAAATGGGATTGTTGTTGTCGTTGGAGTAACTACCAATGGGTTATAGCAATGGCAAACCTGACACAACTGAAACTAATATATATTGTATTATACATATCCACCTGAGCATGTATATATAACAACCATAGTAGAGCTTCTTGTGTATGCCAGATGTATTCAGCTGGCTAATAATACCTGTAGAGAGAAAGAGTGCTTTCCTGCAGGGCAACCAGCAACTATTTCTTTACACAAGCAAACATAAAAATACATGTATATACCTGGTAAATATATACTTGCATCGGTAGCTACGACTATTAGATGTGGAAATACATGTCTTGTCGCATAAGAAACTACAAGTACACATTCATATGTTCCGCGCTCGTACATATGCCTCAATGTGTCCCGGAAGCAACGCCACAACACCATTATTTACGACGCAAGACAATGGGTTCCGGTTCATTCGAGGCATTTAGATCTCTCATTGGGTGTTTATGTCGCTAGTTGCTGAGGGTTTGCCGTTGCAGAAGGATGAATCCACAACGTACATGTTGCGCTCTGCAATAGACTTCAAAATTGCGCTCGAACTAACGGTTTTGGGAAGATTGGGAACGGTTTTTTTTAACCTCGACAGACACATCCGATAGCAAATTATATAGCAGTATTATGTGTGTTTAAATGAGAACACGTATATAAATTCGCACATACAATCTGTCGTGTACACGTACGCCACACTCAAGCGCATAAGTATACACTTAATCACTATAAAATGTAACTGTTACTGACCCGACGTTAGCACTAACATAACACAAACAACTGCAAGAACCAAATTGGAACAAAATAATATTTGGAATTTGGAATTTGGAATTTGGAATATTGATATTGATGGAACGTGGCCCATATAATACAATAAGAAATTACTGACATGATAAATATTTCGACCGACGGCAACGAAAACTTTCAACTATATCATACCTTACCACCTTGCCCCATAATATGTTCCATATTATACAGAATTCTGCTATATAAGCATGGATCGTTCTGGATCTTCATTGTTGGATCTCGTTCTAAACTAATCAGATTGATTTTGTTCTGCATTGTTCCTTGTATTTAGTTCAAAGAAACATGTTTTATTTGAGCTCTCGAACGTTATGAAAGGAGATTAAATAGTTTAATTTTTACCGGCATCGCTATGAATTCCGTAAATAGTTTTATCAGTACATATACATATATACATATAGATTTTACATCTGTATTGGAAATCGAAAAAAGACTTTGGTTAGCTGCTAATTAAAGAGACTGCTTTGAGACATTGAAAGATATAGATTTGATGAATTTTTACGTAATTTTAGAAAAAAATTTTCTCCTCTCCTAGCGCTATTTAAGGAAGCGGTCTTAATATGTAAACCACTTGGAATCACACAGAAATCTTGGGAATAATTTCCTAACTGAACTTAAACCATTGAGAATTGGTCTGTCTCTAATCTAAACTACTGGACGGAACAGTGCAAGTTGGTGCATGCCTTTGTTGGTTTGGTCCCAACGCAATTTAGTTTATGTTTGTTTATTCCTTCCTATTACTTTATTCTTGTTTGCCCCAACAGAGAGCTAGCTATCCGAAAGGAAGGAAGACAACGTAAGGCAACGGAAGGAAACACTAAAATGTTATATTCGAGATATTACGATTGGTGTCAGTTGCGGCTTCGCGCCAGTGCCAATTTTCAATAACAACACATCCATTGCACTCCCAAATGCATGTATAAATATGTACGGATGTACAATGTATAAATATGTACGGATGTACAATTACAGGTGGTGCACTATGTACCCGTGCATGCGAAAGTTTTGTATGTAAATAGTTGTATTTAAGATAACCATCGCTTTAAACAAAACGCTATGTGCCTTTGTGTGTCTTTATATTACAAGAGAATGTCTGAACTTGCGTTGTTTTGACATTGAGAAATGTATGCAAAATCCACTTTTTTTCTTTTACCACAGTTCATAAAAAATATGGATAGTCGGAATATTTGGTTTCGAATTAACAAAACGGTATGATGGATAAATAAATGGAGAGGTTTTATTGTTATATCCTACAATTTTTGGAGACTAGTGTCCGTTACTTTTATTCTAACGAACTTAATGCCAAGCAGTCAAGTGAATTATATAATTCCAAAAAGTAAATACATTTTGAACACATTCTCGTTTGGTTAATTTTTACAAATATCCTCCTCCCTTTCTATTCCGTATATTAGCTATAAGAATAACGATCCATCAATACATTCATTTGCTTTTGGTTCAAGTCGGGTAATAACATATCGATGACGGAATGGCAGTGATAGTGTAACACTGCTACAAACATCGGCACAAACGGCAATGTCGGCAACATTGCCATGTATCGAACTACACACCTCGGTAATAGCCCACCTTTTGAGAACTTTAACCGCGCACAAACATTGTTGGCACTGTTATCTGGCGCTGTCAGTCGCCGGCAGTTATAAAACAACGTCAAATTTAAGAAGAGTAATTGCCACAACCCTCAGCAACAATATCTGAATTGCGCGAGGTCATGATAGCGGTATGGATATACCCTCTGTAGGGGGAGGCGTGGTATTGCAGAATATTTCGAGGGTGACCAGTAGCTTGGAATGTACGATGGGTCGGGCGAGACGATTTGATTTCGTGCAGAAAGACATAAAGCCGCCATATGCATTTGTAATTTAGTATACTAACTTATATACAGCTGTTTGTTGGCTAAAAGAATGCGCCTGCTTGTATGCAAAGGAGCTGCAATTTTTGCACAATTAGAAAGGCGTTAAAGTGCAAAAGTCATTCCAGCCATCAATTTCATGGCACTTTAAAAAATATCTCCCAACACCCTCAACATGCACACTACCCTATCCTAATTGGGTCGCCTGTTTGTTTGTACGAACTCCACGTATTATTGCTGAGAATGCATTCGACTGGTCTGCCTATCGGAGAGGCTACCGACGGAAAACTAGTGATATGTGGCAAGTGGTGCCCATTCACATGAGGTCCTCCCCTGAAACAGCTTGTTGTCCTCCATACATTTTAGCCGAATTGCGAATCCAATCGCTTTGTTAGCGGAAGTTGGCAATGTTTCAGAAAATAAACGGCACTCCTCGGTCCGCGGAGCTCCGGATGTATAACTCGCGTTACGCTTCAGGCAAATTTGTTGTACATGAAATTTGGATTTGTGCGTATGAAGCTTTGATTGTTTCATGCACATTTAATTGCCTTGGAACCTGTTAGTGGAGCAAAAGCAAACTGTTTTCAACAAAATTTTAACTTGTACAATTAAATTTTCAACTGTTATCCACAGTAACACTTTTATTCATATATAAACATACACTCTATACGCACATACTGACAATGGCATCAAAGAAAACACTATACGACAAAACACACATAATTATTTTGTTGTTTATGGATATTAATCGGCGACATTTTCAGAACGTGCGAAGGGTGCGAAGCAAGTTTACAGTTCCGAGTGGCCTCGCCTACACACGTATAGCGATTATCTATAACCGATGAAAGCTCGCCTAAACATGGGGTTTATTGGAATCGGGTAGTAGTATATTTTTTGTATCATTACTTTAAATACAAATTTTAAAGCTATAAAGTAAACATTCCATTCGATAATCGTGACCATTTTCTATTACGTACTGGTTGAAAGGGTAAAAAAAAAGGTTTTCTATGACATTGGTCTAAATTATCTCATTAGAGAACTATCTCCATTTCCATATTCTCCATTTATCTTCAAATTATTTATGTTATCTAAATGCGTTGTCTATCATATTAAATATAAAATTTTATTTTATTTAATTTCAAGGTCTATATCTACCAGATGCTATCGCTTATCCGATAGAGTTTACTAAAACTTCCATAATGAAATCTCCTTCGAAATATTATTATGGGAGCTGAAATTCTTGAGGGCTGTAGAGGTGATGAATGTTGAATTCTTATTATTTGACAGGCCATTTGGCTCAGCCAATTTATTTATAATGGTTTATATAAATAAATTGTTATTATTATTAATTCTTAATTATTATTTATAATGGTTTACATAAATAAATTCATTCAAAATCAATTTTATTCGTATTTTATTTTCAACTTTGTGTGTCTGCAATACTTGATTCTTAAAGCCATTCATTAAAAATCGCGGTATAAAGTTAATAAAAAAATATCTTAAATTTCAAAAATAATGCTAACTGAATGTGCTGATACATTAGATTCGTTGTACATTCGAAGTCCTTCTTCGCCAACACGGGGAACTTATTCCACCTAAAGTTCATAAATTCTGATTTTAATTATATCAATTTTGAAAGGTCTTTTAATGCATCTTTCAAGTTGGGGATGCGCTCGAAGGATTTGGTCTGAAGTTGAATCCACTCCACTCTTCAGAAGTACCAGCATGTAATCATTGCACTGCGACGGCTGTGACATGCTATAGAACTTACCGAAAACGGAGTTAGGGTTCTTTTATCCACAAAACAAGTATCTTGCAAAATTGTATAACGCAGGGTACAAACACGATGAGCTGTTCAGTCATACATACACCTCGAGTTTTAAATTATATTAATTGATAACAATTAAAAATTTAGCTAATTGCTAGGGAGGCTATGTTACAGGTGGGTCTGTACAAACGATTAGAACTTAATTAACTCTGCTTGAAAACAAAGTCTCAAACAAAAAATGTCAAAACTATGGCTCTTTTTCAATCGGACAGTGGGGTGGAGGTAATTAGAGTGAATCAGTTTACCAATCTGTTCATTTCGCTTCATTATTCCCACCAAATTATTATGTCTTCTGCTCATACATGTGGTATTTACAAACATCGCAGTTATGATCTCATATACTCTCTATAAAAGTTAGGTACAAACTCGAATCATGTTGGAAGCAGAGAAGGAAATATTCGACTCCTTTTATTTCAACTGCTTATGCTGATTCTTTCCTAAATAACAAGCCTATAACTGTTAAGCAAATGGCTACCGGACCTTCGCGTTACATAAAATTTCTTATGTTAGTTTTTCCTTTGAATTAAAAGGCACTCACGTCAAGAATTTTAATTGTTTCGTTAAAGATTTTATTGCATAAAATTCAATATTTTCTAATTATCAATATATTACACTTAAACTATAGATTATACAACATAATTTTTAACTAGAGCTTAGCGTTATCGTGTGACAACAAAATTGTATATAAAAACCATTTTGTTTTAAATCAAGTAATAAATACGAACGATTCTATGTACGTATATATTTTATTATATAATTGTATATATGCATTTATGTGTGTATATATTATTAATTAACAAAGCTGTTTACAAGTCGATTGTACAAGTAAAAACTAGTATTGGTACTAATTTATGGTCCGCCAAATACAACTTCAGATTTACACTATAAAAAATCGATTGAGAATTGTGGGTTTAATTAAACTTGCATGTACATACATGTATCTGTGCAAATGTGTAGACGCAATTGGTGGATAACGAAAAAAAATTCTATTTCCCACAATTTGGGTGAATCATCCATATTGCGCACAATTCTAAAAGGTTTTTAGTTTTCTTCATGGTCTATTTTTACCGGTTAGTGGTATCAAAATTTTTCCTTTTTTTTAAATTGCCAAATGGAAATTAATTTTTGCATTTATATACCGGCATAATAATGCCTTAAATAATAAAGCTTAATAAGCTTTGGCTAATTTCAAATATTACTGCTGATTAATTGAGACATTTTGATCCACCTCCGATAAGTTCGTCCACCTCCGATAAGCCATCACGACGGTTGTTAAACGCAATATCTTCGGCAGATAACAATATGAACGAAGCGTCTTGAGCATAATCTTTTTATATTTACAATTTTCAATGTCTCTTATTTATTTAGGCTCCTTAATTAACAGTGTAATTAAATTAATAAAAGCAGATTTTGAAAACTATAGTGAAAGTTTGTATATATGTGAAGTGAAGTTCTTTCAAAGAAGTTAAAACTACTTTTGTTGTTGTTACTCACAGTAAGTTAGCAAATTTGCTCTGTAATATGTAGCACCGATACATGTACATATGTTCTTGTTCATACATAAATTTTTGCTCGAAATCAACACAGATCGAATGAAACCCACTCATGGACCAGTGTATATACATATATATGTAAGTAGTTGTAGACTTGTTTCGATCGATTCTTATTTGCAGAGTTCCGTCCAAAACTGTTGAATTATTGTAGTTACTAGATTAATACGTGATGCTATACTATTAATACACTTACATATTCACCATCTCTTGTGGCAATATATACGCGAGTGTGCATATCCCCTGGACCCTAAAAACTACGATCGATCTCCTTATTGGCTAAATTAAAATTTATTCGTTTGCATTCGTGTATGTGTGTGTGTTCTTACACTTGTAAAATAAATTATTGAGCTATTTAACCTCACTGTAAGCTAGTTTTTTGTGTATAGATGTCTATCCGCTTTGTTGGTGTTGGTAGGTTTGAGCATTAACATACGGTACTGCACCTCAGCAGACTGAGTCACAGAACGTCAGTCCTGTGATCACTGTCGATATGAAATCATTTCTGCAAAGCGTGTGGCATATGGTCATGATATTCTATCAGGGGTCTGACCTTGAGGTGGAGGTGGATGCAAATATATTGCACCTGCCTCCGACGCTTTCGCAAGGCTTTTTTCTGGGACGCTCGGTGATCCTGCGCTGGCATCGCAATCCGTCGGTGAACTTTGGTAGGATCGTTCAGACAAGGTTTTAGGTGGTTGTTGTCCGCTGCTGTGCGGGGAGCAGTGCGGTGAACGCACCATACTTGAAGGTGGTGGCGTGGAGTGTGGCGAGTGCGACTCGGATGAAGGCCGTCGACAAAATGGGTTAAGGCCATTGAATGGCGCAGTTAGTAAATGAGGTGCTATGTGGGGGAATCCTGGAAGCCCGGTTAGGCCAGGGAAGAGTAATGGATTAGTTGGATGACTGAGTAAAAGTCGGGAGTCCGTCATAAAAGTTGCCTCTGGAAAGTTTTGTGCATGTGTCATCGGTATCGGTAAATGCTGTTTCAGAGCATCGTAGTTCAGTGGAGGTAAACAGTGTGAGCCAGCATAAAGTCTAGCTAAAAATTCAGCTTGAATAGAATTGGGTACGCCGCAGTTTGGATTGTTAGCGCCGTCGAAGCTCTTATTACAATTCGTAGTCATGTGTTCGGATAGAGAGTCGTGGTGGTGGTTGTCGCCCGTTGACAGCAATTTTCGGTGTAAATTCAAATTGGAACTGTGACGGTCTCGGCTGCGTTTCGAAGGGAAGGCAGCGTTGCAGCCATCGATGTTGCATTTGTGGTGTAGCTTCAGATGAACATTTTGGTAATGTGTTTTTAAATGGAAGTGATTCTGGAATAATTCACCACACGCCGTGCACTTGAGTGGATTATCCTTGTCGATCGGTACCTCCGTCTCTTCAGATAAAATTTCTCCATTGGTTTCTTGGTTGGCTTGCTGGTGAAGGGAATCGGTTGGCACAGTTGGGCTGTCAAACTTCTCCCTACACTTGGTGTCAGTATTTGTGGGTAACACATTGTTGTTATTGTTTTTGATTTGACATGCTGTTTCTGTGGTTGATATGTCCAATTTGTTCTCCTCTTCGACTAGCTCATTTTTTATTCTCACTAAACAATGTTCATTTCGATTCGAATTTGCACTTGACGCTGATAATGTATGCTCTTCTTCTATTTGCTCCTGTTTAATCGAGGTAAGTGGTTTCTCATTATCGTCTGAATATTTGGTATTCGAAACTAGTGGATCTACTAAATACTCCGAATATCGCATATTGCTGGCTGATAAGTCTAAAGAGTGCTCTTGCTCTTGCGCTGGAGTTGTGTTGGAGCCACTCTGAATATTTAATTGTTGTTCGTAATCTTCGTCGATTGGCTCCGATTTCAGCTGCGTATTGGGTAATAAAAATGGGCGTGCCGATGTCGTTGGTTCACTAACCGATGTTGATGGTGTTAGCGGTGGTGATGGAAGTACTTTCATACTCTCACTTGGATTTGAGTTAGCTACTGGGGGTTCTGGGCTTTGAGATTTCCGAGTTCGTTTCGATAAATCTAAAGATATATTTTCTTTCAAATCATCAGACTTCTTTCCCTTATCCTCAGAAGGTACTTTTGGGGAGGATTTTTTCAGTGATAAATCGGCGGCTACATCGAATTCAGTGGAGTTATCACAGGAATTTTCATCCGATTGCACTGTACATCGAACTGGGTTCTGACTTTTACGTTTTCGTTTATTTGACGTTGAGTTTGGTGTGTTTGTGGTACTGTTACTGCCTCCGCTGCCTATGCCCGGAAATGTATAACTTTCGATATCACCGCGCATACTGAAGGAATCGGCAACACTCAAAGAGTCATCGTTACTCTCGCTACTGTGTTGATCTGTCACATCTGTTGTTGGGACCATGCCACAGTCACCGCTTTGTTCTTTATTGGAAGATGATTCTTTGGTTTGCTTATGGTCAGTCGTTGTAGGTGTAGATGTGGTAAGATCCATATCGTGACTATTGTCTCCTATGTCGGTAGCTTCGTCGCCATCGCCATCAGTGTTGTAGTCCTCTGAGTTTGTTTTCTCTAAAATACTATCGGCTTCATCTCCCACTACTACTATACCCTCGCCGTCGTCGTCATCATCATCATCATCGTCATCATCATCTCCTATGTGAATGCCACCATCCAAAATGCTATCGTCTTCGTCATCCTCTAAATGACTTTCACTGTCTTGGCGGTGGCGAGATCGTGTGTTGTACTGCCCCAACATGGCATTGTCAATATAAGAGCGATGCATCAATTCGGCCGAACTATGCTTCATATCATGCATGCTCGCCATATGATGATGTCTCATATCGGGCGGAGGCGTCAGCAATGGAAAAGTGCCGAATGGATTGAGACCAGCCATAAGTCCATTGGGTGGTTGTAATAGTAAGGGATGCGGTTGGGCCGTACGTCCGTCATGGGGTGATATTTTGCGTCTAAGGTGAGGGGAATGAAGCTTCGGGTTAGGATTAGCGCTATGACGATTCCGAGACCGACGAGAACTAAACATCATACTACATCCGTCAACCGTGCATTTGTGCATTTCACGCAAATGTACTGCCGAAAAATGTATCTTCAGCGCGCCCTTGTCGCAGAAAGTCTTTAAACAGACATTGCATTGTACACGTTTCTTGCCGGTAACTGGGTTGATAAATTGTGTTCCCAAATTAGCTGGCAATGTGCCCCATTGACGTTTGCCGGGTGAATGAGACTTACGTCCAGGCCGTAGGCCAGAACTGGCAGAAAATCGTGTAAGTCGCTGTGAGGAGTGAGATGACGAGTGTTCTATTTGGCTTGAACGAGATTGACGCGCTTCATGATGTTGACTTTGGTATGAACTAGTGATGGCTGTGGAGCCAATGGAAATGGGTGGCGATACGGGATGATGATGGTGATGACGATTAGAGTTTGTATGTTGTGCATGTGCCGAACCACCACTTTCACGTAGATGACCCAGATTTCCGCTCTCTGTCCGGTGTAATGCATGTTTTGATTCTTCAGTTTCGGGAGATTTAGATGGTATGGATAATGGCTTCCCCATGTTGAGGACAGGGCTAATGGTGGGGAAATGTGACGTCAGAAGGCTGTGAGGCATTGGGTTGCCAGAAGCTGCAGCCGCTGCCGCTATAGCTGCCACTTGGTTACTAGTTAATCCCGGTGGTAAACTAGATGTTGATGGCACATTCGATGGAGATGTGCCTGGCGGTCCGTGCGTAGGCGGTGGGGGTGGTGGAGGTAAAGGAAAAGGCAACGGATGTCCCGATATAGCCATCGCATTGAAGAACTGATTACTTTGGGCTGCAGCAGCTGCAGCCGCAGCAACCGCGGCATTCTTCTCTGATGGAGTGGAAGCTTCGTTTATGCGACGACGTGCTTGTGCTAGCATTGCGGCTTGCTGAGCTGCTTGCTGTTGTAAATGCTGATGATGTGCAATCTCGCTGGGACTCATGCGTGCTAGTGGCAATGAAGGCAAGGATCCAAAAGCTGCCGAACTGATCTTGCGAAAGTCGAATGGTTGCATGTTCTGCAAGTGGCTTAGCGGGTTATGATGATTGTGTGACGACTTCGAATTAGCTGATTGCTGAAGGTTGCCGCCAGGAGTACTCCCACTCGCGTTGACCGAACTTGCTGGTGAGTGTTGCTGCTGCGCGTTTACTGTGCTAGTGCTGGAAGTTGGTGGGGGTGGTGGCAGGGGCGGTATGCCACAAGCTGGAGAAGCCTGATTTCGAAAGTAAGTGCTCAAATGATTTGTGGGCGTCAGATTGTTGCCACTGGCAGCTGCTGCCGAAAACTTTTGATGCAGCTGGGATTGAAGTTGCATCTGCGCATGCGCCAAAGAACTCATATGTATATTCATGGGATGCGCAACTGCACGGGGCGGCGAAGGACGACGGCTCGGTGACATAACCATAGAAGCTGAGGTCGTTATTGCTAAATTATGCTGATGATGGGTATTCCGTTTGATGGGAAATTCGTGATCGACACTTGAACGTCGCCCAGGCGCTTGTTGTTGCTGTTGTTGCTGTTGTTGCTGTTGTTGTTGTTGCAGTTGATGTTGCTGCTGCTGTAGTTGCCGCCGCTCGTAGCTGTAAACAAGTGCGGCGGCCTGTGCTTGCGCATGCGCTTGAGCGTGAGCGTGCGCCTTCTTCAAATATTCAAGCTCGAGGTCTTGCAGCTGCGAGTTGGTAGATAGAGAGTGCGGTGCGGTGGCGTTGGCGGCAGCGGCAGCAACAGATACCGACTGATGTAGCGTCGGCTGTAGTGAAAGCGAGTAGTGTTGTGCGGGCGGATATTGGTGTTCTGGAGGACGCTGCTGGAATCCGTTGTTGCAATTTTCCTGATTAATATTCATTAAGTCGCCGTTTTGCGTTGCGTTTTGCGCAGATTGGCGTATTAGCAGTTGTAATTGAGACTAGAAGAATTCGCTCGCCGATGTTACCTAGGTTGATGCTTTTACGAAAGCAGTCGCTGAATATGCAAGTTGAATACACCAAAGCACACGGATTCGGCATGGCGAATCGGTCCCCTCTCGCAACTAACCAAAGTCAAGATTCAGATGAACCGCTGATATAATCTGAAAGAAATGAAAAGAACAAATGTCAAGCGTTGAATTGGAAAAAAATTAAATGACACTCATTTTAACGAAGAAATCAAATGCAGCAAACAACAAACATTCTCAACAACGCTTCCTAACTAAAACCTACTTGCCCTCATATAAATAGTCATACATCGGCTTAACTCGCAGCAGGACTGTCAAGTGCTTTTGCTGCGGACCCTTGTCATTAAGTAAAGATGTCCATAAAATAACCTCAAACGCTTCACAGTTGCGATGTACCCAGGCAAATAAACTCGGCATGGCTCCCGCAAACCCTCACCTACACTTTTACGCCTTAGCATATGCACACATACGAATGTAAGAGCATATGTATCTGCTTGTGCGCATTCAGCTTTTTTTGCTCAATGGCAGCGCGACATTTACGTTTAGCACCATTGTGCTCCACTTAAGAATCGCTCGACTCGGCGCAACACAACACTCGTATGTGCTGCAGCAACGCACAATGACAGTGGAATTGTGAAAATGTTTCGTTACCGCTCGAGCGCTTAATAAACGTAAGCGCTTGCCACACATATTTGCACATACATGTTTGCATGAGTGAGTATTATGGACACGGAGCAGTTTAGTTTAGCTGAACATATGTTTATATGTATGAGTGCTTTGTGTGCGGACTGTTTGACCGGTTCGTTTTGGAGTACTTTCAGACATGTCTTTGGTTTTGTTGCTCTACGTCCTCAAGTGCCCCATCAGTTGCACTTTTGTTAGGACCAAGTCTTCGACGTGACCGTTCCTGCGGCAGTTGGCCGACTTCGTATGTTGTGGCTTGGCTATTGTGGTGTTTGTTATTATTATTGTCTTAAGTGTCGCATATCACTGAGAGTTGAAGTGACCATTTAAAATTGTCACATCATTATTGTTATTATTTCGTCAAGTATTTCTTCAAGTACAGCGTTGTGGAATACGAGTTTATGACGCTTTGGGAGGTCTTTGCTTATGACTTTTTCAATGAAATTCATTGAAATATTTCTATTGACAATACTGTGAAACATTTAGTAATTCCACTAAGTTAGAAACTGTGGATGTGGTCGATCGAAGCTTTTATTTTTCCAACGACGAGGGCAATGGAATGGTGTCGGTGTCGCTATCTGGGCTCGATAGGAGTTTTTGGCCGAAACCAAGAAACATGTTTTTGTAATGGAAAACTCCAAGTGTAGTTCTGTCTGGAAGAAATTTCTTAAAAATTAAAAAAAAAAAAATGCATTGAAAGTTGGCTTAAAAATTTTACGTAGTAAAACTATTATACGAGTCTGAATTGGTTAACAACAGACTCGTGGAAAATGAGCATGACTTTATACTCCGGTGCAAAGGACAGCATGTACTAATTTTGTACATCTATACTTTTATGGTCTTAAAGCTATATTGTGATAGCTATTAGCTATCCCAAATAATATAAAGCTGTTTTCAATTCGGAAAGTAACTTTTCGAACACTGGTATAAATCACATATATCGGCATAGTGAAATGAAGATAGAATAGCAAGTTGTTATACTATTTCATTAAGGTATCCACATAATCCCTTTTACTGAATTAACGAGCTTAGATATCCTTAGCGTATAAATACATTTTCCCGTTAACCCATGAATATTAGGTTATTAGAAAATATGTGTTTACTGGGCAATAGTTCTAGGACTACTATCCTCCAATAGATCTCCAGATTTATAGAGATCTGAAAGCATGTTCTTATCTCTTCCTATATTTCAAGACTTTGAAGGGTAGAGAGACTTATTTGGTTACACATCTTACGTTCTGTTTCTGAACCTTGTTCAACAAAACTTTGCATATGACTTTTCAGCTCGTTCAAGTTTGTGAACGTCTGAAACCAATACAAATTCAATTTAGCACTTCAAAAATTTCATTGCTGTGATATGACATTAACTAAATGCAAAAGTACTAAACCCCCGGCAAGCACAACGGCAACTCGTATGAACATATTTATGTATATATATGTATGGATATATGTAAATATGCTTCCAAATGATATGTATGGCATTTGAAATGACATTACGAGCAATTCGCAATGGCTGCGGCTGCAGTCACTAAGCGAAATTGCCATAATTGTGCTGCGGTACATACACATGTACATGTACATATGTATATATGTGTCAGCGACATGTAATAAAACTGCATGTATATTTGTGAGAAATACAAGTTACTATTGGAGAATGTCGCCAGAAGGCTGACGATGCTATTGACTGTCCGGTAATTTATCAATTATTTTTAACGAGAATAATTAGAGAATATATTTCGAGGTGTCTGTAAAACATTATTATAAACCAGTTTGGGAAGACTACCTTCGGGTGTACCCGAATATCTATACTCTCACTCTATTCTTAAGAATTAGAGGCGAGATGTTTAGGTTTGCAGTCAACCGGAAGGATGGAGATCTTCACTTGCTATATATGGGAATTAGGACTAGGTATGGAGCGATTACAAATATTTTTGGATCAGAATAGCCACGTATGTGGAGCAAGAGGTGTACTCAGTTTTGTTTAGATACCTTTTTAATTTGAGTTATCTATCCTAGAATAAAATACTCTGATGGAATTCAATATGACTTTCTAGGGAAATGGGTTTGGTTGTATCCCGATTTCGCTTACTTCTAAACTCCATGAAGAGTATATAGTGGAAATGTTGTTACATAATATTACATAATTAAAATCTGTTTCTAGTCAGTTTGTAATTAAAACAATTTTATTCTAAAGGTGGGCGAAGCTTTGTCAATTTCTCCAATTTTTAACAGATTGGCATAAAAACTTACTGTGCTTAATCTCTGTGATTCTTAAACAGCTCTGTGCTTTCCATTTATATGGGAGTTATGCATGTAGTAAGTTTTATGAAAAATATCAGTCAATGCTTATATCCAATGACTCTAATTCATAGATTTGAAAGCGACTTAGGTTCGCTGAGGTTATTAAGATTATGCGAATTGATATTACATGATCTTGATCATACAAAGTGTATGACATTAATAGCCGTTGTACTTAGGAGACTGTACCGTTGTATGAGAGACTGAAATAAACATCAAAACGAATATGTTGTGTAATGAGAGCTAAGGGAATGATTGTAAAGAAATGCTGTCAATGCCCATTGGCGTTTTCATGTCACCATATTACTATTGTTGTTGGTTGTCAATTCGAGAAGTGACAGTTGCACCCTCTTCGTCATCATTACCGACAAACCACTTAAATTGCCGCTCCTCCCCGCACTCGTTCGATCATCTCAAAAATAGCTCCGGTTGTAGTTGTCCGTTGGAGCTTTTGTCTCGTTTTATAGCTGCTAAAATGTGTTCAATGCCTTCGTATGTATGTAAATATGTTATATGCAGATCCACATTGTGCTTATCTCACGGTGTATGGCTAAAGCGAAATGACGTTGTTGTCAAGTCATGACATTTTCAAGCCGCCATTTATTCAATAATGGTTTTTTACGATTTTCGCCAAGAGATCCAGTTGGATTCCACAATAACAGCCTTTTCACTTTTTCAATTCAAACGGTAATAATAAAACATTTCCGTGTGTGGGTGTGTTTTATGTGCTGAACGAATAATCACTTTTAAGGATATAAGTACAATGAATAAAGTTTTGTTTGGCTGATTAAAAAATTGTTAGAGCCAATGAGCAAAATGCCCACAGCTCTTTCTAACTGATAGAGCCTTCATGATGGGCTCTAGTTTTATCGAGGCATTTTCACTGACGAAATCGTTTACCGTTCAGGTATTTTAGGAAACAATTAAAATACATTTGCGCAATTTTATTGGGTATGAATATAAATTGTAAATTGTTAATAAAATTTCTCCCTTATGTCGATACATCTTTTTGGCCCTGAGAAACCCCTGCTAAACTTTAAGAAATTTCGAAGCAGAGATTTGTGGTTGGCGGCCAACAAATTCGGTCATTCGTCTCCCAGGTTCCTAGGAAAACCTCAGAATACCGCTCCAACAAGGGAACAGAGTCTTTCAAATGGATTCGAGGAAATACAAAATGCGGGCGTATAAAAAGAGTGTACACTATTGTATGTATAGACATATATAAATACTGTTCAAATATTTATTCCATGTGGAGTAAGTTGACAACAAATTGTGACACAAAGTTACCAAGTTAATTTGTGTTTTGTGCTTGTTTATGCGGTTTTATGTAGTTACGTTGACCGAATATGATTAACGTGGGATAACAACAAGTTGTGCGCTTTGGTGGTCGAAATTTATCATAGCGGCTTATGCTTGGTCACCAATCGAACCAGCTATTAAATTTATCGAAAAGGTCTTATTTGATTACTTATTTTTATTGGGGACCGAAATCCAAAAGAAAGACATAAAAACAAACCAAAAACCATAAAATAATTAAAAAATTATAAAAGGTGTCAACTTAGCTATTCGCTTGATACTCCTTTACTGCCGTGCCGCCACAAGTCGCGGTGGCAGTCACAACTCTCTCAGTAGCGGTATTTCATATGCAAATCGTTGTAGGCGCTGCTGCGGCTTCATAAAAGGTGTAACTTGTACACATGCACACATGTATGCACGCGTGTATGTAGTGAGTGTCTGCCTGAGTCACCGCGCGGATTATGTTGGCCGATACGGATTATCAGTGCGGCGGTGGCTTGTGCGTAGAGGTCACTTTCGGCGAACCGAATCCCTATGATCCAATTTGTTTGATTAAACGCCTCGGTTGTTCATTAATTTATCATAGCCACACACAGAAGTATGTATAGGCACACATATTTTATACATAGTTGAGAGTCTATACTCTTTTATACATAGTATATAATATGATTTAACATAAAATTTGTTCAAATAATCTTGTGAGTTACACTTGAGTAGACCACGGATTCGTTTTAGGCCTCCACTAATCTAGCGTTTCGATTTAAGGCAAAACAAGTTTTCTTTGTCTTTCAAGCAACACTGCTGCTCTCTAATTTAATTATCCACGCTGCGCGTTATAAGCTTAATGATTTTCGGAGAATTCGGTTTGAGTGATTCGAGGCAGTGATAGGCACTGTTTTGTCTGCTACTTATTTACAAACTTACTTGTAGCCCAACTGCAGTTAGTCCCAGGATCAATTCCCATTCCAATATCGATAAAACATAATGAACAAATATTCGAAGACACTCTCTTCACATAACGGTTAGAGCTTCAAATAAAAGTGAAACCTATGCATAAATATTTAATAATATTTATAATATTATATATTATAATATAATATATATAATAATATAAATAGAAATATTATATATTATAATATAATTATATATAATAATATAATTATATATTATAATATAATATATATAATAATATAAATAGAAATCACAAAATATTACATTTTCTTCAAATCTGCACATTGAACTTTAAGGTACAATCTAAACTGTTTGTTCTGTATTCTGTTTCTCATCACACACATATATATGTATGGATTTTTAAAGTAAAATAATTTTGAAATAATTTGGAAATATTTACAATTAACTATTGAAACATTGTAGCCTAGAGCCACATACATGTATGTATATAACGAATCAGTGTTAAATTTAACAAATCGTTTCCGCTTTTGCACCAGTCACAATGTCTTCAGAGCTCTCGAGTATTTAAACGTGTGTTTGAATGTGCGCATACATTTTTGAGTATTGTTTTGCGTATGCTTAACTCCTGCTCCTTACAAATATATATTTGTTGGTACATGTAGGTACGTTAAATGCTGCTTACATGGCAAACCTCGGAATCAATTTCTTCCAGTGGACTATCCTTCTCACAATTCTCTCCAAAATATTTAGTTTTGAATTTTCGAAATAGCAAATTATCTATTTATGTACGTACATAATATTGAATTATCTGAGTTCCAACTCCGTTGCTATAGTGCTCGTCCAGTTGGTTGGATGGAATTTTATTCCCAATATAGTGTACTGTGGCGATCTCTGTGTGTGAGAGTTAGTCAAAATTCTGGGAATGATTTGTTAATTACTACAGGGAACCTCAATTTATATCCATAGATAAATAGTTGAGCCATTGTTAATCACAATCGCAGCCTACGGTTTTCAGTAAACGAAATCACCTCCGGACAGACAAGAGATGTTAGAGAAAAGAAATATCAAAAACAGTTAAAGATTGACGTCAAGAAAATTGATGAATGAAAACCATAATTAATGATTTGAAAATATAAATACGAATTTGAGTCTATGGTTGAAGATTAGAGTTTGAGCGGTATAGCCATGGGGGACATTGGGCGTCATATGAGTGTATCTCAAGGTTATATACTAGCTTGACGGATGTTAGTCTGCTCTTGTATGCCTTCGATGCTGGAATAAAGGTAATTTTTATAATCCGTATATTTTAGGCATCGCACAATAAATGTCCATATGTAGAGATATCTGCATTGAAGTTATAATATAATGTTTAACCTTTACATAATGTGTTGGCCTACTCTATTACTTCCCGGTTATTGTCGCTTCTCTCTTATTTGATCGTTTCGATTTATAAATTATTATTTCTTTTTTAAATGTAGATCGTCTTTAAGATACAACGATATAAGATATTAACGGTGTAAGTTTCGAAATTTTTAGCGAAATTGGAAACCATGTGAATATTCGTTGAACGCTTGAAGGGAATGGTTTGAACAATCGGGCAATCAATTGTACTGTATTTGTAGAAACTAAATACCCATGCAAACAGACATATGTATTTCTATTGAACAAGGATTAACTTGAAATTTACAGATATATATGTGACAAAAAAACGCTTCTAATTACAAAATATTTAATTTTTATGTGTGCATAATTTTTGAGCAATAAAAATTATTATGTTTTATGTTCTTTAGCTGTTTTTGTCCGTAACATAAAAAAGTGCAAACACAAAGCGAAATCAAACCGTTTATTCACGGTTATTACAATCCAATATTGATCATCAACTGTATCCGTTATGAATGTC
The DNA here is from genome assembly GCA_021498325.1 of Bactrocera minax. Classification (NCBI taxonomy): domain Eukaryota; kingdom Metazoa; phylum Arthropoda; class Insecta; order Diptera; family Tephritidae; genus Bactrocera; species Bactrocera minax. The sequence goes on along the minus strand of JAKEEE010000019.1, from coordinate 787,751 downwards.
ATCTGTATTATCTTAGCTTTGAATGATATAAGATCGTCAAATGACTGAATGAATATTAATGAATACTTTTACGAACTAAATAAACAACCAAACGAGCAATTGGTGGGCAAATGATGAATGAAACAAAACGATTCATTAAATCGTAATTAAAACCGACCCAAAAAATGTCATTAATATTTAACGACATCTAAGAAAAGGTGATAGTTTGCGCTCATGCTTCAAGCTATGGAAGGCATAGCAAAGAAGCAATTGTTTTTACTGTATTTACATGTATACTACATACATATGTATTGTCATTTGGATTACTCACATGTGTATAAATACAAATTGTATTTACATTTGTGAATAATTTTATGTATGTTTATCCATGGATTATGTGCATTGGCTCAATCCTCCGTTGTTGTCAACGGTTTTTATGTGGTTGCCGGCAACTTTGAGCCGTATCGCTCGCGTGTGACAACCACCCAGACTGACCAAACATATGAATGTATTCATATATTTATGTGCAATTAAAGTGGCAGGAAAATGACTGTAACGCCTATGGCTCTGTTACGAATCGTCATTTAATACCGACTTAATTGCGTCCGATTAGGCTACCGCAGGTGATCGAACTTGTAGTGTGCTTGCCGTTACCATAGCAAATTTTCAACGTGTCAAATAGTTTCGACTTATTCTTTGAAACTAACTTATGGCAATCACTCATAAATTCAATAACTAAATATCTAGTTATGCAAGGAGGTAGTGAATTCGACTATTTTATAAACTACTTCACAACTAGTACGGCAAGCCTAACAAGGCAACCGACAGTCTTTTACGTGTTGATATGTCCCACGAGATGTCAATTCTTACTAGTTCAAAATAGATATGAAAAAATATTCTTCAATTACAGACCATAACCTAAATCTAACCAAATTTTTTGATAGCTCCCTATGTATAAAAGCGTCGGAGTTAAATAAAATAGCTCACTACTTCAGGTTCAGTTCGAAAATCCCAGTTCGATTTCAGTCAGGAATTTCTAGTTGTATGATACTTAATTGCAGGGTATATATTCTGTTGGATACACATCATGTATATAATGCATGTGTATGTATGTGTGGCCAACACACGCTGACACTGCCAAGGTCTCGCCAATAACGACCACAAGCGCTGATTAGTCATTTGTCAATCTTTAGACGAAATTTCAAAGTGGTTCCATATTGATTTCAAGTCTGCGAATGTGATCATAAGCACACATGTTTATAAATGTATGAAAGTGCACGGCATCTGTGTAAAGACAAATCAATTGTGGTTTCACAAAATATTTGTTTTTGGTAGTTTCTGTTTCGTTGTTCTTTTGGACTGCGTTTATCCCGCTGTCTCACTGTTGTACGTGTTTTGATTGGCTTCATCTGCATTCTCGCAATATCTATGTGTGTATGTATATGTGTGTTTGTGTGTTTGCTGGAACAATAAGGTCAACGTTAATGATATTAACAATTGATTTGACGGCTTTCATTATTTTTCGGTTTTTGTGTTTCTAATAATTGTACGTTTTTCTACTCTCGCAACATGTTGCTCAAGAGTACCATAAATTTATTCACCTAACGGTTGTCTTAACAGCTGAAAATTATCGAGATAGATAACGAACGAATTAATTTCGCGATGTCCGTCCGTCTGTGTCTTATTGGCTTTATGCTATTTATCGGTCAATAAAATGGGCGCAACTCGTTCACAATTTCACTCGATAACCAATATTGATTTTTATTTAAATATTTTAAATATTAAATGAATCGATCGGTTGCGCCTGAACTAAGTATTTCCCTACTTGTTTATATGTATATGTACATATGTATATATACGAATGTTCACATTCATGCATATGAATGCTCATTTCATGATACTTCCGCGTTTCATTTTCGTTTCAATTCATCACGCGTAGAAGCCGCTTTTTGATTCCGATTATTGTATGAAGCGAAAAAACATAAAAAATCGCGCAAAGATCGTAGGCAGAACTTATCTCGTCTTCTTCAAATAGTCACGCAGTTTTTTCTCTTTACTTCCTCACGTAAACTTTTAATAACAGTTCTGTATAGTAAGCGTCGCTCGTTCTATGGAACAAGTTCAATATCAAGAAACCTAATATGTTTTATGAAAGCAATGTGTTTGTAGAAGACTAACTGAGTTTGGGTATCTTAACGCTTGAATCATATTTTTCCAGCAGTTAACAGAGCAAAAACGTCTTAGTTGTAATTAGTAAAGAGGAGGTCTTTAGAAATAAAAAACACATTTGTGAAATCTCAAACTAATTCAAGCCCTTTCAATCTCTCATTTCCAAAGAGGCGTCGGAAGAAAAATGCTTACGTAAAAAGGTGCTGACGTGCTTTTACAAAGTGTGGGGAAGTGAGATTATCTTTTTACCATTTTCGAAAAAATCAATAAATATTTAATAGTGTACTTAATGGACCATCAACAATCTGCCGCTATGAATATGTGTCAAAAAGCAAAATAAAGCACCGTGCGCCTTACGCTTATGCAAACATACATATGTATATAATATTTACATTTTTGATTTATGAAGTATATAAACAAGTTGCTTACATGTGTGCACAATTTGGTATTTTCCAGCAATGAACTGAGTGACGAAGTTTGATATTCTAAACAGCCCGTAATCGCATTTACTTCGCATTCACTTCGCATCCATTATATTCCGATAAGAATGGGGAAAGATAATAAAATATTAGTTAACACTGTTGAGCAGCTTGTTAGCGACTCTTTGCGAGGTTGAAAGCATTTTTGTCATTTTTGTTAACGGGTAAATACAAACACAAGCGAACGCGACACTGCTCAAGCACACTGCTCTAAGAATTCGTCGTTAAACTCCCAAGTGAAGCTGGCGATCACAAATCGATCAGTGTAAATATTTGTGAGTCTCATTAGCAGCGCGGTTTATGCACTTACTACCGCTCTTGAATAATACATTTGTATGTATGTACTTATCATGGCTTAATGACCGCGGATTGGGGTGAACGGGAGAAGTGTTTGTTGGACACTTGCCAACGGAATATTACGCTAATTCGATGTTGACTCGTGGCTTATTTCTCTGCCACATGTTTACTGGGTGGGCAAATATTTATTTTTATGAAATTTGCCCTTTTTTCGTATACCTAATGAACATTCTCAACTGCAATATCGACATTGAAATTTTACAACTAGAACTGCAAAAATTGGCAATGCGCTAATTTCCAAATTATGAACACATAAACATTTACTATTTCCTCAAACTGTGACTATAACTGTAATATTATTTCTTCTTGGGTATGTGACGTCAATGGCCAACGGCCTCAGGTGACTTAAAACTTAATTATTTGCGCAATGAGTAAAAATCTAGATAAAGCCAATTTTACTGCTTCCATCTTCAATCGGTGTAATCAAAAATTAAGCAAGAATAAACACCAGTTTTGTTCCATTGTTCCAAAGAAACCCTTATATTACGGCGAAGCGGCGAAGTCAAGAATATGAGTAGCCGCTTCATGTGTCACATCACACCAAATGCGCGGCGATCCTGCGGGGGCCAACTGAATTTGACACTAATACGCGTGACTGCACTGAACTTGCCCGCATCTGTGAAATAGCTCGAGGGGCTGATCATTGCAGTTTTTGACTTTCAGTTGTGGGGCTTGGATGGAATTGGTTATGATCCGCTTTCAACGTATGCAATATTTGAACACAAATGAATTATGCTGGAGACACTCCTGTGTCCATTTAACAGCTCATTGCACACTAATCGCATGCGCCAAATCTTAAGCTTTCATGTAATCCTTCTGATTCATTTCAATTAAGCTCCGTGTTTAACTTTATCGTGTTATCTCTGTTCTTTCTTTTATTGTTTAGGAACGTTGTTTTTCCGCCTTTTGTGTTCTTTCGTTTTACTATCAATTCCATCCATCTCTTGCGTTTAGAGTTTGTAAATAATTTTGCACTTGGTTTCACACTTTAAATGATTTTAATATGCGCGCTTCTAGTTTTTTCCAACTTGTCTTCGTATTTATGTTATATGCCTTTCTAACTACACTCTTCGCTCTCCCGGTTTCGCCGGCATTTGGTGTTTTCTTTGTTGCCGCTTTTTGCGTCAGCATTGATTTTTTCGCACGCTCAACGCCTTTGCATGTAATCGCCTCAGTCCATCTTCGGCAAACTGGCTTGTCGCACCAGCATTCGGAGCCGCCTTTTCTGCGCTGCGAACGGCACTCGGCGTTGCCTTCGCGTCAGTCGCGGTTCAGTTGTGGATCATTAATTTTCTTCACATTTCACACTTTTTTACGATTATTATTGAGATTCTTTACTATTTCCTCGCTCTGCTTAATGTTTTCGTTTTCATATTTTGCTCGTATCTATCATGATTCTCACAATCGAGTGAGTTCGGACGTTTGTTTTTAATTAATTTATCAAGTCATTGATTAGACAATGAGCCGCCGTGCCAAAAACAAAGTACTCACTGTAAGGATGAGCTGTAGTTTTGTTTTTACAGTTATTGTTCACAACTTATAAAAGAAGTGTGGCAAGGAGGCTAAGCGAATGAAGTGAATATTGCTGAAGGGAATGTAAATGGTACTGGGTGTAAACATGGTTTTGGTTACATAGTAATCGAAGTGGATATAAACAAAATTATGAGACAAATGTCTATCAGCTTGTTCATCTGTTCATGAAACCGGTGACTTAGGTGAAAATCCGATTATTTTAATAGAAATCGGTAATACTTGACGGCATTAAAACGCAGATAGCAATTAAAAATATTTAATAAAAAAATTGTGCAAAAGCTCCTTTTCGTATGATCTCCTGAAAAGTGAGTTCGAAAAATTGCTTTTCTTTTAAAATAATCGAACAAGAACTTTTTATGCCGCATTATTTTCAGAAAATTATTCTACTATAGACACAATTGCATTCAATTAAATAATTGATTAATCAAAATCGCGTTGATCATGGGATAAACAGAGTTGCAAGAGAAATGAACACGTTTACTGCTACTATTACTCTACTCTTGCCTTAATTTTTGGAAATTTTGACAGGCATATTTTAGCGATGACCAATAATTAAGTAGGCATATGAATCCCCACCGAAAATCTTCCAAAAAAATTTAAGGGAAAATCGATTTTAGAACAGGTGATGAGGTCAAGCGTTGAATTGTATCTCTGTTGTTTGTTGTCTAACTTTTGAAAATTCTTCAAGTACTTCCAAGTATGTGGTATTCTTCTATGTCATCATAGCGTGCAACAAATAATGGAAACTTCACTAAAAGTTATAATAACTAGAATGCTAAAATAATTCTTATGTTCAGTAAGAAGAGACCATAGACTGTAACCAACTGAAACGACTGTTTGCTGTTGGCATTCGGCTGTCGCCTGTCGCCTGTCGCTTGTCGCCCGTCGTGTCACACATTGGACCTCAAACAACCAAATTGCTTGCATGCAACATCAATTTGCCATATTGTCAGTTAGACAGTTTGCGCTGGAGCGTGCTTCAATTGGGTGTTCGGTTTCTTGTTCGTTTCTTGTCCACCTGCCAACCCGCCCGCTTGCCTTTTGTTTCGTCACTCTGTTCCAATTCATTTAAGAGAGCTGCCTTGACAGCGCTGACATTTTCTGAGTGACGTATAAAATGATGTAGTGTCGCTTTGTTGTTGTGCTCTTTGTTGTTTCGGCAGGTTTAGTTATTAGTTATTTCAGTTGGTGTTGCCATTGTTGCTATTTAATTTCTCCGTCGATGACAAAGACGTTGATTGTTTGAATTCTTATTCGATATTAGCTGCTCAACCCCTCTGCTAGTCACACCTCACCACCATAATACTGCCCAGTAAAGCTGATTTTGCGTTTCGCTTACTCTAACATTCGTAGTTAGTTACTTTAATGTTGTTCATAATGAAAGGGCACGGTTCAACGCTTCTTATTGTTAAGCAATCAAAAATTTTTAACGAAAATTGTCCCAAAATTCTATAGCCATATTTCTGATTATTCTAGCTTCCTAATATTCGGCAATTAATGTTTTCATGCCTCTATATTTGTGTTCAATTGTTGTAAATATGCTAACTATGTATATTACTATGATCAATTTGTACTAATTCCTTCAATAAGGACACGGATTGCTATCCGAATCATTCACGATGAAAAATACGTCAATTTTACAACTTCCTCAAAGAGGGATTAAGGTGCCGTCAGGCATGGCGGGTATTGCGTTGTCGACTTGCCTGCCAAATAGAGCCGGCGTCCTTGGCATGTCAAATAACTTTTCACTTTCGAAAGAGAGTTTCTACTTTCTTGCTTTCCCGATCTACTTTTCCGGCGTTCACACGGGGAAGTGAATTTTTTACACCGAAATGATCGGAATAAACACTTTTGCATGTCATGTAACATTTACCTTTAGATACGCATTTTGGGGATATTCAACAAGCATATTACAGTTCGAGTTTTATTTCAACTGTCAGCAATGAGTGAATGATTGCGGGGGTGAAGTGAATTTTTACCACAGATACGATACCACAAAATGTTCCACTAGTATCTCTTTATTGCAAATATATAATATATAAATATGTTTACAATGTTGTACAAATATACACTTTATGTTTACGAAGGCAATCTCTCACTCTATGGTAGTTAAGCTTTTGTCTCATTCACACTTTTCCAAACAGATGTATATGCATCGGTGTGTGTGTACATCCAGCCAGTGGAAGCGGCAACAGTCGCAAATGCTAAGTATGCTTTTATTGAACGTAGCAAATTTGTCAATCAAAACAATTTCAATTCATTTCACAGCATTTAATTTTATTTCGTTTCTTCTTCAACTGTAAATAGGAAATGAAGTTCATTTGCAGTAAACCATTCGCTTTATGACTTGCATGTGTAAAAGTTCATAAGTATGTTAATGTATACGAAGCACCACAAGCAGCACTATCGGTCAAAAAGACGCAATCCGGATGAAAACGGCAAAATTGGATTTCTATAGATGCGGGTAGCGGGAGGTGATTTACAAATGGCCAACCAGGCAGCTGAACCTCGTTTAAGTGCCCGACACGAAGCGACAGCCATCAAACGAGTTGTGAAACCAATTCAATCCATGAGAACCACACGATTGGTTGTCATTTTGTCAACAAATTGTATACATATGAATGTTTGTGTGCATGCCGGTGCAAACTTATATAACTTGACATATGTATGCGCTCATACCTGGGAATGTGTTCGTTTCAGTACAGTTTGACATGGGAACCATGTGGGTACATGACCATAACGCAGTCATGTGGTCATGTGGCACGCAGGCATTGCCGGTTAATATATGTAAGTAAGTACCACCAACCCAAACGTGCGCACAGCAATGGTGTCGAATGTCGGCAAAATGTGTGGAGAAAATGTAAAAAAAAGTTGAAATGGGAATGCTCAATTGTACATATGTACACATAGTATACCACATATACAGTATTTGCCAAAACTGAAGCACCACCCCCTTTATGTGTTTTATAAAATTGTCGTTTTTCTTGAAACAAAGAAATCATAAGTAAAAACTTTTTGCGCGTATTATTATTATTAGTTATCTATTCACACATAATAAAACAACATAATTTATATTAGTTCTTCTGATTTTAAAAGTTCCGCAGAAAAAAATTGGTGGTAGTCAAAAATATTGCATAATATGAAAGAAGTTGTTTTGTTTTAAGAACAACAACAATTTGAAAGAACGTACTAGGCGGGTGCTTCAGTTTTGGCCAATACTGTATGTATGAAGGTCGGAGTGCATGTGTGTAATAAAATTGTAAATTTGCCCAGAGCGATGGTAATTGGTGGTGTAGCGGGCAAAACAAAATGTAAAGAGCGCAAATGACGCAGGTCTTGTGCCTATAAACACACACCAACGCAACACAACGATGATAACGGTCATTGCAATCAGAGTCAACGATATCTTAGCTTATTGCGCCTTACCATTGCCATTGTCGTCACAGCCACCTCATTCCGATGTTATGATTTAAGTCGCAACAACAGATGAATGAGGGCCGACCATGGAGTGAAGAGTCAAATCGGAAATAACTGCTGAAAAGTGGACGAAACTTGAAAGAAATATGCGTCGCGTAAGTGTCATTTAAGTGGCTTTGCTTGAGGTTGCGAGATGAATCTGCTGACTACCTCATAAGCTTACATACCTGGGTACATATATTATATATATATATATGATTGTCATGGCGAAACAGAAAAACAGAAAACAGACAGTATTTAATGTTGAATCCTAAAACGCAATCTGGGGAATGCATAGAGGAAAACTACAAATGGAATTTGTAAATAAAATTTTACTCTAAACCTCATAAACACTATTTTCTTTTGGAGCAGAATGTCGATCACAACAAACCGATTGTCCGTGGCTTCCTGCCATGTAGCGCTGGCAAGACCAACTCTCCACACTGCAATCAAGTGTGAGTGAGTAAAGTGTGACCCGGAGCTATCATTTCTGATTGTGTTGAAAGCGGCTCAAGTATGCGGTAATCGGTTTCAATTTCGTCGATGTGCAGTTATGAAATCTGCCGCAGAAGAAGCAAATCATTTGTTGAAAAAGAAATAACATTTGCTGGCAGAGAAACAAGTTTTCGTCGATCATCACAAAGTTGCCTTGAACGGGGAAACAGACTGCATCTCAAGGATACCGTTGCCGTGCTCATTTTCCGCCTTCAGTGCGCAGCCCAAGCGACTTAGTTGCAACGATATGGCAACGATGGTAACATATTTCGCTCAACCACAGCTAATTCCTTAGGCAGCAAGGTGAATTGCATGCGACGGCGTATGTGTCTTGTTCGGGTAAGTCAAGTAATTGCTTTGTGACTTATGAGCAATTCACTGCTGCTACAACTACGCTGGAATGAGCCAGGAGAATCATTGAACAGTAGAGTTTTAACCCATTTCGATGCTTCTTTCGCGGTTGCCCTATTTTGACCATGCAATTAAACTGTTGAAAGTAGTGGAGCGAGGGCGGTATTGTCAATATTTAGACGTTTGCTTGCAATTGATCATTATCGGTTTTGAGATAATATGGATCGAAATAAAATGCGTGCGTACTTTACGAAAAGGCTTTTGTGATATTAAAATTTGGTTAAAACTTATATTAAAAAATGTTGCTTAAGAAATCAAAATTCATTATTCGACGAAACAGTAAATGGATCACAATCATATTTGGGATCTTAATAAGTTATATTACAGGTTATACACCCACGTACTTTCATTTCTATATATCGCTTAAATCTTAAATCTTAAAATTTCGTAAAAATCAGCAATTAACTCAAATGAGATATATGTGATACAAACTCAACCAAAGTGGCTTAATCAAATATATTAGATACATGAAGAAATAGTCAACCAGAGAAAAGGAAATCATTATAATAGGAATTAGGGGCTTAGAAAACGGTCTAGACCTTATATTAACTCTAAAACACATTATGTTTAAGGAAACATATTCATTAATTATCCATTAAAATATCACATATATACAACAACATAAATGGTTTAGTCAGCTGGAATGTCGGGAATCTTCATATCGGGTATATTTGGGGTAGGAGAAGGTTTGGACTGTTTGCATTAACTTTTGTCATTACTTAACCACATTAGAGAACATATTCCACGCATTTTTATGAAGATGTATGAGTTCAGCGACCAACCTATTCGGCTTAAAGTCTGCTAGAATAACGAAAATTAGTATATGTAGTATATGGGAGCTGGGGTAATTCGTTCATCGATTTCACACATTTTGGGCACTAAGCTATGGTATATCCAATATTACACGTTCACTTAATTTTGCTAAGATATTTTACATATTGATCGAAATATATGGTATAAAATCTACAGGGAGGTTGAAAATCCTTATATTAGGTATATGGGGGCTATAGGAAGTATTTACTCGATTTTGTCCATTTTTGACACAAGAGCACTTTATTATCATGAAAAGATACTCCCGGTATTTCATTAAGATATCTCATAGATTGATCGACAGTTTCGGTAAAAAGCCAGATATAGGAATTGAGGATTTATTTTCTGATTTCCACAAATTTTTAGAAGGAAATAGCACACCTTGAGAACACTATTTCTGTTAAATTATTATTATTATTATCTTCATTGGTAATTGATTTATATACACATGGAATTTAAAATTGTGATATATGGGAATTAGACCTAGTCGTAATACAATTTTCACACGGTAATATAAGGATGAAGATATAATGTCATGTATCAAATTTAGTTGAAATTGGTATAGTAGTTGAGATATAGAGTTTCCTCTAAAGCTGGGGGGTACCACTTCCATTGTCCAATTTTTGCACCGATTCATCTGAAGTCCCTTAGCACTATCTTGGCTGTGAAATTTAATGCTGCAGACGGTGGTGACTTATCACACTTTCAGTAGTTTTCAACATAACCGATATATTTGGTGTGGGCGTGATAGCGTGGCAGTAGTCCGATTACACCCATCTGCAATGCCAACCTCCTCTGAGTGCCAAGGAAACAGTCACTCGGAACTCAACTCGTCTAGTCATCCTGAAAACAAACTACCGTCAGGCGAACAAAACTATTATACTCTGTTGCAACATGTTTTGTGGTTGCACCATGTGATTGTGTTTGATTCGAAATTGGACAGATTGAAACAGGCTTTTCAGGAAGGGCATACAGGAAAACGGCATATTCTACTGCATGCCATAACGCCCTTTACAAGAACATAGCGGTAGGAACTTTGCATGGATATGGTATGCATGTATGTATACGTAACTTCTATGTATGTCAAATAAAAACTGTGATGAATTTTTGATGATACCGTGCATATAAACTTTTGACATTCACTGAAACTTACTTATAGTAAGATGCACTTGTGAAGCTCCATCACTATCACCTTCGAATTGAGTGTAATAATTTTATTTGCGGCCTACCGTAAAAATAACTGGAAAAATATGGCAACTTGATATGACTTGCCTCAAGAGAATTGTACCTTTGCTCAATCGCGTCACTTTAAAGCACATTACCGCCGGTGATTATGATACCGGGGCAGACTGATTGTGCAGATGTTTCTTTTGTATTCTTTGGATTCTGAAATAAATCCACTAGTTATTCCTTTTGGTTGACGAGTAAACACTGCAACAAATTAAAAGAGAAACGTGTCGCTCCCAATTAACAACTTCATTTATTCTATATAGCTTGATATTAGTACGATTTATGAAAATATGGTGCTCAGGCCAGCTGAATTTTTATTATTCTCATCTTTCATAATTATTTGCTCTGCATTAATACATTTGTGTAGATACAGGTGTTCTGTTTATGCCCTTTGGCATTACTCCACATGCTCACCTAAACATGCAAATAGTTTTCCGACTAAGTACCGCAAATTGTGGGTATTAAGAGGGGAGAGGAAAGTGCAACATTTTACACTTACACACTTGTTGTTATTATGAAATGATGTTGGTCACTCATGGCGCCAGCGGAAGATTATTTAAGAAGACAAAGGCAAAGAGCCACTCTGCGAACTTAAATGACCAATTTGAATCAAATGTTCTCATTTTATTTATTGAATATCTGCAAACGCTCAGTTTTTGTTGTGAGAAAGACAATGACCACGATCACCCTTTATTTCGATATACAGGTTTGTCTGCAGTACACAAATATCGGTTGGTGATATTTTCGCAGTCCATTGTCTGTTGGAACAGCAAAGCTCAGCGCAGCATACACATTTGTAAGTATTTGCATAAATATGTTTCGTGTGTGTATTCTTGTGCCTTCACAGTTGCTTGACAAGCAGGAAATTACATGCAATTACATAACGTTCGCGTGAATAAATGCAATTGTGCGACAAACGTGACGCCGTCGTACGTGTTATTATCAACAGTCGCTTATTCCACAAACATTCAGATGGCCATCCACTACACTGCTGCATTATCCTGAAATTTCTTGTAAAGTTTTACATACATACATTTTACATACATTTGTATGTATTTGGTTGATTTCTTCTTTAATATTAAGTTAGCGTGTTTCCATTTGAGCTTCTTCGCAATAATAATTACGAGCGATTTTCAAAGAATAATCAGAGGTCTGCATTTCTTATATAAATTCATATCAAATATTCAATTTATGTTCTTATGTTATTCTTTCTAAAAGCATGTTTATTAAATAAGAATATGTGACTAAGAAATTGATATTTGTTGAAAATCACTCTCAAAGAAGTGACAGAACTAAAGTTCCTCTGATTTCATTTGATTTACTTGTACATTTACTCAAATAAGCCCACAAAATATATTTATTAGTGTTTGGTAAATATAAGATGCCCTCGTTATACTCTCACAACACGTTACATAAGAGTCTAGCAGTTTATTTTGTTTAACGGAAGTTTGCAAAAGACTCTGCGAGGAATTTTAGCCACTTCGGATTACAGCCACACCTAATTTTTCTAAAACCACATTTCCAATCCATCAAATAGATATATATATATATATATATCATAGTCACACATTCCCGAAGATATCGAAACAATAGTTAGTATATAGTATATAGTACCCCTGACACTCTCTTTTTAAAAAATTACCAAACCTGTCCCCCACTACTCAGCCTTTCTTCTATTCTTTTTATATAGGTATCTTAGAATATTCTTGAAAGTTCTAATGTGCCAAATCCATCAATTTCTTCAAGTACCCGTAAACCCATTACTTTATGTATATACAAGTTAACTATTAAAAATAAACAAATAAGGAGGGGGAATTTCGTATGGAACTGAGCATAATATAGGAACATATATGAGTGTGCTTTTAATTAAGGGAGTATATAAATGTTTTATCATACATATACTAAATATACTCATACAAATATTAATCGTAAAAATATTAATACATATTTCTAACAATTAGCTCGTTTTCGCGTAAAAAAAACAATTCAGGGTGCTCGGATTTTATCAAATTTCAACATCGCTTCAATGCATTTGTTGAAAATGGTGTGGTTGGGTATAAAAAATGTAAAAGAAAGGGGAAAACTCGGAGCGGCTTTAATTAGTTTGTGAAATTGCTTGAGTTTTGTGCGATTATCCACAAAAGAAATACACGCAACGAAGAATAAACATGCATTCGAAGCACACACACACACACACACACATACACACACACACAGATAGTTTGATTTGACTACTGCTACAAGTGCTTAAATACTCCAACAACTACGTTCCTACTTTTCTAAGTATGTAATAGTAAGCGTGTGGACACGTAAAGGTTGTGACACATCATCATTATGCCGGCTAATCTCAGCTAAAAGCGAGAATTAAAAAGTTGTCGAGTACATACTTACTGCTGCACCAGTAGAGAGAGGGGGTTGTTTGGAGCGGTAGGTGGGTATGAAACGAGAAAGAGTCGCAGCTCGGCTCAACCCATTTGCGATAACTAATTTGAAGGTGCTATCAAGATGCATACGAAATGCGATGCGCAAAGTCGAATGGCATCAGCAATAGCTGAATTATTATCAACTTATACGTATGTATGCTGTATATTTGATGAAATCGTTGTAACGGGGAGGAAGGCACCATTTTACTATTTAATAGCTGATAAACAAGGCAAATTGCTAGCTGGATTGGTGTTACGGCAGCACAAAGCTGCAAGCTGATAAGCCGCATCACTTACAAATGTCACTTCGGTGTGCGGATATGCCCGGGACGCTGACTTAACTGGGGGTCACTTCGCTTAGCATGTCCGTGGAATTTGTAAATGTTGCATGGACTCACATATATTTTGGAGTAACAAGGTAAAGGTCAACACAGAGCAAAAATTCGGTCGGAAATTGCCAGTTTGTTTAAAGGACATCTCGACATCTCAACATTTGCAAGCAGGTGTTTGGATACCATTTACAGTTTAATAAATTAAATATGCCGAATAGCTGTTCAAATATATGAGAATTAATGATATATATATGGATTTACATATTTTTATTTTTCTTCAAGACAATTCAAATTTGTGTGTAATCAAAGTAAAATTACCACTGTCTCACAACACAACACTGTTAATCTTTATTTAGAAGAAATTACATTTCAACTGCCGGTAGGCACATATCCTTGTACTTAACTTCAACTTTCTGGTATTATGCATTAGAGAGTTATGGCACTTTTAGCAGCTTCAAACATAACCGTTATGAAGGAGGTGTAATAGTTAATAACGGTTTTCACAATTTAGTACGAAGTGTAATGACTCTTTATCAATTTTGGTTGATATAGAATAGCATAATATCTCTTAGTAGAATAGCAAACACATTATCGAAGTTACGTAATAAATAAATATATATTTTTGTCTTAAACGAATTCAGCACTCTATGTTTTTGTAATATTATCTGATTTTATTTTTTCAGTTTTAGCTTTTAGATAAAACATGTCCCATGGCTTATATTTATTTCAGCTGAAGGTAAATGCGTTCGGCGGGCCAACAGCTGTTTATGTTTGATTGAGAAGATTGCAAAATCAGAAGTATATATATGAAAATCATATATATGCGGAAAAGTGCTTATAGATTGGTAGCAAAGGACTTTTGTGACTCCTGTTTTTGTGGCAGTGTTGCTGATTCATTTCCTCTAATATATCTAATATAAATCAATGTTGTTGTTATCTAGTCTAGTTGTGTATTATTTACATGAATAAGTGTATTAAGTAGGGAAAAGTTATATTTGGGAAAACACTTTTATTTTCATTATTTGATGATGCCGTCAAAAACACTACTAATTGTTGTCTGCTGCGGTTTTCTCTTATTTTGTGATAAGACGACAAGTTAAAACGAGGCTAATTTGCGACGAGCGCGTTCATTTTAATGATTCTGCGCTCCCATCGTAAAATAAACGCACTCTCTACTTATTTGGCCCACCTCGCATGTAAGTGGGAACTTTGAAGTGAGCTCATTTCATTGCTTAAAATTCATAAAATTTTGTGTGTATGGAATAAAATCTAACGAATTCACAACATCGGACAACACATGGACATTTTCCGGTGCCAGATTACATATTGTTATACTCAGACGATTGCGCTTGCATTTCTTCAAATGTTTCTTTACAAAAAACAACTTTAGATGGCATACTTTAATATACATGTTAACTGCTAATTACTTTTATTGTTTTACTTTTCACTAAAAAGGCAAAGAAATGATCCTAAGTAATGGAATAAGTTAATTAGGTGCGCACTTCTTCACTGTAGGCTCATATATATACTTAAAAATAAAAATATAAAATAACTTAACTTAAGTTTCTATTAAAGTGGAAATTATTTCTTAATTTAATTCCGTTATAAATTTGGAACCAGCCACCTTGTCTTTTATTAGAATTATAAACAACAAAATTTTATTACTATAATATTGTAGAAAATGTATTAACTTAAATGAGTTTGATTATTGTATAGTGGTCCATTGCCATTTATATGCATGGAAAATTTCTAACAGGATATTTGCTGGTTATGCAAAAAACGCTGCATTTTCAGCAGCTTTCAGCTTCAGCTTTGACATTTAATTAGCGTGAACTTATAAAATAACA
Organism: Bactrocera minax; assembly: GCA_021498325.1. Taxonomy (NCBI): domain Eukaryota; kingdom Metazoa; phylum Arthropoda; class Insecta; order Diptera; family Tephritidae; genus Bactrocera; species Bactrocera minax. The sequence continues at coordinate 772,230 of JAKEEE010000019.1, read as the reverse complement.
AATATCAAATACGAGGCGTAAAGGTGTGAAATTATTCTAAAAATGTATGGTCGGTGTGTTTGCTCGGCAAACAAACACAATCCAACAAATAAAATATTTTCACTGGCATAGAACTATTCATCTTGCATGAATGTGTATACATATGTATTTATGTGCACGTTTTATATATGTATATCTCATGCGAATTTTACAAAATTAATTAGAAGTAACGCATGTATGCATTGTGACATACATATATAAATATGCGTAGTTCATAACTCTTGCTTATATAGTTGGTATGTTATACATTTTTTATATAGGGAAATATGTGGTGGGAGGCTTGAATCAGTGTAAATCATTTGATTAACAAGTATTTGCCTTTTTATGACAAAAAAATTATTCGAAAATCTAGTTGATCTAAACTCAATAAAAAATATTGTATACGCAGAAAACAATGTGCACTTATATTATTAATAATTAATAAATCGTTTATTTAAAACATGTGTATGTATACTGTTCATTCGAAATTCCATTGTTTGGTTTGCTATTTCAATATTAAACGATTTGTTTTCTTTATTTTATTAATTAAATTTGAAAATATGTATAGGTGATTCGATTCTTTACTTCGAATATCGGCATCCTACTTATATGTGCCGTAAAAATTTATTGAGCATTGTTTGGTGGAAACGCATATAATTGCATAATTAAATTTTGTAAATTTCACGCAACACGAAATTAATTACTGCGCTAGCAATGAAATAATGTGTTCAGAAATACTCATTAAACTCCCTTTGTTAGTGCGAAAGGAAAAATACACGTATGTATGTATGCGTTGTAGAAGGACCGTTTATAAAATTTGTTAATTTTGTCGAATTATTCAGGAAATTAATTGCTATCATACACCTTTGCTGTTTATAGCTTTTGAACTAGGTAACGGTGAAAATATTTTCAAATTCCTTCTTACACTATCACACCAACATTATTCCACTTTCACTTAGTTAAGTTTGCTCTAGATAATTATTTATAGTTATTTGCACGCCAGCTCACCTGATCAAGCAATCTCTGTTTGTTTCTCCAAAGTTGCACAATATTAAAAAATGCAATTCCACTGCAGAGCTGTTTCGATCATTTTCACTTTCATAACACAATAATCAATGACCTTCATTAATGATGCGACCGATTGTCTGCATTTCCTTTTTTATCATTAAGCATTAGTTTGCCAGTTTAGCGAAATAACTTAACTTTTTCATATAATAATAATTATTTTCTTTAAAAGAAGAAAACGCAAAATTTTTTATGCAAAACATTCATATCACAACACTGAGATTTTCAAATTAAGTATCAGTAATAGATCAATATTCTAAAACCAAGCGAACATTTACGTATACATTCATATTTCCATATATTTTATATATGAGCATATGCATTTTTGCATATTCTCAATATATTTTTAGATTGATTTTCACTTTATTCTCTACTTATTATCAGTATTTGCTTTTTATAAATTCAGTTCTCACATAAGCATGTAGCTTCAGTTAGCGAAAAGAATCTTATTAGTTAGTATTTATGCAATTTCGGTTTTATTCCATTTTTCTGTTCAATAAATGTTTCGCGGAATTCTGCAGGCCACTGCCGTAGTTGGAAGCGAAACTCGAAAACTTGCCAGAAGGCATTATTAACAACAACTACAACAACAAAGACATCGGTCATCGGCAACATTATCGTATCGTCGTTCTTGTTCTCATTGCCAATTGTCGTTGTCATCTTCGCTGCTGTGTCGCCATTGAATTGGGCGAATTTTGTACAATACCCGACCAGAGTCGCCGAGACCCACACATGCATACATACACTCAGTAAGGCACTCGCAAAAGCTTCACCACCACATACATGAAGTCATATATTCGTCCGCATATTTGCTCAATACTGAATCCGTATAGCATACGTATGTTTGCAAACATACACGCGCACACACATTGATGCAAATTGTTTGCATTCGCACTGCTTTTAAGACCGCACTCACCACTCACCACTCACACACACCTATGCACATCGCTATTCACAAAAGTTAAATACATAACACCCATAACACGGCTACCAGCTCCCAGTTCCCAGTTCCCAGTTCCCTGCTCCCAATGTTCAGCACCCGACAAGGCATACCATATATCCACCTACTAAAACACAACAATAAAAAAACACAAACACCAGCGAATACGACTCAACCAATGACACTCGACGACAAAATTACGAAGAGAGACGACGAAAAAACTCCATAAAAATGCTAGTGCGACAACTGCGACAGCAGCAGTGACAGTGGCGGCGGCAGCGCAGTGGCTGAGCAGCGTATGCACAGCGAGCAAAGGAATAAAAAACTCACATCACACCACCACCTAATCAAGAGTAACAACAACAAGGTTGAGAAATGCAAAAAGAGTCGTCAAAAAACGCGGGAGGAAAAATTAAGAATTGGCAAAGACGACGTTGGTGATAGGGATGTTGGTGAGGACTGGAAAAGCGTCGTCATTGGCGCATGTTGTTGATGCTGAGGAGGTGGGTGGTTGTAGGGAGTGTGACTTTGCTGCTGCCGTCGCAGGAGATGTCGTTGGTCGTTGGTCGTTTTTAAAATGTCGCTGGTAGGGAATGATAAGCTCCATTCGGCCGCTTGTTTATATAAGTGCTGTTTGGTTGCATTCTGGGGCGGCATTGGTTTCTTTTTAGGGGACGTTTTTTCTGTGCTGCTTCAATTTATTTTTTACTTCGTGGTTCATACGGTGAGCTAGAATAGTATGACTTCTAGTTTTGTTATTGTTATTCCATGCTATAGTGACCTCTTCACAAGTTTTTTAAATCTTCGTTTACACACTTTTTTTGGCATTGCTTAATTTTTGAACACATTTCCTTGGAAAAAATTTTTATTCAGTAAAAACTGATACTTCATTTCACAAACAAATAGACATACCTAAGCATCATTAAAACGATATTTTGCTTAGCAAATTAATGAATACCATATATTTACACTTTTTCCACAATAAATTGTATCGAAATTTTTATGAAATTAACTTTTTCGAAACACCATAGAGCGATTGCGTTTTAGCGACGGTAAATCGTTTCGAACCTCGTCACCACGCCATAATGCGAACAACGCTTCGTTACCGTATCTTCCGTACCGTAATGTATCTGCTTGGCTATCTATCTGTATCTGTGTGAACAGCGCTGTGGCGTATCGTGCCGTGAAGACTCACAGCGAACGGGTGTTTTTTACTTTTTGCTGGAGTTCGACTGCTACGTCGTGCTGATGTCTGACAGTCTTTGTGGTCGTCTTTTGGTGGTTGAGTAATGCAGACAGCGGAGCGCGTACATTCGTTGTCGAACTGGCGAGTCGGCGAGTCACAAGCCACTGGAGTGACTACTGGCAATACAGTAATGGACGACCAGATTGCTGTGCAGTACGACCATCGAAACAGCCATTCGAATGAGCCAACAGCGAAAGCTAACCCATATCATCTCCAACTGTGCCTCAATCCATATACTCTGAATCGTTGGGTGACTAGTGAGGGGTCGATTGGAACGGCAGAAAAGCCGCAGCCCTAGCCACATCCACATTTATTTATCACAACAATTCTGACCACAAACATAGCCACAGCCATGAGCAGCAGCGAGCGACGTCAACGTAGACTGAGGTTGAGAGTTTTAGCATGAGATTAGGACTTAACACCAAGGTGGCAACAAAGAGAGCACTATGAAAACAACAAGTGAGAAATGAGTGTGTTTGCTACACACACTTAGCTGAAATTTTCTATATACATTTGTTAATATACCTAAGAGAGCGAGAATCTTCAGACTTCAGAGAAGAAAAACTAAAATGCACTTGACAATGGAGTCCGTGTATTTAGATTTATATGAATACATTAGTCAAATATAAATATATCATTTTTTATATAAATGTAAAACATCGGTGATATGTATGAAGATAAGTTTAAAAACAAATATGTAAATATATTTTGCTTAGTTTCCCATTTAATATTTGTAACAATTTGTCATGAAAAAAATTAGCATTTTGCAACAAACTTAAGCTCAAAAACTAATTTTAAACAATATTTCTCCCTCAAGTAGCGGGGATTGTATTAAAATATTTTAAATTTTATTATATACTGTTTTATTGACGTGTGGAGACTGCTGCCAAAAAAACGGTTTAAACGATCTCAATCCATGACCCACCAAATGACCGATGTGCTATAAAATTTTAATTCTTCACTGGTAATGATAAAAAGTTTTAAAATGTAAAAGATTGTCTAAAATCCTAACTAATTCTGTAGGTTATTCATATATTCATGAATTGCTCTCAAAAATTTTTTCTTAATAGACAACTAATATATTTAAGTGTCATCCATTTTAGAGCCTAAATAACACACTTTAATGTCTTAATTGTTGTCAATTGTATTCAATACGACATCTCTTCCTTACTTATTTATATATACATATGTATGCTTTTATTACTCATGTAATTATGGTTGCGTATACGAATAAATGCATTTATGGTAGAATATTTGTCTAGAAAATGTGAAAAAAAGCTTCGAATACGTTCGGTTGACATCAATGAGATGGCGCGGTCTTGAGCGCCCATATATTCATTTACTAGTCACCTACCATTCGTTTGCCCATAACCACATATGTACGTCAATCTTTATGCATACATCGGTAGGCATTCATTTACGTAAGTATTGATTATATATCGGCAGCACGAATAGCCTGATGGCTAGTGGTCTGCGTGTAGGGACCCGCATTTTCGACTTTACAGGCCGTCGCTGTCTATGCAGCTATCTTTGATGTTTGTGTCGTCGTCACTTAGCCAACGTCGTCTACATCGTCGCAACTGCAGCCACACATCGCCATTTCGCCCGAGTTGGTGTTGCTGTGCAGCAGTTTTCCCTTTCTCGCTTGCAGCGATATTAGTGGTCGTTGGATCAATAAGTTGTATTCGGTGTGCAAGGTCCACACAGCCAATATAACTCGGTCTCTTTTTTCATACATGTGACACTATAAATTTCGTGTCGCCTAATACGCAACCACATACTAACAAAATAACAAAAACACAAACTGATAACATTGTAATCGGTGTATCAGACCGCCCACCGATTGCCGGCGAGTGTACGAGGTCCGCTCCACGTAATTGCCTCATTATTTTTGCCACTTAGCAGAGATTTTGTAGATTGTCACTGTTGCTGCGACCAAAATAAGTGAATATTTGTTTATTTAGCTAGTTGTAGGTGAGTTGGAGCACTACGAATACGAAAGGCTGATTTTGAAGAGAAAATACTCCTGGGTTTTTAGAGTGTTGAGTTAGTAGAGCGTTGTTTATATTTTGGGAGAGGTCGATATGGCAGTGCAGATTATAAATAAATTCGGAGCAATATTTAAGAGAGTCAGACCTCACAGTTTTCAACTCTCAGCGCAGACAGTTGCTGCTCTATTACACCCGGAGCGTTTTGATGGATACATAGCTGCTGCTGTATGGATATACATATGTACGTACGCTCTTTATACGCTTATACATATAAAGCATTGTGTGCGCCATTGCTTCTGGCATCAAAATATTAACACAATTAAATTAGCAATTATAATACTTACGACCCGTATTTAGAACTAAATGATTGCTACTTTTTCGAACCTTTAAATAACTAATTTAGGAGTAGGCCTATTTATAAGTTATCCAATACATTTTGCACATATGTACTATTTGGAGATGAGTGCCGAGCTTCCACGCGTACCGCTAACCCAAAATAGCCGTCGGCTTTGTGTTTTTTCGTTGCATGGATTTGTTATTTTATGATATCGTTGGTTAATAAAAAAAAAATGTCTATGGAACATTATATTAAACAGCAGAATAATTTAACATTAAATGCATTATTGATGAAAAAGGGGAACGTTAATCGCTTGGCATTAATTTAAATTGGCTTGAAAGAATGTTTTGAAAGGAACTTAATTTTTAATGTTCTTCGAAATGATAAATATTTATGAATATTTCACACGTATTTAAATGGAAATATATTGGGAAATGAGAGTTGTATATGGTGACACAGTCAAATAATTTACAATACTAAGCTTTTCAAATTAAAATATGTATGCCAGTCGGTGCTTAGTTGAGATGAAGGAATTCAAGACTTGTGGGACTGATGGTTCAGATCAATGATATTGCCTCTTATTAATGACGGTGTGAAAGAGCTTTTCAGAGCTTCTCGGTTCAACTTCGAATTACTTTCTATTTGCCAATTAGAACACATTTTACCAAAAAAAATAAATTATAATAATAAATATAGCCCATAATTAGATATCAAGAATTTCACGACAAAAGAAAAAGTAAAAAATTTTTTAAGTTATATGGGACACAACATTGAAATTGCAATTATAGGATGAAGCACCATTCCCAAAGACTGACATTGGACTCAGTATTGACCGTTAAGAGTTTTATCTAAAGACAATACCTACACACAATAACACGAAGGATAATTAGTGCTGTGTCACAATAATTGTTACTTGGATCTTTTGACTTTGCCGCAAATACGGCAACCTTTACAACAGAAGTACAGGCGGACAGGTTTGAACGCACATATACCTACAATCAGATGAGAAGAAGGAAAAAACCGAACTCGAGGTGCTGAGATTTTATTATCTTAAAACAGAGGAGCAACAAACTCAAATTCACCGCACAAAAAAGGAAATAAATAAAATGAAAAGCGTTATTGAATATTTTGCTAAAGATTATAGGTTTTTTTTTTATATCACTAAGTAATGAAATTGAGCATCTTCTAGGTTCGAGTAAATACACAGACCACACGTGGGCGTGCAAATGAATAGTGTCCTAATATGAGAACAGTTCAAACGATAGCTTAACCTTCTAATATCATGTCACGGTACTCAATAATTTATTTTAATTATTAGCTTCATTCATTTTATTATTTTACATTGTATTTGGGGACAATGGTGGACGATACGATTTTCTATTGTATATTACAAATACCACAAAGCTTATGCTCCCTCAACTGAAAGTAGAAGAATATTAATGGCATTGAATATTTAAAAATGTCTGATGATATATATGCATATTCCGACAAATGGTATCCAAAACACCTGATAAATTTTTGTAGTTTTAAATGATCTTTATATATGGTACTATTTTTATATCGAGTTTTGCCTTTGACTTAATATATGTGTGTGTGCCAATGTTTACTATTACTTCGTCCTTTTATTCTGATAATTTTCATTAGCACAGCAGGTAGCTATGCATTTTTGTGTTTGTCTTTACCTTATATTTTGCATATGTATGTTATGTTCATTACATAGTCGCCTTATCATTATTTTACACAGAATATCAATATATTTTGACAACAAGTCACAAAGGATGTTCATAGCTGATATATTTTGCCTTAGATGTCACTCAAAAATAAAGAAACAATAACCGGATTTCTATTTATAATTGATCCTCCACTGTTTGCCTTTGTGTAGGAGTAAATTTTGCAAATTAGGTGGCGATACACAAAAAGAACAAAACTACAAATATGCGATCAAAGTTGCACAAAGGGATCAGTCGGCAAATTCCAACAAGATTAACATAGGATCCGAATTCAAAAAGAGGATGAAAGCATGCATACATATGCATGTATGGTTTCTTCCACAGGATATTCCGCACTCAATAATTAATTTGACCCATTGATTGCACTTTTGTTTCTTTGCCTTTAAAATCCTTGAGTGGGGATTATCCAATTTAGTCCTTTGTTTCCACAACTTCTGGGTAATACCAGTCGGTTGTTTTCAGAATACATTATACCGACAATTAAGAACAGTTCACAAAAGAGTTTACTGCTTGTCATTTATGCAAGTTTTTTATGCAAATTTTTATTTCTTCAATTGGATAACGATAATGATATATGAAAACATATATGAAAAAAATTCGAGAATGCGTGCGCACATTGCAGTCAATTCAACTAGGTACAAACAACTTTGCAACTAGTATGGATGCGGTCCAACTTGTCAGTCAGCTGTCATTTTTTACCACTGATGCTCTACGAAATGTGAATTGTCAGATTTCGGTCAGAAATGTACCAGGCTCAAACTAGTTCAAATAATGTAAATACGGCATTATTGAACAAAACGAGTGTTTTTGTTTTAAAGTTTAAAAATTTTAGAAAATAATTTATTGAGGCATACATGTATTTTGATTAAACTCGCTACAGCTGTCTTTTTAACCCTGATAAATGGGTATTCAAAATCAATATTATCTGCAGGAAGGCTGTCTTTTATTTACGTATTTAACATATTAATGTTACATGTAGTAACGAAATAAAAAACAAGGTGCTATATTTTATAGTTTGAAGTATTTATTATTCTCTGACAAATAAAACCAAAATAAATTTTGTTTAATCCGAAAATTTTTTCAGTTATTATATCCTACACCTACGACTTCAGTGACTTTTAATCGTTTTTCATAAAAATAAATGTACGATTGATTACTTGAAAAATAATTTTCAGAAAAATTAATATAATATTTGTGTATATACCCGAAGCTTTGATGGCAATAATTGTACGACTGCAACTGTTACTGCGACTGTTACCACTTAATTACATACATACATGGTACTTGTGGCGAAATTTGCTCATTTAATAAAAAAAAATAAATCACAAGTACTTATTTTTTGCCTTTCGAAGTTTTTAACATATTTTGTTGGAGTCAATCGATATAGAAAATGCTCTTTAAATTATGTTAAATAACACCGGTATACTTGTATGGTGGTGTGGTGGTGTGGTATAAAAGGCCAGCACCATTGTTTTACATAAATATCGAATATCAAATCGTTTCGATTTGAGTGACTTGAAAACGTTATGTTTATGGGTTTTGTGAAATATTTGCCAGGGGTTGTGTGGAGTGGCCGCTCCTGCCACAGTTTCGAATCTTATCTTTTTCAATCTTTTTTTTTACATTTCAATTGTTTTAGACAACAACACATTGTTCACGGGGCTTATAAAATGTGTTGATCTAGTGGATGTGGATAAATCAGTATAAAGACGTGCCCATATGTACTCGTGGATGTATGGGTGCAATTATAATTAGCATTATGTGTTTCGTGATATCTGTCAAAGTTGAAGAGACTTTTCTTGGGTTTGGTTTGGTCTAAAAGATTGGTCTAAAATGAGGAGTGAAAATCGTTTACACAAATTTAAGTTTAGTTTTTTCAAGTTCAAATGTCTAAGTCTAAGTTCAAAGTGGGATAAACTCACTTTTAAAAGAATACGTTTCAGTATTATTTCGACAATTTCTCCCTCACATATCAGTCAACAGATGACCTCCGTCGCAGTAATTTAAAGTAGCGAAAGTCAGCTGTACTTCCCGTTTATAATTCGCAGCGGCTTCGTTTAAGAAATTTTTACCATTCACATTCAATAATAACCGATACTTATTCCATGCGACAGTTATCGCAGTTGGTCCAACATGCAACCGATTTGCAGGGTTTTAATGCACTTGCACAAAACATGTTTATGTATGTGTTGTTGCGTGCCATAACTTGTTGCAACATCGCAAATGCCAACGGACTGTGGATACTTGGTTACTACCAATAAACTTCTGGTCTGATTAAGAGCAGCGTTGTGTGGGTTTAACTAGAGGTGGCAAGAACGGGAAGAGAATATTTGTTAACTGGAGGAAAAACGCTGGCAATTCGTTAATTAACTAGCGCGATAACAACCGCGGTACCAAGTTGACAGAAGACCTCTCAAAGCGCAACGCGCACCGCAGATGAGTGAACGCCACAGGTGTGCAATACAAAAGCCATATTCTGCCACTGTGCTAACATATTGTACACTAACATGAAAAGCTTGAGACCATCAACCACTTCAAATCTTCGTCTGAGGAGCAAGTGCTTTGGTCAAGCATTCTGTTATCTGTGAAGCAGAGGTCCACGAATTTCGATTTTTCAGTTTTCAGTTTTAAGTTGGCTGTTGGCTGTTGGCTGTTGGCTGATGGCAACAATGATTCTTTACACCCAAATTGTCATTGGCAATAGTTAGACTTCCTGTAATCACAATTTACAACTGCTGATCAGCACAATTAATCGCCCCTTCTTATACTTCCCTTCCCTTACTGTTCGTCTTATCCTGTGGTGCGAACAGATTGGCGGTTGCAGCCTGGTCATTTGCTCACAGCATCATGCGACCATCCCATGTTGGTCTGTGCGGACTCCAACAATGACTTTTCGTTTGTTTATAAGAGAAAATTGCATCCCCTCATATCTAAGCCCACATTAGACATCAATTCTCTGCAAATGGAGCAAGCGGCCCTTTCCCAAATGGGCGGACGCGAGCGTATAGGACTCTGCCATTTGTTTTCCTTTTTTATTTTAATCGATCGATTGATCACCACCACCACCACCTATTGGGTTGAGTTACAAACACCAGCCCACAGTAGGGCCGAACGAAGGAAGATGAAGCGACGAGGAATGCGGCCGCAAGGAAATTCACACAATGAATGCCGCATGCCGCTTATTTTTATTATTTTGATCAGCTTTGCGAAATTTCCTTAGTGGCGCAAAGGAATTCGTTGAGTCACTGCGGCACGCGGCCGGCTGACAGAAATTTGCGATCTATGGGCCGGTGGGAAGACTTGTGCAGGCAGGAGTATATGCAGTCAGTTGTATTAATGTGGAGCGCTCGGCACAATTGAACGGCTACGTTCACGCTTTTAGCCGCTGGGCTGCACTTACGACTAAACGATGGTAGACCAAATAAAAATTTGATACCACAATCGGAGCCGCACAAAGAGCGACTGAGTGAATTTCTCAACGTAAACATGTTTCACGTGAGATTAAGATAACAAGAGTCCAAGTGCACCAAATGCGCATGTGCAAGCTACTCGCCCGTCGTTTGGCGCACTGTCTCTGGCATCAGGCAACAATCAAGCAGCAGCTAAGCAGCGGTTGCATAGACAATGTGGCGAATGTTGCATGTATCAGGATAATGCGCTACATGCGAAGACGTTGAATAGTAGAACGCAAAATTAACAAGTAAGGAAAGGCTAAGTTCGGGTGTAAATGAACATTTTATACTCTCGCAATTTGCAATGATCAAATGCGGGGAACTACTTTCAAATGTTGGCAAAACTTCATGTTAAATAAGAAATGTTGCGTAAGAATTACACATTCATTATTCCACGAAATTGTAAATGCACTGATGTTTGGTATGTTATTAACTTAGGCTATGTCATATAGTTATATTAAAATCAATCTGACGTCACACAAATCACCATTTTTAGCATATTAGTGTAATAAATTTTCTTACCGAATGACATAATACTACACACTAACTAAATAACACTCCACACAATAGATCTTACATTTGGATATATGCGATATAAACTCTGCCAAAGGGATAAAATTCGATATATTTGGTATGTGAGGAATGGTATGTAAAGATTAACTAGAAGCGTATATCATTATTTTAGGGATGTTGTGTTTAGACAAAGGTTTAGACTGATTTCATTCATATTGAACGCTAACGACATTACGGTCGCGTAAATATTTAATTTCATTAAAATATCACACATATTGACCAACATATTGGGGCTGGGAAAGGTCTGAGCAGATAACATTTACTTTTGGCATTAAACTAAAGTATACTCGTGAACAAATTTCCACTCAATTTTATTAAATTTAATTTTATTTAAACTATAGCATATCTAAGATTATACGATCACTTTTTTTGCTAAAGTATCTTATATATTGTCCAATATATAAGGCATAAAGACAAATGGAAGTTTGAAAATCTTATATTAGGCATACGAGGGATAGGGGAAGTATTGACCCGATTTTACTCATTTTTAACACAGGGAACAATATTATTATTATTGGAAAAATATGCTCTCTGAATTGCATTTAAATACCTTGCGGATTGATAAATACGAGTATTACTTACTTACTGATACTTAATATCAACCCGAAGTTCGAAAATCTTTGTATTAGGTATATGAGGGCTAGGGAAAATATTGATCCGATTTTATCCATTTTTGACACAAAGGCACGAAAGGGAAGAAGACGCGGTTGCATTCCGATTTCTCTTATTATCACACCGCAATATATGGATACAAATGCAATTCTATGCACAGAATTTGCATCTTATATTACAGGCATTATATCAGGAATTTGCATCTTACAGGCTTTATATCTTAATTTATGGCTTAGTTATAGCACTTTATAGGTTTTTCTTTAGCGGCATTTTGCAGACGTGATAATAATCCGATTTCGCTCATCTGCAGCACCAATCTCCTCGGGGTGCCAAGAAACCCTTGTACTAAGTTTCATCAAGATATCTCAGTTTTCACTTAAGTTATCGCTTGCACGGACAGACGGGCGGGAATTCAACTCGTCCCGTCATCCTGACCATTTTGAAATATATATTTCCATATCTACCTCGACTATTTTTAGGTGTTACAAACAACCGTTTGGTGAACAAGACTATTAAACTCTGTTGCAACATGTTGCGAGAGTATAAAAATAGATCTTTGAACATCTGGACCAGACAACATGCAATGAGGTGGTATTTTGGTTGCGAGTATGCGTTCAGTGAATAATGCGCAGAGATGCACATGTGGTCGAAATCCCTGCAACAACATATCAGAATTTAGTAACGATTTGATAGCTTCAACTGCCGCTAGTGAAAACGCAGCCAAAATTGGAGATTCGTTCGTCCACTTGGCATAATAATTGTACATAAACATTTATGCCCGCGTTGGTACTGACCTTTTGGAGATAAGAATATTGTATATAATATATTAAAAGCAATTTGGTTCTTTCGAGATTTCCAATACGCAATTTGAAAATATGGTATTATGGAAAAAGTGAAATGTCACAGAGACAGAAGATTCCGGTTTCTTATGGAAATGGGAATAACTTTGTTCTCTATTTTAGGGCGTCCCAATGCTATATTCAAAAGTGTAAAAGATCATTATTTGGGTTATCCTAATACTCAAGTTCACCATCGATGTTAATCCGAAAAAGTAGTTCGTTAGCAGGATTATGATGTCTAACTTTTCATCATTCAAATATGTGTATATGTTTGCATACATGCATTATATGTACATATGTGCGTATATGTGGTTACCATATACTCTTATGTAATGAATATAAAAATGCTATACTCATATTATCACTATGAATAATTGTGCATTCAATTGCTTCGCTTTAAACAGCACACAACGATATTTTCGCAATTTGCATTAGAACGAGATTGATGTCTTCTTTTGCAACGATTGAGCAGCGTCGCCAATAACTGCTCAATGTCTCGCCATATTATTGCACTTTTGCACCGATTGTGTTGCCAATACTAATTTCCTGTTTACAAGTCGATCAATCCCAATCCCATTACTGTACTCCAGCTCACATGTGCATATGTATGGTAGCGAAGCGTCAGTTATAGGTAGTGCGGCGATGTGGTTGCAGCTGATGTTGGAGTCACATGCATTGCCATTTGAAATTGAAAATTTCATTTACGACCAGACGCAGACGCATGATCCATTCAATGGATGCGTAACAATAGCCGATTGGCTATTAGCTAGCCAACAACAGCGTTCGAGTCAAACAATCATCTGTTCGATCGCTAGCTGATCGCAATCCAATATTGCGTACTCGCCCAAAGCCACATACATAAATATATATGTAAGCCCGTGTACGCTCACTCATAATACTCCATAGCCTCGTGTTCCTAAATTACGTACGCGCATACGCACTCTACGATCTCATTTCGCTGCGCAATGCCTGCTGGAGCGTGTGGAAATCAATTAAATCTAATTCTCACGACCACAAGTGACACGCCACACATTGGCGGACTTGTGCAAGCGGTGCTAATGGCGATAATGGCACAAATCGCTGAACAGCCAAAGCCTTATACAAGCAGCTTTTAAGGCATATAGCCAGCAAGTCCCACCCATTCGAGAGACAATCATACGGTTCTTTAGAAATTTATTTTATGAAGTGTTATGTACTGCTTCAATTTCAAAACAACGTCCATAATCTTCCCAATGAAAAAAAAAAAAAAACAAAAAAAACAGATTTGGTAAGACGCAAAATAACATGTTTTTGCTTTCAGCGGCAATGGAGGCCAGTACCGAAACTTCGTCGACTTTGACAATTATGAACATAGATCCGCTGACAGCTGACGATGAGCACGAAGCGTAAAATGCCTTACGTCAGCTGAACTTGAAAACTCTTAAACAATAGTGAATATTTTGAATATTTCACTGAGTTAATTAAAGGCAATGTTGGCGATTTCTCAGCTCAGCAAGTGCAGAGCTGTGATGCGGCAAAAGTGCATAAACATAAATTATTTATAACCACATTGGCAGCGACCTTACAATTGTTGCCACCCGCTCCAGAGCAGTGTACCCCCCTGGCCGCACTGCGTTTAGTGACACTAACCGAAGGAGCGTGGTGGATTTGCCAATCAGCAGGGTGCGTCGTCAAAGCTAACGCCGTGATGAGTTTAGCTGACAATTAATAGCATACAACTGGCGGAGGACAGGCAGGTTGCTGCTACAGCGCGATGTTCAGTGCCACGAAGGTCTCCAGCATTGTTATGCAAATGACACTCCACAGCACGCAAGCTCACTACAGCGCTGTGCAAATGTGATTGTCTCAGCATACCCCGCAACACTCCGCCCGCAACCCCCGCTGTATTTTAATGCGATAATTTTATTCGAATGTCAGAGCGTGTACTTTGCCAATAATCAGCACTTAACCAGCTCAACTCCCCATGACCCGACCGGCAGCAAAGTAGCAGAGCCGCTGTTGTGCGACAAGTGGCAATTGCTGCAAATTGTTGCATGCAAGGTGATGCGGTGCGCGATCAGGCGGTTACTGCGACTGGTCGTTGGCGCATTTCCAAGATAATTGGCGGGAAAAGAGGCCGCACCGTGCGAGGGCGCTGTCCTGGTGTTGGAGCGCCCGAGACGCGTAGATTTGTGCAATTGCAATGCGCTGTTTGACAATAATTACTTGTGTCCGTTGCACTGCAGTTCACATGCGTGCCTTGGTGCTACATGTCGTCTGTGTTTCTGGGCGGTATTCCACAACGCATTGCTAAAGAATGACTGCCGTTGGCACAGGTACTCACATACTTATCTGGTGGCATGCGTTGACGTTGGTTGATATGCGAGACGCGAAAACGGGCGCTGATATTTCAGTAAATTTTGCGGGAACTGTGGCCGCTTTACAATGGTACAACTATGATAGCTGTAATCAATTAAATGTTGCATCTCTTTAATGCAAATCGCTTCGCCCGCCATTGCCAGTGCTGCTCAAACTACGCTTTGCGCATGTGCAAACGGTGTTCAAGTCATAATTGTTGATGCTTGCGCCAACAAAAACATGTTGGCATGAAAGTGGATATTCAATGTTTATGGATATATACATATGCATGTGTATTTGTATTGCATTTGCTTGTTGTACTTTCGCAATATGTTGCAACAGAGTATAATAGATTTGTTCACCTAATGTTTGTTTCAACCTCCTAAAAGTAGTCGAGGTAGATATAGAGTTATATATTTATATATATATATAATTGATCAGGATGATGAGATTAATTGAATTCCAAGTGACTACTGACTAAGACCAACCGAAATATCCGTCTATACGTGCAAGCGATAACTTGGGTATCGATAAAGTGAGATATCTTATTAAAACTTTGCACACATGTTCCTTGGCACCACAAGAATGTACCACATTAGAGCATCTGTAATACCAACATTTTATGCTACGCCCACAAAATGCCGTTAAACGAACACCTATATAATGCTATAAATAAGCTCCTAATTCAGATTTAAAACTGCAATTTGATACAGGGAATAACAGTAGGGGATGGCTTCACCGCCTAATAAGTTTAATGTGCATATCTCACAAACCACTAAAGCTACATCCGTCAAACTTGCTGGGGACAAATCTTTTCAGCATCTCCAAAAACAGTGTGAAGAATGTACGTGAATATTATAACCACTCCCACTCCCTATATATCGGCTGTTCTGAAAACTGTTAAAAGCGCGATAAGTCACCAAGGTCAGAAGCATTAAGTTTCATAGTCAAGATGGTATTTAAAGGCTTGAGTAATCAGTGCCAAATTAGACAATGGGAGTGGCACCGCCCATTTTTAGGTGAAATCCTGCTAAGCTAAACCCAATCTGCTAAGCCAATTTCAGTTGTTACACAATTTTTGTATTTGGATCTGGACTTAGATGGTACAATTGGTTCACAACACTGTATTTCCACGCCCACTTCCCATATATCAATATTTTTAATTCTATATGATTTTTTTACATATATTACAGTATATAACTCAAGCACTAATTAAGATATCGGAATAAACATTTGCACAAATAGTGCCCTCAAGATATGCCATCTTATGAGTAAAAATTATTAAAATCGGAACATAACTTGCTAAGCCCCCAGATACCGAATATGTGGACATCGGTGTTCATGGCTGACCTTTTATAGAAAAAAACGGTCTTTCTGTAAGATATATTAATGAAATTCAGTGAGAATCTTTTCATAATAATAATAATGCTTGTGTCAAAAATAGGTAAAATCGGGTTAAAACTTATGTTAGCTTCCTTATACCTAATATACAAATTTTCGAACTTTTGGTGGACTTTATAATGAATATAAATTAACAACGACAATATTAACGAAATGCAAGTAGTTATGACAAAATGCAAGTTCAGCGTCTGCCCAACTTCCTGCATGCACCGAGTTGCCAGCGAATAGCAATAAGACACCAAAGCGTTTCCAAGAAGACCGAGAAGCGCAATGCACGTAAGAATAACGCAACGCAGGCTAAATTACATAGATAT
Source organism: Bactrocera minax (assembly GCA_021498325.1). NCBI lineage: Eukaryota > Metazoa > Arthropoda > Insecta > Diptera > Tephritidae > Bactrocera > Bactrocera minax. Next base: position 755,375 of record JAKEEE010000019.1, on the reverse strand, counting down.
ATAGGGCTAGCTTTGGCATAATAGTTCAGTTGCTATTTGGATTTGTAAAATAAAGGCTGATAAAACTTTAAAATCCATTTTTGTTTTGTTTTGTTATTATTCACCGCGTGGATAAAAATAACTTATATAGGCTAATCTGCTAGATATCTTAATGAAAATCAGACAATTCTTTTCCTGATAATATTTTGTTCTAATGCAAACAATTTATAGAATTCTCCTAGCCCCTATAATATTATGATAATTATAAAATTTCCGGTTGACTTTATGCCGTATATTTTGGTCAATCTGCTAGATATCTTAATACAATTTATACAACGTCTTTTCCTGGTAAGAATGTGTCCTGATGTGAAAAATTTATAAGATCGGGCCAATGCTTCCCTCAACCACCATATACCTAATATAAGAATTTTCAATATTCACATACACTGAAGATATGTAAGAAAACAAAATATGTAAGATATCTTGGCGAAATAAAATTAGTTAACGCATAATCTTAAGTATTCTATAGTTTGATGGCAGAAATTATTGAAATCAATATACGAATTATCCCAGTCCCCATATATTGCAAACTATGATTTTCGTTATTCCAGTGGACTCTGTGCCGAATATGTCTGTCTAATCTTGAGTTATTCAATATTGACGGGAAATGAGCATTCATTTAATATCAAAAGTAAATGTTATCTGCTCAGACCTTCCTCTAGCCCCAGAGTACCCGATATAGTGATTTCCGACTTCCCAGGTGACCCGTAAACCGTTTATATAAGTCAATATGTGCGATATTTTAAAGGCATTAAGTGTTTTCTTCTTGGTCTGTTGGTGTTATGGGCTCTAATATATATTGACTTACGTCCCTCCGATTGACTTTTTCCTCATATACCTAATATAATAAATTATTTTCCTTTGGTTTAGTTTATATCACAAAAATCTCCATAGAAGATTTCTCAATAAAATTAAATACGAATTTTTCGAATAATATCATGTCATTCCCACAGCACTAATTAAATTGACTTCGGGGGTATATGACCTATGAATAATAAATGTTGAATTCTTAAGCCACATTTTTGGATACAAGTTTTGACAACACCTAAAAGTTTGCCTCCCGCTTTGATCCTTGTAAACTGCGAAAGTATAAAATCTTAACTATTAACCCTTCCTTACTTGTTTTTCAATAGATTTGTTGTTCTCCCATCGCAGCGATTGCTTTTTTTAGTAGTTTGTTGCAACCACAGCCGCAGAAATTGTTGCGAATTATAAGTTCGGCATCATTCCCTAATAGTTGGCTGTATTATCTACTACGCTGTTCCTTGTTCTCTGACTGTTCAGTAGCGGTTGCATTGACAGTGTGACGAGCTATCAATGGGCCCTTCTAGCATATGGTACCTGTGAGGTTGAAATTATTCGCCTTAAGATAGATACAATGGTTTGTACCAAATTTGACCGCTCCATATAATAAAAATACATTAATAGGTATTGCAGAAAGTGTAATAAAATTAAATGTTTAGTTTTATTAGTTATTGTTAAGTTTATTCAAGCGTCTATTTTGTTAAATTGAAATATGAGTTTTTATGTGGATAATAATTGCCTCACCATTTCTTTAATATTTAAGAGAAATTTTGATATTGGTTGTAATTGCAGTGATCCTACCACATTTAATTTTCGCAATTAATTACCAACATTACCTTTGAAAGCATCTACTTGTACTACAGCTCTGAAATTTACCGTTTGAAAAAAGTTCTCTTTGCTACATTTCTACGTAAATTTACACAACATATTTGCGGTACTATTTATTTACATATAAATAACACGTGCGTACGTATGTATAATATTAGAATTAGACTAATTAGGGGTTGACGCTCAGGTTTGTCTTTACAAGAAGAAAAAGCGGCTGCTAATCTTTAATACTCGTACGTACTCTGAACACAGTGACATTTACAGTAATTTTATTTAATTGATGGTAGCATTTATTTACGCTTCATGAACCGGTCCCAAGTTGTTTGTGTTGTATGTTTGGATATGTGGCACCATGATTCCAAAAAGCGATAGTTTGTTTGAAGCCCTGTAAATCTACAGCTCCATAAAAGTATACATATGCATATTGTACTTACCTTAACATAAGTATATATCCTTAGTATATACATATGCATCTATATTATATACATGCTCATTCTCAGTCGTACGAATCATGATCGCAAGAATTATGAGCTGCTTTGATTGCTGTGTAATCAATCAAGAAACATATGTATATAAATAAGTATGTTCAATACACAATATATAATTACAGTAGAAATTACAGTCATAGGAGGAAAAAGCCATTGACGTTGACAAACGCGTTTCTTTATTTGCGCAGTGTCACCAAAGTGGCATCACAATCTTATATCCACCAATATAGCATACAGTGGCCCAATAAAGTCCACTTACACCGCTGAAAAGTGAAGTTCTGAGGCATCTATGCACAATGGAAGAACAAAAGATATACCAAACGAATTGCAGTGAAGAGAAAACAAATATTTAAGCCAATTTTTTTTTTAATTTTTTTGTATTTTTTAAGGATATTTCATAAAAATTTTTTTTAAAACGCAGAAAAGTCTACATACTCCAAACAAAAACGTATTTGCAGCAAAGAAAAAGTAATAATAATATTTAAATCAATATTTAGCGGTACCACATTGTCTCTGCAGAAGAGGGTTTATCTAAAATCTAATCTAAACCATACGATCCATTATTGTTTCGATAAATACCAAATTCCCCACTCCAGGCCCTGACGTGCAACCCCACTTTATCCACATTACAGAACCACCTCCGTGTTTGACTGATTTGATTTTGCGGCATACTTTGTTTTCCAACACAGTTGAACTTGCTTTCATTGTTGGTCCAAAAACATTCATCTGTATCAGCATATTTTGTGGCAAATTCTAAACGTTTATTTATTTGTTTGTTTGACTTGTTTGTTTATTAATTGTATTAGGAAACGGTTTCTTACCGGACACACGGCTATGCAATCCACCACCTCTTAAACATTTTCGTACAGTTTCTGGATGCACTGGATTTCTATAGCCGAAATCCTAGGAATTTTTCTTGAATTGATGCCAAAATTTGACGCTTTGCCCTTGATGAAAGTTTAAATGGTCGAACGCTCCTGGACCTGCCTTGTATATTTTGCGCTAGGTTATAATTCCTAGTTATTATTTGAGTGGTTGACTTTGGACGCCGAATTAGTTTTTATATCTCACTTAGAGATTTTTTGTCTTTATAATAATTGATAACTAGTTACTGTATTTCAGTACTAATTTGTTTACTCATCAAAAAAAAAAGTAACACCGTGAAAATACTTAAAGTAAGGAAATTAGCTTATTTGTGGATAACAGAATACACTAACGAGGTTAAGGTAGTTAATAGCTCGCCTGGTATTCAGGCTTTCATTTTATCCACATTTCAGAACTGCCGTATGTAGACTTTTCTGTGTTTTGAAAACAATTTACATGAAATATTCTCAATAAATATAAAAAAATATTAAATTGCCTAAAATATCTGTTTTCTCTTAATTGCTGTTCGTTTGGTTTCATTTCATTTCAGGGGTGTATGTAGACTTTATTGGGCCACTGTATATAAATATGGATCTAATAATAATAATTTGTCCGTGAGGACTATTGAGTGAGTGGCATGAACTATTAGAGCAAAGCATATGTAAGTAATAGTATGCTTTGTAGTAGTAGTTGGTAGTAACTAAACTTTGTTCATAATTCATATATACATTTAATATTGTTAACAAGTGTTACCCTTTACCGAATAAACAAAGAGAAATTATATCCTACCTTGACGAAAAAAACATATACATTCATATGTAATTTTTATTACCACTCCTGTCCGTTGGCACTTCACTTGAAAATGAATGTACATTTTGAATTCCAAAACCGGCCCATACTAAACACAAAAATATTATAAATTCTGTATATAGATATATGTAAAATATATGTAACATATGTACATATATATGAATCCGATTGTAGACTGTTCGGGAGTGGTTGGAGACAAATCTTTTTGGCGCGACTAGAACGCTGTAAATTAGAGGAATTACACACTAATGCCGACCATTATATTTTACAAACTGAAATAGAGAAGTGGATTTTAAAAGACATAAGTATAAATGTAGATCATGGTGTGCAGCTGTTATTACAGTAATGGCAAGCTGTAATCTGACTCAGATGTCAGACATTGAACCAGTTGATTGACGAGCAACGAATCGACCCGAGTGCGGGGGAAAATACTTCGATGCAGCGTAAAGGATATATGCTTAGGACTGGATAGTGTTAAAGCTGCACTCTCATTGAGCGGCCGCTTAAAGGATACTATTCTTCCATTGGCTGACGTAGACGCTGACGTAGACGCTGGCGTGGAAGGTATTGGTATTATTTTATTTGTATGTATGTTTTTATGCATGGAATTGTGAATTGAAAACCTTGGACTATATTGTGTGAAGTTTGGGTACAAAATTCATGCATGCGTGCAACACTACCCCCGACAAGATTAAAAATTGCATTTCATAATTACATAAACTTAAAAAATATAATAGAGAAATAAACACTATTATAATCCTAAGCTACAAGCTGCAAATGTCTGCGCAGTTTTGAGTTATTGCGTTGTTGTTGTTACTGGCCGCTAACAAGAGGAGCGGAGCGCGTTCATAATTCACCAACCAGCACCTTTTCACATTTCCTTTTGGATCTAAATCGCTACAACACTCGCTTCCAGCGTGTCATACGGCATGTCTGAAATGTCAGTTGGCCTATTGGTGTGCATCTAAAGTTCTTCACCCTCGTTCGAAGCAAGACAACATTATGTGTACCGATGGCTACGGAAGCGTTAAGTACTATTTCCATTGTGTGTTTTCGTTATGTAAGTATTTATGTACAAAAACACATAGTACTTGGTATATATATACATTCCAGATCAATATATCCGTAAACACATATAATTTCAAATATTAGAGGTTTAAATATTATCGCCAACCCCCACATTAAGCGACATCGCAACTGCTCTAACAACAATATTGCATTGAAATGAAATGCAATTTTATTTATACCACGCATTCAATTGCATATATGTCTGTATATAAATGTATATATACATGTATAATGTATATGTAATGCATACAATTGTATATACGTACAAACGAAAATGAGACGTACGTCTATTGTGTTGACTTAAATATCACATTATTATAATCGTAATGCTTCGCAGCAACCACTGACAGCACCAATAATTCCATAGGCACTTTCACATTGTATTCAGGTAGCGAAAATCAGACGAATTGAAACTGGCATGGACAAAGAAAACACACAAGTTGCGCATTTATGCGAGCTGTGAACTGCTGAGCTGTAAGGGATACCGGTGAAGCAATACCATGGGAGCATTTTCATCCTTGATTCCCGTCCTTACGTCCTTGTCGATATCCTCCGGCTGTTTGTGACACACCATATTATGTGATCATTCCCTATACCTATGCACATATATGTATATATACATATATGACGGTACTTAGGTTTATGCATACAAATCCATGAAAGCAAGCACTCTTCAGTTCGCAGGGGACAATAAGTTGAGTGTATAGACACATATACATATATCTATTTGTACGAGTTTAAGTCTTCCTTTATTCTTCCTATTCTGTTTGATTATTTTTCCTGTTCATTGTCCCATATTGCAATTGCTGCTTCCTTGACAGATGGTGGAGGGGTAGCAAAATGTATGTGCTGCATGCTCGTGTTAACCCTGCATTCATCATGAGTGACACTTGGTGTGTTATAAGCGTTCGATGGCTTATTCTATAATATATCTTCTCGCAATGTCATTGGTTAGTTGACATTTTCTGTCAACAATATGGTGACACAGTGCTCACTTGGCGAAGTTGACATTTGCCGCGCTCCGCCTTCCCATTGGCAGCGCTATGACAGCCAATGACAATTCTTTGTAATTATTAATATACCGTGCGCGCAGAAAGAAACAACTTGACTCTGAGTAACCCAAGAAGGAAGTAATATATGATAAAAATGCAACTATCATTGTAATGAATAGCGTGAAAATATTAATAAGTACAGATAAGAATAAAATATTTGCGTATTATTAATTAAAAAATCAACTTTAATCGTAAAGATTAAGAATTAAAATTCAGTTCGAAGAAGTCTTTAAGGAAATTGTTTCCCAGTTGGGTTTAGCATATAAAAGTATATTTACACTTCACCACCACGGCACCATCAAAGAAAATAAGAAAACATTTTTATAATAATTATTATATTTTTATGGTGCAACAATATGAATTTATGATTATTATTATTATTAATAGTAGTGAATATGTATTTTTGTATTTTAAGGGAAAACAAGAACTTTTTCCTATGGCATGACTAAATATCTTCTACAATCGAACTTTTCAATGAAAATATTTTGATTGTTATATAAAGTTTATATATTTACTAAAGCATCAACTAATTGATTTAAAATATAACAATAAATAATAAGAACAAATTATTGGGGATTTGAACAAGAAATCCAATGCATATATTTTTGCATTGTAATGTATCAGTATTCATATGGTTTAAATTAGTAGCATTTAGGCTTTTTCATTGAAAAGGGATATGTAAAAAAATTTATTTTTGGTTGAACAAGGAGGTCTATTGACTATGCTATCTAGCTTTTCGGAATTATTTTTTTTAATCAAACATTCGTTATTTATTATACGTCTATTCCATTCATAAATATATACATACTTACATATGATGGCAATAGTTCTTTATTACTATTGATGAATAAATTCATATCAGAGAGCACTTATTCTGCATCTGAAAAGTTATACGCCAAAGGTACAATAAATTGTGATCAAATATGAACATAAATTAAAAGAAGGTAGTGCAGAGAATAGCGTTGCTTACTTTTGTCTGAAAAAACTAATAAGATATTAATTTTTGTAGAAGAATCGGAATTTACAAAAAAAAATTTTTGCTTTTCCAAAAATGTATAATAATTAGAACCAGCGGTAAAAAAAAGATTGATGAAAACAGCAGTGCTGATCACGAGTAGCTAATTGATTACGACTCGTGTATTTCGTTAGTTATTGATTTCGTTAGCTGCCGATTAATCGAAAGAGTAGTTAAGAAAAATATTTTGCCTGACAAAGAATAAGTTGTTGCAACAGATTAATGATTTTTTCTGAATGTTTACGGCAGATATTTTAGAAAAGTAGGAATAGCCAAGATGAAGTGGAGCAGATCGGTGCACCGTTATGACACTGAGCACAATGTCTTGCGGCTTGTTAATGCAAAATGGCCATAAATAAGTCCAGCCCAGTTGCAGAGGCAATTGCAGAGAAAATAATTCCGAGTTAAATGCCGCAAAAACCGACGCATCATTATCGCGTGTTGCAGGTGCATAACTGCTGTCCACACGCCGTATATTTCCTCACCCTCTCGCTGACGCAAATGGGTAGCTGCCGCATTCGCCGCAGACGGTTGATTCGAAATCAGTTCCATCGGGGCGACTCTATTAAGTTAAAACTGCGTGTGGAGCGTTTTGTGCTTGCAATTTTCTGTTGTATATTCCACTCTGCGCTGCAACGGAATAACTGGCCATTGTAGTAGCAAGAAAAAATGTACTGTCAAGTGCTTCCAAGCGGTGCGCTGCATGACCAGTTGGCGAGTTCGCTCGTGTCGTGTACGCATTTCTAATTATGCGATTTGCTCTTCTTCACTTCAAGATATGGTTTCATACTTACGTGCATATTTATCTAAGTAATAGTCTGCGGGATATGTTCGCAAATGAGCTCAACTTAAATTCTAATAATATTTCTAAGAAAGTGCCAGCCACTGTTCCCTCATTGTACTATATTTATTTTGTTTCTTTTTCGCTTATTAACTTTGTGGTAATTGTGGAGAATGTTATTTCTTATGTGGTAACATATAGCACATGAAGCGACATGTACTCTGGCAGTGGCAAATGGAGTGACGGTGTGTTAGTTGTTTGGCGCAACTCGATCAGTGCAATGACCATTGGCTACCCAATGACCAGCTGGCTTTTACAACGCCGTGGAGATCGGGAGGGGTGATGGTTGGTGAATGAATGTGCGCATGCGCGCAAGCGTTCATTACGGTTTTTCGTTGTTAATAACTATGTGCATTGCTCTGCCCTGTATTTGTTGTTTCTGAGCGGTGCATACATTTACATATAAATAGCTCCGCATACAAACATGCACATGGGTTCATTCGTGTGTGTATAGATGTATTTACCAGTACGTACTTATGAAATGTTGTGCTATGCGGTTGAGCGCAACCTGCGCAAAAACAGGGCTGCGGTTGAGGAATGAGGAGCGCGAATTAAATCATACCGTACTTTCAAGTGACTTACTTGGGTTTTCATGTGTATGGTATGTACAATACATGGGCGGCATGCCAATCGCGGTAATGTGCAGATCTAGCGGATCTTTTCGGAGGCAGTCATTGCGCACCGGAATATGCAATTAATTTTAAGAAACCAAGAGAAAATAGCCTCAACTCTCTAAGTGAACGAGTGCGGTCAAGTGCAGTTACAGTTGTCGACCGACCGCTTTACATTGGTCGCCACTTCCACTGCCACTGTTATTTTGGATTGTGGCGATGGTGATGGCGTTGGAGACGGTAATTGCGCAGCGCAGCTGGCAGCGATCGTCCTCAGTGAATACGCGCATAAAATTTTCTCTTAATTAAATATTCAAAGCAGCATTAGATAAGAGCAAACACTTAAGTACTTATAAAAAGCAAGGAACACAAAAGAAATATAGAAAAAAAACAAGTAAGGAAGGGTTAAGTTCGGGTGTAACTGAACATTTTATACCTTCGCAAAATCCAAGGATCCAAGGATTGCAATCATATTTTGTATCTTACTAACTTATAGTACAGGTCATAGAATCACTATTTTGCTTCGTGTCCAAGATATTGAAATTAAAATCTACCTAATTAACTCAAATTCGCTCAAATGAGCGATGTAAACTCAATCAAAGTGGCTTAATTAGATATATTGGGTACATAAGGAAAAAGTCGACCAGAGAACCGGAAATTATTGTAATAGGAATAAGGGTCTTAGACCACGGTCTAGACCCTATATTTAGCTCTAAGCCACATTATGTTTAAGCAAACACATTCATATAATTTCATTAAAATATCACACATATTGACCAACATATAAGGTTTAAAGTCAGCTGGAAATTCGTAAATCATTATACCGAGTATATTTGGCCTAGGGGAAGATCTGGATTGATTACATTAACTTTCGGCATAAATCAACTACAGCAGAGAATATGTTTCCACACAATTTTATGAAGATAATTCACACACTAACTCTCAAGGACACTGAATTCACCATAGAGTCTGCTGGAATAACGAAAATCATTATATAAAGTATATGGGAACTGGGATAATTCGCGAATCGCTTCCACATATTTTCGGCATTAAACTATGATATATCAAATATTACACGTTCACTTAATTTTGTTAAGATATCTTACATATTGACCGATATATACCGTATAAAACCAACCAGATGTTTGAAATTCTTACAATAGGTATATGGGGTTAGGGGAAATGTTTACTCGATTTTATCAATTTTAAGCACACGGACGTAAAGTTATCAGGAAGAGACACTCTCTAAATTTTGCAGGGATAACACACAGGTATTTTTGACACAAGTATAAAATATTATCATGAAAATATACTCCTCGGATTTCATTACGATATTTCACAGAATTACCCATATTTTCGGTATAAAACCTGCATAGGCACTGTGGTAATTGTATATGGTATATAGGGGCTTGAAATGTTTTATTCCGAATTCGACCATTTTTCGCAAGATATGGTATATCTTGAAGTAACTATTTGTACGAAGTTTCATTCTAGTATCTTAAATGGTGCTTGATGAATATAGGCGTGTAGTAGGATTGAGTAGTAGGTGTGGTTGTTATCCGATTTGACCCATTTTCACGAAGTAACATGAATAGCAAATAGAATGTCATATGCCAAATTTGATTAAAATTGGTTAAGGCGTTCTTGAGATAAGAAATTTCACTTAAAAGTGGGAGGTGTCACACCCATTACAAAAGTTTTGCACGGACTCCCAACAGATTTTCCGCAGCATCTTCATTGTATGATTTAATGTTTCTGACGTGTTTCTTTAGCGCGTTAACGCACTTTTAGTAGTATTCAAACATAACCTCTGTATGGGAGATGGGCGTGGTTATAATCGGATTTCACTTATTTTCCCAATATATTAGGACATGCTGGACAAACTTGTTCTGAGTAAGTTTGATTGATATAGTTTTAGTGATTTGTGAGAGATGTACATTAAATCTATGGGGGGCGGGACCATTCCCACTTTGCCAACATTTTTTACCCACAGTTGCCCCCGCCGACTGCTATTCTCTGAACCAAGTTAAACGTCTCTTAACTTAATTTGTTACTCAGTTATTGCACTTTATAGCTTTTCTATTAATGGCATTTTGGGGACGTGGCAGTATTCCGGCTATGCCCATCTGCAAAACCAACCAATGACCAAACCACCGCTGACAGAGAACACGTTCACCAAGTTTCATCAAGATATTTAAATTTTTACTGAAGTATCGTTTTCACGGACGGACGGTGGATGGACGGACAGACAGTCAATCGGAATTCAACTCATCTCATCATCCTGATCATTTATATATATATAAATCCATATCTATCTTGGTTAGTTTTAGGTGTTACAAACAACCGTTAGATGAACAAAACTAATATACTCTGTTGCAACATGTTGCGAGAGTATGAAAAGAAAAAATTTTAAGAAAAAAGAAAAAAGTGCAGGTGTCTATTTATTTATGATCGTGGATTAAGCTAAATTAAGCTAAATATATACATAGTTGTTATTTTATTTTTATCATGTGTGTATCACGTGTTTCCGGCTCTGGTACTTGCTACTGCAAACAAGTCGCGACGAAAGCATGACAAAATTGATCATAAAAGTCTTAACAGGAAGCACCAAATTCTGTCATTAAAATTAAAAATCAGGATCTTACAGAAACTTTTCGGTTTTTAAATAATTACTATAAATTCTTTTGTATCGCATTAATGTCCAAATTCATTAGATTTGTGTAATAGATAGTAATGTAATAGATAGTAGATCCTTTTCATTCCTACAGCCAAATGGTGTTAGGGTTTAAGGGCTAAAGATGTCTCCCCCACCTCTAAATTACCATCAAGAGAATCAAGAGAAGAGATTTGCTTACTCAATCGCCGAAATTTTTATAAAAAAGGAGGGAACTCAAGGAGCGACGATCGAAAACGGGTGACTCGAGGCATGTACATTATGCCCATAGCTAAAAATGATTTAAACATTGGAATCGGTGGAATTCTAGTCTGAATCCAATAGAGTGTACGAACATGCAAGTAAAGTTGTTGCTCTTCATATTCAGTTTGATGATTTACGTTATAGAATGATTAAGTAATTTCACTCAATAACGGTTTATCAGTTGAATTGAATTGAATTCGGCATTCGTCTCGTATTAAAAAAATTCAATTGCTCCACTAATAGCTCGCACAAAGGAGACACTTGAACGCATTTAGTGTGCACAGAAGCAGTCGAAATGTATGGGGAATTAATATTTATGAAAAGACATCTAAATTACTATTGCGAGCAGCGCATCTCGAGTTAAGAGCCACAGTGCGAGTCGAGATAAAAAACGAAAATTTCGGAACTGCCATGTATTATATTTACCAGAAATGTGATCGTGCGTATATGTGCGCAGTTGGGGATCACGTTGTGAGGCATGGACGGATTGGCATGCGTCAATTGAACATTTATCAGATTAAAGCACTTTAAATTAATTAATTTGTGGGCGCGTTCATTTCGATAATTCAATTTCGATGGTATTCAATGTGTCGTCTTCTTCTTTTTTAATTTCGTCATTTCTGAGGAGTAAGTGACGTAGTGTGACTGGGTTACACGTTGGCGAGAGAGAAGTACGCAAGTTACACTCATACATACGTCCACACATACAGACATGTGGAATCGGTGATTCATATATGCGCTTGTGTGACTGTTTTCGTCAAGTGTTGCACTTACCTTTGTCTTCTGGGATTAGGAGGCCTATATGGCACCTGAGCGTGCTACAAATCGGAGCAATTCGTATTTAAGTTATCCACATAACTACACAGGGTGCCAATGCATTAATGCTAGGCAAACACCGCTGCTCTCATGCATCCACACTTACTTCCTGTAAAATGTTTATTTTCTCAATGCATAAGAATACATAAAATTGAAAATTAAATTTTATGATTAGTCAAGAATTCGTTGCTGCGATGGTGAAATGTTGATTCGTTGCTGCGAATAGTTTTGACGGTTGCTTCACTTTCTGTTCAGCTGTTGGTGGTTCCTCTTCGTCGATTGTACACGTTTTACAAATCTCATCAACCGCGACACCGCTTACACAGGCAATAATAACTGCAGCGGCAGGAGCAACAGCAACAGCAACGTTTTTGCACCCGTCAACGCCATGAGGCGGAGGGGCAAGTAGTATCGTATACCGTTGATGCTGTTTTGGAAATGGCTGTTGTTTAAGATGTTGTTTTAATTATTTTATTATGTTGCATCAATGAAAACATGCACCGCGCGGTGCAACATAACAAACTTAACAGCAAAAGTCATTGGCCACTCGGTTGGGGCGCTCGCCTATTCACCCACTTGCCTCCGTGCGTCCCCTCAGTCTTCCAAGAAATAAGTTTCTGCTTCAAATCATGCTAAACACACATACAAATACCATCTGTGTACCAATATTGCATCGCATGTTGCATGCAGCGTGTTGCAGAGCACATAATGTTCAAGAACTCCGTATTGCTGTTGTTGTAAACGCTTCAATTATTTTACGAGCTCATTCGTCTGTCGCACTAACACGACTGTTATTATTGCTGTAGCTGCCGTTACTCCTACTCCCTGATCTGCGATTTGGGTGTTAAATGCCGCCGGTTGCAAGTTTGGTTGCTGGTTGCTGCCTGTCCGTAGATTTCTCCTAAACCGCATCGCTTCCTAAATACCTTAAACAAAACACTTACCACATGCCACATGCCATATGCAGTATTTCGTATACTTATTTATGCATATACAAGCTTGCGTGTGTTGCTCATACTTTTTAGTTGATTTATTACTAATTACGGTTATAGCTATTGTTGGTCTGGTATTGTACTGTTGCAACGCGTCGCAAGCTAGATAGACTTGGTGTTTGTCACCGTTACCCTTAATGGCTGCGGGAACGCATCACTAATATCTGCGCTTCCAGAATCGTCGTGGTCTATGCAACCAACAAGTGCGTGCTTTTTACGTGCTTTAATAATTGTCTGCCAGCCTCTCCGTTGTGGTGCTACAGTCTGCATTGATGCGTGGCACGTTGTATTTGCACTTGCTGAAAATTGCTTTAATTGTTTAATACATCCGCTGCCTCACGACTGAGTTGCACTAATGAAGTTGTGAAGTTTTAGTGTCATTAGATGATGCTGGGCGTGTGATTTGACTAAGCTTTTCACAATTCTGCGGGGTCTAGTAATTACCCACCAAATATGGCTGTTAGTCGACACTAGCGTGATGCTAAGAAAAATTTGTACAAGTATATTTTGTTGTCGTTAATGACAGACAAAAATATATAGAAGAATTCTAGTAATTTCACCAAGGTTACCATTCAAATGTAGAAAAATGTCAGAATATGCTAAACATAAAAGATATTAATTAAAATGCCGAGTTGAAACTCTTTCACATATCTATTAAAGGTGGTAGCAGTTTGCCCTTCTGACAGCCGAAAAATTGCAATAAAATTGGACTATTGGAGGACCATAATTATGAACCCAAAATCATTGAAGCCATTATAATGGTAGAGGAAATGATCCCAACTAAAGGGGCAGAGAATAATTCTCTGTCTGGATAGAGAGATACGTGAATATATAGGAGTACATATGTGTACAACTGATAATATATACGAAAACCTCAGGCAAACTAAAAATTAAGATACAATTAGAATCCACTTGAAATGCAAATTCGCCTTCTAAAATACCAATTTACTTTTTTGTATGGATGTGTCCGCCTTTGTCCTCTGAAATTACTACGTAATTTTCATCATCAAATGGGCAACTGGGGCTACACTACATCCAAATCTAATAAAACAGGCCTAAAAAGACAAATTACGAAAAAGTGGAGAAAAAATCGATTTTAAATTTCCAATTTCCGTTTCAAATGCGTATTCATCGTGTTTTTGTTTTCACATCCAGCCGCTCTATCAAACTACAGCAGATCAAAACAACACCAACCACAAATACTAATAATAAATCCCAAATTATGTTGCCTAAAAGACAAGACGAACCGGAGTTAGGAAGAACAATGACTAACACGAATGTGTATATTAACATACCTACCTATACATACATATTTATGTACTGGTCAGATACACTTTTTATGGACCAGAAGACAGACTAACCGCCCAGCAGACTCGTGGACGTCGAACAAGCTGCGGGGGGCAGGCAAACTGGACAACAAAACGACACAATCATCGTCGCCACTGCCGCCATAGTCTGTGCTCTTGGTTGTGGCTCTTCTAATATATTAAGCTGAGAGGCACACAAAAAATTAATAATTTAAATTTATGAAAAACGGAAAGAAGCGCCCAAAAATCACAATTCACCACACACAAAAAACAATGACTAGAGTGAAGCAATGACCAAATATGAATAATGACAGCAACAACAACACAAAAGCAACTGTGTTCGCTAACAAAAATATTGAAAAGCTTTAACACATCTCACGGTGGACGTTAAGAAACAACCAGAACTGATCGGATGGCTACAAGCGGGCCCCTTAATTTATGGCGTAAAATTTGGTTCTTATTGGCGGTCTAAACGACGCTTCAGTTCTCATTGTCGGATGATAAGTTGGCACAAAGAAAGTAGTGACCACCCGTCTACTGGTGTCCTTGCCATTATTTAACTACACTACCGATACAGTCGTTATAACTCGAGATTTCTTTGGCACAAAACAGAAAGTATATGTTACTCCATGTTATATATGAGAGTGAATCAGGGCGCATATCACTACATGGTGGGAAATTAAACAAAAGAAAAATATATATTATAATATTTACCCTATATAATGGCCAGAAGAAAACATACTGAACTAAGAATTTCTGATTTTTATTTAACGTCTGCTTACGAATAATTTAAGGATATAAAAGCTGAGTTTGTGTGTAGCATAAGAAAGGTTTCTCATAGAAAGTCGCCCCTTGGCAAGCAAATGTATACTCCTAACCTAATTTCTGCCATGAAAATGCCTCCGATAAAATCCATCACACGGTCCTAGTTGATAGAGGAAGGTGAGTAGGCACCTAGCAGAAGTTTGAGTGTCAATTATATGCCATCATTTGTACAAATATTATAATAATATACACAACATAGCCTCGTTTTGGTCAACCAACTAAGGGGGTGTCCACACTAGCTGAAACTCATCAGTTCCAAGGATATTCAAAAACGTTGCATATCTGGTCTTATCAAACCATGTTGTCTTTGTTGTGTTAGCATCGAAATATTTTAACTATAAACTGACTTTATGCCATGTTTTAGTTCACTTTTAGAAGGGGTGTGCACGAAGCTTCATTAATAAACATTAAAGCTTGACATAATTTAGAACGTAGATGTGTTATGTTGTAACAGAAGTGAAAACAACAAATTTGATCCAATTTAAAACAAATGTTTTCAAACTTAGATATTCCTATTGTAGTTTTTGATTAAACAATTTAAGTTTGTTATCAATGTGAACTAAATATTTTTATTTTAACAATTTTCTGCGTTCATGTCATCTTGAATAAGGCAAGGTAATTTTCAAATGGACACCAATGGCAAATTTTGTAAACTATTTCCAGTCGCTGGATGCATTTGTATAGTTATATAGATCTAGTTATATGGTATATGTGTATGTATGTTAAGCGTTTATCTTTTGTGACGCTTTCAATCACATGATTATGGGTAAGCACCTAGACACATGTTATTATATGATTTCCCATACATACATCGTGGCTGAACGCTGGTGCTATCGATGTGAGCAAAAGCTTACCGTGCCTGAAGCCTTTTTAAAAGGACAGAAAATTGGTTTCACGGCGACTGACTATCTTAATTATACACCGTGGGGCAGGACTTACACATTGCACGAGTTGGTTCATGAGTTCAGTAACAATGTCGGCGGTTAATACTCGGCGCTGTGTCTATTCCGTTCTGATGTATTGCGATCCGACGAGATGTGTACGCTGTTGTACGCCGGTGATATGTGGTTCAGATCTCTGCAATTTTCACAGAAATTTCGTACAGTTCCTACTGTGATGACCTAAGCTGCGTTTGAATGTTTAAATTGCTACAAATTATGTGCGTGCATGTGTGTATGGGTGTGTGCAAGTGGCATTCGAGTATTTGCTGCTGTTGCCGCAGTCTTAGCCACTTTCGTTGTTACTGCCTGTTGACGCTCAACAAAGGGCGACAAAGCACAAAGTCTCATCAAACGCACGACACCAACATCCCCTACACCGTCTTCAAAGCCATCCTCATCATTATTCAGCGCCATAGCTACCTTCACACATAAATACTTATATAGCCCGTGGTGCCCTCACTGCGGCGGATGTTGTTGTGAAGTTCTTTGAATGGCAGAGCATAAATAGTAAGAACAAGATCTACTCATAAAGCCATTGCTCATTGTGAATATTTAGCTTCTAGTAGTGGCTACGCCAAACCGCGAATCACCTTCTTCGCTGATTTTTGTCATAAAGAACGAGGCGTCGCAATGTTGAGTTGAATTGCTGCACAACGAATCAATATGACTGAATTATTACTGGCTATGGTGCATTATGGCCGTTAAACTGACCAGCTGACCAGCAGACCAACATACGAGCAGACCAATTGTGCTGTTGCGTGGTGCACTGCGCAGCACCACTTGTAAAGGCAGCAAATTATAGTTCAACGGCTCAAAAACTGGCCACCTTGTGGTCTCCCGAAAATGGCAAGTCGATATCGCTTACGCCCTTTGCAGGTTAAATGTAATTTGAGTGTCGTCATCTGCGAGTAAGGCGGAATACGATGACCATGGATCCTCAAATGTGAAGCCGCCTTCGAAATGAACCTGTGGTTCATTATCACGAAAGAATCTCAGTAAAACAAAGACCATGTGGGGACAAAGCAAAAGCTGCTATACGAAATAGTATACATACAGTGGAGATACACAAATTGAAACTTAATTCTCGGACTTATCTAATTCCTAGAAATGTTTTAAATATAAATAAATTGAAAGAAAGAGTATTTACTGAGCTTTTGTTATGCTAGCGTAATGTACATTTTTTTTGTTATTTTACATGTGAAGATGTTATGATACTCTTATATACCCAATTCCTGAATTTGCTGTGTGTGCGTACACTGATGAACAGTTCCATTTCCAACTCATATACATATTTTTAGATGGCGGTACTTTGATCCAGATCTCAGCCGAATTTGGTGGAATCAACTATAGTGCATTTAACGCTTCAAAATTGGAAATAAATGGAAGATTAAAATTTCTACGAGTTAGAATTTAGAAGGTACTACTGTATTGTGAAGCTAAATCTCCAACCGTGGTCATTGGCAGCTTAAATTTGCAATTTATTAAAGAAAGATGTGCGAATTTGACGTTCTGTATTGTTTGGAACCGACTTTCAGATTTTTTCTCTGATGTTTTCAAGAAGGTTTAGTTGCATACACACACACTCACAGATATTCGGGTACTTAGATTCAAAGTCTTCTGAAAAGTATACGAGTGTATTGTTCTTGTCTTTGTATTTATGGTATATATGGATATAAGCGAGTGTGTGCTTTTCGGTGTCCACCCCTTTTAGTCTGGAATGTCGTTGTCGTATTTTGACCACTCGACGACTGCTTTTATAGCCGCAAGGGTAACACCCACTGCAGACCCTTACTGATTTTGCTGCTATTGTCCCTGTCGTTTTCGTTTTCATTGCCCATGTTGCTGGTATTGCAATTGCTGTTTGTTGTACTATTGTTGGTTTTGTTGTTGATGTCCGGTTCCATGCGCACCAAATCGAAATTCATTAAGTCACTCGAGTTACGCCACTATGCGTCGCACTCTTTGCCGGGTCAGTGCAATAGCGAGAGCCATAAAAACGACTTCAATCTCGGCCATTTGTCGTTTGCTTCTTCATTCTAATTGCCTCGTCTTTTTTTCCACATACATAAGTATATATGTATTTTCGCTACGCGTAGACGACTGAAAGAGCAAATAAAAAAAATCCACCGCTGATTTTAATGGATTTTTTACAAAAATAAAAGCATATCCCAAAGTCAGCACTTCAAAGCGCGCGTCTGTCTTTTGGTACATGCACGGCTGTTCGTATGTATGCATGAAAATATCGTACGAAGTCAAACACAGGAGTTGGCTGATTGCTGGCTAACTGATTGGTCTTACCGAGGCTGGAAGGTTGAAGTGATTCCGGGATTCCATTTACTAATTTATTTTGTTGTTCTGTTGAAAATTAGTTTTTGAACTTAAAAATCGTCCAATCAGTCGCCGAGTGTGAGCTATAAAATAAGTTGGGAGATTTAATAAAACAAAACCAAAAACGAGTTTTTGAGATTAGGAAAACAAAGTAACTGGATTGGGCGTTTTATAACTTTATCACAAGCACATCGATTTGCAGGGCACTGCGAAATTCATATCCTAGGAATTAGGAATCCTAGGATTACCAAACCATACTTACATCTAAATCATAAGCAAAACGCTAAACAGGTATTGAAGTCCAACCAACCAATTGATGTCAATAACCCAACCAAATAACGTCAATAATTGATGTCAAATTGTCGAATTAATAACTCTCTGTTGGTCTACTTAGGCGATTTATTGGAGTTCGAATGAAAATATGTCCCGTTGCATTGATAAAAAAAAAAGTTGACGGACGTCTCAAATATGTTTTGGTGGCAGCGCTGACATGTGTTACAGTTGTTTGGTGTATAAAAGTTTTACGAATTATTATGTTTCAGTTATTTTTTCATAAGTATTTCATAAGGATTTCGTAAGTAAAGTCACCGAAATTCGTTAATTTGGGCTAACTAATTTGCCTGCCATTTCGCATTTCTTTCAAATGCCTAATAATTGAATGTTCAGCCTTGTATATCTGAAAGTGTATAAAGGCAGGTATGCATGCACTATTGTAGACTTTTCGAGCTTTATATAGTCATTAGAAGAACATCGTGCCATTATCACCTCATCACCTCATCATCTCATCACCGCGAATGCCTTTGGTAATAAACAGAAAAAGCTTGCACTGATATTAGTACCAGCCAACATAAGAATTCAACTTCCAAGTACCACAGAATTGTTCTCAAAATAATTTGTTTACAACATTCTGAATGTTTAGGTGTTATTCTGTCTTTTTTCGATTGTTTTTCTAAATGAAATGTTTACTTAAAGAAGAATTAAAATATACGAAGGTATTAAGCTCAAAACTGACGCTATCTATTGTCGGCTGTTGACTGTCTGTTGTCGACCTCGTCGGTGCGCGTCTGCCGGGGCGGGTTGCCAACACGTACACATACATACATATGTAGGTTGCATAAAAAATCGTCTTTGGATCGACTGCGTTCGAAATTAAAAACGAAAACAGAGAAATTTCTTTAATAAAACCATTAAACACGGAGCCCGTTGTAGTGGAAATCGACATAATTGTCTAAAAATATCCGCATTACTGGCGAAAGAGTGCCCCTTGGGGCTGTTTACCTCAGCAAAAGCGTTGTGTGTAAATTTTTGTTTAGTTATAGGCCAAGTGAGTCCGCACAGCAAAAATTTGCGTCGTTTTCAATGTACATATATGTAAGTGTATATCCGATCAATCCGAAAAGTTTGGCAACTTCTGAAGTGAAGAAGAATTCCAAAAAAACAAGTAACAACAACAACAACAAATTGTGATTGTGTAAATGACCAAATACCAATACTTATGGAACGGCTAATAAAAACGGTGAGTGGAGGCTGGTGGTGCAAAAGTAAGAACCATTGGGACTTGGACTTGTTTCGGACATCTTCAGATAAAAGTAAAAATGAATATGTTCCTTAGCAGAACTTCGTTCTTAGTAACTGTCAGCAGAAAATCTTCCATTATCTTCCATATTAGACAACACAATAAATTTTGGTGAGACTGGGGATATCAATGTTGCTATTTTGTTATTGCCTCTTTTAATTTATTTTTATACTCTAGCAACATGCTGCAACAGAGTATAATAGCTTTGTTCCCCCAGCGGTTGTTTGTAACACCTAAAACTAAAACTTCACTAAAACTAAACTTCATTAAAATTATTAAATTAGGATATTTTGATAAAACTTGGTAAATTGGTACTTGGCGGTTGGAAGGGGTATTTGCGGTTTAAAAGTTTTGAAAAGTGGACATGGCCTTGCCCCCTAATAGGTTTAATATAGATATTTCACAAACAACTAAAGCTATATCAACCAAACTTGCTGTAAATCCCTACGGCACCTCCTTAGATAGTGTGAAAATGGGTGAAATTGGATGATAACCATGCCGACTCCCCACATAACGGTTATATTGAAACTACTAAAAGTGCAACAATTCATTAAATAAATTTCACAGTCAAGACCGTACTTAAGAGCTTCATAGGAGCGGATATAGAAATTGGACAGAAGCCGATGTGATTTACGTGGGTACCTGCCGTTGACAGCTCGACTCCACGGTGTTCAAAAACACAACGGATCAATACAAAGCGTCGATTAGCGCCCCGTTAATAATAGCTTTCGCTAAAACCAACGGTACCGATCGGCCTACCTAAACCCTCTGCCTTTCTTTGGGTCGGGTACCCGGTTGCGATGCAACTCCACACTGAACTGTACCGCCCCAGACAGTTCTACCCCCATTCAGGTGTTAAACCACAGCCACCGCGATACTTCCCGAAGCGCCTACCGCAATGAGCAGGATGAAGCGACAAGCAACTCCACCGGGCCCCTGCTCCCCGTGGCACCAGATTATAGTCTCCGGTCAGACCTTGTAGCCTGAAGGCTACTACCAGTTGAGTTACCGATTCATCTCGACTGGTGGCATTTGTAGCTTGAACTACAATGCCGCTTTAAGTGCGTGCATAATACATTTAAAGTGATATAAACTCAGCTCAAGCTAAGTAATATAGCACTATTTCTGACATGGCTAAGCCTATAGATTGAGCAAAGTCTATTTCAAATGCAGTGCATTTTGTGGATTTTAGTCGCCTCGTACGACAGGCATGCCTACCGCGGGTTATTCTTATCCCCCGACCCGCAGGGGGATAAAAATTGGACAATGGGGTGGCACCGCCTACCCTTAGGTGAGATTTCATATCAAAACATTATCCTGATATTTTCATATTATTACGCCTATATATTACGCCTGCGTGAAATTCAGAATAAATCTTTGTCTGATAATATTTTGCCATTGTGTTAAAAATATGTAAAATCGGGTTGATACTTCCCCTAACGCTCATATACGTCCATCTGATACTTTCACTTTAAGGTAGATAAATCAATCATCAAGATATGCCATATCATGCGTAAAAATAGTTGAAATCGAATTATATTTTTTAAGCTACCGGATACCCAATAAAAGAACCTCGGTACCTCTTTCTGACTTTTTACCGAAAATATCAGTAAATCTGTAAGATATTGTAACGAAATTGGAGGATTATCTTTCCATGATAATAGTCTACTCTGGTATCAAAAATGGAGAAAATCGGGTAAGCACTTCCCCTAGCACCCATGTACCTAATATACGGGTTTTCAACCGCTGGGTAGACTTTATACCAT
Organism: Bactrocera minax; assembly: GCA_021498325.1. NCBI lineage: Eukaryota > Metazoa > Arthropoda > Insecta > Diptera > Tephritidae > Bactrocera > Bactrocera minax. The sequence goes on along the minus strand of JAKEEE010000019.1, from coordinate 733,487 downwards.
ATATTTCGGTCAATATGTAAGATATCTTAGCAAACTTAAGTGAACGTGTAATATTGGATATATCACAGTTTACTGCGGAAAATTCTAGCAGACTTTATGCCGAATATGTCGGTCACTGTGTGAGTCACCTTCACAAAATTGTGTGAAAACATGTTCCCTAATATACTTGAATAATGAAAAGAGTTAATGTGATCAGTGCAGGTCTTCCCTTATCCCAAAAATGCCCGATATAAGAATTCCCGACTTTCCATCTGACTTTAAACCGTTTTTGTTGGTCAATATGTGTGATATTTTAATGAAATTAAGTGGATATGTTTTCTTAAACAGAATGTGAGTTCGCGCTAAATGTGAAAGAAAACGGTCTAGATCATGGTGACGGTCTAAGCCGCTTATTCCTGATATAATGATTTCCTTTTCTTTGGTTAACTTTTTCCTTGTATCTAATATATTTATTAAACCACTTTGGCTTAGTTTATATCGCACATATCACTTTTGAGTTAATTAGGTAGATTTAGATAGATTCTAATATAAATATCTCTGACACGAAGCAAAATATGGTAAGGAAAGCATATGAGTCTATCTTGTAATATAATACCTGTAATATAAGTTAATAAGATACTAAATATGATTGTAATCCATTGACAATTTCTTTGAATAATGAATGTTGAATTCTTCCGCAACATTTTTTAATATAAAGTTATGCCAGCACCTGAAAACATTTCCCCGCCTCTGATCCTTGCACAGTGCGAGAGTATAAAATGTTCGGTTAGACGTGAACTTAGCCCTTCCTTACGTGTTCTATATTTGGTTGTTCTGTTTTTTTTTTTTTTTTTTTGGTGTTAATGTTAGCGGGATAAGTTTTACGATTTGACAGTTTGTTTGCTTTACGATTTATTTAGGAAAATATGGGGTAGTTTTCTGTGCTGCGCCACTGGTATCTACCTACGCACATGTGAGTAGAAAGGGGAGGCGCGAGTTAGCGTCCTTTAGCAGCAGAGACATGTTAGGACGCTACTGCGTAGATTGCTGGAGCAGAATGGATCTCAAGCTGAGCGGTCGCACATATCTCAAATGATTTTATCATTGATCATCATTGACAGCTCATATCTAGAAATACACCTCTGCAATTAACAAATGAAATTACTGCTCTTTCTGATATTTGTTCCACCCAACAATTACTATTTACTTAATATGGAATCGACGGTGTATTGTTATTATGCTGCAAAAAGCACCAAAATTGCCATCACTACCTCAGTTACTTCTAGACTGAAAGTGGTGCTAATGGCGCTGGGTCTGGTGATGTGGGTTTCGATCGAATGTGGGTTGTACAGCGTATTAGGCTGAAGCAATATTGCGTGCGATGGAAAGGAACTATGACTGCAGAAGCGCCAGTTAGTTGGTTTAGGGTATGTTTTGTGATACTTTGGCCGCAGTTACTGCCGTTGCCGCTCCCCCATCCTGTGTGAAAATATCGGTACGCATCTTAGTGGAAATTTTAATCGACACACATGAGTATCTGATCATGTAGCAGTGAAGTAGTGATTGTTTATAATAAATTAAATCGTCAATTCAGTGATTTGCGAAAAAAAAGAAACTCTTTTAATAAAAATGTTCTAAAATGTGTTTATTTGTTATAAAATTGTTAAATTATGGCACTGGGGGGAGAAGCGTATGAGGAAATAACATAGTTTCACAAATTGTATATCAATATGTTCTAGAACAATCATTTGAATACTATCTAAATTTCTTGTACGTAAACTGTATTATGTGTCCTCTTGAAAGTACGATCATTTTAAGTGGTGTGATCGTGCCTGGTGACTTACTATTGGCTGCCACTCTTCCAATGCTTAGTACCTGTTATGTTTAAAAAAAGTTTGAATGCAAGTGTGAACAGATTATATTCATTTTAAATATATAACTTTTAGTGTTGTTACAAACAACCGTTAGGTGAAAAATAATGTAAGGAACACAGTTGGGCTCATTAATATCCACATTGCTTCCGAAATACGAAAGTTCTTCAGAAATTTGCCTCCGAATTTATTATCGCTACCACCGGATCGTTGCAAATTAAAGCAGCGCCAATGAGCGCACTAAGAAATAAACGATCCAACGGACAAAATAACAAACGAATAGACCAATTCCGCCTCATCGCACTTCTCAAGATCTAGTGTATACACAAAGTATGTGATTATCATTAATGCCGCATACAATGCCATCAGCGTATGCGAATGATGTGGAACACATGGCCGGCGCATGAGGCAATCGGTCTTGCCCAAAAGCTTTTGGTTAAACGTCACTGCGGCATCTCACTCCCTTCACTCCATACCATCGGCCACTTTATATTGGCGATGTGCAAGTGTGTGTGGCCACCGATGTTTGTATATTGGCCGTGCGGGCATACGGGCATGCGGGCTTTTGTTTCTAAAAAAGTTCCTGTAAAGAACCCAACGCAGCAGGTTGTCTCCACTGTGCGCAATAACAACAATCGCGCACAATCAAGAGCATTGCTAGTGATCGGCATGGCGAAGCATTGGCGTCATTTCAGAAAAGAAACACCGCTCGCACTAACACTCCATAAGAGACGCAAACAGCCAGCCTCCGTCGTATGAGTTCCCCGCCCCTTCTGAGCGCTCAACAACTATTATCAGCAAGCGAGTGCTTTGATCATGCGGCTTGTACTGGAAAGTATATATGTTTTGCTGGTGTTCGTATTTTCTTTCACACGGAATTAGCTTTGTTTCTAAAAATGTCTTTCATTTTGACACTTTGATAGAAAAATGAATACATACCGCGATCGTTGTTCCAATATTTTTGCGAGAAATCAATGTCCCCTCCTATATTTTTTGAATGAATACCTTGGAGCAAATAACGATTGGGACGTTGGGAACACGATTGCTGTTGACTAAAGTCATTCGCGAGTTCTTCACAACTTATGTTATTGGAGAAGTTCATTGTGTTTCGATTACGCCAAAGTGCAGTCCAGTGGTCGCATAAACGACTATGTAATCTTGGTCACCGTTGCTGTGTGTAATATCCCACTTTATAATGTTATAAAAATTTTGTATTGCACTAAATTATTTTTATTGTCAAGCTGTGAATTCGGCGCTGATCGAAGGAACACTTCCAACGTTTGCAAATCATAGTATCGAGCAGTCAACAACTCGGCGGGAGTTTTCGTCGCAGTCGTAGTGTCCGCATGTGAACTCGAGTTCAAAAGAGAGCAATTGCGACCCTGGCATGGTGTGATTTTCACACGTTTTATGCCCGAGACATATTTCGGTAGAGAACATTGTGCAATGGTGCGTTTGCATGACCGATACTAAGGCCTGTTCTATAAATATCGCCTATGGCTGTAATGAATCGAGCGCCTGGGAGTACACTGAGCTTTTCAGTGCCGAAAAGTGGCATGCATATTGCGGCATTTGTTCACACCCCCGTTAAGTGCATTTGTATCATACTGTGAAATATGTCTTCACGCTTGTTGTAGTCAACAACAAAAAATGTCAATTGCGTAAATTAATAGCATCACAGTCGCTGTCTTTTACTTTGCGCTGCACTCGGAGACCGGTCTCTGCAGCCGAGATGAGATATGAAATAAGGAGCAAGGATCGAGAGGAGGCCGTCGAGAAATAGAAAGGCAATCAGTCGACGTGCGGCCATCCAACAAGGCACATAGAAGTCATACGAAGGCATAAACATGGTATATGTGTATGTACACATAAACACACACACATATACTACCACAAAGTGAATATTACAAAACAAAAAAGAGCTGAACATTATTGACTTTACAACAAGCATACCTGTAGTATCTTTCCGACTATAAAGAAAACTGAGACCTTCACGTATCACCTTTGGGTTTGTTGGTTCAATCCAATTACAAATCTAATTGACTGTAATTGATGTACTGTTTTTGTCATCTTTAATATGTGGAAAATTTCTACTCGTTTACAAATTGAATGCCAAATATTTACCGTGCTGCAATGTAGTAATCACCAAATATTTGACCATTTTCGGAGAAAGTTTGGAACGTTTAGAATTCTACTGGTTGCTCTTGTTTCTTTAATCGATTGCTGGCTTCTCCAACTTCATTATAAAGAATTTCTTTCATTTATAAAGAATATAAAAACTTCATTATAAAGGCCAAAGCGGCATTAACTTAGCGTTTTTTTTACTTTACCGCATTTAATTACCGTTTCACATCCGAGCTTAAACACTCCGTAAATTCAATACTGTATTTAAAAAATCTGGAGAACGCAGATCAGTTACACCAGTAACCAGTTGCAAGTTAAATAAACGAGAGTAATTGCAGCTGTAATGACAATAGCAATGGTAACATAACAACAACATAACTGCAGCTGCAATAGCAGCAGCAACTAAGCAACTAAGCAACTAAGTAAATAAGTGGCAGGGAACAAGTACATTGTGGAAGTCTTAGGCCTTGGCAGCGTGTTGGGTATCTATTTATTGTATGCACATATATACGTATGTATGCGTGTAGCAACTAAGCACAAATAAGTCGCTTTGATCTTGAGGAGTTAATGCGGATGAACTCAAAGAGTAATTTTGAAAGTGACTTGATTGATCGCATCAGTGGAGGAATGACAAGAAGTAATCACAATAAATAGTTTTCAATGATTTTGAGTTATGGGAACTTTTCGGACGGTACTCAAGTGAAATTAATGTTGAAATGCCATTAGGAGTGGGGCGTCGCTGGTGATTTGTTGTTGTTTATTGTTTGGTAGGATCGCTTCTCTGCCCATTTATTCTTTTGTGAATTTGAATCTGTGTGCTGCCCAGTCGTGTCGCGCAATTGCCTCTTATCTCTACATGCATGTGTATCTACACACATATGCACATATGGAGCTGCTGGCGCAGAATGAATTTTGTGTTATTTGTAATTGTTGAGGCAAAGCATTAAATGTAATGACAATATGTGGAGTTAAAGTGAGCGTCACAGCGCGCTGGCACGCAACAACAACCATTTTATCCACGCCCCCCTCCAGTCTGTACTTAGCACAGCACAGCATAGTTCGATTCGATTCCAGCCAAGTTAATTAAGGTAGAGTGAAATAGGCGTTAACCGAATGTGGCAACGCACAGCAAATGAAAGGAGACTACTAGGCTGAAAACGCATACGCACATACGCACATATACACCACTATAACTCGTCAAGTTCGTTGATCGAAATTTGGCTATGTGCGGCGCAGTTGCTGCTGTAAAGTCCCTGTTGTGGTGATGCTGGCTTGAATAGCACACATAATGACTGATGATTATTACAAATCAGTTTTTCGCTCTATGGGCAGTGATCAACCCAAAACTTTTCCAAATGCCCTTTAATCGCTTAGGTATGAAATTTTTAATCATGTGAAATAAACTGGTGAATGAGTTGGCCGCCTTTCGACTTTCAAATTTCTTTACTCTGCACTCCATATGTGAGTGGCCCTGTCTGTGTTTAGCTAGATTTTCGTCAATACCAATTATATATATGTATTTGTATATTAACACTCATGTGCTTATAACTTATAATAGAAGAACCACAAAAACATAAACGCGATAAATGGCCTTTACCTCAAATTTCCTGGGAAACTTCTATGCCCATTGACAAATACGTCTTCCGCGCTTCTATCTGATTGATGCAATAATTTGCCTGCAGTGGTTTATGCCTAATTATTGCATATAAATTTCCATTTACTATTGTAAAAATTCGAAAGCCATAATTAATCAATTTACAGCAAGTAAATATATGAAATAAGAGGAGAAATCAAACAAAATTGACCGAAAGCTTGAATACTCTTTGTCAGTCCTATCTATGATATAATTGCTACAGTTACTTATAATTACTGCGTAGAGGCACTGCACTGCATTTGCTTCTGCATCGAAATGCTCATCGTGATTGTACCAAGCGTAAGGGATGACGACTCTTTATTGTTTTGTCACTCCGCTTATCGGCGACATGGAATCTTAATAGCGACATGACACACAACATTGCTGCGATGACACAATAGTGACAAATTATTGACAAAATACTTTAGTAGGCGCCTCTGACACGCTTCATGATAAAATCCGACAAACGCGCCACTCATCTTCAAACAATTGCTCTTTGCGCTTCCAACATCTTCGTCGTACGTCCATTCCCCTTTTTTATCTTCCGAATCAATTCCCGTAACAACATCGGTGAACAGGTCAGAAGATGTGTCGGAAATCGTTTAGAAAATTACTACCTGAGACTTTCGACCAAAATTGTGTTCGAGAATGTCGAATCATCAACCGACTGTAGTGCTGTTGTTAACACAAATCTTGTATAGCATTGAAGTCCTCATTGTGTGCACACACAGGTGAGAGTCAAAAAGAAAAAAACATTGACATTGCAAGGTAGTTGCGGGTTTTCTCGATCTCAGCATTTTAAGTGGTGTTTGTGTTCAATGGAGTCATCCACATAATGCAACGAACACTTGTACGTGCCTTTATGCTCCACTTTTAGACGGTATGGATGGCAGAGAATCACCTATATTCAAGTGCATTGGACTATGATTAATGTTTCGATAATTTACATGTGATTGACAGAAACGAAGCAGATCCTAACGATTAGAAATAGGCAGATGACCAATGGAGTACACACCATCTTCTATTTGCCGGAGTGTCTTCACACTCATTACATACGCATCATATTTACATACATACATTTGTGTATAGTATATGCATACATGCATAAATATATCATATATGTATATGTAAGTCTACATATATGTATATACATATATACTTATAAGTATATAAGTATATATATATATATATATATGTATCATAGGACATGTACATATAATATCATACTTAACGCAGAAGATAGAGCAAATCAAAAGCTGAACCGGATATGTAAGATAAATTGTAAATCTCTTTCAAAAGTTCAATAAGGAAAGGCTAAGCTCGGGTGTCACCGAACATTTTATACTCTCAAAAATTTCAAAAATTAAAGCCGGGGGCATGTTTTCAGATGTTGACCAAACTTTGTATAACAAGTAAGGTAGGCTAAGTTCGGGTGTAACCGAACACACTGTAACTTATATTACAGGATAGACTCATATACTTTCATTGCCATATTTTGCTTCGTGTCAGAGATATTTATATTAAAATCTACCTAATTAACTCAAAAGTGATATGTGCGATATAAACTAAACCAAAGTGATTTAATAAATATATTCGATACAAGGAAAAAGTCAACCAGAGAAAAGGAAATCATTATATTAGGAATAAGCGGCTTAGACCATCACCATGATCTAGACCGTTTTCTTTCATATTTAGCGCGAAATCACATTCTGTTTAAGAAAACATATCCACTTAATTTCATTAAAATATCACACATATTGACCAATATAAACGGTTTAAAGTCAGATGGAAAGTCGGGAATTCTTATATCGGGAATTTTTGGGATAGAGGAAGATTTGCGATCTGATAACGAAAGTTATTATTTCCGGCATTATTTTTGCTAAGATATCTTACATATTGACCGAAATATATGGTATAAAGTCTACCCGGATGTTGAAAATCCTTATATTAGGAACACGGAAACTAGGGGAAGTGCCCGATTTTACCGTACCCGCTTACCCGATTTTTACCATTTTAAGCACATGGACACACTGTTATCAGAAAGAAACGCTCTTTGAATTCCAAAGAGATAACTCATATATTGACCGTTATATATGGTATAAAGTCTACCGGGGGTCGAAAATCCTTATATTAATTGTATTGGGACTAAGGGAAGTATTTACCCCATTTTTCCCATTTTTGATACAAGAACCCATTATTATCCTGGAAAGATAATCGTCGAATTTCATTATGATATTTAACACATTTACCTATATTTTCAGTATAAGGTCAGCCATAGGTACTGTGGTCTTTATATTGAGTATATTGGGGCTTGAAAAGCATTTACCGATTTCGACCATGTTTACACATGGGATGGCATATCTGGAAGACACTATTTGTATAAAGTTTCATTCTAATATCTTCATTGCTGTTTGATTTATATACTTTAAAGTAAAAGAATCAGATTAAATTTAAACTTGTGTTATATGAGGGGTAGGCATTGTTGTTATTCAATTTCATTTTATTTTCATTTATCCACAATTCAATACCACATTTTCCGTAAGCTTTAAGGTTTCTTTAGTTAGTTAACGCACTTTCTGTAGTTTTCAACAAAACCTTTGAATGGGAGATGGCGTGGTCATTATCCGATTTCACTTATTTTCCCAGTATATGAGAACATTCTAGAAAAACTTGCTTTGAGTAAGTTTGGATGATATAGCTTAAACGGCTTGTGAGACATGTACATTAAACCTATTGGGGGCAGGGCCATACCCACTTTTTGGAAGTTTTCAACCCGCTTATGCCCCGCCTTATTAGGACCAAGTTGTACCAATTAGGACCAATTAGTGTACCAAGTTTTATCAAGATATCTTAATTTCTACTCAAGTTATCGGTTGCACGGACGGACGAAGGACGGACGGACAACCGTTATGTCAACACAAGTATTATACTCTGTTGCAACATGTTGCGAGAGTATACAAGTTTTTGGAAAAAACGAACCTTACGTTTATTTTTTTAGATCCAAAGCTGTGATACACTCACCCCTGACCGAAAGCTCGCAATCTGTGGCAACAACATAGGATAGATCTCCGAACTGGAGTCTGTTGGGTGGGAAGTTTGTGCGATTGCAATTATCGGGTTTAAAAATATATTATTATTAATATAAGTATTTCCTCCTTATTTCTGTTGCCAGGATCATTAATAACATCGTATCCAAAACTCGGGGTCAACTATCAAATGCGTAGTGTTCCACTATGCACTATAGTGGTTCCGATGTGTGAGAAGTGAAACCGGGACTCTCTTTGCATATTGTATGGATTAATAAGTGAATAAGATATGTTAATTTTGTAGTTCATTCAAGGGAAAATTCTGTCACTTGTTTAAACATTTTTGACTCTTTGCGAATGTATATTTATTTATATTTTCATATATATGTGAAGACAAAAGATCGTAGTCAGTATTAAATTTCAACACTATTTGACTTATTCGTCAAGAACAGTGCTGCATCAAAGTCATTCATTCATCTGTTCTCCCATGCTTAAGTAAAACAAAGTCAAATATAATATTAACGAAATCCAGTACGGAAATGGACTTGACCAGAGCTGGCTCAGCTCTTGTGTGCCAAGTCCGTTACTATTAATTATAGCGGTGTCTTATGAAATAATGACTGATCTCCTGAATACCTTTCCTATTACTGCGAACAGGTACGAACAATTATAAAACGAATACTAATCAAATACTGGATGTTTTTATGCTGCCATCAGCTGGTACGAATTCGGTGAGATACCCTAGTTCTAAACCAAAAATTTGTGGGACTAGTATCCATTTAGCCACAAAGTAATGAGCATGTTTTACATAAATATATGCACTTACATATATATAATATATATCGTATAATACATTGTGGTCGGCTTTTTCTTCTGGTCAATCCGAGTGTCGTGTGTCGGTGGCGCACTCGATTCATGCGTCGAGCTTTTGCGCTGCTGATCAGTCCGATTGCATGACTGCTTCATAGGCGTCCATAAGTGCCTATTCAACGTCCCGTCTGTCAGCGGCGGATGAACGTGTCGCCATCAGCGTTCAGCTTTATATTTCCACAAAATAAGGAAGAGAAAAGGGAAAAGAAACAAAGAGGAAAGTGCATTGAAGGCTGTAGTCTCAATGCTGAGGGCACTGTGGTTTTAATATAGACTACATTTTGCGGCATGAGGCTTCTCGACCAGCACGATGTAACGCACGTTTTCGCGAAATTCGATGCTGCTACTCCTCGACGGCGGTGCAGAAGTCTGCACAGCTGCGTTTCCTGTTGCTGCTGTTGGAACGGTTACGGCGGAATTATGCACAAGTGTCGGATAAACTCTTCCTCGTAATGTTCGCTTAACAAGAGCATCTTAGAACGTGCCCATATATATAAAGCTGCACTATGCTTCTAAGGCGCTCCTGGATGCTCTACTGAGCGAAGCTTCTGTTGTCATACGTTGCGAAATATAAATTCGTTCGCAGTGATTATCTTTAGACTTTTCGTAGATCCAAGAGGAAAGATAGATCCAAAGGAAGAGGAAAAATGGTACCTTTACTAGCCACATATAACTAGACAAAAGATAGTACAGATATGTATGTAAATATATGCGACGCACTGCAAAGCAAAAATGGTAAAATTGATCTCAATTAAAAGCAAATTAACCTTTGTACTACCTTCTTATCAATATCACCGGAATAATCAGCGAATTTTCATATAGCTTTTGGGTTCGAGCACATTACCACTCGATTGAGTTACAAATCAAAGGGAAATCATTACTCGAAGGCGAAAGGGCGTTTATTTACGAGGAAAGTTCCTATGTAAAATCGTCTTTAGAATAAAAGTTATCAACAATGTTGGTTCAAAAGCTCTATAATTACTATATCGGCGTAGAGTCTGCAATCTTCGAAATCAAATGCGATATTTCATAATTCATAAAAATCATATTTCATAAAAATTACTTAAAATTGGTTACACCCTTCGAGTTTGTAACCCAACATTGCGCTGCAAATGCTCACTTACACAGAAATATATGTAAACTAGTAAGTATACATGCACATACATTTGATTGCTTCGACCGCACCAGGGACATCACACCCTGAAAGTATGTCATCACATAAATTTCACTTTGACTTTTAGCCGCGACCGCCTACCAAATTCGTTTGGACGACTAACCGCCAATTAACGCAATGTGGACATTTAAACTGTAATGGGAAATGGTATGGGCCCAAAAAGCAGCTTGGCTTTGAAGTACTTGGTTTATGCACAGCTGCTGGGCGTTTCCGATTAACGTATAAAAAAATTCTTAGATTCTTAGTGCTATGAAAATGTGTACAGCCCTGTATAGCAAAACGAAGATGTAGTTCCGAAAAAAAGATCGATAATTGCAGGCAAAAGAAAGGATACGAATAGAAGGCGGTGAGAAAATCTATGTTTGATTTATACTAGAAATAAATTAAATTGTGCAACGAAAAGTAAAAGATGAAATACGAATTTAAATTTTTAGACTGTAAATCTATTCTTTTTGCATCAAGTGGAAGATTTTTTAGCATAGTTAGAATTATCCGATTTGGGTCAAATATACATCGTTTTGTTCGACAACTCGTTGCCATTTTGATTCGTAATTCCAATTTCGTAATGCCGCTCTCATAGAAACCCTCGCCCCTACTGCCCTAAAACTGGGACAGCCGATTTTCTCAAGCTTGTCTTGAGGCGAATTTTTCACCACCAATATCATTTGCTATAGACAGGAGCATACAGTAACCACTTGGTGCCAGGTACGGAATATCGGTTGGATGCAAAAAAAACTCCCTACCAAGCTCCCAGAGCTTCCCGCGAATTACTATCGAAGTGTGTGGTCCAGCGTTATCCTACTGGGTATACAATCCCACTCCTATTGGCCAAAGATGGTCGCTTCTGGGCGATTGATCCCTTCAGACGGTCCAATTTGTTGACAGTTTAATCAAAAACACATAGCAAAACCTTCCTAACGGTCAATCCTGGCTTGGCCACTGTTTGCGCAGGCACACCGCGGTTCGATCACGACCGTTTTCGTTTGACGTTGTCGTAAGTGAGCTGCTTTTCTTCACCAGTAATCATACGTTTCAGAATTTAGTTCGATTTTGTTGCGATTCAGTAGCGATTCAAAGATGGAAATTGGGTCCATAATGTGTTTCGCGTTAACTCCATTATCCAGCCTTATTTAAATGTTTCCAAACTGTTTTGCGCGCAATGTTTAATTCCTGGGCAATCGCAACAGTTCTTACATGACGGTCAGACTCGACGATTTCCATTATTTTATCGGTATTTTCGACAATTGGGCTTCCAAAGCGTGACGCGTTTTTGACATCAAAATTACCAGAACGGAATCGACGAAGCCAAAATTGTTCGTAATTGGCTGTGACAGTATCAGAACCATAAACTATATTCACACTTTCAACCACGTGGCTTGTGTTTTCGTCTTTATCGAAGAAAAACTGTGAAAATGTGTGTCCATCTTTGAGGCGTACTCAAACAATACTGAGTCAAGACATCACAAAACTGTAAGAGAAGTTTTTTTAGGTACCATTGGACTTTTGGTCTTATCGCATTTGCATTTATACAACCCAAAATACAGAAAAATATATGTAAAAATAATGGAATTCTTTTTGCTATTTATTTATTCTGTTTTTATTTCTTTATCACATCAGCTTCAGAGCGATTACGTACACCTTTTAGGAGTTCTACAATAAGAGAGGATTAGAAATATTTAGAAAACTTTAAATGTAACATTAATATGAATATCTAAAGCAGCGTCATTATCCGAAAGCCTGAAATTTGTTATGCATCTGAGCACAACACTCGATTTCAATAAAACCTCTTTTCTTACCTGGAAGTGAAAGAGTAAAATTTCAGAAGCATTTAGCAGACAATTCTGGTCTTGAAAAAAAAACCAGAAAGCTAAAACTGGTCAAAATCATTTTGTGGCAAAAAATGCTAAAATTATAGAGGCACTAATGCAAATTTCTATATAACATTTCCCGATGAATAGTGTATTTCAGGGTAAAATTAGAAAAATTAAATCTAAATCGAGTAAGCTTTTAAAAGTATTTTCTCCAAGCGTGTTCCTTATATTCCCGAAACTGGGCCGAAAAACAAATGCAGAATTTACGATGTCGTATTTGTGTAAATTCAATTCTACTAATACTCTACTTTTGAAACTTAATTACTTAAAAAAAGCTGACACGGCAAAGAAAAAGAAAAAATCAAAACTAAACTATGCTTTAGTCAACCAAACGGTGATTTAGCGGTAAAAAAAACACTTTGTTAGTCAAAGATAAAGTGTCGACACTGGTTACTGTAAAATTTATGGAACAACCTTTAGTGAACGTCTTAAGTATATAAACTCAAATTAATTTAATTTTATAGAAAATATATTATTTTGCTTTTATAATCCTTGCTTCGTGAAAGTCAGTCTTGGTTGGAAGTAAAACTATTTCACTTTTTATAGCTCCAGTATCACTGTACAGCGACTTGTTTTGTTTATAAGACCACCATTTATATACGCAATAATCTGCACACATATGATTATCAAAGGAAAGTTTATGACAATTAACTAACACAAGTATGGACCTATAAAAACTGTGAAGAGAAATTAAGAATGAAGGAATGTACAGGTAATGGAAGATACAGTAAGGCCACATCTGTTCAACGATCAGAGAAAAAGTAGAAATCCTAATTTAATAATCCTCCACAAATAACGAACAGCACTTAACCCCACCATATGTTGTCCACTCGTAGGATAGTCTATTGGTCAGTGCGAGCATCGCAATATTGACTGACCCTGACCACATGTGCACACATGCAGCGCTCACTTTCAGTCGCTACGGTACGCATATGTAGCACAAAATTCCGTAAAAACGCTTCGCCGTGTGACAGGCGTTACCAATTTTCAAATATTTAATTACCTTAATTATCGTGTTTTACGGACAAAACATCGAATGACTAAACATCGAATTAGGTCTAATGACAACACTCCAGTACATACAGCGAGCGTCCGGGAGAGTGATGTGGCCGCAATTGCGTGTGGGCATAAATCGATAATAGTGGTGCCTGCAATCGTGTCGGCAGCTACTTAACAATTGCAGTCAAGCAAGTCAACCGTGCGCCATTACTAACCGCGGGATCTAAGCAAGTTTACTGGTGGTAACTGCGGGTCTGTAGCGGCAGTGAAAAATGTTTCTGCATCTGTTGGAGAATTTAGAATTAGGAAAGAGATGAAAACTGCACAGTTGCACACATGCCAGTCGGAAAGTACTTCGTCGGTGTCCACGCCAACGCACCGCACTAGAACCGAGCAGCTTCGTAGGGGTGTAGTCTCGCTATTGTTTGTGGCCATCGATTGGCGTCGGCGACCTCCACATGACCCTTGTCATCAATTTGTTTGCCTACTGCGGCGGCACTTTTGGATTACCTGGTGTTGTTTTTGGTGTCTTCCATCGCTTTCGGACAATTATTTAGCGAACTGCCTGGCGAAGTTTACGCTTTCGCATTCGCTTTTTCTATCGGTGGCTGCTCAGGAGCCACTGCCGAACACCATCAAGAACTGCAAATACAACAGCAGCAACAACTAAAGGCTGCAGCAGCAGTTCAAATTCCCTGATCTTTGACTTAGAATTTTTATTTTCCGATTTTTTTCTGATTAGTTTGTTCGCGAATGGAATAATAATGTTGTTGGGTGAAGATCTCTAAATGAGTGGATGTATCAATGACAATGCAACAATACTACGAACATTTAAATAGTAGCGAATACATCATTTAGGTATATATGTATATGTTGAAGGTAAGCCCATTGTTTGAGCAATATTCACATTTGAATGAAGTACTGAGAGTATAACTGTTAGATAATCACAGTTAAAATGCAAATATGTAGGGGTTCTATTTTCGAGAGTTTCGTCTTATTGGTTATGAAACAGTCACAAATTTTCTCGAATATGTTCGTACTCTTGCCGACTTTATTTTACTGTGTTAGCTTTGTCTTGTTTTTCCGGTGCATACGTACTTATACGTTTTTGTGGTTTCGGCCAAGACAATAAGTACAGAATATTGGCGCCTGTGAAACATTAATGCTTTTGTGCTTTTGTGTCATCGTTGTTTCTCTTCTGTCCTCTTTTCCAGATGCTCACCCACTTTTTTACAAGTCATGTCTATCGGCAGCAGCCGATTATTGATGAAATTACATTTCTTATTTGCTCCACCGTTAGTAGTGGTGTATTTGTTGGCCGTAATTTGGTGGAGTGTCAATTAATTTGTTTGTGTCCGAACAGGCGAAGCTCTCACATGGGGTAAGGTTGAAAGTTAATACAATGTAATACGACAATAAATATTTTACTATGAAAACTATCAATTTGAATCTTGAAAGTACAAGGGCGATCGGATAAATACCTAGCTTCACCGGCTGATGGTGCCACTATCGCAAGCGTTACTGTAAAATTTAAGTCTAATCGGGGTCGTAATCTTGTTTTGACCTTGGAAATGGAAATAGGTTGCAGATTGGAATGCAAAAATGGGAAAATTGGAATACCGGTGGGAGAATCGACTTTTGATTTTGGAAGGGAAATAACAAAGTCAAACCAAAAAGTTAAACCAAAAGTTAGTTGAAATGTGTATGTACTATTACACACCAGAGATTAAGTAACAGAATAAGGCCAAAACTGTCCCATCGGACGGAAAGGAGATGTCCTTAGAATAAATAATCTATTTGGATTTATAAAATTTAAAAGGGTGAAAACGAAATCAGACTGCGCATCGACACCACCTTGGTTGAATGCGTTTGGAATTGAGCTTTCTTTAAATGATTTTTATGTTTTTTTATTCCGAGGTTTTATTGGACTTATTTTTTCTCATTATACATTTACTTGTTGGTGACTAAGACTTTTCTCAACCCCGTTTTCTTCATTAATTCCATATTATAAAAAGATGGCATGGTATCATCTCCTCTAGAAATATACTACTAACAACTAAGGAAGGGCTAAGTTCGGGCGTAACCGAACACACTCTCGCAATATGAAAGGATCAAAGGCGGGGAAATACTTTCAGGTGCTGGCAAAGCTTTGTATTACTTTATATTAAATGTTGTTTAAGAATTCAACATTTATTATTCTACGAAACTGTGAATGGATTCCAATCATATTTTGTATCTTATTAACTTATAGTAGAGGTCATAGACTCACGTACCTTCATTACTACATGTTGCTTCGTGTCCAAGATATTTAAATTAAAATCTACCAAATTAACATAAATGAGATACGTGCGATCACCAAAGTCCAGCAAAGTGGTTTAATGAACATATTAGATATATGAGGAAATAGTCAACCAGAGAAACGGAAATTATTATATTAGAAATAAGGATTTTAGACCACGGTCTAGACCAATTTCATCATTCATATTTAGCTCTAAACCGCGTCACGTTTAAGAAAACATATCCATTAATTTCATTAAACTTTTTTACTTATTGACCAACATAAAAGTTTTATAGTCAGCTGGAAAGCCGGGAATCATTATATTGAGCATATTTGGGCTAGGGGAAGGTCTGAACTGATTGCATTAACTTTTGCCATTACTTAACCACACTAGAGAACATGCCTCCACGGATTTTTGTGAAGATAACTCGCACCTGATCTACATATTCGGCTTAGAGTCAGCTGGAATAACGAAAATCATTATATACAGTATATTTGAGCTGAGCTAATTCGCAGATCCATTTTGCACATTTTCGGGGTTAAACTGTGGTATATCCCTTACTAAACGTTCACTCATTTTTGCTAAGATATCTTACATGTTGAGCGATTTATACCCTATAAAGCCAACCGGAAGTTTGAAATTCTTATATTGGGACTAGGGAAAGTGTTCACCATATTTTAACCACTTTATGCACACAAACACACTGTTATCAGGTCTCTTTCTGAATTTCACAGGGATAACTCATATATATATTGACGAAAATAGGAAGGTTGAAAATTTTTATATTAGCTATAGGGGGGGACAAAGGAACATTATTATCATGAAAGGGTACTCCCTAAATTTTAATAAGATATCTCACGGATTAACCGATAGTTTCGGCAAAAAGTCAGAAGTAGACACTTAGGTGACTTAGGTCCTTATATTAGATGGCAAGTAGAGGCAAGGTGGGCAAGAGGGGTTTGAAAAATTATATGCTGTTTTTGACAACAGTTACGCATGAGATGGCTTATCTTAAAGGTCTTATTGGTATAAAGTTTTATTCCAATATCTGAATTGGTGCTGCCCATCCATCACCTCACACCACATTTTACACAGATTCCTAGCAGCTCTTCCGTAGCATTATCATTGTAAGATTTAATGTTTCTGACGTGTTTCTTCAGCGAGTTAACGCACTTTTAGTAGTTTTCAGTATAACCAATGTAAGGGAGATGTGTGTGGTTATTATACGATTTTACTCATTCCCACTTTATAAGGAAGTAGTAGAAAGACCTGTTTTGCTGTAAATTTGATTGATATAATTTTAGTGGTTTGTGAGATATGTACATTAAGCCTATTAGGGGGAGGAGCCATACCTACATTTCAGATATTTTCAACTCGCATATGCCCCTCCTTACTGCGAATCCTTTTACCAAATTTAAGTTGTATATCGTAATTGGGAGCTCAGTTTAACCCCTTTAGAGAAGGAGAGGACGCCCATCTGCAATACCAGCCTCCTCTGAGTGCCAGAGAACATATGTACCAAGTTTTATTAAAATATCTTAATTTGTACTCAACCTTTCATTTGCACTTGCAGACATTCCCTCGGAATTCAACTCGTCTCGTCATTCTGATCATTTATATATTGATAACTTTATATCTATCTTGATTAGTTTTAGGTGTTACAAACAACCGTTAGGTGAACAAAACTAATTAATATACTCTGTTGCAATTCAACATTGCAACATTTATGGAAATGGCATCAAAATATGAAAAGTATGCAATTTTGAGATAAACGAGATAAATTAACTGCCTGTGCAACAAACAGTATATCCTCCATTGCTAGGCGTTGTAAGCTGATTCACCATTACTTTCAGCATTGCCCAAAGACTTCTGCGGGGACAGGCCATTTGCGTACACATAAAAACATTTTGTCAAATGTGTCAAAATGTGGGCAAGATATTCAATTCTGCTTCGAAGATGCATCAGAAAATGCGGCGATTCACACCGGTCGGTTCTAGCGGATGCTGTGAAGCGAGAACTAACAGGGCTAAAAGGAAGCAGATTGAATGAAATGCGGGAAGGCGGATGCCTTGATAATGTTCGTGCACATACAATTTTAGTTGATCGGTCAATTGGTCAACAGAATAAGTGGTCGGGGTGCGGATATAATGAAAATGCAGCTTGCCACTCTCGACTAATGGAATTGGTGTTAGCGACATTGAAGGTAAAGGTGATCGGTGCCACAGTTGCTGTTGTTGCGGCCGCACGGAAGATGGCCACAAGGCTTGAACGCTTGGCGGCAGCTGTGTGTGAATGAGGGCTGCGCGCTATATGGCGGCGTTTTTAATAATTTTGTAACTCAAAGTACACCGCCGCATTTCTACAAGGCTAAATGTTCCCCTAAATATACATTATTCACATACACTATTCATTAATACGTACTAAGGGTGTTCTAACCCATGAATGAAAGTTGAAAGATATGCTTCCGTTGAACATCGAAGAACATGTTTTGTTGGAAACTTTGTCGTGTTTGAAACCATTAAAAATCTTAATTAAAAAAAAAAAATAAAAAATACGCTCAAAAATGCTTCCCTGTCAATAAATTTAATTTTGTTAACTATAATAGTATTATCCATATACAATTTATTTGAGATTTTATTGACCGGACCTACCTTAAAAAAGATGTATTAAGGGATTCTAAATCAAATTTAAAGAAGATTGGATCCAACACAAAATAATACTGTATTCATACCAGATAATACGTAGAAAAAGGGAATATAACAAATGCGGAAATAAATTAAAATATTATAATTTAATTAGAAAACTCCCTGATATACTGCAAATTATTTTGAAATAAAGATCAATGAAATGAATCAATGAAATTAAAATCAAGACTTCATAATTAATACACCTATCGTATTTTTATTCGTATGTTGTTTCGTCTTCTATCAAGTGTTATTTCAGTCTACATTTTTATAGAACGTCTTTCGTATGAAAAGAAAATTATAACTAACACAGTAAAAACAGTTATGGACAGCATTAAAATATGAATGTGTAATAAAAGGGAGATCCCTAATATAACATAAGATACATACATACATACGTACGTGTAAACAACATTTCCAATTTTGTTTCCATTCGTCGTTAGCGTAACCGTTTTTTGGATTTTGTGTAAAAGTTGTTTAAATCCATTGGAAGTCTTTTGTATTTGCCACGTTTTCGTCGTTGTTGCTGTTATATTAGCAGCGACATAGTCAGCTATTGCTATTAGTCGTTGTTATTTTTGTTTTTATTATGTTTTTGATTGTTGGCTATAATAATGATCCAGCAAAAATCCAATAACGATCAACAACAGCGACGGAAATGTCAGAGCGACCGCTCACACACATATGGTTGTATGTACAAGAATATACGAGGTGTGTTCAAAAAATAACGGAAATGTTCTTTAACTTTAATGGCATAGTGCATTATGAATTCTGGCCTCAAGGTCGAATGGTCAATAAGGAGTACTACCTACAAGTTCAACGCCGTTCGCGTGAAGCAATCCGAAAAAAACGCCCGCATTTGTGGAAAAACAATTCATGGCTTTTGCTCACTTTTGGCCAAAGCAATACTGTAACAATGCTCCAGTTTCCATATTCACCAGACATAGCTCAGTGTTACTTTTTCCTATTTCCAAAAATAAAGAAAACCTTAACCTTAAGAAAACGACGACCCTGTTTTACAAGTATAGATAATATTGAAAGCGCATCGCTGAAAGAGCTAAAGGCTGTCCCAAAAATCGAGTTTGAGAAGTGCTTCGACGATTGGAAGTAGCGCTGGCATAAGTGCATAATATCGAATGGAGACTATTTTGAAGGCAACAAACATTAATTTGGACGAATGAATAATTTTTTTATTCAAAAAATGAAAATTCCCGTTATTTTCTGAACACACCTTGTGTATGTTGGCTCTGGCGACGAACGACGACGACAAAACACGCACTTAGTGCGGACAAATGATGGACAGAAGGTTGACCGCGCTATCGCTCTCTGGTGGATTTCAATTTTTTTGTCGTCCATTTTGATCGCCGATCGCTGATCGCCTTGTCGCTGGTGTTGTGTATGCGGCAGAGAATACCTGGTGGCAGACGCCTCAAAATATGAAGCGGCGCGCAAGTAAACTTTGTCGTTGGGCGTAAGGACGCGCGGCGGGAACTCTGTTTCGCATGATGAAATTGGATTGAGATTGGAAAACGTCGTACACAATGGGACGGCTGATCTTGCCTTGTCTTCTTTCGTCTCGCTGTGAAGCGGCTTGCTGTAGTTATGATAACATGGCTGGTAGTTGATGGCTCTTGTAGTTATGATATTTCGCTGATGGATTTGTTGTTGCCACAACAACAACAAATTGTAGAAAATCACAATAAAGCTGTGTGATCATTGTTTGCGGCTGTTGGCCGTTGTTGATTATCGTGACGAAGATGACGCGTCAAGACTTGTGACCGCAGCGTTGTGTAGTGTAAGAGCGTTGGACGGTGGCGGCATGGGAGCTATGTTCCGCTTATTGTCTTATTATTATTGATGGGCAGCAGACGTCATGTGATGCGAGTCGAGTGTTGCAATTATGGCTCCCCGAACGCATTGGCATTTTGTACAATTTTCTTCGTTTCAAACTTCGCTGCCTAGGGGCAGCTCTGCCAAGCTGCAGCAAGGGGCAAATTAGTCTGAACTCATAATTAGAAATGTTGCACAGAAAACTGTCGCCCAGCTGGTCATATATACCGCTGTCTGCTTAGCTCTGTTAAACTGTTAAATTCAAAAGGAAACCGTATACAAAGTTTCACATTTAGCAATTTCCATTTCCTCTTCACTTGCCGAGATTGTCTTCAACTCGTCACTTAAATTTCTGGCTCCGAAGTCATTCGTATGGTAAAAACTTATCTAAGGTAACAAGTGTATTTTTAGTAACTTAAAGCTCGAAATGCGAGCGCATATAATTAAGGTACTCATCCTTGTGTGCACCTGTTGGTATCGACATTAAATGCCCTACTCTGCCACACTAACATCCCATCACTATTTAGAATAACAAAATAGCAGCGGAACGCGACACTTGAGTAACCACCTCGATTGTCACGGTCGCCGCGACCGCGACCGCACACTTTTTGCATGTTAATGAAATTGTCGCTATATTTCATATGCTAATTATACAACAACAAGTCAACACCACAAAAAAATCGCTTTAAGGCCGGAATAAAACAATGGAAAGAAAATGAATAGTCGGAAAAAATGTCTCAACGGTAAGAAGCGGCAACAACCCAAAGTTGATTGCAACTCAAGCGAAACGGTCTGCCAGCAACGGCTGGTAGACAGTTAATATGAACTAGTGGCGTTTTTTGTGCTGCCAGTCGAGAGGGAATGTCCGATCTTCGTTACCATTGTTGTATGTCTTATTAATGAACCGCTTCTTTTACAAGAGAGGACAATTTATGACAATCTTCACACTTACCCAAGTACTGTTCCGCTTCCAACATCTACCACTATCTCTGTATGTGCTTTATGAAAGAGTTCACATCTGTAGACGGTAACAGTGTGGTTCCGTATGATGATAAAAATTGTGAATTTTCCGCTCGTTACTTTCAGTTAGTGGACTCTAGAATTTGAATTTACTGCCGCATAACAAAAAGAAAGGAGTTTCATTGACGACCCCCGAAACTTACTGCTCGCCGATATTTATATGGGGTGTGTTGATAAAGTTTTATTGGATTAGTGCATATGATGTAACTTTAAGAAACATTCAAATATTAATGAACTGTTTTACATAATAATAGAACATTTTTCTATTCAAATATGATCGATAAAAAATGTTGCAAACATTTCATCACTTGCAACGATATCGTAGCGTCGTTTGTGCAAGTAAACTCCCTCATTCTTTTCTTTGAAAGAGACAATCTGTCATATTTTCTTTGGCATTCGCACAGGTGCTCAACGAAGCAAGGCAGTAGCCGATGGTACAAAATGAAACACTTTGGTCGATTGAAGACCAAATACCCGACCATCAGTTCGGCGTGAAAGCGTCAAATTAAACGGCCAACGACCACTGGCCGCCGAGTGTGGCTCAAAAAACTGTGGAGTCGGAGGCTTTCTCTGCAACATCGCACCAAAACAGGTACCATAAGTCCACACTATTCATTTAACTGCCTTATGAGTATTCTCGCAAGTAAGCGCCAGTAACTGTTCATGAGTTTGTTGTACGTCAACTCACATTCGCAATAGTTTTGGAGTATTCGCGTGTGGTGGCGTATGGCATCGAAAAAGAAGTCTTTAAACTTCAGCTGTCGTGTGCACCGAAGCGAATTGCGTTCAAGTTTTCATGCTGCAGAGATGGAATGGACGTCCCCATCACCCTAATCACACCAGTAACGTTACGTCGTCATTGGATTCACCGATTTACCGCCGCAGTTCCCTCGCGCGTGCGTGTTTGCCGTTTTGAAGTGGCTTGTCTCGCTTTCATGATTGCTTGACAATGTGGAAAATCAATGCGTGGAGATGTGGGACAAGCCCAGTAGACGGCCCCAACGTGAAGCCAGCTGCGGCGGACTGCCGTACAACCGATTTTCCATGCATGTGCTGCATAATGCTCACCGAAATACACACACACAGAGTTGTAGGTGTCCATAGGTGGAAAGTGATTCGAAGTGATGCGTTCACTGACACCCCCGCTGGCGACGTCGCCGCTGTCACTGTTGCCGTGACGCGCAGAGTGATCCGTACATTTTCACAACCACTTGATTTTCTAAAGTGTGCTATTCATTTAGAGGCAAGTCTGTTTGCGGTTGTAGTTGATAAGTCGGTCTGCCGCGTTTCTAGAACTAAACAGATATTTCCCACTTAAGGTGATTTTCTAGTTACTGGGTTCTTATACTTCTGGCATCTTTCAATTGAAAATTATCAACTTATTTATATTCCCGTAAAGTTCCTTGGCATATGCTTGTACAGACATAGACAAAAATACACACCTTGGGATCACGGACGTTAACGATGAAAGTCAAAAATGCCAATACCCACCATTCGGTAAAAGCTAGGCCTAACACGTGGAGATTGAGGTAAGAATAGAGGAGCACATAGATCGGCTTCACAGTTAGATTAGAAAAAACTACTTTGAAACAATATTAAAGAAATTTCCCAATATTTGCGTATTTTAAAGACCTTACACATTTCGTGTTTTGAACTGTATATGAATTCATATTTATTTAAAATTATTTCAATTTATTGCTGAATTTCTTCTCATCAAGGAGAGTGAACTGACTGAATGATTCCGCTAATAACATATTCTATTAGCCAATTCTGTTTTTACGCTCCACACCTGCAACTACTATCCGATGGTGATGACTGGATACTCGTATAATAACCGTGACCTGCCACAACCGTACCCCTGAAAGATCACTTAGAGATAAAGTCGAAAAAGCACTAAAAACCGTCAATTAAATATTATTACAACTAAACACGAGAAACCTCCTTCAGCACATTCCAATTTCGAATTGTCCACATGGATGTTTGTTTAGGGGTGAAAATCCGAAAACACACTCGAATGTAATTGAAATGAACTGAAATTCAAACTCGAACTACTGCTACTAATAATGTTTGCATAGAATATACTTTAGGTATATTTCTCTATATGTACTATACGCATATCCACATATTTATAAATAAGCAACTTTCTGGTGAAGTACCTTTTAGGAAGATCGAAAATTTCAGAGTTTCTCTGTAAGCGCGAGTTCATATGTAGATATAAGATAGAATAAACAATTGGTGCCCTTATGCTTTCAAGCAGTGGAAATTTAAATGCATTAAAATTACTTCTCGATTTCAAATAAGTTTGTTGCTATTTTCAAAACGAGTGTATGCCACGTGCCTTTCCGGTTAGGCCAAGTGTTTGCGTTGACAAATATATATTGTGACACATCTTCCTGAAAGGTGGTCGCAGTTATATCCAATCTAACTAATTTGTAAAAGGCAATTGGAACCCAGAGAGGTTATACCCATTGATCAAAACCTCAAAAGCCTCTTTTTCGTTTCCAAATGAATTTCCAGCAGGGTAGACATTAATATCTCGAAATTAATTCAACAGTTGCTGTTGCATGAAATTAAACGCAACATAATACTCGTAACAAGTGTTGTGGATCTTCTCTAAGAAAGCAACTTAAGAATTTCTATATTCTCATACACACCCGGTCAAGTTATGGTCGAACGGGTCATCATTTTGTGTATCTAGAAAACACATTGATATATACACAAACGCGGGTACATGCTTAGGGATGTGATATAAGAGATATTCAAATGACGGCGACAATTGCCATCTATGTCGTTGGTGTTTCGGCTTGTGGCTTGCGGCTTGAGTCAAATGTTTTCATTTATAATTTATGTGTAGCATAGAGCTGGCCCAGAGCAAAATGGAAGCCTTCTCGGGGATGGGAAGCTGAAAGCCAAAGTTCGGCCAAATGTAACGTTTAAATATTCATGAGCTGGTTGACCGTCTTTCTGATGTCGTGTTGCGTCGTGTAACCGCCATGTGAAGCTTGGGACGCATGGCTACTCACTGCCTTGAAGATTGTCTGCACTATTTGCCACTTTTTATATTTCATGAATGTTTTTCTTCAAATACGACACAGGCAGCGCAAAAACGGAAATGCAAATACTATTTCATTGGGTGCATAAAATTATCTCTGAGCATTGCCAAAGAGATCGCATTTTAAAGAAGCGCGAACTCGTCTTATAAACTTAGCAAAAGAAAATGCTAATGAAAAGCCGTCATAATAATTTCAATTCCTTTTATTACAAATATATATGGATATGAAATATTTCTCGTGTTCGTTATTAGCAGTTCTTATGTTTTGTTTTGCGTTCTAGAACTCAACTTCGCACTCACAAAGAAAGTCCGGTACACTGCAAATCGATTTTGCCAAAATTCCATCACCCCCTCCAGTCTATAATTGGAGTGTAGATCTACATTTAATAAATTGTGCTATAAATGAAAGGTCCCACAAATTTTTGGACGCCCCTGGATAGTTGATCAGCAATATTCAGTTCTTTGAGATATTCTTTATCCATGTTGGTCTGATAGCAACAACGTAGATTCTGCGGAGTGTTAGAGCACACTTCAAACTATCCCATCGCTCTAGTTGTCGTGGGTGTACTTCCTTTGCAAAGGGAGAACAAGGAAACTTTTGAAAAGGGGAACAGAATCTCTTAAATACGCCTATATTTACTAAAGCATTGCAGCATGTGTACGCGCATATTCAGCTAATACAATCAAAAGTAAGTAGTTAAAAATAAAATTTTTAAATTTATCATAAATATTTATGATTACTTGATTTTTTTTACATATACAGTCGTATGAGATCAAATTACAAAAATGTTACTTCCAACTACGAATGAAAAAATGAATTAATACTTTCAGTTCAAGGTGGGTTTGATATCGTCACCGTCCGCAACCCCGAACCTCCACGCGAACCTCCCCAGTCCACGCGATATGTGTTTAAAAGTCTGACGAACTAAAATATTAAATACAGCGCCTCGGTGTGAAGCCAATTTCAGGGCGCAAATTTATGCACTTTTAAAATTTACTCATGAGTAATTTATTTACAAGCGTTTAAATCAACTTGTTAACTTGTCGTTTAATCAATAACATTTGATCGGCGCTCGGAGTGACTTAATTAGGCGCCCAGCGCCGTAATTTAACACTTAACGCATGTAAATTTGGCAAATTCAGCGTTGTAGCGGCAATGCAATACAAACAGTTTAGTCAACGCTTGTGTAAAATGCGATAATAACTGGAATCGGCAATTTGGGACAAGACGCGTCCAAGCGCTCCTGCACTCAAGCACTCAAGCACCCAATTGCCCGAAACCGCTCGGCTATCAGGTGAGTTTTGCACAGCCTCAGGTTGTCAATCATAATACTCATTAAAGGTAAATTATTTTCTGTTGAATGGACAATGTACGGCAAAGTAAATGGATGCGTTAAATGAAAGGGACAACAAACGCCGGCTCCGTGGTTGTTTTGCGGTGACTGCCGTGTGAAAGGCCGCTACGACGGCGACGGTGATACACCGACCACAGCCTCAACCACAGACGCTCTTTTTGTTGCTTTGACGCGAAGGTTGCCTAATGAGTGGACATGAGGTAGGGGAGGGGACCCATAATTACAAAATAAAGAAATTTATTCAAGCTTTCGGCATATTTAACAGATGATGCAGTGTGTCTCAGAATTGTGCGTTTCAAGCAGCACGAAGATGGCCCCGGCTCTGCAGTTGGTAAATTTGAAGCGGAACTCGCTTCGCCATGCCGATGCCAATCTTTGTTGTTTACCGCAAAATGCGTGAAAATCAATGAAAAATGCATAATTTCATATATTTTGTAGTTTAAATGGCGCAACGAATACACAATGTCAAGGCAGACGCCATGTCGGGGACGCGTATATTGATATATGAAGCGTTTGACATGACAGCTGTGGCAGATGATGGCATCGGTACTCGCAGTTCATTGGGCAAAGAGCTTTAAGTAACAGTTACAAACACATATTTAGATCATAGATGGGTTTTGCTTTTAAATAAAGAGGTTAAATAAAGCTGTTTAACAGGCTTGATGTGATAAAGAAACTACACAACGCTGGCAATATTGTGCATGAAAGGATTTTTCGGATCAGTGGTCACAACAGAAGTAATTAAAGACATCTAGTGGTAACCTAATGGTAAGTTTATACTTTTTCATGCTGCATGAACTATTGTTGCTTTTAACGTAAAAGGCCGATTAGGCTGGTAGTGACAGAAATTTTACTTCGGTAAGGCGTTTCTAGTAGCGCAATTCTCTAGTAGTCAGAATTGTGGTCTTTGTTTAGCGTTCGCGCTGAAATTCATAAATTAAAATAAATAACTACTCGACTGGTCCACGAGCACCTTCTGTTCGGCATGGCAAAGTTTAAGCACTCCACGGTATTTTTGCTCTCTCTAACTAAGTATCTTTT
Source organism: Bactrocera minax (assembly GCA_021498325.1). Taxonomy (NCBI): domain Eukaryota; kingdom Metazoa; phylum Arthropoda; class Insecta; order Diptera; family Tephritidae; genus Bactrocera; species Bactrocera minax. Next base: position 706,679 of record JAKEEE010000019.1, on the reverse strand, counting down.
ATTTCGCTCTGTTCATCTGCATTTTAGCATATTATGTAAGCTTATCGATCATAAAAGGCGTTAGAAATCGCGCGAATGCGCATCAATTTCCTTCAGTAGCTTCCGCCATTAAAACATCCCAAAACCAATTTCAATTCGATTGCTTTAAATCCGATTGGCCACAATACCGCTGCTGAGCACTTTTGCGTCGACGCGTCCCAGCCAAAATGGTGCTGATGGCGCGCGCTCCTTGTTCTGAGGGCTGCTTCTGCTGGTGCTGCTGGCCGCTGATATTGACTGCCGAAACGTGACAACAAGTCACGATTTTGATGAAATTAAACTTTACTATCCGGTAGTTACGCGTCAGCCTGCCCGATCAACAACATCAACTCCGAACTCTATTAAGTTGTTGCTAGATATATATCTGCAGCATTAGTGTTGTTGCAATATTAAAATTTAGTGAATTAATTTGCGCCACTGCCATCATCATCGGCATAGCCGTCGCCAACACTTTCAATGCCGCCGCCCTCGCGCCATATGCGCAAAGCTAAAGTGTTGCTAATGCTATAGCACTTAGTCCTACTTCGTTTTGCTCCGAAACTTCACTATGAAATTAAGTTCATTGGAGGCTGCTATCATGTCTTTTGTGGTTCTAGTAATACAAAAAAGAACAACCACAACAAACGTAATATGTATGTAAGCATCTTTAGTAATTTGAATTCAGAGAGAAAAGTAATTCCATACAAAGCGAGCTTCTCAGAGCAATGATCCCAATACTTAAATAATAGTATAAACGTTCAGCACACATCTGTTGAAGTATGCCTAAAATGTTAACTTATTCTAGAGAATTTCGTTGATTTCCAATATTCTCCATGTAAATACAATACTTGGCCGAAGTCTTTGATGAAAACCCATTCGACTGAGTTAAAATTTTAGGTGAGGAGGTGTCCACTTGTGAAATAGTGCACAATCATAAAGGAAACAGCACTCTGACGGTTGATGCAAAAATACGACTATAGAGAAATATAAAAATAGAAAATACTCGAAATCGGTTAATGCCAACTTTTTTCATTACCAGTACTGTTATGTTCGTTCATATGGAGAATATCTCTGATTAGGAGTTATGTCAACGAATCCGGGTAGCGGTTGTTTTCCAGGAAGCCCTACAATTTAAAAAAAACTTTTTTACACTTACTATTATTAAAGTTATTAAATATGTCCTTACTCCTATTTGTTTAAATAATTACTTTCTTGTTGTGCACTTCGAAATTTGAGTTATTGAACCGAATTTGATCAATTCGCACTTTAGCTCAATTCTGAAATTTGCGTAGAAAACGAACCCTTGTAGTAGAATCCGAAAGTGCTTTACGTGGGTACCTGCTGTTGACAGCTCGACTCCACGGTGTTCAAAAACACAACGGATCAATACAATGCGTCGATCAGCGCCCCGTTGAAAATAGCTTTTTGCTAAAATCAACGGTACCGATCGGCATTGTGGAATGGCACAATTAACCACCTTGGTGGGGTTCGAGGCCTACCCAAAACCTCTGCCTTTCTATGGGTCAAGCACCCGGTTGCTATGCAACTCCACATTTGAACTGCACAGACCAAACAGTTCTACCCGCATTCAGGTTTTAAACCACAGCCACCACGATACTCCCCGAAGGGCCTACCGCAATGAGCAGGATGGAGCTGCACCACTCCATCGGGCCCCTGCTCCCCGTGGCACCGATTTCAAGTCTCCGGTAAGACCTTGTTGCCCGAAGGCTACTTCCAGTTGAGTTAACCCATTCATCTCGACTGGTGGCATTTGTAGCTTGAACTACAATGCCTCGCTTTAAGTGCATGTATAGTACATTTAAAGTGATATAAACCTAGTTCAAGCTAAGTAATATAGCACCGTTTCTGACATGGCTGAGCCAATATTTTTGAGCAAAGTCTATTTCAAATACAGTGCACTTTTTGGATTTTAGTCGCCTCGTACGACAGGCATGCCTACCGCGGGTTATTCTTATCCCCCGACCCGCAGGGGGCCCTTGTAGTAGAGTGCGAATGACCATAATTTTTGGGTGTGTGTATCATTCCTTTGGCTTTTGTTCGCTTCTTGCATAAGGTTTATTCGCCTTTCGGCGCCCCCCTTTTTCTTCATTTGCGGCTTCACTTGGTTTGCCATCGAGCAATTGAGACATCGAAAGCTATTGCTTCACTGCTTCACCTGTTCGTTTTACTTTCCACACGCACACATCCACATACACATACATACACGTGACTTCAAATACGATGAAATATTTGAGCGTAACTGAACATCGTACGAACACAAGTAAACACAGGAGCATGTTTACTTGTGTTCGTACGATGTTCAGTGGGTTCACAAAAAGCCTTCATGCCTGTGACTTCTGCCGCAATTCTCCATTGAAGAACTTCGCATATACGTATTTTTATTCGTTATTCATTATACGTTCGAAGTGGCCAATGCGACTGCGCAACGCCAACTATCGCTCCAATTTATTTGTTATGCTTGGTTGATTCGCTAGTAACGTCACCACTGCAAAGAAGCGCAATGCACTTGTCGGCGATGGTGCTGGTTAGATGGTCGCAGAAGACATCGCAATTCAGTGGTGGGCACAGGTTGAGGTTTTTGTTGTTTTTGTTGTTGCTCCACTTGTGCTGAAGCGCTGGCTGTTGGCAGGCGGCGTGATGTCAACACCAGGCGGATGTGCAGCACATGAATCGCCATTATTTGGCCAAAGTGAAAACACGAAAATGTAGGACATCATTTGCCAACGACGTCGTCGCACCGATGCCATCGCCAGCGGCTCAACTGGGCAGCCTCGTGTAGGTTACGCTCCAGAGCGCTCACGGCAATGGTCTTTAACCACAGAGGCACTTGCAGAAGGTATCATAGCAATAAAAATGTTCGAAACGACTTCAGAGTATTGCACCATATTATACACACAGACCTAGTACACATGTACAAACATACATATGCATGTACTTATGTACTCACACTCGATTGCGCAGTGGCTCAATCAATCAATTAATTGCATGCACCTCAAGAATTACACCAAGACCTCAACCAACAAATTAATTTACATTCTTACATACTTGTAAATAATATACATATGTACCTTAGTGGCCGCGCTTAGTAGCTTTGGAGCTTTTGACAACCGGTTAGTTTTCCAATGATTGCATGGCACCATAAAGTGACGGTTGAACGCGCACATCACACTTTCCCCTCCACAGCAAAAACAACGTCGATAAGTTCACACACCTATGTAGTAGAGATGATCAGTGGCACGCTCAGCAACACTGGCACTATTGGCCACCTTACGCAACACCAAATAACCAAGACGTTCACGTCGCGGGCCAATTGTAAATACTTCTTTCATTTGCCGGTGAATAACCGCAGCAACAGTAGCTTTTGCTGCTACCGAAGTGTTACAAGAGAAAACACACACAGTCATGCACATATGCACACATGTACACATGCACACACTGCGGCACAAAGGAATGTTGTTAATTTGTCAATTGTCATTACGCTTTGAAAGATGAAAATCAAGCTGTAGAAGTGGTTGAGAGTGCCGCTATAGGGCAGTGCTATGCTTTGCCTCCGCCGCGTAGCGTGTGCATAGTCGACGGCTAAGTGCCAAGCCACAGACATCTGTCAACAGTTGTCGACCGATTGCGCATGCGCACCTAATTGCACGCCCATTATCCACCTCACTCTACGCCGCGACCGCATGGCCGTGATTTCAATGCGACAGAAGCTTTGACGTTGGGAGCCAACTGTCTCTTTTCTTTGTATTGTCTGTCCTTTGTCATATGAGGTTTGTCGGTGGCGGTCGCACGCGGTTTTCGCTACTGTAATTACCGATTGTCTTGCCACAAGCATTGTTTGGGTTTCCCCTTTGTTGCGTATGATGGCTTTGTCATTGCTATCACTTAAACCTTAGGTTAACATTGCGCACACATCCATACATACACTTGAATTTATAATTATATATACGACAGATTCAAAACCATGGGCAGGCGACTAACGGTTGCGAAGCGGAAGGACGAAAGTAAAACGACCCTCAACGAATGGCAGAAACGATGGGACGCTGCAACAACGGGCAGATGAACCCACCGGCTTATTGGAAAAATTGACTTCGATCTGATGGAGTTTTTCACGGGACACGGTTGCTTCAGAGAAAATCCCTACAAATATGGCCATGATGAAAAACTTCGAAAAAAAAAAACTATAGATACAAGCACATAATAATTATCTAATTATGTACGTTTACAAAATCACAAGTGCCTTTGTGTCTGGATGTTCCGTTTTCCCTTTTTCAGTTAACATTAGACGCAACCGTAACCGAGGCATTGGCAAGACAACTAATTTGCAATCGATTAATTCGATTAGTAAGAAATTTTTTCAGTCCAGTGTCATCATATCATGCTTCGTATGACTCATATTATCGGAATTCATTCCTGCAGTGAGCTGCTGGCTCCAAACCTTTGACAGACTCCACTCTATGAGAACGGACGCTGGCAATATTCGAATATTATCGATATCGATATGCAGTGACTTAACGAAAACTCCAACCCTTCCAGCCATTCCAGATCCTCTCCAATCTCTGCATGAATGCGCATGAATAAAAAACCGCTTACTCTAAAGACATGCCATCACTAACATTTTACCGCGCAGAACATTCGAGAATAACAAGATTCGGAGCTCCGAATACCATCCTAAACAACAAAGCTATATTTGTAAATATCACTCTGGTTTTATTCTAGCATATCCTACATTGAAATAAAAGAGTTATGTTTCTATTTTTGAGTTTTGATGTCCAATTACCATTAAATACTATTGTAATATAGATTATTAATATTCAATGATGACAACAAATGTGTGAGACGTTCAATATGTGTTTTTATTTGTTAATTCTGAAAAGTCCTACAGGCGATTAAGCCTTGGCAACGAAAGAAGAGTAGACAACAAAATGTTACTACCGAAGCCTCAAGCTGAGCTTGGCGCAATATTATCTCTTTGAGATAATTAATTTTATTTTTTGTGTTCGAATGCGGTTTATTCAAAATCCAGCCTCCGATATACGTAAATTTCCGCGTTAGTAGTTTTATATATACATATATAACGGATACCTTTGATAAATTCGTTTTTGAAGTATAATTGAAGTAATACAAACCCACCAAAAACCATGATTTCGCATGTGATTTTAAGTATAATAAATATATACTTATGTAATTGTTGTTAGATTAGCGTTGTCTTCCTCCGCTAATCGAACAGCGTTAAAGTCATGCAACATTAATCATTGACAGTCTCTCTGCATGCATACATACACTAATATCTATTCATTTTAGTTTTATAAAACTTTTGTGTTTATGTGGTGTAAAACTTTTTGTTGGCTGTGTACACTGACGGCGACTTGTCAAACCCAAATGTCATAGTGATGAATGAGCTGCCCGCGTGTAATTAAATTGATTATTACGTTGATTAAGATGGCGCTATGCTGACTCCGAGACTAGGCGACAAGATGTGCTACGGCAAAAAACAAAAAAAAAAGTACCAAAAGGCAAATACATTAGTAATGATTTATATAAAAGCGATGAACAAGAATGAATTTGTGGCCAGCCGATTCATATGGTCAAGCCTACGTATGCGTATTTGTGTATCTATCTGTATCTGCTGCGCAAACAAACATCAATAAACCTCTTGCCATATGTCAAATAATAAAGTTAGCGTTTGGAAATAATTGGCAGCTTCCGTCTCCGCAGCGTGGGTTTGGCTGCTTAAAATTTGACAAAACGCCGGTTAGATAGATCTGCCAACAAAAAAACACAGCAGCTAAACTTTGTTTGTGTGCTTTTATAAAAAAATTTGTAGTTAATAGAAATAAAATTTACAAACTACGTGGTGCGTTCAAAAAATAACGGGATTTTTGTTTTTTAAAAAAAAAAAAATTATTTATTCGTCCACATTAATGTTTGTTGCCTTCAAAATAGTCTCCATTCGAAATTATGCACTTATACCAGCGCTTCTTCCAATCGTCGATACACTTCTCAAACTCGATTTTTGGGACAGGCTTTAGCTTTTTCAGCAATGCGCTTTCAATATTATCTGTACTTGTAAAACGACGACCCTTTAAGGTTCTCTTTATTTTTGGAAATAGGAAAAAGTCACACGGAGCCATGTCTGGTGAATATGGGGGCTGGGGCATCGTTACAGTATTGCCTTGAACAAGAATTCACGAACATGCAACGAAGTGTGAGCAGAATGGAGCAAAAGTGAGCAAAAGCCATGAATTGTTTTTCCACAAATCCGGTTATTTTTTTCTGTTTGCTTCACGCGAACGGCGTTGAACTTGTAGGTACTGCTGGAAGACTGCACTCGTAAGGAAAAGGTGTTGACCGATATCAAAATTTTATCACGTTTTTCAATGTACTATTAAGATATATTTCACTCTGATAAATATGTGCGTATATTGACGGAAATAATTACATTGGGCATAAGGAAGTTACGCAAAGGAGAGGACCATTGGCATCCACTTTTGGCTCCAAGCCTCATTTCGCTAAATATTTATATAATTGTCACTTAATTTTATTGAGATTTCTTCCTCAATAACTGATATTGATAACTGATATATAAAATCATTCGGAAGATTAGATCATTACATTATTCACATGAAGGTCATGAACCGCTTCTGACTAATTATGGATCAAACTTGCCACATGTGAGGAGCACAATTATGCCATGTTATCTTTTCTAAGACATGTGAAGTGGGTTAGGTTATAGCTTAATTTCGCCCATTTTGAAACTACACAAAGGGAATTAATGAAAATGTTATGAACAGAATTTAATTTAAGTCGGTCAAATGTTTTGTAAGACGGGAAATTTCAGAATGCTCACTCTCCATTTCTTTTACAGAGAACCACGTGGGAACCTACTCTTTCATCTTTTCTGGCGTTATTATTTTTACTTTCGCACCTTTAGTAATTGAGAACAATTTTCTTTGAATTTAAATTTTCACTCCACAAAATCCGGAAATCAATTCATTCCGTTATCCTTATCAATTTGATATGTCTAACCTAAAATCTATATCGGAAAAATTTGAAACTACATACAACCCACCCCCTAAGACGCCTAATCTAAACGATTAAGTGAACAAATCTACTACTCAGCACACTACTTTGCAACATTTTTGGCCATTCGTGTCAAACTTTGACCTTATGTATCTCAGTTTTGCAAAGTTTAAAAACTTCTATTCAATACTCATGCCAGGAGATAAACAATATATCAAAATAACTGAGTTCTTGATCTTCACACAAACTCCGTATTTGGTTCTTGAACTTTTCTTGTATTTCCGTCAATAATGTGTATGAATCCTAGGAAGATAGCGTTAAACTAACAAACCAACATCCTAATTTCTTTATCGGTTAAATTAAATTTTTTTTTGATATTACATAACTATAAGCTAACTGTGTTTTTGAGGTATATATACAGTTCATAATATTAATATTTAACCGATTCTATTAAGCCTTCAAAAGTATTTACTCATAAAGAGTATGTTTACATCCACACCTCTGATCGACTAAATAATGCGTTGCCTTGAGTATCAACACTGCAGGCTTTACACTAAGTAAATAGAACATTTATCAGGTAATTCGAGTCTGAGACTCACACATTGGCCTTCTACTCGTCCTCCCCACACAGCTGATAAACAGCAACGAACACTTGAGAAACATCCTTTATTTGACCGCAAAGTTCACCGGACATATTGATCAAAACGCATATACATAGCCATAAAATATTGTAAGCAAACGCTGCAGAAGTTCCGCGAAGGCAAGAAAAACGCACGGCTGTAAAATTGGACGTGAAATGAGCAATGTGTAATGTGCGAGTGGCAAGATCATTGCCGGATTAAAAGCGAGTCAAGTACATAAAATATTTATCAGAATTTTAATATCAGCAAATAAAATGAAGTTTGGTTTGAAAATGTGAAGAAAAAACTTTTTAGAGAAAAGGCAGTTAGCACAAAAGAAAAGGAGCGAAAGGAAGTAAATAAATGAGAGGGTAAGGAAAACTTGGATATTTGTTCGCGTCGTTGGCAGCTTGCTTTGGCGATCATATGGCTGATCTTATGGTTGGCCGTCTGTAGTTGGTGGCTGGCGATTGACGGTTGGCAGTTCGGAGCTTCGACTGAGCGCATCCGCAGCCGGTCAGCACCGCCAGTCCGGGAATCAATAAAATATGAATGCCCGATAGCACAAGTGATTGGTCAATATGCAATAATCCCGACACACATGTAAGTGTGTGTATCGACTACTACATATAAAATACACATACATATATCCATTTTTGCACGCGAATTGAGGCGATTGCTGCATTTTCAATTGCGACCAGTGCCATTGCTGCATAGGACAAAATTCAACGACACCAACCAACACCGATCGCTGACGAGTCACCAATTGGCCAACTGGCCCACGTTGTAGCTATACTTCTGCGATCGTTTGGTCATGGAAAAGCAGGAAATAACAAGACAACACACATCAAGCTGCAAAACATCTGCCCGAGTACATCCTTTCCTCCACCATTCGCTCATCCGCTCGGTTAGCAGTTCAGCCGTCCAGCCGTCCAGCCGTTCAATTGCTAATTTAACGCTGTTTTTGCCGTTTTTCATTTGGGTTGCTTGAGTTTCTTGTGCATTTTCGTTTCTTTGTTGTTATTTTTCTTTTTTTGACATTAAGTTTGGCAAATTGCTGCTCAGATGTTCAGATTAGCCGGAGGGGTTGAAATATTGCAATGTATTGACGCAACTTAAGTGCGACCGGAACGAAGATGCAGCGAAACGGTGTGTAAATGAGGTAGTGGAAGCCTCCACGGCCGCGGTTATTAACTGCAATTTTATATTATTCCCTATCGACATATCCACATATACATAGTTAAGCGTGCGCATGTGTATACATACATATATAGATGGAAAAGGGAGCCGTATCTGCAATTGAGGTGATCTAAGTCCTACTCCGTTAAAATATGAATGATGCGGAATTATAATAGCCTCAGCCTGATACACATAGATATATATATGTATACATATATGTGCATGTGTGTATCTATGAATAGGTTGGCTGTAGTAAAAAGTGTTTTCATCGAAGTAAACAGTTGAATATTCATTCTTACAAAGCCACTTGTAAACTATTCAAATCAGAAAAATCCAAAATCAGTACATGTCACTTGATTTGACATAAATCTGTCATGTCAAAGTCGACTAGTGTTACACAACAAGAGAGCACAGCCAACAACTTACATACACTTTGTGAATAAGTAAAAAAAAAAACAATATAAACCCGAAGCTTATCACGAACAAATAATAGTCGCCCATAGATGTGTTCATTAATTTGTTTGCATGAGTGCTTATTTGTAAATAAATTGTTGGCGATTGTGCGATAAATATAACCAGAACAACAACATGACTTCAATCATTTTTATTATTCGCATGACAAAAACATGTGACTTAGATGCTTCAAATGCCTCGATCACCTTGCTGCCATCCAACAAGTGTCACAGCTAGAATACTTTGTACTGTATTTTAGAAAGACCGAGGAGAGTCAGGGCTTACCACTGTGAGCCACAATCCAATAACCACACAAGCACTTCTGATACATTTACGCATATTTATTAATATTATTTTAATTTTATTATTAATAAAAATAAATGAAAATGTAGTTTCCGCTCCTGAGGCTTTTCTGAAGAGCTTAAATAGCAAAATTATTTTAATTTGAATGATAGAGAAGATGTTTGAAAGTGTGGTTCACCTTCCAAGCGGACCACACCTTCTTCAGATTTTTTTTTTTTTTGTTGTTATGATATGAGGGTCTATCGTTTACTATTATCTACGTAACAGCCAAAGTAATAATATTTATATGATATATATTTGATTATTTAAATGATCGAACATTAACAAGAAAATGAGCCTATGACACACGACATACGACACGCAACACCGTCTTCCCTGATTATTGTTTCTCAATTAAATATTGCCCCTGACTACAATGTAAACACGAATTGTCAACCCGGATGTCAGTAATCATGGCATGTGGCATGTGAACTGTCAGACTGATCTAGCGTTGTCCCTCGCTGAGAAGTAATGTGGTGTAGAAGTCATATCGACTCGAGCCCCCTAAATACAAACGCACGCACTAATTTGTTGTTGTTTGATTTGCGGTGGTGGTTCCGCACTGGCGCTGGTCGGTACGTTTTTAAGGCGAGCGAAGTTTGAGTAATTTTTGACAGTTTGTTTATTTTATTTTGTCGCATTTGATGCGTGATTTGTGGGCGGTCTAGCGCTACGGTCTCGTTAATTGCTTAGTTTACGGCAGGTTAGCTGCTTCTTAATATAGTTTCCGTTGCTTTTTTTCGAGATGGGTTGTGTTATTTAGTGGCGTGTGGTCTGGGGAAATGCGTCTGGACAAATTCCTTAAGTCATTTATGCTCATAGGTCTGTCGTTAGTTGCCAATTTATGACGACGGCGGTCCAATGGCAGCACATCTAAATATTTACAATCAATGAAGGGCGTTGTATGCAATGGAACTCTGGCACTGAAATTCTAAAATGAAAATCGAAAAATCGCCAAAACAAGAATGCTAAAGCAATCCCTAAAGATGGAATCAAGGAAAGTAATTCAAGCAACTAACAGGAAAAGCAACCGAATTTTGACATTCAAGGCAAACAGAAACAATAATAACAATACAATAACGCCACCTACGACGAATTAAAATACTACTACACAGCAACTGTAAGCAACTACAAGCATGTGTTTGTCTAACTATTATTGGTACTTGGACACTTTGTGGCTTGTCGGGGTATAGTTCAAATCATTTGAATTGAGACGTAGCAGCCACCGCGAGCACAACGGCCTCAGAACGCCAACACACTTTAACCGGTGGAAAGCACTCTTTTGCATTCGTTACAAGTCGCCGTGTGCGTTCGTTGTTCGCTAACTTCGAAGCATAACTTCAATCGACTTTGACATTTCAACAGTGTAAATCGCCAGCGTTATAGACAAGTGTTCAAGTGTCACCATTGTTTGATCTGCGCACCGCGAACGGGGGTACTGCCGATACAACGGTAAATACTTATGCTGTTATTGGTTGCCTTTCTAAGTTACCCGAATTCGTTAACATTCAGACGTCCACTCAGCTGGTCGTTCAGTCATTCATGCCAGCTTGTCCACACATTTGTATGTTTTTCTCATTCTTAAGCGTTCGTTGCACCTTTGCACTTATCGCTTTGCTTATTCCACTAACAAATCTTTTCAGGTGTGTGACAACCGCCGCGGATCCCAGCAGCGCATTGGAGAGTGTGTATGTCGAATTTGTCAGAAATAATTTTGTGACCGTCGCAGTAACAGTGCTATTTAAGTTATCGCGCCAGTAGGTTTTCGGCGGTCTGCCACACTGCATATGAACTTGATTTACATGCCTATACATATATGACAGTTCCGCCGATTACCTTCGATTATTCAAGGTTAAAATTGTGACCTGTCAACGCTGTCAGAAATTCGTTTAATACCTATGTATGCTCGGTGAGCTTTCCATGAGGCTTTGTGTTATTCAACTGCTGTCAAAATTACTTTTTAATCCCTTTGACACTTAAAGTGTCACTTTGAGTGCCATTCTCGGCCCATTTTATCCAAACTTGCCGTTGAATTAAATTGCCGGCCATATTGCAGATACGTAAGTACACATGTTTGTATCCGTGAACATACTTTACCACATATAGATAACACATTTGGAATTGCACATATGTACATACATACTCGTAGAGCATTATAATGAGCTGGTTGTTTTGTCTACGACCATCTGTGGGGTAATGGGATCTTGCGGTTCGGATTTAATTACAAAACTGACACTGATTGTGAGACTTAATTTTAAGAATGAATCAAATATGCATGACTGCCTGGCATATTCACAAATTGTTGAAATATAGGTACAGTGGTTGCATATGTACTGCTTTGTTTAGAAATCTATTTTCTTGTCTATGTATATTTCACAAAAGGCTGGTTTTCTTAACATCGTTTATTAACAATTAGAAATTCTCCAAAAAAAAAGGTTAATATCATGGAACGCTTGGTTCTGTTTTCAGCACCAAGGTGTAAGAGGGGCCCGATTCAGTCACCTTGTGAGAGAAGAGCTCTATTGGTCCAGAGAGAATGTTCACCGAACTTTTACGGGTTGACAGAAATGCGCAAGAAATGTGCAAGAAATGCGCTCTTTCTGGGCATTTGCAATTTAACTTCGAAATGTTCCAACAGACATCTACCAACAATGTACAGCTGACCAAAATTTATATGATGCGAAGTATGGAAACCACAACAACGGCATAGCGAGCATGGACATTCCAAGGAGCGAGATCCTGCAGCAGCAAAATCGAAGCCAAGCGCCAAGCTATTATATTAAAAATATTTGTGTAATGTCTGACTTTTACGACCAAATGCGGTCAACTGCATGCCAAGTTCCCATGAAAGCTGAGTTTTAGGCGAAGCTATACGCTAAAGAAGATGCAGCGGACTCTCCATTACGACACCCTTGGGAGCGCTAACCAATCATGCCTTCAGGAATACCGGCACTAAAATGTATAAGATATGCTTCCAGATGACCACTGGTCAAATATTTTGGTTGCCTTCGTACCATGTTTGTTGTTTTTAAACTGGCTGTTGTTGCTGTTATTTTAATTGTGTCTTCAAGTAGTCTTGAATGCATATGCACATGTGTACCACGTGTAGCAAACACAAATTCTTAGATATTTATTGTTTATGATCATCTGCAAACTCCAAAATCGGAAGTAAATTCTTTGCGGAACGGGAGGAAATGTGTGCTTCTGTGGGCCTAGGGGTAGTTGCTGTACATACAGGCAAACCCACAAGTAAAGCTTGCCCAAATGGCATGATTGTGTGTATGTGCCTTCTGTTCTATTCGTATGTGTGTACCTATGTATGCGAAGGCGCACGTTACGCAAAAATATTTTCTTAAGTAGCATAATCTTGTGAATAATCCATGAAGTGGTTGTTGGCTATCTTTTTCGGCGGTCGGCAGATTTACATATATACACGCATATGCATATAAGTAAGCGAGTACATATGGATAATTATTTATATACGTATGCATCTTTAGAAATAACTTTCGCTGTAAAGATTTTAACCAATTCCAATCTCAGGGTGTCTAGTGGAAACGTTGTATAAGACTTCTACGTTGCCAATACTAATGTTTCGTAACGCAACAATTTTTCGGGAAAAATCGAAAAATAGAAAAATAATTGCATTTCTTCAACTTGTACTAGGGCATGGAAAAATATAACACACACCACCCATATAACGTATTGTCCAAATTTACTTCAAATGAATAAGTCTCTAAAGAATAACGGTAGGAACCGTATCGCTTACATGCGGATAGGTTAAATATTAAAAATAGTAAAGAATTTACACACGTTCTGTCGACTGAGTGCCTATATTTCTTAGAAAACTAATGAGGAAATGTTACATTTCGCACAGTTTGATTTAATAAGCTTAAACACGGGATAGAACTTCGTTTAATAACGCCTTCTGTTTTCCTAAGTTGCATTTTTATTATTTATTCTTCCTCTTATGAATTCTGATATCCTTCTTTACTTCTTTATTAATAAAGTCCCTAAAGTTCAAAGATATCGTTTCGGGATATATATTCGTAGACAACTTAGGTATTATTGGATTTTCGTATCAACCTTGTGCACTAAGCTCGTGAAAATGTTTTGTTATTCGGCAGTAGCTACTGTTTGTTGCCGTGCAGCAAATTATATCCCTCGGCTGTTTGTGCGAATTTCTTGCTAAACATTAGTGGCATTTGTTATTGTCAACTACCAAACATGCGACACGACAATCACGTTTGTCTCACTTTGCCCGTCTGTCTGCTCCAACTAGATTGCCTCGTCCCACTGCCTGCCCCACTGGCCACATGCTGTTAAAGATAAACCATTACAAATGACGAAACAAAAAGCACATTTTCACTTGTCATTAACCTTGTTATTGAAGCACTTGTTATTTTGGCCGCAACAACTGGTGTTCATCTTGACCTGCTACATCTAAAGCTCTTTCAATTTGTTGTTTGTTTAACTTCTTCTCGTAAGACATGTACAAATTCCTTACGTGCCTGTCATTATTCCAGCCAGTTTGTATGGCTTTGAAGTTTCGCTCGTTTGCTTCTTTTGTTTTTCGTAAGTGGTATCCTGTCACTTGACATCCTGCGGCCATAACTCCTGTCCACTTGTGCTCAGCCAATTCTGTTTGGTCATCAAATAAAAGTTCCAAAAACTGCACTAATTTGCGGCATGATTTCGAGTCATTTAGTACAATTTTGCGTCCAGCTGCGGTTTTGGTTTGGCGGGTTGAGCATTTGCCAAGTTGTTGATTTGTGGTCCATTTCGATTGAGCATGAATTTGACAAATATTTTATTTCATTTTATTTTGTCTGCATGTTGTCGCCTCTAGTCGTGAGCAATTGAGTTAAGTTGCTCACGTGATGTTTACGTTTGTCATGGTTGTTGTTGCGGTCGCCATGTAATTGAATTTTTCATCACTCCCGCTTGCGGTCAAGTTTTAGTAAAGTTAAATACATACAAATATTCTATACACTTCATGTAAAAGTGATAACATAAATATGAACTCTTCAGCTTTAAACTATTTTTGGCTCCTATTATTTGTACTACTTATTGGGATCTTATATTATGAAGTTGGTTTCAGTATTGTAATCTTGACTTAACGCTACTTTCCCTGGGTTTATTAGAGAAAATAATTCGAGCAAGGCACTAGAGAGCCTGGTATGATGCCGCACTCTCCCTCCGACTATAATGTCATGTTATAGTCAGAGCACTTGCGTTTTAGTCCAAATGACACTGTTCGCGGGCATAACTTTGAAGTTGGAGACAATTTTGTCTTTGTTGCAGCCAGTGCAAGCGCCAGCAAGAATTTCAGGTTGAACCTGAAACAACACACATAAACAACACATAGATTTATGAACATATTTATGTACTCATTGGCGACAGTGATTCTCGCATGAGATGGACCGATAAAATGTATTAACGGTATAACGACGTCAACATAGTTCAGCGAATCAAAACAACGAATCAACGAATCAACACGGGCGCACAAATGGACGAGTATGGACGAGTGTACGGATCTAAAACAGATTGAATTTAATTCTCGAAGAATTTACAAGATGCAACCTAGGAAAACTCTTACAATTATTTCTGTTATCCAAAAATACCTTAAGGGTTTCTATTCATATAACACACATGGAAATAATCAGGTAATGAAAATTAATTATTCTAATACATATGAAGTGTAGTTTAACTAACAAATTTTCCACATTCGATTTTAATTAATTAAATTATTAACCAGAATAATGGACGCCAAACACATTAAAAATAATACCAAGCATTAAATTTGAAATCAAATATTTGAAGAAGGTGGAAATGTCAGTAAGCTGATGTCGGTGTTGACCTTTAATAGCTTAGGATATCAGGGGCGAGATTATCATAAGTGCTTAGCTCTGCACATAGCGAAAGCGTGACAGAGAAATTGGTAGGCAGACGTCACTACATGTAAGCAATTACTTACGTACAAAAATATTTCACCAAGAAGAACTTATAAAGTCGTTATTATGTAAATTAATATGCGAAAAAGCATATGCAAATATATATAAACACATAATATGACTTTTGGTGTTCGGTGTAAGGACTCAAAATGTGTATTTGTACACATGAGTGAGGACCAGACAAATATTTGCGCTCTTGTGCGAAACTCTGAAGCTATATGCACTAGTATGTTTTATGAATGTCATACTTTTATATACTTTAACTATTAAAAGAACTCTTTTAACTCTGATGGATTCCATAAAATTTTGACAGTTTAAATTTTTGACCAGACAGCAGGATTGAATTCCCAAGCATTTTAAAGATGCTTGGGAAAATAACTAATTTGCAAAATAATTATATACAAAACTTCTGCTCTTTTAAGAACACTCCATATACCAGACAGGCTGAAATTTCGATTCGGTTTTCTGAGAGGACACCGATATTATTTGAGTTCTGAACCAGCCGAAGCAACCACTCGCAAATTTGGTCAAATAAAAAAAAATTGTTTGCAAAAGAATCCACAGAATTACTTTGAATGACCACTAAATGAAGTTGTTCGAAATAGCTGATACGTTAAAAATATCAGAGGAATGTGTTGTTAATGAATATTTGAGTATGAGAAAGCTCTGTGTAAAGTGAGTACCTAGCGAGCTTACAATCGATCAAAATAAAAGGAATTGATGATTCTGAGAAATGTTTGAAGCTATTCAATCGTTATAATCCCGAAGCCTATTTGGAGGCAAACGACAAGTCGTATTAAAAAATTGCATCGAATAGTGGGAAGATTGTTATAATCGGTGTATCATACTCAATAGCACTTATGTGGAATAAAATAAATAAAAATTTAGCATAAAACGTGCTCTCATGATGTTATTTGCATAATGGAGGCACTTACATTTCCAAGGCAATGACTATTAAAAATATGTTTGGAAGCAGTTGGGACTAGGATTGAAACCACGACCAGCCGCCAACTACTCAACATAGCGGTCAATAACTATATGCATATACCGGAATTATTTTATCCCTTTATTTCTCATTTGCACTTTTTTCATTAGTCTCATTTCTCAAGTTGACAAGGATACATGTGATGTTGCATATGAAATTAGGCGCAACTCATTTTCTCCCACCCACAACAAATTGATATTGAATTTCCATTCCACACTCTCCCTTTCCAGAAAGCAATTCTTTGCCTCACTGGATTATTTATGTGGCAACAGGGAAAAGAAAAATATGTCACAACATTCCAACCACCCGCTCCATGTATTGATTGCACGCATGAAAATTAAGTCCCGCAACAGAACATCGTAGTGGCTGAGCGGCCCCCGCTACCTCGCCTTTCTTCGAGATAATGCTGTACAAGGGTGTTGGCATCGGAGTGTATTAAGCATGCATTGCCCTAAAGTGTTTGCCAATATATCCACTAAGTATCCTTATCCATATTCTTATAACGTGGTAATCGTTCGCGCAAAAAGCGACAAATCATTTCGGTTTTCGCTTCCGCCCTTCCGACCATCCGGCCTTCCTCGTGAACCACCAACTGATAAGGGACGATGAAGTTGCACGTTATTGTTGTGTCGCAGTGCTTTCATATGGTTACATGTACAAACATATTTGCATACACATACATATTACATAAGAGGATGAATGCTCATGCAAGTATCTAGGTTTGTATAACATGGGTGGCAAAGCGTTGCAAATCCTTTCTGAACAGCTAAAATCCGATGCCGTCTATCTGGGTACTTAACGAATTTGTCATAGCTCTTTTCCATGCCATTTAACCCTTTCGGCTTTTTAAACTTAGACGGCTACCGGTGTTGCCTACGGACATGAAACTACCTAAGTACAAGCACAGCCACATCTGTGTATATGGTAGGATGTAGCCGTGCTACGTCCACTTTGAGCCATCGGCCAATTTGGGTTGCTGGTGTTTTGAATATTGATCCTTTGTTTCCTTAAGGGCACATGTATAGAAATGAATCTCTTTTTTGCTATAGAAAACATAAAAATAAAATTTGTTATTTTATGTCATTTTTGTGGGTCCGAAATGAGCAATAAAATATTACAACTCCAGAGGGAGGCTTGAAAGGATTTCCCTGCACAAAATCAGAAAAGAAGTAGCCGGAAGAAGAATTTCTGAAGTGAGTTTGGGAAGTGACTGTGGCAAGGCGAGTATTCAGGCGATAATGACAAATGCGCCATTATGCACTTATCGTAATTGGAAAAGAAAGAGCCTTCGGACACAAATGTACATACACATACATTGGGGATGGACGAAAAAGCGGAAAAATATGTACTGTAGTCAATATACATACGTGCTTTAAGATATGTTTGCGCATTGTGGAGAGCCGTATTTTCTTATTGTTTTTTCAATTAGTAGTCACATATAAAGTGAAAAAGTCTGTATGATAATTATTATTTTTACCGTGTTATTTGTATATTGTATGGTTTGTACTAAAAATAAACTAGCATCTCACCTTAATCCATTTACTTATTATCTATTATATCAAAAGTTGCCAAAAGCAGTAAAGCATTGCCACTGACAACTTCTTGGAAACACCTTTGAAGAGATAAATAAGCCATGTGGCCATTGGAAATAAAAATGGAAACCCCTGAAAAATTGATTTGTTCTTACCTTGGTCTCAAACGGGCATAAACTTTTTAATTTTGGGCCGACGACAGTTTCTACTGGCTCCAAGTGTCCACAATAAAATAACCGTATCTTTCAAATTTGCAGCTGTCTTTGAAACCAGAACAAGTTCTTTGCTTTGCTCCGAAAATGTCTCAATTTGCGACACTACCAGTACGCCATAGGGGTCAAACGCAGTACACATATTAATACAAATCGGCTTGTTCCACCTTTGCTATTACTCTTGCGCTTGGTGCCAACGTATGATGCTTTAGTAAAACCTTTCAGCCCAATCCGAAAATTTTGAAAACATATTAGACGAACAGCAGCAATACCTCATAGCAATATACAGCCCAATACCTCATACAGCCCGTTAGCAGTAGGGGATTCGACAATTTTTCATTGGTGTCAGCAAGCAAACATATTAAATTTAAAACTACTGTTGACAATGACGTATGACAGACGTGACATTTCACACTCAACTCATCTCGCCTCATACCAACTTATACGTTTTCAATGTAAACGTAAATGTTCAGAGTTCTTAACAGTTGGAAACCAAACTGTGAATGCCAAGCTCGTGTAGTTTGTGTAGCGAGTGACTGATCTGAACTTCCCTCCCCACTCACCGTTGTACCGAGCGATGACGTGTCATCCGTCGGAACTTCATTAGAAAGCGTTTAGAAACCTCCGCCCGCAACCACTCACCCAACCCTGCCACATCTCCCAGTTGAATGAGTACTGCGGGAAATTGCTGTGATGGATTTCCCTTCTTTAACAATTTAGCACGTCAGTTTTCACACCCTTCACAAATTAAACAATTTGCCGCGCCCCTCCCGTGGGTGGGAGTCTCTTAGCATTGTTTTTGTTTTGCTGTTTTAAGCACAGCGATAAGGCATCGCAACAATTGTTGACAATCGCTCAAAAGAGCCCGACAACGTTCGATTGTGTACGACTGCGTGTGTGCGTGTCGTTCGCTGGCATTTCGGGAAACGCGTAAATCGGAGCTATGCGACCGTCGGCCGTCCGTGTTTCCATGCAAATCCGTTGCTGGCAGCTCTGGCTGCTTTATTCTTCTGATTTTCCTTTTAACGTGATTCTCCGTTCGCCGTTCGTCAGCTGCAACTCGGGAAGCAGTGTGGCTCGCGTGCCTTGATTGATGAACATAAGCGGCATTTGTTTGCAAACACTTGACACGAGCCTTGATTAAAAAACTCCACTGCCCACATGGGACTTGCCCGCTTTGGCTCACTGTATTTGGCCCGTTCCTGTCGCTCTTGTCGCTCCTGGCACTCCTGGCACTACTGGCATTCCTGGCATTCCTGGCGCTTATGTGACTCGTCAATTGTGTGCGTCGGTTGTCAACGACAGTCTTATCGCTGACTTTGTTGTTTTTCGTGGGTGTTTTGCAGTTAATATCACTGGGATTATCGCGCTTTCTTTATGATTTTGTTAAACATGCAAATTGCGTGTCATAAAGCACCAAGCGTACAATATATTTAAACAGTTATGCATGTAAATAGTATGTAAATACTTTCACTTTATGCATGTGCGTGTATGTGTTACGCCAAATGTGGAGGCAATCGAAATTATTCCTGAATGTAACAGCTATTTGTCAAATACCAATCGGATGTTGATTGCTTTGGTCTTTGGTTAAGTAATTTTGTTCCTGTTAATGCGATTGAAGTAGTATGTACGTAAATAATGCATATATATGTCACATACAGAAATAAATATGTATTTATCTAAATGACATTAATAATGTTTCCTTGATTTTGACGAAGCATACAGAATATAGATTGGTTAGTATAGAATATAAGTCATGCTCCTAAAACAATGTTATTAAAAAATATTGTATAAGCCGCTAACAGAGTCTATACTTGCAACCAGACTAAAAATTTATAAAAATCATTGAAAAGTGAACGTTACCATAATATCATTGGGATTTTAATTTACGTTAATGTTCATGTTTGGGCTTCTACTCGTCATTAAATCAATTAATCGGCACCTAATTGTAATTTAAAGCCATGTTTGCCAGTTGTACTCATCACTCAGCTTATATGCTTTATCCCAGTAAACGCACCCGTTGAACTCGTCAAAGCCCATTAAGAAACCTGCCATTTGTAAGGCCGCTATTGGTATCGTTGATATCATATTACATGCAACAGGAATAACAAGAACGTAAGCAGCAAAAGAGGAAGATGCTAAATGTAGAAATTGAAAACAGTAGCTCCAAACAATAACAGTGGTAATAATAACCGACATGGAAATGTTAATGAGGACCACCAACCGGACCGCGGACCGTGCTGCTACCCGCACCCCGTTATTCCCTTACAATACAATTGTGGCAATCTCACAGCTAAAGCCATAGTCGTAGGCAAAGTGATCGCCTTAGCGTCGGCCTGACACCGCTCAGGCGATCATATCGCTGGTAATTTGTTTCAACGCTTTTCAAATTGCTACTGTGGAAAAATTAAGCGGCCACGATCAAAAAATATAAATTTCTACACGAAAAAAGAAAGAAGTTAGACGGAACGAAAACGAAACTGAAACCCGATGCGCAACAAACGACGTCAACCAGGCGGCAAATAGCTGCCGACCGCTTGCATTCACGGATACGGGGCAGAGCTTAGTGACTTCGCGGATTCCCGGCAAGAGTAAGCTAAGCGATCAGAGAAATGCCCACAATGGAATCCTTTCAGCTTGCCGTAGCAGCGATTTTACAGATTAAGACGGGATTATTGTTATAGTCTGACAAAGATGAGGCGAACGTTGCAATTGTATTTGCATTTGTATGGGAATTTTATGATATTATGGTATAAATTCTGTGTCGAATAGCGAGCGCAGCGTCAGGATCAGAACTAAAATCCAGCAACCGGCTAAATGGCGGCAAAAAGTGTTGTGTCCAGTTTTTTCCTTTCGAAAATGCGTCTGTCCATTACCCCGTGATGGCGATAAATGTTTTCATGTACATATGTATGGGCTCGTACATTTATATGCTCACGTGTATGTGTGGCAGGCACTAGTCGTTGCAACGAAGCGCGAAATTTAATTTGCAACTCAACTGTAACTAGCGAACAATAAGCATCCAAAAGCAGCAACAACGCACACAGACGTCCCAAAACAGATACAAACACATCGACAGCAATTTCGTCCCGCAGTACAACATTTGCCACACTCGAAGGGATCCTATTGCACATGATTTGGTGCACTTCAGAGCGATTTCGCAGAGATGAATTGTCTTCAATGAAAAATGTTGTAGTCAGTTAGTAGACAACAGTGCACAGTAGCAGTAAAAATTATCTTTAAATCATTTAAAATTCCAGTTATTTAAATGGGTGAACCTCAGGGAGCTACAATTCAACTCACCGAAGGAGACACAATCAGCGGCACCTCTGCCGCCGCAGCTTCTCACTAACAAGCTCATTGTTGGTTGGCCTAGCGATGCTACACGACAGCTATCTTGTCGGGCCTTTTGTTGCAACTACCGTTGATAATTTCGTGACATTAGGTTTTGTAGCCTCTGCAATAATAACGAACACAGTTCAAGAGTGCCTGGAGCAAAATATGCTCCAATGGGCTACAGAATTTTAGCTGTTGTCACCGTTAAGAAAACGTTAAACTCATCTTCTAAAAAAATAAACAAATTACATAACTTCCGCTGGTCATTCATCTCCCTGTTATCAGCGCTGAAAACTGCAATGCCACTACGCTGTCACCCATCTGTCATGTGTGTCCTCATTCTCCAGCAGATAAGCCGCGCTTACCAATTCCATCAGTCGCTTCGCTGATGTCGCATGCCGCCTCATTTGCCTCATTGCGTTGACAGCTGTGACGCAGTTATAAATCAAAAAGCGTCTATCTGCTATCTGTCAGTGGTGAAATTTGTGTCACCCAATATGGTGGCGATAAGACTTGGCCGTCGATTGCTTTCCTTGTGAATAAGCGAAGCGGAAATATGTGCTACCAAGAGCAAATAAGTAAAACAATTGTTGCGTGTCTACGAGGAAGAAGGCTGAACCACCCTTCATTCGTCCAACTGCCCGTAGTTTACAGTCGAATTTATTTTATATTGCACAATTAAAACATTTTATTTTTTTCCCTGCAGACCACTCTCACCTTTTGTCCAACAACAACAAGGCAACAACGGTCTTGCTTGTTGTTCTGCTGCTTGGCTTTTGTCGCCTCGTCGCCATCTTCGTGCTGGCATAAGGACGCTACAGTCTCTCCAAGGAGCAATAACTTAATGCTGTAAACAAATTTTAATTATATTTGGCATTTCAGTACACTTAAAAGGGTGTGAAGAGCAAAACGGGGCAATTCATTTCGTTACTCTTAACTTATACCTACAATTATTAAATGTTAAAACATATTTATAAACAACAGAGAAACAAAATGTTCTCAATGCTTCTTTATTGTTAGCCGGCAGACATGTGGAATTAATTTTTATTAAGTAGAAAGAAAGGATCAGTTTGGCATGTCGGCAATACTTATTGTGTTCCTTGGTTACTCTAGCGAAGAAAATTTAATGAAAGCTCAAGCATTTGAGTTTTCTCATGAGGATGGCACACACACTTTTTATGAAGGAAAGCAGAGAGGCCATTAAAATAATTTTTCAAAAATTATTGTATATCAGCGAACCTTTTTGTAATATCGAACTCTATTACACCCATTGATCCCCTTTTAAAGAGCCGAGTCTGCTTGGTCAGATTGCGAGGGCGTGTCGGGAGGCTCTACACCATTCACAAAATTGGATTTGAAGTAAACTGTGAAAAAAATTACGGAATCATATTTACGAAAATATACAGTCTGGGATGTTTTTAGAGCTTAAATAAACTAAAATAAAACTTTTATATGCATTTTTTTTAATATTAGGAACTGGAAAATTTTAATTTTTTAAGTCAATAGTTTCACTAAAGTAAAAGCCCTTTGTGGGTAGAAAGGTACATATATAGGGAGAAAGAAGTTAAAGACCCTTCCGCTGTCCACTCCCCCCCTTCCTTGCAGACATCTGCGCACGCAAGATGACACCGCTCAAAAATAGCGCGATTGTGCGTGCTGAAAGTGAAATTATGCGAACACACTGCTACGACTTCAGTGGCAACCCGTCGCCGTTATTTTGCACAAGTGTGACCTGGGCACGTTTCTGTAAATAAATTCCTCTGAATATTGCATCATTTCTAGCGAATACACTGAATGTGTGACCACTTTGAAGGGAGAGCATATAGCTGCTCAAGATAACTCGGATGTGTGCCTGCCACAAGTGAAAATGTAACAATAATAATTGCAACGAAGTGTTTTTAATTACGGGAAGTCTAAGAGTGTTAAAGGGATTTTTCTTTATTTAGAAATGCAATAAAGTGCAATAACGTATTGGAATAGTGAGGAGTAGTCAGGGAGATAGAAGATGGTTTAACCGAAATCTGTCAGAGAAAGTAATCTACTAAAAGACCTTTTCTTAAATCTTCTTTACCGTTATACTCGGTCACCTATCTTTGTATTGAGCGACTAACATATCGAGTGCTATCATTGTCTGTACTGTATTGCAGAGCTGCCTTTGCTATTGCTTGCAACACGAACTTCAAGTTATGACTGGAGTTATATTTTATGACCTCGTTCTCGAAAATACCCATTCACCTTGTTCCATATTCTTTTGAGGATAAGCTTTCTACTTATATCTCTAACATCAACGGAGTGAAAAGTCTGAAAAGTCTGAAACCCCGCCTAGTATAGAACACCTCCAAAGTTCTCTACCACTGCAATTGTAAAGTTTGTAAAGTTGACCTGAGTAACTAAAGAGAAAAAGTGGCTATTATTATGCAAGTCATGCAAGTTATCACTTAAAAAAGTTCCATTTCAGAAATCAGAACTTTAATATGATATTCCACGCCATTTCAGTTTTTAAGGAGACATTTCCTCCATTTGCTCCAACCAGTTGAGTAATTTCAGTTGAACTGTGAAACAAATTTGAATGTCGTCCACTTGAAATACTTTTTGGCAATGCCAAAATAGACTAAATGTTCAGGCAACAGGCTGGAAAGTTTTTTCATATCTGGACGCTTGATGATACTCAAAAGTGGCAGAACGTCGCCGCTGGCGAGAATCGCTCAAATGTTCAGATAGGGCAACTTTTAATACACATATGTATTTCGTAAGCACACATTGGAGTTTCCAAAAATGAAAATGAAGAGCTAGCTAGATACTGCTAATGTCATGAGGCGAAATGGGGAAGACATGTTTTAAATGGCAGGAGTAAAGTGAATGACTGATACGCAAATTGTAGAGGGGCGGTGAAAGTGATACAACTTAAGTGGCACTTCAATCGCTGATTGTACACACGTAGATATCCGGAAAATATCACTTATTGTCAAAAATATGTCCCAGTCAACATCCGACAATACTCAACTCGATTGCGCAACTCAAATGCGTGCCTGCCTTGCAATTGGCTTCTACCACGCTTTAATAATATTGATGGCTATTAAAGCATGGTGCATTGAACTTCCGCATTCCCCACATCCCCTCCGATTATTGTCAACATTGTAATGAATGTTCCTCTAAACAAATCACAAATGTACTTGTAAACATATCAGTGGCAGCAAGTGCATTCCATAGAACGCTACACCACGACCGCTATTTGTTGTGCCACACGTGCTGAAAAGTATAGAACACACGGCAGCTCTCCAACGTTCGGCTGTTGCAACATAAACAACGCAGAAACATCCAACAGTGGAGGAACGGGCTGCGGTTTCTGCGCTCCCAGCAGCAACTCACAAGCAAACCTTCCGCTGCAGTGACACCAGCACCAGCACCAGCACCACCACCAGCCTTTACTGCCAGCGCTATTCAGCGACGATTTGCGTGTGCATGTGTGTGTCGTGCATATGTGTTAGCTCGTGTGGTGGAAATTTCTTAAGGTAAACAATAGGCGTCAAAGCATGATTAATTTTGGAAGTATTTGGAAATAGTTTGAGTTGGGTCGGACGGAAGGGACGCCTTCACGCCATTTGTGAAATATTATGATATATTTATGTGTATATGTGCAAGCACCTGCTGCTCGAAGATGGCTAAGTCGGAGGAAAATGGAGGAGTCGGCCAGTCACGTGTTGCAGTTGCACCATTAAAATCGTCATTGTCAACTCAGCTAATGGTGTGGCGTCCCGAAATTCAATTAACGTGCCACTGCCACAAAATGTCTGCATATGTAAATATGTTGGTATTTTAAGATCACTGATGACTCCGAAGATCGCTCCCGGTCCGCTATCCGACAGCTTGAGGCGATAAAATTGACGAAAATTTGGCTGCTACAAAAATAAGAACGACATCCCCAGAATCCGCGGTTGACTAATGGAAAAATACTTATTAAATTGATTTTATTGACAGAGACGTAAATGTCTTGCCCGCTGACGACATTCGGACTATACGGTTATTAACATTTACGTATCGGCCCACATATACCTTCAAACGTTCATGTATTTATACATATAAGTATTTACAGACATGAAACTGCTTATTCAACCTCTTTAGAGCCAAGTCTGCACAGTGGGATTTATAAGAAAAACAGATACATATATATATAAATTTAGGATTTCTCAAGGGCTTTACGCTATTCCACGGTCTAGTATAATTAACTGTTATTTTTTGAAACAACCAATTTTTGTTAGATTGGAGGACTTTGTTAAGTAAACAAATCTGGTTCTCCTCGTATTTTTCGTATTTACAAATAATAAAATCAATTTCTATATTTAACCCATTTAAGGCTTTCGCACAAACCCTCACATGTAGCCGAATTATCTTCTGAAATTATTTTCTGAAACTTAAAGTACAAGTTCAAATTGTATTGAACTTGTATTCTTTGCAGAACACTAAGATTGTCACTCATGAGTGATAACTAGATATGGGTAGAGTGCATTAATGACAAGTATCGTATACTCTCGTATATTTGAACAAATATTACTTACAATTTCAGTTTCAAGTTATATTAGATTTAACCCCCAACAAGGCCACCTCTTAAATGTTGAATCAATGAATCTTGAGAATGAATCATCACTGAGTGTTAACGGATTCAGAAACGTCGGGAAGAAAAGGAAGCCTTCCACAAACATCAAGCTACAGAATGTATTCTTATTAATTTGACAAATTAATTTTAACAAGTAGGATTGGTTGGTTTTTGTACCTTGATTTTGTACCACTGTCAAATCAAAAAAGCACTGAAAATATTACTTCACGCATTAAATACATATACTTCATTGCATAAGCCCAAGGCGCCTCAAATATCAAGCCGCCCAACTCCCTTCCTGACATATTCCCGAAGCAATTCACCCTTCTGCGCAGTGACGCCGTTGCAAGTAAACTAATTGCAGCGTCGATTTTCGGATCGATAGCGTGTGGCATCTGCGTCGCGGCTGTGGATGTGGCTCGTTTGCCTTAATTGCAAACATCAACACTCGGTGTATTATTTTTGGTAATAGCGACGCTCGCAAGAGAAACACAAAATACGACGGTAGCAAACGGCCAATGTGGAGACAACAATTTTAAATTTTCTATTGCGGCCGTGCGGCCGTGCGGCAAGGCGGGTGGTGGTGCGTTGCGAGTGCAGCATGAATGGAGCATGGGAAAAAGTAAATGTACTTATTTTTAGATTTACTCTGGATACATCTTTCTGCGGTTTAGGCAAGACAGGGAGACTGTTCTGCCATCGACGTTAGGAACTCCTCACTGACGGCGACTAAACAGAAATATGTTCCGTTATTTAATTTGTTTACGCTAGGCGATGTTGCTTTGCTTTCTTGAAAGTAACGAGGTGACAAATAATAAAAACAACAAGCCGTCCAACATACCCACACCTCTCCGACTGTATGCGTTGATGCAAATTGAATAATTGGGGATGCTTGACAAACGACGTTGTGGAATTGTCAAGTCATTTGTTTACATTCACATTCAACAACATGCATCATGTGTGGCATGTAGGAAAAGAGCAAGACTATACCGTTCAGGTATAACTGCACGCATCAAGAGCTAAAATTATCAGGAGAAGCTGCTCAATCATTATCCGACTTTGCATCTTTTAATTGTTGATGCCGCTACCTCCATTGCTAAATGCAGCTGATGGCAACCAAACGTCAAGCGAGCTTGTCGTCGATGTCACTATAAATGCAAATTCTACGTTTAAATGGTACAAGTTGGA
Source organism: Bactrocera minax (assembly GCA_021498325.1). NCBI lineage: Eukaryota > Metazoa > Arthropoda > Insecta > Diptera > Tephritidae > Bactrocera > Bactrocera minax. Next base: position 679,228 of record JAKEEE010000019.1, on the reverse strand, counting down.
TGTTTTTCCATTTTCATTGGTGTCGTAAATTTCAAAAATTGTTTATTGGTAATACGCAATGCACGGAGTGCTACCAGATGTGCGGACGTGAGTGGAAAGTAGGAATTTCTATCGCTTTGTTGCTTTGTTGTTCTGTTGGATTTGTCTCTGTTTTCGGTTATCTACCATAATCCCACTCATCAAATATTTTGTTTATGAACTACAACAATTAAGTTGGCGAAGTCATAAATCTCGGAGACATTTGCAGTGGTACTCAGTGGGTGGTCCAATAAAATATTATATGGGCTTAACCAGGGGAGTTAACGCTTAGTATTGCTTGGATGTTAGTGATGATGATCGGTTTCGGCCAATTCCAAATGAGAAATGTATTTTCTGACAATCTTTCAAGTAAGTGAATATTTTTGTGGGTGAATTATACATTTTGGGGGTGAATTTGTAAAAATTCGGCCATAGATGGAATCAGTTCGGAAGAGATAATGCTGAAAAAGCGTTTACTTTCTTGAACACGAATTTATATCGAACGGAAATGGGTGTGCTTTAAAGAAGTTTGTAAATTGAATAACTGTGAATTGCAAGTTTTCACCACCTCTGCTCCCATGAACGTATGTGTAATTGTAGAGAATGAATTACAACCGACTGTGACAAAACTGTGACGAAGTTGTGAGATGTAAAAACCTCGCTATCGAAATGAGTAATGCTAGAAATCCGATTATTGTGCTAATATGGCTATGGTTCATAAATATTAGAGTTCCTGTTGATGAAACTGGTTTTGCAACATCGAAACATTGATATTTTTAAACTGGTAAATGACAACTGTCAACAATAAAAGGTCAGCACCGCAATCACCCGCTTGAGCAGCGGATTTTTAGACTGAATAAGACGAGCTAATATAGTATAGTGAAAAAGAGATTTCGCAAAACGATTTGCCAGTTCGGATTTGAATTGACAAAAATCGTACGCACTCTCAACACTCCCAAAGCGAAGGCACGTTGATCATGCCAATCATGATGTTCATAGCGTGGTGGCCATCACAAGTCAAGTGTTGGAAAATGAGCAGTTCAATGCCAATGTCATAATAATCATGGTCAAAGAAAACAACTCGTACACATCGTACGCATTTGCAACAACGAAGCACCAACAACAGTCCGCATAATTGAATAAACGTCGGACCACTGTACCCATACACCTGCATACATACCTGTGTATAGGATCGGTAAATGGAGTTGCAAGCAGTCAGCAGTATGTGTACAGATGTGCGAGTATGTTTGGCAACTTACCGGTTACTGGTCGCAAGTCGGCTGTTCATTGGTGGCAGTTAGCTTGTTATACCATGTGTCCTTCCCAGCGATTTGCGCGCAGAAGTGTTGTGTGTGTCGCTGCCACATATCACTCGCATCGAATGCAACGCTTCAAACCGCATACGGCAACACTAGGCTGCAAAGCATTTTGGCAGTTGTAGATGATCACCATCCGCTGTCCGCCATCCGCAGTCCGCCTTACGCTTTGCTCATCCGTGGCTGGCTGCGTCATCTTATCCGCATTGGAGCACCCGCAAGCGGTGCTTGCTCGTTGCCCTTGCCGAGGCGGAGGTGGCGACGACCGCGTTGGAACCTGATTCTCCGGCTCGTGATTTCGAGTCACGTTTTGGGGTGTGATCGATGCTATTTTATTGGCGGAATTTATACGCGTCGCAGAACAATAATAGTTGTGGTGAGCAACATATTGAAGGTGCTGCGGCGTGGACGGGACGGGGATTCAGCAGCTAGAGTGATGTTTTATGATACGAGCATAGTGATGTAAACGCTTCTGCGCATCATTGGACACACACGCATAACAGCATAATCCTATAGCTATGCACACATACATTAGCGTGTGTATGTGTGTGTGTGTGTGTTTATGCAGTTATTTGAAGTATCGTGCAACGGTTGCACCTTGGCCGATTAGGCGTTTCGCTTCCGACCGAAGCTTGTTATTAAATTTATGCTGTATGGGCGAATACTTGGAAACCACTCTACCTACTCTACATGGAGGGTTACAAAGCTTGGCAGTTTGGTGGGGTTATCATTATTTCGCATTGATTACTCGGCCTAAACTTTTTACCTACGTCTATTTTCCGCCAATAATTTGGTTTTATGTGGATTTTATTTCCCTTTTAAAAGGAGAATATTCGAAAAGGTGGACATTGTCGGTATAGGAACTTCTATGTGAAAATATAAACATACATTGCAACAAATAACTTAACACAAATTGTCCGAACTAAATCCACTTTTGTAAATATGTCATTGGAATTGGAAATATATCTCTCCCCTTAAATCCAGTTATTTCATAATTACGCTGCGACTTCGTCTCTGTCGATGTCACACAAAGGAATTGTTTATATTTAATATGTACACACAGAACTGTACGTAGCAGAGTGTGGTTCACCGCTTATAAGATCGTTCTCTTGCTTTATTATAATCAAAATCATGTTATCCATTTAACGACACTGCCACGCATGCTTGCCACACCATTAGTGACGGTGCGTACAATGCGGCATGCAACTGCGCCTCGGCATCGTCATATAGACGTTTTTGACATTTTACGGCTGGCGTGCGGAGGGAGCGACACTACTAGTCCATTTGTTGCTGTGAAACCGCAATCAATGACAACATTGTCCCATCAGTGCGAGATCGTTATCAGCGCAAAATTGCCACTAAACGTCACTTCTCTTAAGATCAAAGTGTTGTAAGCGCACTGTGGCAGTACAACGGCAGCGACAACAGCCCCAACATCATCGGCAACAAAAACAAAATAGCGCGAACCAACAACTGGAGGAGGACAACAAAGTGCACCCAGCGACGAGCGAGTTTTCGCTTGCGCTTGCGCGTCCGCACGAATTTCAATTAAATGCAGATGCAACCGTGCACGAAGTACTAGTTTCTGCTGTTGGCGCAGATTCTGGTGGATATGCGGACCACACCGTCGGGAACAAGCGCCTCGTAACAGTGACATGAAAACGCATTGCACCCGTTAGCATGCCTATACGCATGTCTGTGTGCTTGTGCTTGTGCTTGTGCTTGTGCTTGTGCTTGCCACAACAAGATTTATGCTCTCACGGGTGACAACAAATTAATTCAGCGCCGAGGCAGTGAGTCAGTGTTGCCGCCAACGCTGCATTCTACGATTCCACAGTAGCTCGGGTAAATGAAAGTGATTTGGATCGGAAGGTATACGAACGGCGCAAATCTTGCTTCATTTGCTACTTCAAATGTTGTTATTGCTGGCGTGACTGTTATCTTAATATTGTCATTGTCACAAATTCGAATCGGGCATGCGCAACCCGTCGGATATGTGATTATCAACGATGCGCTCACATATATACACACATTTGCATATACGAATATAAAGTACGAGGCTCGAGTACCTTGTTTTGTTGTGACGCTAATGGATTACATGATTTTCGCATTATCGCTTTGTATCCAAGAACTAGCGATCAAGTACAATCAGTTGCAATTGCAGCAGCAGCAGCAGCAGCAACAACATATGGTATTGAGCGGCAGCTCTGCACAGAATTACAACACAACAGCTTATCGCGCCGCCAACTAAAATGCAAAGCTTTTCGCTTAGCCGACCGGCTGTTGTTGTAACTGATCGTGCGATGGCATTGCTGCCTAACTCGATGGAATAGCAGATCGCAGCAGCAACTATTACACAGCAACTCTGCTGCAAAAATTAAAGCAGATGCAAAGTAAATGTTAAGACGGAGGACCTTTGCAGACTAACTGCAAAATCATTTCGTTCGCATGGACTAAGGAAAAATGTTTGGCTTTCACACATGAATTATTTTATTTATCTTTATCTTGTCGGCCATAAACACCCCTCCAATTTTCTCAAATGGTATTAGCATGCGATAAAGCGTTGCTGATAAGTCTTTTGGGGGTTTGGACCCCTTTTCAGATACAGTAGTATTTTCACCGGGCAAAAGGCCAACCTAACCATAATATGGGGCTTTAGAGAGTTAAAATCACAATTACAGTAAGAGTATATAACAATAACTTCCGATTTGAAGACAAATAAATAAAGGCGAAAGTATATATCTATTATGTACAAATTTCATCACAAAACAACCGTATTTCTAAATTATATATCAAGAACTGCAATTGATTACATAATTTACGCTTTTCACTTCATTACTTTTCGTTTTCGATCTTCGAGTTATTATTTGCCTTTGAAATTAGTGTTGCTAAGAAGGAAATTTCGATTGGAAACGGTTACCAGCCAAATAGTGTTTAAATGTGCGAAGAAAAATGCATTTGGAGTCTGCTTACTGATCGACCGAGGCTTTAAATCGCATCCTCAGCAAAATCAGAATTTATTGTAAAATTTTTCTATAAGACTGCTCACCTCTCACATTTCGATAGAGTCAAATCTTCGAGTATATTTCTGAAATGAAAGAAATGGTCATTGAAATCCTTCAATTGCGCGAAGGCGGCCCAAAATCGTAGGAACCTGTATTTTGTCGGGCAGGTTTAAGGACACACCAAAAATAGGAGCTCAGCTAGCCAATTATGAAAGGTATAAACGCCAATTATACCTAATGTTTTATTACAAATGTATGAATTAAGTGCTTTTTACACGCATTCACATGTATTTCCACCTGGGTGCTTGCTTATATAATTCTCTGAATATGGTCATAAAGATCTTCCCATATGTATACACACCAAAAAAATACCAGAACCGTACAAATTGAGCCGTTGTCAAACAAACTGAACAACATTGTCCACAATGCCTTTGATTAAAGCGGCAACGTCATAAAAGAATCTATCTGAATACTTACAAGCAGAGAGAAAGAGATGGTTGACGCCCGTCCGGCAGTCGACTACGGCAGTGATTACCGCAGGAGACAGCAGTCTAGTAAATTTGAGGATCACGCAACTAACGTACATAACGACACATTTACGACATATCAAACCGAAGATCGAATAAAAACATACCCTGGTTGCCACAGAAATATACAAAAGCAACAATTTTCGAGAATCTGTGCGGCAATAATCTGAGGGTCATATGCCTTAGCGGCATTAAGTCCATTACGGCAACAATCTTGCTGCTTTCAATCATTAGAATTGTCATAAAACGAAAGAGGATGAGTAAAACCTCTTAAAACCCTTTAAACAGCCGATAACAAAAACATCAAATGTGCTACTACTTACATACATTTCCCCCCGCACCGTCCATTTACTAACACATTACAACTATGTCTTATATGGTACAGCGGACATGCTGTCACTAACGTTTTCTTACGATTTTTTTCCTTTATATTTTGTTATTATTTGTGAACGCTAAGCAGTTGTTGCAAATGGAAATTTAACTCGTTTTCAGCAGCAGGCTTCTGGAGGCAGATATCGGATCTAGGAGCTCATGTTGTTCTCGATGGCCACATTCGGCGACATGTTGTGCAAACATGCTACCGTATTTTCGGTTTTACGACTCTTGCTGATCGTCAATCAAAGGAAAATGCCGCATTGTTGCATACCACGCCACAAGCAGTGTGGAATTGAGTACGTAAGTACACATGTATGCACATAAATATGTATGCAACTGCGGCGATTGTTGTGACTCGAGAAAGGATCGATTTCAGGGAAAAACATTGGCAAGAGTAATTAACACATTTTCCCCAAACCGATGGGCACACAAACATACAAACGCATGTACATGTTGTTTGTTGTCAATTACAACGATGGCCGGAACATACAAATTGAAACATAGCAAACTGACAATTAGCCCTCGAAATTACGACACAAATTTCTTATAGAGACAAGCGTTTATTCCAACAAACAAATGTAAGTGAATGAAATTAGTTGTTTTTGTTTTTTAGACGATTCTTAACTTATCTCGACAACGATTCACAACAATTAAAAAATATAATATGAATAAAGGAATGCTTAGTTCGGTCACGGCTGATGCTGGATACTCTGGCTTTTTGTTAGAATTAAATAAAGGACAAGGAAACGGGAAGATATGGTCCCATTACTGAAAGAGAGCTGAAAAGATTATTACGTCTTGTTTCGATATCATTACGTTTGGATATAAAATGACCTTACATGGGTAGTAGGTGTCACGTTTTAAACTAAGCTAAGGATTTCAACTGAAATTCCATCTGAAAGTAGTAAGCTGGTCAGGGCCATAATGAAATTTTCGTACTGGTCTTATTGGACAGGTTTTGAACAGTACCATTAAATGAGGAGTGCACGTGGTTATTATCCAATTTCGCCCAAATATGCTAATTCTATTAGTCACATGATTCGTTTGTAGATCTCAACATTTACTCGAAATATCACATTAAAGGACAGACGTTTCTTAGATTTCGGGCAACGGAAATATAACACTGAGCTTCTGTCAACACTTCCAGTTGGAAAGACCTATCAATGCCAAATACCAAACAATTATATAAAATTCCAATGTATCGACCTTTAATTATGATGCGCTCCTTTACATGGCCTTTATTTATTTGTTATAGACAACTTCATGCACACAGATACGTACTTGCTTATTTCGTAGGCATGTTTTTGTTTGTTTTCATTATTTCATTTATTTTCTTAAAACTTTCTATGCTTTGCAGTTAGAAATCCTTTGATGCAACAAATAGGTTAAAATGCAAAGGAAATTTAAATTTCCTACAGCATCCCGCCAGATGTGACAACTTACATGATTGCTTCCTATTGGGCGAGCTTTGGGAGCAGATTGAATGTGCTTTGTAGAGTGGCATTTGTTTATGCAATAAAAGTCCATCTTAACAAATTTATGTTTTCCAAAATTCGTATAGCAAGGAATTCGACAATATAAACCGTAATTGATTGCCGGCTCGCCTGCCAACACTTGCCAGCCCACATTTTACTACAAAAGACTAAACAAATCAGATCAACCCAAAGTGAAGCCTCTTCTATGCTGTGGGAGAGAATACAATGATTTATATGCGCGTACATAGATTTCGATATATAAACATACAATTATTTCTGTAGAAGTGTGTGTGCGTGTGTTAACTCTTTAGTTAGCCGTGTTTAGCTTTAGATCAAAATCTGCATTCGTTTTAGAGTCGTTGCTGTGTTGGAGTAATTTTAACGGAAATTCCGATCACTTTGTTTAGATACATGCGCACCCATATACAAATATTGTGCACATGCACAGGTGTGAGAAAGTGTGGAATTTGAGAGTCACCTTACATTTAGGCGGCAGGTCGAGGCTTTTAATTAAGCTTAAGTCTATTGATAAGTTGTGATTTTCACTTCATACAAACATTCAGAATAATGCGTGTAAAATACAATACCGTTTGGTTCAATTATGCCTCGTACTCGCACACCGATTTGTATATATGTGCTAGTTACGTGAAGTTTAAGCAATTATATGTTCAATTCGATAAACTCTGGTTTAATCCGTAAACCATTAATCGCATTGTAGATAAATAAGATTTGAAAAGTTGCATTCTTTTTTTATGTCTATGTCAATTCCCAACTGGCGCATAACCCCCTCCCCAGGCGCTCAGCCTTACGACAGTGGCACTTAACGATTTCGTTTAGCTCATTAAGTTTTTAGCACATTAATACAAATTGAGCACAAAATGCTCACAACATCGTCAGCACAGTACCCGCCACCCCGACCATCGACTGCTGACCGAACTGCACTGGGCCGCATGCAAGCAATAACGAATTATCCGCCAATAACGAGATTGTTTTCGAACCGCAAAAAGGCTACCAAAGCCATAAACTATAAAGGCAGCCGCACAACAAACCAAACAAAACAAACAAACAACAACTCGACAATCATCCAAACAGTCAAAGCCGAGCAGCCGAGCAGCCGAACAGTCAAACAGTCAAACAAACAACGGCAAAAACGAGAAAAAGTTCAAAATCAAAATCAGCAATGGCCAATACAAAATCTCTGTACCATTTCGCTGTTATAATGACTGTTGTTGTTATTGCTTTTGTTATTGAGTTTTTGTGTGGGCGCTCTATCGTGCCAGCACTTACTCAACGCAACGCATCTCTGGCGGCAATACTGACATCGAAGCAGCAAGGCCGAGAGTGGGGAAATAAAATCACAGCGAAATCAGCAAATCAAACTCGATTTCCGCACGCCTGAATTGATAAAGCAGCAAGGTGGCGAAACACTTTCGGAATTGCATCTGTACAACAACAGCTACAGATATTTATTCAGAGCCTGCCTTGCCTCACTACCGCAATGGGTCGAGGGAATTGGGTCGACAGCAGCAGATCCCGCACCGGCCATCGGACGATTTGTGAGCTGTTGAAGCGGCAGTGCATCCATAAATTACACAACCACTTTACTCTGCTCCAGAAGTCAGAGATCTTTCAGGTTAAAAAGTTGTATGTTAATGTATTAGTGCAACGGCGTCGATCCTTAATTACCAGCTTCGTTTAGCAGTTTAGCCAACTGCTGACGCTAGAAACATTCTATGAGAATTATTTGAATTCTCGGTTAATAACTAAATCTTACCATTCTTTCAAACAAATTTTGGCAATTGCACCCGAATAAGCTAAAAACCGAAATCGACAAAACAACTGAAAGAATCCCGATATTTTCTTCATACTGAGTGACTTGAATTTCTATTCGAATCGCGTTCAGTATACTGCCAGTGCATTGCCCATTGACCGCAACCGCAACGCCTCGACTGATGTGTACGGGTCCATCCCAATCCAGCCCAGCAGAGCGTGGTTAAAAAGCACTCAGCCATTGTCTCTAAAAAGGCGCTAATCGCTGACTTAAGTTTCATGCCCCCCTACACCCGTCCGCTCCAGTCCGAACAACATTACGCTTTCAACATTCACTGCATCGCACATACGAACACACTCACATCTGTGCGCATGCTTGCAGCATTAGAGAGACAGTGACGCTGCTCGTTGGCTCCATGACCACGGTAGTTTTACCATTGTTTAGCGCCTCTGGGCTTTTCATAACGCTATTCCCCGCATCACCCTTGTTATCTCCATATCCAGCAAAAATATGCAAGCTTTTCTCTCCACCGGCCGTTACGTCTGAAAAAGTGTACACTTGTCCGCCCGCTGTCTGCAGAGCAAATATGAAGTTATGCGTTGGTCGCTCAGTTAAGCATATGCGCATGCGCGAATCCTCGCATAAGTGTTTTGGTCATTTACTTGTGTAATTTATCTTACGCTTATTTTAATTTTAACACCAACTTTTTCATAGAGTTTTTTACTCACCTCACAGCAGTGTGAACTTGGGCTTTATGTCGTCGTATCGTTGTGCCTGTCCGCAAACTGCATTACACACATGTGCACATGCTACTGCGTGATGAACCCTTTGCCGTGCAGCTGACTGGAGCTAGTCATGTCCAGATGGAGTCGCGTCAAGTCAAGTCAAGCTGCCCCGACAGCAGACTTGCCAATACCAAGTGTCATTCCATGCATCCATTTCATTCACGTGTCGTGTTAGCTCTCGTATTGTCCCTAGCCAAAGCTAACGCAACTGTTGTTGTTTTTATAATTGCTGTCGCTATGTTCATTTTTGTCGTTGGCTTCTTTCGTTGCCCCTTGTTCACAGACGCTGTTAATTAGTTTTTGTTGGGTGTTCTTGTCATTTGTTGTTTTTATTAGCAATCACATAGAATATTTGTTGGCTAAGTTAACGAGTTAAAGAGGCGTGAATTAGACTTTCCGGCCCTTTGCCATTAACAAGAAGTGCCCATTGATGAAGGGCAAACACACACAAAATATGCGCATATACTTAGTACATTAATAGATTATATACATACATACAAAAAGATCAATAACTGCGGGTTTTTTGGTGTTTTTATTCAAAATTATCGCTAAAACATGTCCAACATACGCAGCACTTGCCACATTTTCTCATATTCGTACAGTTCAGGTGCAAGCGATTTTTCCTCTCGCCTTCGAAGTACGCCCTCTTCCATGGAAATACTCAAACCAAGGAACGGGAATCGGCCTAAATTTACAATGCCGACAACTTGGCATTCAAAAATCATTTCTGTCAATTTGGCACAAACTTCCTCTACAAAAAAAACAATATTCATATGAATTCTTTTTAGCCAGCTGTTTGGTTTACGTTCAAAGTGTTAATAAATATTACATTATCAACAGCTTACAAACTTATTTATTAGGTAATTGTTTGCTTGTTTAAGGCTTTGCATCAACCAGTGCACATTTATACACTCGTTGCTCCACGTCCTTGCTGCAAATAGCAGGAACAGTAACCGACAGCGGCTTTAATTTTCCTCCATTCATCCGACATCAGCGCTCCAACAGTCAATCATTGATTGTGGCATGCAACATGGGGCACATTGTAAACACGTTTATATACGCATATGAGAGCACGAGAAGCCTTCCAATAAGTAGGAGGTAGGCGAAATAACAACACTTTATAAATCAAATGCCTGTGTTGCAAGCACCTTATTCATAATGCGGCAACAGAAAACAACAACATGCCACAACAGCGGTACCCTACTTGGCCAAGATATACATGTGCATCACAGTCTCCGCGCTCAAAGTGAGCGCAAACGTGTACACTCCACATAATACATGCAAATATATAGTAGTACACTCATATGCACATACATACACACACACTGATGCGAGTGTATTCGTTGTTGCGCGAATTTAAAGGCATAGAGGCCATTTAAGAACAAAGCAAGTGCATCTGTAAGGCCAGAGGACCCAACTAGCTAAAGCCCATTGTACCCGATACTTAGTGCAGCGGACATGATTCGCAACTATAAAGAACCGAGAGACGGTGTCGAAGTGGCGAGATGCGGGAGGCCGAAGTGGCTTCGACAAAGTCTGTGGGCGCACAAAGCGAAAGTGCCGAAAGGGGTAAATGCAAGATATAGGCACTCTGCGGTGTAAAAGGGCCTTTGATGGAAGTTGTTGGCTTGGTAAGCAACCAAGCTTACTTGCTTTGAAGCATCGAAAGGGGGTAGCACTCGCTTTAAACGAGCGAAATCAGCAGCACAAGCACAAGCACTTGTGGGAAAATCAATTTCTATCATATGAGCTTGATTTAGTGCCTGAGCGAATTTGAAAACCCTTTAATGTTTATATAGCTCCCACTTTGCCTGCCACATAACTTCAGTGCACACATCTTCCGCTTACTTTCGCTCGACTACACTAAAACGCACCCAAGGCTATTTCTCTGCCGCACATTTATTTAAATACTATGTATATATATTTATAGAATTGGACAGAGGCCGGCTTTCCTCGCCCGTCTTCTCCTTGTATAAATGCTAAACGTTAAGCTCATTAGCTAATGTCAACCTTTGCTACGTGAAATTATCCACTTCCTCAAAGGACTACACCACCATCATCTCCAACCTCACCAGCCGCACCAGGAAAATCGCTTTTATGATATCAACGCCGATGCCACCGGCATCTGTCACCATCAAATTTAACCCTTTCGTCAAACATTTCCCCATCTTCACAGTGAACAATGTGGTCCGCTTTAGAGCCCGCTAACTGTGTATGGTAAGTCCATATGTAGTGAGTAAGTAAGCCGTATTCCACTTGAGTAAATTTGCACAATAAATTGCAAATAAATGCAATTAACCAAAGTAAATAAGCAAACGGTAACCGCAACCGTAACTTTAATGAGAAAATTTCCAATTTACCTAAAATGAAAAATCTATTAAATGTTAGCCTCCTGCCATTGTCATGGGCGAGTGGTGCCCCGCTAAATACACGGCTACATCAAAGCGCCCGTACAGAAAAGTATTGAAAAAGGGAAATCACGAAAACACGCAACAAATTTGCAAAACCATTAAGCACGGAAAAATCACAGAATTCTTTTAACGAAAAATATGTAAAACGCACCTATATGCGCTTACAACGCTGATACACACATCCACACAGCCAAATACCCATGATATTCCTCTCTGTCCCCAATATGCGTACGTAATACAATATGTTGTGCGAGCTTGCCGCAAAAGTAGCTGACTGCTTTTTTATATTTTTTGCATTAAATTGCTGTTCCAATAAAATAAGGACATTTTAATTTATTAACGAAAAACAACGCGAATCCACCCTTCGTCCTCTTCACATAAAACGAAAAAAAATCTAATCAGTCTAATCGTTACAAACTCTTTTTGAAAGTAAAAATAATATAAAAGCAAATAAAATGAATTCAGCCAATAATCCTTTGGTTATTTCCGCTCAGTTGTAGGATATTTGATTTCGCTAAACGATTGACTTTGCTTTCGATCAAAAAATTAAATTGATCTACCGTTGTGTGGAAACCCCGTTATGCAAATTGTGCTCTTAATTTAATGAAAGCGAATGGTTGAGTGTTCACACCTCTCCGATAGTAGGTGGGATGTTTATACTATCAAGTTGATTCAGAAAAACACCAAAGATTTTCATTTAGAACATTCCAATAGCCTTTATATCCAATGATGGATTGAAGCTTTTAAGTTTCAACTTGGTATAGTATATATAATAAGTATATTAAAGTAAGTAAGTATATCATAATATATTTTTTATCAAAGTTATTGTTCAATAGCTTGCAATAAATACGGAATTTTACACAACATTTTTCTTTAAAGGATTAAACCCTTTTTTTTACAGAGAAGTCTATTATTTGGGAGGTATAGTACTTTGATAAATGATATTTCGGAATCGGTATACAGGGAATGGGAATGACGCTGACGACGTAACTTGAAATGTTTAACATACTGTTGTGGAACCCGCAAAGGGGTTGTATTGTTATTATTGTTGTCGTAATTGACTGAATTTTTGTATCTGTTGTTGCGTAGAACAGAAATTCACGTATGTAAATGTCGCAAATACCGTTACAAAGTGAAATCCTCCCGAACGCACCTGTAGCATTATGCTTAAATACGTGTGTGTGTGTGCGGGCGCATGTGTAGATACATGTATATACATGTATGCATTGGGCACCTGCAAGCCTGCGCTAAACATTCCCTTGCACACGGTTTAATCCTTAAATAATCCTTCATAAGCGAATGGATTGCATGCAAAGCAGACCGAAAGTATGTTGCTGCATATGCGAGGCATGCACATACATATATGTATGTTTCCATGCAAACAACTACGCATGTGTGTGAATGCATGTGCCCATATCACGCATCCTCTGGCATCCTTTGCGAACTGCAATTTGCACAATGTAATTTAATTAATGGTGAAATAAATATGTAAATTGTCTGCGGCATATGACGCACGCTCTGGGAATGATGTTGATAGCAAACGTGGCAAACACACACACATGAATGCATGCATGTGTATCGTATATGTCGGCCTATGACGACAGCAGTAATGACGATGATGTTAAGTATGAGTTGTTGTTGCATCTGCTGGTGTTGGATCGATTATATATCTGTGGTAATAGCGATGCCGCGCTGCTTGCTGTTGCCACTGTTCGGCCACATGTAAGTGCGTGCGCACTACTCGTAGTTAGTGGCTGCGGCTGACGGTCTGCCAGTCCAGTTTCGGGCGGGGTTACAATGCTTTGTGCATTTGTATATACGACGCATAACTGGCATTATGCTTTCTGTGTGTGTGTGTGTGTGTGTGTGTGTGTCTGTGATTGTTTTGCTTGTTGCTGATCATGTTGATGACAACAGACTTCATGAATTCACGCACATTTTTACAAATGTACATACACGTGAATATCTCGACGCATAAGCATTAAGCAAATATTTACATAACGCGGCAGGTGCATATTTACATAAGCATTCATTGCGCTTTTGACGCCCTCACCTGTCCTACAGTGAAATTGTGGGTTGATCTTAAATATTATTTAAAATAAAATTTTCTTTCTCCAGTGGGAAAACTAAGGCGAAATAGATGTGAATTCATTTCTCGGCTCTGATTTTCAACCTTAACCACGAATTCTAGAACATCAGATTATGGGTCTCCAAAGCTTCTTATCTTCTCCTACAATAATTAGTTTGCTTTTTATTTTTGGAAAAACAATAATTGATATTTAGCAAACTTTTTGTACGGTTATTTCACTAGACCGTACTGATTTAAAAGCATTGTTTTGAATTCTTTGGTGCAAAAACCTAAGTTTGATGAGTGTTTGTATCTTACTATAGTAAGATCGAATAGTATTTGAAGAAATTAAATTTAAGTCGACATCTGAACTCGAACATTTAACATAAGGTCCATCTTAAAAACTCTATATTTGGAAACACCCATACACTCATATACAAAATTAAAATGTTGTATATAATTAATTTATGGTTTTTATCTTTGAAATGTCAAAACTTCACACGCCAACAGTACATTGACGTCATCAGCCGAGTGAATGGTGGCCAAAGAATGGGTAGTTGCTTATGATGATAAGCCAATACACTCATGCACTCATACACTCACAAGCACACACAACGCCGCTCAGTGATGTGACGGGTCTTGACGCGCTTGATTTATTTTCGATTAAAAACTCTTTAAATTAATTGCCGAACTACCCACTCTCCCTGCGCGTTGTTTTATTGCTTCCGTAGATTAGTGGTCGCCAATCAGGCAATCGGTGGATCGGCGGATCGGTCAACAGTTGACGAAATTCGGTGGCAAACTTGTTTCGGCTTCTATTCTTCTACTTCTGCTACCATCAAAAATTCTATGCCAACATTGACCAAAGTGATTTTAAAGTGTGTGTTTATGTGTGAATTTTTATGATGAAAGCAGCTCTAATGCGCCACAGCTCGATCGGTTAGTGACTAGTGATCAGATCAGCATTGCGTTTAATTTGTTTTCTCTGAGCGGCCACACTTATGAGAAACCAACGAAATTTGATGCGATTGCTTGACAGTCGGTGCGTCGTCATCGAAAACCTTGTTATGCTTCGTGTGTTTGCATGTGTTATCTCTGTTTATACTTCACCGAGTCCAATCGAATAGTTGTCGCCCAACAGTTCGAATTTTTTCTTGGATGATCGCTGAACTCGGATCTGAGTTATTTGTAGTTGTTGATTTAATTTATTTATCTATCAGATTTTAAAATCCGATTGGCTTCTGTTCGTCGCCGGCTTGAGAGTGTGTGGACCTCTTCGCCGTATGCTTATACTTATATTTTCATTTGGCTTTCTGTGTGTGTTTATTTTTATTTCTTGGATTTTTAATGCTTTTCGCTTTAAAATGTTTTCCTTAAAAAGTGCTCAGCGAACTATCGGTTACGCGGCCGATGTACTTTCCGAGTATAAAGTTGAACTTACATGCATGTCTGTGCATGTGTACATCTATGTATGCATATGTATGTGTGAATGCTATTGGTGCATGTGAGGATGTGTCTGTGCGTATTTGTCTTGTTTGATGTTTTTTGTTTATACGCTATTAATGTTTTTGTGTTCGTTTCTGGAAAATAAAATGATTTCAATTTCATCGAAAAACAATAAAAACAGCTTAAGAAATTAAAGGTGTGATCTGCTACGAAGTGTGAACACATTTGATAAATTCATATTATTGGCGTCACTCCCGATGGCCGCTGAAACGTTGGAAACGCTTGCGAAAGAGACAATGGTGTGATGAAACTGTCGATGAATACATCTGGACGTATAAATATGTATGTATATTGTTCTTACGCACATACTAATGCAGTTGGAGGGACTTTCGTTGTATTGAAATGTCGCTACAATATTTATTTTTGTTTTATCGGCGTTTTGGAATTCGGTCAAAATACCTATCATTTTGCTCAAATAGACGCTAGTAACGGTATTGGAGCATCTTCTACCTCCAATTGTCACTTACTTCAAGTGTTAGTATTGTTACTTCAAGTGTATACCACCGATATTTGCAAGCTTTTGGAAACACTTTAGATATTTCAAACTCTGATACACCGAAACTTGTCAAACCAACGAGTATAATAAATCTGCTAGTCTGTAGAGAAATTGAATTCATAACTTGTCAGCAAATAGAAGGATTTACGTCCAGGCCAACTTTTCAAGTAGCGAGCGCTTGATATTCGCTCTTGTTGCAGCAAAAACAATTTAAATTTTAAAACACTTATAAATGTAAACAATCAAGGCAATCAGCATACATAGTTCCACATTTAGAGTGAATTGTAACCCCCCTCCCGACCAATATAAATACATACGATAGATATAAATGCAGAGCGGCATAGCAAGGTTCATGAAGCCGTTTCCTGCGCCACTTCACTTGTCAGCCACTAAAGTCTGCGACTGTCAAATGTTCTCAAGTGTGTATCAATTGTAATTCTTTCATGTCAAATACATTTGCAACCATTCCAGCATGCCTGCATCAACACTAACATACTTACCTAACACCATAACACACACATTTGTACAAACAAGAAAACTTCTCTTCAATATTAGCCACAACACTTTATAATTTACAACAAGGAAGATTTTCAATTGAAATTTTCGCATATTGCAAGTCCGTAGGCCCTTCACTTCAAGCGCTTCCTCATGGTCTGGCTGCAGTGTTTGTGTTGCAGGTGGCGGTGAAAGTGGCGGTGGAAACGGCGGTGGAAACGGCGGTGGCTGCGTGAAAATGCCTGACAGTTTGGCGCAATAAGTCGTTTGAACCCATAATAAAAATTACAAAACCAAATAGATCCCACGGGAGTCGATTGTCTCGCATGACACAAAGTGCCATAAAGGATAATTTCATAATGCATGACAGGCTATGATATGCCACAGAGGATAGATAGTACATGTGAATACTTATCTTTCTGTTTGGTGGAGTGTATGTACTTGTGGAACTACGAGTACAAATGTATCCTTGCTGCTCATTTAACATGTTGCCCCTTCTCTGCAAGCAACCTACAACAAAGCAACGCATCACAACACTTGACATTTTCATGCTGTCGTTACCGTTGTCTTGCGCCGTCTTGCAGTTTGCGGTTTTACTCCACCACAAATTTGTTAGCATTTTGATAAACTCATATGGTTGCATATCCCCAGTAGGAAAGCATATTACTTGCAACATGCGACTGATGTGACCAAAATAACTGATTGCAAAGATCGTTGCACCTATCAATCGTACCTCTGAACCCTCAAAAATGCAACGAGTTTGGGATGAACACAAAGGTGCTTGATCCGAATTGTTGTCATATCTTTGTGCATATTCTATGAGGTGCCTAATTGCACTTTTCATTGCATTCATACTGAAACACAAAGAAACTGTTTATGTAAATTGAAATAAAGCAATATCCAATTAAATCCTAGTAAAGCATGTTTTCTTTAAATAATACTCGCTGGTACGAGTAATCTAAACCAGTAATTTATCTGACTAGGTACCGGTTTTCCTAGAGGGTATCCACATGAACGTGTGTGTGCTATTGGTGTCAACGTATGTGTACGAGCTTATGAAACTGCCATGAAAAATTGGATTATAAAATTCTATTTGCCACATCTTTTGTGGCTGCGGCGCTTCCCATTTATGCGGTTCTGGTTCGTCCTCATTGTCCTCGTTTCGAATGCCACTGCATGTCGTTCACGCTCGTTTCTACAGAAATTGCGCAAAACTTGACAGTTTTGCACGTTTGTGAAGTTGTCAGCCAACGCGCTTTAAGCGACTCGTTGCGCCTTTGTTGGATGAATTTTGAATATTTTACTCGTTTTGCCTATTGCCAGTATCTTTTGTTGCTGCAAGGATGTGTCATATTTCATAGATGAATGACGACATTTAAATTTGATATCCCTTTAGTTGTTGTGTATATCCATCTCTATTATTGTACATATGTATCTGAGTACAAAACAATCCATTACAACTCATTCAATGAAAGTAATCAGACCCATATCTGAATACATCACTGATTCAACCTCGTAATATTTACGGAAATATGATCACTTAATTAAGGTTTTCAAGTCATGAATTCATTTCTTCGAGAGAGAATTCGGCCAACCCGAGTAAAACAAGTGAAGGCGTTAATTTGTTTTTTCGAAAACGAGGAGACAAATTTATTCCGTGATAATTATCTGTCAGTGCAAGCGACACGTTTCCAAACATTTTGTGATATCCTAACGATAATGAGTATTGTGATAATCTGGTGGTTAAGAATAACTTCTCTTATATGGAAGTTAAGCTAACAGGTTCGATTGTAACCGAACATTTTGCGATCTCGCAGTTTGTGAGACTCAAATGAAGTGAATTATTTTCAGGTGTTGGGAAAACCTGATATTAAACAAGTAAGAAAGGGCTAAATTCGGGTGTAACCGAACATTTTATACTCTCGCAATATGCAAGGATCAGAGGCGGGGATACGCTTTCAGGTGCAGGCATAACTCTATATAAAGAAATAAATGCTATATAAAAAATAAATCGAAGAAATTGTTTATGGATTACAATTATATTTTGCGTCTTATTAACTTATAATATAAGTCATAGACTCACTTAATTTCATTATTACATTTTGCTTCGTGTCCGAAATATATGTATATATTGAAATTAACCTAGTTAACTCAAATGATCAAATGATAAATTTAATATATTGGGTATATGAGGAAAAAGTCGACCAGAGAATCGGAAATCTATACATTAAGTATATGGGGTTTAGACCAAGGTCTAGACCGATTTAAGTTATACTCTCCGTTACATTCTCTATGAATTTCATTAATATTTCTCATTTTATTTCATTCCTCAATTTCATTAATATGTTGGTCTCAGAGTGACAAACATTTTAGGTAAAATCTCAACAGTACCCACTGATGTGCACATACTCGGTATCTTGGGGGTTTGAGAAATTAAGATCTGGTTTCGTTAATTTTTAAACCTTCGATAGCATACCTAGGAGACACTAGTTTTGCAAAGTTTTGTTCCGATAACTTCATTGGTGCTTGATTTATACACCGAAAAGTGAAAGAATCTGATGGAATTTAAAATTGTGTTATATGGTAGTAGGCATGGTTGCAGTCCGATTTCGTCCTGGAACATAAGAATATCAAGCCAATGGTGGGCACCAAATTTGGCAGATCCTGAGATATAAGATTTCCGCTATAGGTGGGCGATGCCACATCCAGTGCGCAGTTTTTATGCCGAATACCATCTTGGGTGTGAAATTTAATACTTTTGGCATCTTTATTTGAGGGTTATCGTACTTTTAGTACTTACTTTTTTTTCAACATAACCATTATATACCCCCCATATATGCTTTGTCATAATCTTAAAAAGACTTGTTCTCAGCAAGTTTGATTGACATTGCTTAGATGCTTTGTGAGATATGTACATTAAACCTATTAGAGGGTGGGAACACTCTCACTTTTTAAAGGCATTTAAGCCACAGGTGCCCGTCCATTCGTCGATGCCCTGTACAAAAATATTGCTTCTCATAGTATCAAGGGACGCGTGTACCAAGTTTCATCAAGACATCGGAAGTTATCGCTTGCACAGACAGACCGATGAACAAACAGTCACTCGTCTCGTCAACTTGATCATTTTGATATATATCTATTTATACTTATTCCTACGAACAATCGAGTTGAGCAACCTGAGTAGGGCAACTTACTGCATTTTCTTCAATGTCTTATTCTCAAAATTTCTTAGTTTCTGAATCCTTAATCATATTACATACAAAAAATAGATGATAAATTTTAAATTCCCGAACATATTGTAAATATTCATTTGAAACCAATATGCAATTGTAACCATTCAAAGAATTTCGAAATGAAAAGGAATGCCGAATTACTTAGTAGCGAACTGTTTCGAAAAAGAACACAAGGCGTGTCACCCGAGCTCGAGTAATTCTATGGCCTTAGTATTCCTCGTCTCCCCTCGTCTATAAACTACGCGGCAACAAAAGTCTTGGTGTATGAACCGCACTTTATGTACAAAAGATAACATTAAAAAGATTTCGAAACGAAAATATTACCGATATATAGTTGTTTTCTTCCAAAAATTATGAATATCACCACAATTATTTTCAATCAACCTCTCGACATTACCAACAACTGAGACGTCTTATCCAAAAAAATTTATAGGTTACGCCGAAGTAGGGCGGTCGAGTTAAAATGGCTTAAACAGACATTCGGGCTTGGATGGCATAGCATATACGCACTAAGGTCACATCCGTTGCTATGTTATATAAGTATTTTTAATATGAGAGTAGTCAGGATAATTCGGCTTAATTTTATAAATCTTAGACCTAAATTTTTTACAGCAAATCCATTCGGGAGGCATCACTTGACAGCTCATTAAACATCAGCGAAATACTTCAATCCACAATATTCTAATTGTATAAGCAACATATTCTAAATATTGGAATATAGCAATGGTGGGAGCACGCACAATGGCGACATCGATTAAAAGTGTGGGTGAGGGCGTAATAGCATTCAATTTGGATGAATATGTGCTGTTTTTTTCTTCAGCCCCAAATACGCCACTGAGCATACGCGTACCTACTGAACAAGTGGCCAGTTGTTCAGTACCCGCAGGAAGCCTTGCAACGTTGAACGTTACGAAGTCTAGGCGAAGAACAAATACACATGTGTGCATTGACGTACTTTTGTATTTTTGGCCATGTGGAATTCATTTCATAATTTCACTTGACATCGAAATGTGACGGCAACCATTTCATTTCATTTGTGCTGTTGTTTATGCGCTGATTTTATTAGTCGACTTTGATCCACGAATATACATACACATATTCCGTTATATATGTGGATATGTACATTTGAACCGTGGTGTTGGGAATGAAGCTGTGCCGCCTGGAGTGGAGGGCCAACGTTTTTGTTTACATACATACATTTGGTTGAATATTATTAGAAATAATAAATTAATTATTTATGAGTGTTTGGTTGTGAAATCTATGAAATGTTTGTGTTATTTACGACAGATTGATCACTTCATTTCCCTCGCCATATTTGTAGCAACGAATTTGTGAGTGAAATCGTTTCGCTTTGATGCCTGACACTTCTGGGAAATATTAAATTGTAATAAAATCGGCCATCGTCGATTGATGGGATATTCGAACACGTAAATCGTAGCTGATGTGTATGAGTTATGAGCACATAAGTGTCTATTAGTGATCTCTCAAATCAGGTACGAAAGAACCTATGCTTTGTTCTCTTTTGACTATTCGCTTCAATAAATACATGAAACTAAATCAAATCACAGTAACAGGCCCGGTTGAAATATATGAACTTATCAAAAATTAGGGAAAGACTATTGTGATCATCAACTACTTAATTTTTTTAGCTCTCTTCGCTTTCGCTTTTACCACCCTGGAAATGATGAAAGGTAATATAGAGTCCTAAGCCTATATATAACGTATATAAAAGTAAGGCAAAGCAGTAAAGCAAGTTTTTCCGTGCCAGAAATTTTCTCGAAGCTTCCAGATTGTCTGTCGAGAGGTGACCCCTATGAAATAAGAAAACCCTTTCTATAACTTTAGGAGCGGATTCAATCAATATTTTTTAGCTTCTAGTTTAAGAAAGTGACAGGCACATCAACTGCACTTTACTAATTGAAAATCTGTTTTTTCTGTTTTGCTACTTTTCATATAAATTTTCTTTTTTATTTAATACTTTTATATTCAATTCGCTAAATTTACTTACTGACTTTGGCTAAACAGTACCAACGTCATGATATGTTGAAAATGCTTAAATTATAGTTTAAAATCTAAGATTTACTCTCCGATAACTCGTTGTACATCAATTATAGTTAGCTTGAGTAATTCTTAAAAACATTTTTAAACAATCATATTAATCTAGAATATTTGAAAAATTAACTTAACGTAATGAAGGTGAAGTTAAACAAAACTTAAATTTACTAAAACGCTACGACAAATGAGGAACCCATCGGCATTTCATTGCAACTTTTCCAAGTGTTTTCAATGAGGAGGTTAAAATTAGACATTAAAAATACGAATACTTTTGCAGGCATAATGAAATAAATTTACAAATTATACAAATAATACTCGTAGTTACACAATAAATATTTACAACTAAATCCAAAAATATTTACGACCCTCAACTGGTCTAACGAATGACTCGAACAGCAACAGTACGAATTTATACAACTAAAATAAAATACAATAGTACATAACAAGGTCACGGTGTTTATGATGACTACTTAGAAGGACGGTTGAATGGTAACAACTAAAGTGACTTGGTTCTACACCGAAATCGCGCTCGTTGGAATTTCAGTGTATTGAGCCTGAGTCGTCGTTTGCTGCTTGATACCGCCGTTTATGAACATCGAGCGATATACTTCAGAGAGAAGGTTCCACACGGGCGGCGCTGGTGCCGCTGGTGCTGCTCGTGAGGACGAGACGGAGCCTACTTCGAGGGTGGGTAGAGCAGTCGGTGCGTAGGGCGCTTTGGAAGTCTGAGCTGCGGCGGCGGCAGCGGCAGCAGCGAACATTTGCGACTGCAGGACATGAAATTGTTGCGCCTCGGCTGACAAGACGGACGAGGGATGGTGTGAGGCCGTAAGAAAATGTTCTGCTGAGTCTGTGTTGGCAACTAATTGTTGTACCTGTTGAGGGATAAGATCAAGACCGTGCATATAATCCCTGGTAGTTTCTTCTTCAGCTTCCATTTTTACAACGACTGGACTGAACGACAGACGTTCCTTGGGCACCTCGGTGTGATTGCGCTTGCGTTTGCCCAATAAAAAATCTACCGAGAAACCATTAGACTTTGATTCTGCTGTACGTTGTGGACTAGCGCAGTCGCTGCTGTTGCCAGATATTGTAGAGGTAACAGGACTGGACAAACGCTCTTCTGCTGATATGCCGTGACGCTTGTGAAGACTAAAATCCAGCGGTTCATTGGAGTCTTCCATTGGATCGAAATTAACTGCCACTTCCTCTTCGACAGACACTGATATCACTTCGTCGTCGACATCAGCGTCTTCATCATCGTCGTCGGCATCAATTTCCCTGTAGTAGTCGTCCACATCGCTATTACTGTCGCCGTGACTAGTGTTGGAGGTAGTGGTCTGCACATCTAGTATATAGCTATCGTCCTCACCATCCGCATCGGATGCAGAAGCTGAACCTGTCCCTGTAGAACTGAGCCGTAATCCTGCCCTCATTTCCAACTGCTCGTGGCTGGCTAACATATGGTGAAAGCCTGCAGCATTGGCTGATGATGGAAAATCACCAAACATAACGGATTGATGTGCACCATAGCCAGTAGCCGCTGCAGCTGAGTGTGGCATGAGGCACGGAAATGCGGCCGAAGGCAACAGACCGGCAGGTGACAAGGAAAATACAGGAAATTGTTGCGCTGTGCGGCCATCGTGTGGTGAGATCTTGCGGCGGATGTGGGGCGAATGCAGCTTCGGGTTAGGATTGGCGCTGTGACGATTACGAGAACGACGTGAGCTAAACACCATGTTGCAACCCTCTACAGTGCACTTGTGCATCTCACGCAAATGCACAGCGGAGAAGTGTATTTTCAATGCACCCTTGTCGCAGAAGGTCTTTAGGCAAAGGGAGCATTGCACACGCTTCTTGCCAGTCACAGGGTTGATAAACTGAGCTGCGAGGTTCACGGGCGGAGAGCCCCACCGCTTTGGCTTGCCCACTGAGCCTTCGATGGGCGAGGTGGCCGGTGATGCAGCCACGTTCGCAACGGGAATTTGTCCGGAGGCTGCTGCGGACGAGTGGCCCAGCAGATATGCGGGGGGCATGAAGGTGGATATGAGGTGTTCCATTGCTGAGATTCGTTGTACTTACACCTAAATGGAAACAAAAAAGTTGTTCATTAGAATGGCTCAAATAAATTTATTGTGTTAAAAACATGCAGCATTTTTTAAAAACATGAAAGAATTAATTTAAAATCAAATTTCCGCTTTATAAATAGTTCTGGCTCTACACAATTACGCTGTGTCTCACTGCCGCCAAGTTTAATCTTGATTGACAGTCCGAAGTGGTTGCATATGATTTGAGTGGTGTGTGTGTACGTGTTTAGAATTTCACAATAGTAACAACAACTCTACATATACATATTTAATAAAATGAATGGCTGCATTTGTTTGCGATGATCTGCGCATAATTAGAAAGATGACATCTCCAACGCAGTTAAAAAATGTTTCGCGATAAATGCACACACAGTGTCACGCATACTGTGAATTGAAGTAGAGTGGATCAGCTTTCAAAGGAGATTACATCATTTCCTCGATTTCAAATGGATTAGTGAAGGTGCACTTGAGTCTATTGATTCGCCAGATTTCAGATTTTAAAAGACGCTTTCAAGACGAGCGTTAATACCAATTTCACAGTCATTCTTATATATTTAATTTTTAATTGGTTGAATATTCTTGAACTCTATTCTCTTTGCTCTATGAAAATAAAGCTATAATATACGACTAGCATACGAACAACACAAGTGACAATCACACCTTAGAGATATCTGCCAATCAAGAACACAAAAGTTCCGCCATAAATGCTCCCAAAAGCAATTCGCAGCAAGCGGAACGGATGCCGAATGTGAACGACCAAAAGCCTGGACAATCAAGTTGCGAATACACATTCGCACTCACGCACTTACATATAATCCAAGGCAATGGTGCCAAACAATAACTCAAATCATAAGTTCAAGTGATATTCAACGCCAAACTCCAAAACTGAATGACAGCGGAAAACGAAAAATAAAAATTATCAAACGCGAGCCTTGACTGAATATCACTGATGTGACAGAAATACAACAAGGCCTATTCGTTGTCCGCATTTTGAGAGGACCTTGCACATAGTGTGTGATGAAAGCGTTGTTGACGTTGGGAACGGACGCGTTGTGCCAATGATGGTAATTGTCTTGGGTCCAGTATGTGATTTTCTCTGCAGCGTCAGGAATCGAACGCGAATTGGAGCTGCTTCTTTCCCCACGCTAGCAGGAACTCTTACCTGTCAGCAGGCGCATAAAATATGTTTTTACGACACAACACGACACACAACAGTGGCTGCCATTATTCGTCGTATTTTGAGTTATTCGCTGTGTCCGCCGATCACTAAAAGACCATGAGCAAAGACGAAAGATATCAGCATACAAACATTAGCGCGGATATACACATAAATGGTGTATGGTGAGCTGAAATATCCATGCGATCAAGGAAGGTATGTGTGAAAATTGTGCGAGATATGGAGTTTTTTAATTGATCGTAAATAATTACGACGTACGCGGGTGCAGCAAATCAAGCTGCGAACGAATTTCATTTACGACAATCAGCAGCGTTCAATATAAAAATGAATATACGGGTTTTTCTGTAGTGGTGAGATACCGAAAGCCGACGACATCAAATAGGAAGAAGGGCCGAAAGTGTAATCCATTTTTTTCGGTTTGCGTGAAGTGACCTCTGTTGAACGGTCACTTTGTCACCTTAGTGTTTAAATTTGTCTTTTTACCATTTCTTAACCTGTGTCTGGCACACTCAACTACATGCTCAGCTCATGTTAGCGGCATGCGTTGTCAGTTCAAATATCGAGTTGACATATAAACATGCAAATGTATATACCATGCATGAGTTACAATGACAGAACATGACATAAATACTACTGTAGTTTGGTGATTTATACAATAACAACAACAAAAAGTAGTGGCATTTCATACAAAGACAAAATGTTTGTCGCCGAAAACGAAAAACAACAAAAAAAAAAAAAAACGACAAAGCTGTAAATGTCCGAGAAAAGTGGCAACCGCAGATCGTGGCACTATGGCCCAAAATGTGTCGCACCGTCCCACGGTAAGCATATCGTCAGCAGAAGTCTTCGGCCAAACGAAGATGACACTTTTATAACTGGTAGCTCAATGGCGGTCCAAAAATTTTCTTTAGCTTCTGGCTCGACTTTAGCCGCGACTGACAGGGTTTCGGTTACTGAGACTGGCTTGATGTTGATTTATTATCGACAGTGATTGTATGCGATGATCATTAACATTTAGATTGGATTTTTCTTAATGTTAATTTGTATGTTCATGTGTTCTTATGTATGCATACATCTGTGTTGTGCTTTTATCTCGTCTTAGCTGTTTTTAGCCGCTTAGCTTGTTTATTGTGCTGCCCGGCTTTATGTCGCTTTCTAGGTAGTCAGCTTGTGGTCGCTATAAAATCCTAATGAGCTTTCTTACCACTACGCTACCACACTGTTGTTTTCTCGCACTTTACTGAGCGTTTTAACATTCTTTGACATAATCTTTACATGCCAAATGGTTGACAAGAAAAAAATAAGCACATAAAAAGAAATTAACAAAAATACATCAAGCCATTTAGAGCAACACCGATCGGATCACACGTTGGTAATTATAAAGTCATAATGCCTTAAATATGTTGATGTGTATGTCTACATCTACCTAGTGAATGTGTGTATTGGTATATGTATAGTACATAGACAAGGTAAAGGGCAAGGCGCAAAATTCTGGCGATAACTGAGACCCTTCAAAATTACCGACAAATCACGAAAATTTAAACAAATTAGAATTCGTTTTACAACGTAGAATGTAAAGTACTTTTCCCCTTCAACAGTTCAATCAAAAAAATTCTACTGACTTCAAATTAAACACCAAGTTTAATACTAGGTAATACTAAGCACCGGAGGCTGCAGTGTCGCGAACTCAAGCTCAACGACTCTTTTCATCGTTTTCAAAGATAGGTTCAATGCCGATTTACATAAAGCAAAAGCGAGTCATCTGCAAGTGTTTGCAGATTTTACGATCCCATTAGAAAGATAAATTAAGAGACCATGTACTCGTAAAAGAGGAGAAGAAATAAACCTGCTTGATAAGATCACAACAATTCCAATAAGAGGATAGCACAAAAAATTATTACTCGCACAACTATTTTCGGTATGAACATTTACAAGTGAGTATGTATATATTGCAACTAGTCAAACGTAATAACACTAACAAAATCACCAACAACACTATGAAACAGGAGAGACGAATACAGAAGGGTTTGGCAATTTTATTTTCGATCACCAACTTGCTACCACGACAAGTCGGGAAATTATAACAGAGAGCACGGGGTTGAGATTTCTTTGGGTTTGATCTATACGCATTGTTTTACATATATTTACATACGAACATTGTTGTTTCCAGTGGACAAGACTGCCAAGTTGCCCGCCTTTAATGTCATAAAAATGGAAGACCAGTAGTGGTAAGACGCTGTTATAGTGCTGAGGGCATCACGGGGAGAAATGTGCTGAGCGGTAAATGTGGTCTGAGCATTTTAGTGGACAAAAATGACAAAACATTTTTAATGGCAGCCACAAATCTCATACATGCGAGAAGTCGAGAATGGATAGAGTGGGTAGTGGATTTGCTAGTTTTAATTCAAAGTTGCAACTGGTGACCGCGGCCGCAGTATTGTTGTTTCTCGTCCAATTTTTGATTACATTTTATTGACAATAGATAGAAATTTTATGTTTACGTAAATCGGCTATTACTGGCACTCCTTAATGAAATGCCCCTCTTTAAATTAGTTTTCGGGCAATTTGTTCCGAAATTGTAGTTTAAAATTGATATATGGATATAACTAAATGAAATACATGCATGCTTGCAAGCATCTATGAACAATATTAGGACAGTTAATTGGCATCTACAGAGATTGGCTTTATTGCACCCAGCTCTGCCAATTGACTTGGGGTGACCTCGTGTTCCTAGGGCCATTCGATTGGCTGCTCGACGACTTTTTCAATTAAAAACCGTCAGTTGGGATGTCAGCCCATCCATTGCTACAAGATGTCGTCTGTCATCTCATCGTATTATATCTATTATATCTATTCTTTGGACGCTTGGTTGCTTGACCAATTGGCCATCACCAACTTTAGTGGCTTTTGCTGCTGTTGCTTGTATATGCATATATTACTCTCGTTATGCTTGCTTAATTTCCAACATATTTCAGATTTATTGCTGTTGTTATACATATTTTTGGTGTACATTTTTGTTTTCTTTCATACTTCTTTTTGACCTCGCTCTTTGGTGATTTTAATAAAGCCATTTTATGTCAGGTTTTCTCACAGTTAAGTTAAATTAATAATAAAAACGATGAAACAACATGATAATATGTCCGTATACACACTTCGTCATACAATTACTTACTAAAAAATTAGAAATAAAAATTAAGTTAAGTAATGAAAACTGCGCTTTTTAGTTTTGAATTGGATCTGGGGCTACTTACAACTTTAATTAATTTTTTGGCTTTGTTTGCCGTGCGTAGATTTTTCGCAGTTTTTTTTTTTTTTTGAGGTTATGAACATTAAATTCATTTATATTCAGACTCATCAAGTTGTTAATTACTTAATGCAATGTGTTGGGAGGTAAACTCAAAATACTTTTCAAAATTCTTCCATTGCTAACTTTTGATCTCTTACTTTATGGAATTATTAGTGAATTTAGTGGGACTTATCAAACAGTCAATTGCGTTTTCATTATTTTTGAAGTAAAACTATAGCCAAAAAATATGCATGTGTAAAACTTAGTAGGAAATTGGAAAAATTCCGACGGTACAGCATCACCAAGTAAAATATGCATCAGGGTCAGTAATCTTAAAAATTTCTCTCCAAAATATCTTTGGATATTTAATCAAAATTTCAAAACATTGCTTACCTTTTAGAAAATTTCTGAAATCTCGTTCTCTTTTCCTAAATTATTCTTCCAGTTTCATAAAAAATAATTCAAAAACATCAGCTGTGCTATAATATTACTTGTACAACGTCCGAAAAAGTTTTGGTTTGGGAACAATTTTATATTCAAAACGGTTTTTCACTTTAAGGCTTTTAAAAATAGTTAAATTACTGTCCTACAATTTACTTTACACTCTTTACAATGCGGGTGATGCATTTGTTTAGTCACAAATCATAATTATTTATTAGCAGAAGTAAGCATCCCTTAGTTGTTTATTTTTAGCACTGCGAGTACTTTATTAGTTAAACACTTAACACCATTTATTCTTTTTGTTTCTTATTTTCAATGCGTCAAATACGTGTGTATGATTTTTAGTTCTTAGACAACTTGTACCCGCCGTACTTCTTCTTTAATTCACTCCTGCACATATGTCCATTTCCTACAAAGTCGTGGGTGACACTGACAGACTGTGCCACATTATGTCGTTGTGAGAATTCAACCAACTTGTGCTGTCGCCGCTTCCCAACGCGACCTCATAACCGCTCACACACCACCGCTTTCGTCGGCACAGTGACACGAACACCAACCCAAGCACTATTCGCACAATTCGCTGCTGCAGGCAACTACCACACCAATGCGCTCACACTCAGCTCATAAACGTCTGAAGTAGATACTATAATGTTCTTGGTTGACTTTTGTTTGCTCTGCCGCCCTTGCCTGCTATGCTATGGTGACTCTGCTTGGGGACACTTTGCTGCGACGCTCTCAACCGAATGTGTTCGTGGGCAATGACGATAAGGATAGCTGCGCCACTCGATTCGCTGCAGCTGCACATACATATAACACACGACAATTCGAGACCTACTGAGAGCGAGTTTGTTTGTGCTGTGACAGTCATCCAAAGCGATGTAGCCTACCTATCAGAGACATAAGCAGAGGAAGCGGCGAAAGAGCAAGCAAGGCATTCTACTGTGAGCAGTGTGCCTGTGTGAGCTATCTGCCGAATGTCACAAGAGACAAATCA
The DNA here is from genome assembly GCA_021498325.1 of Bactrocera minax. Classification (NCBI taxonomy): domain Eukaryota; kingdom Metazoa; phylum Arthropoda; class Insecta; order Diptera; family Tephritidae; genus Bactrocera; species Bactrocera minax. The sequence goes on along the minus strand of JAKEEE010000019.1, from coordinate 649,707 downwards.
TATACATTTTCTTACATACATCTGTTATATATATTTTTTGTGCAAACACATCGCATTCACCAAGTTGCGTCTGTGTGAATAATGAATGGTATTGCGAGTGCGGTTGGTTGCGTACTCAGTGACACTCAGTCGGACACATTTGCTGTTGTTGTTGTTGTTGCGTAGACGTTGCGTATTGCCTTTAGCCATACCATTGTTGAACCCGTCGAAATACATCACCGTGAACAGTTCATAGTAAATGCAAACACGCCTGGCAGAGAAAAAATACCACGGACGGACTGTTTTAAAGAGCAAGCGCTACTGCCACTATTTCACTTTAACCACCACCAAGCTCATGGCGCATTCACTCACTCCTCCAACCAAAAGCACTGAGCGCCTCAAATAAGAGCGGATTCGCCTATATAAGAATACTAGTATATGTTCTTTTGGACAGATATTTGAGGATAAATGCAAATACATACACTTGTGTGCGTTTTTATATACCTATACACCATTCATATATGTAGAGTCGGTAAAGTAGTTTCGATTTCAATTCACCTACTCTTACGTTAAGTATTACAATTAGAGACCATTTAATGTTATATTTCACAGTAAGATGGTCAATGATTACCTTGGAATGTGTCTTGAAGTGTATTCGTTAGTTGCAATAAATTTAAGCTCTCCCCTCACGAACTTTAATAGATTAGGAAGCCGTAACTAAAAATATGCATCGTTGTTGTATGACCATGGAACGCACATGTAAATTCATACATACCTATATATTTTAGGACATTTAGGGAAACGATGATACATTAAGAAAATATGTGCTCTGGAATGTGGTCGCTGTTTGTTCGCGTAAACCTTTTTCTTGCTTACTTTTCCTTATGTACCTGCATAAGTAAATGCATAAATATGTACACGGATGTGTGCGTATTATATTATTGTCCTATCTTCGGCATGGTATAACTTTGGGGGACGACACAAATTACGGTAACGCACCCGCTTATCCGTCTAATCAAAGCAGTCATTTACCAACCTGCTCACGGACAGCACCCACTTTGTCCATATACGCAATTGCTATCTTTTTCCCCCTCTCACATTCGTTTCCATTGCTGGTACTTGTATCAGGCCTTTTCATTCGCACATTGTCGCATGTTTCCGCACTGGACCATATTCAGTTGACATGCGACGCTGGTGACCGTCGCATTATATTGCTGGTGTAGTTGCTTTTTACCATAACCGTTTACTCCCTTCTATAGAATCAAAGAGGCATTATACGCTTCTTACTTCTCTCAACGCAACGCGAACAAAGTATTGTGGCTATTGATAGCACGGAGAGCGCCAAATGTTGTTGCGTTTTATTTAGTAGAGAGTTTCACCCCTTTGCGTCTCTATGTGAGACAGAGGTGAATCGAGTTGACTTTTCCAGTTTCACATTCGTACGAGTGAAACACCAATTTCCAATCACTTTTCGCATAGTCGTCGTCAGCTGACGCTTGAGGTTCCGCTGTTTTGCTCACTGCTGCTGCCAACGTCGACGTCGTTATAAGCGACGCTGCGGCAGAGCCCACATTGTCGTTTATTGCTTGGTTTTGTTTGACTCACATCGTTTTTTGCCTTCCTACATACGTGAGTGTTGGCGCTGGTTAGTACATTGCTGCGATATTGTTGCGCTACCTTTTGCTTTTGGCTTCACCTCTGCCTCTGCCTCTGCCTCTGCCGCTGTCTTTGGGTTAGTCGATGGTGTTGAAATTGTTGTTATTGCTCTTTACTTGAGCTTCGTAAATATATAAGGTTATTGTTATTGTTGGTGGTAATTTTTTCCTCTCGTTTAAATTTTGTCATTTGTTGTGTCTCCTTGGTTTGAATGTCTCTTTCACTCGAAGGCATTTCCTAATGGCGTCCATTCGCTGCTTCTCCCTCTGTCACAAGTGAGTCTTGGGTTTAGCTTTGATTTCAGACGACATTTTAATATGGGGGCGAGTACCAATGCACCAATGACATCGCAGATCTGGTGACAAAGGCATTAATGCTATTCGTGACCGTCCGATGCTGAGTAGAGGGATCAGGCAATGTTGGATGTAAAGGAAGTTATTCAGAACCTAAAGCAGGAGGTATGTTCTTCGCCCGATTACAATGGAATTGCTTATATATTCATTTTTTTTATTTATTTTTTCATTTCAATTGATATGTAGGTATTTATATATACTGGTATGTACTACATATGAACAGGCAGTTTAAAAACATATTACTTTAAGTTAAATGGAAAGCCTTAAATAGAATGGAGAGGAACAAATTATCGGCAAAGATAGGCAAGAAGATGTTTTGCCTTGTATATATTATTGCGAAATCTAAAGGACAATATATCTGCTGATGCGATCTATGATAGCGATGGTTTTACACGAAATGGATAATGCATCAGTATCTAGAAGGAACAGTGCTGAAATACTTTCAGCAGTAAGGAAAAGAGCTACAATTAGGATGTTAAAATATTCTTTATATATCTGTAACCCGACCCAGGAACTCAAAAATAGTGGATCTTTTGGGACCGAAGCAATGCCACAATCGACTTGACCACAGTACAATAAATGACGCATTTGATTTGTATTCTACCATAACGAATGTCTATCTTCACGAAATATGTGCTTTGGTACATATGATTGCACATTATTTACGAATTTAAACCGGTGAAAGAATACAAGTTCATCTACATTTCAATCTATTAGCAAAAACTGCCGTCGGTGTTTCCCGCTTAGCATTATTGAAACCATTTAACATTTAAACCTACTTATCCACTTGAACCAATATTTAAAAGGCAGTTGAACAATTCTGCTATATCGTCATAAAAAGCATGGTCCATAGAAAATAGGCATTCGCAAACAAAGTTCATACATATTCAATTTCATATGCACTTACACACATAAAATCATCCTAAACTTCAATTTAATCAGTGCAAGCATCTTCGTTTCCATAATGGGTGCCCACTATGACGAATAGTAGTAGAATTTGTAGCTTCAAAAATTCTAACAAATCCACTCCATATTTTTTAAATACGTGCCACAAACGTACGTATGTGTCTTTGTGCATTGCCCATCAATGTCCAATTCGCTGCTCAATATTTTCAATTTTATTTGAAGGCATTCTCCTTCGCTTTGTTCCACTTTTTATCATTAATCAAATATTATCTTTACCCGCAACAATTCACCCACTTTCGCAACCCCCTTCGCCGCGCTCTCGCACTTTAACTCACGCACTATTCGACTTAATTTTAAATTGTGCATTTTTGGCGTGTGATTTTTCTCCTATACGCATTTTATTCCATGCTTATTTTTGAGTCATTTGTGTGCGCTCGTTTCATATGCGACTGTAGTAAATTTTGAATGTTTCCCCATTTCATCGGATAAACTATTAATCATTTCCTTTTGGTTCAAATGCCAAAAAAAATGGCCTGCGGATTGCCGCTTTCTTACATATTCGATTTGGTGTCAATAAATTGTTTCACCTTGATTCTTTTTTCTCAAGCCACGCCAACTTTGTAACTGCCCAGTGAGTTGATATTTAAAGTTCATTAATAAAAAATAAAAGTCAAGGAAGATAATAGATAAAAGGTATTTCAGCGCTTATTGTGCGCTGCTGCTGAATGCATTCACGCAATTCGAGACACCTAGACAGATATGCGTCAATTATCAACTGCAGAGATAATGTGTCGATTAAATGTAAATGTATGAAGTTTTTCACCGACTGACACTGTGATTACAAAATCCATGCAAGTACAAAATCATAATGAAAGATCTGTATACCAAAATGGTAAATGGTATCAACACTTATACTTTTTTCGGAACGAATTTTTTGGGCGGAAACATGTTGTGCATTACCAAAAGAAATTTGTTTGCGGTGTAAGTAAAGCTAAAAGACCGATAAATGAAGAAAACAGTTCAATTAGCTGAATAGTATTGAAATAATACTTACAGGTACAGGTCCAATATATATCCAATACATATTATTGTACTAAACTAACACATATACATACTGGGGTGCCCTGCGACTAGCTTAGCACCGAACCTTTTAACCTGGAATTTACTTATGCCAAACAGTGCTGCAAACAGCAACCTCAAATAATGATGTGTTCTATGCTAAAAGCATTATTGCTCCATATTACAGGCATTATTCATTTTCTTCTCGTTTTTATGAGAAACCATTACGCCGGTGCAACGAGGCAGTATTTTCGCTTAACGTAGCAATTAAGCGAAAGGGTTAAATGGACATTTTCTTAATGACAGCAAATCATCTGTCAGTCGCGGGTCGAAGGAATAATATAGTGTCACAAACGACCTCACAACTAAATTCAACCCTTTTGTAGAGTTTCCAAGCCAAAAGAGACGCTATTCTTTCAAACGAAATGAACACAACCAACAGGTCCAGACTTAGTCATGTAAGCAAAACAATGCGGTGATCGCATCTTGCTTTTAAAGACACAGTGTAAAGGTTATAATGTTCGCGCGACAATTTCAATTTGCGATCTATCGTTAAACACATACATACAAATGTTTTATTTAACCCTTTCACTTAACAGCGTCTTTTTCAAATAGGCACTGGGAAATTTTACTTAATAGGCAGCAACTGTACCTAAGAAAAACAACTATAATAATAAGCACCATTTTCCGCAACAACAATAGGGCTATGACCTGCCGCACTGATTTACAGACCACACAAAACGCTTCGACAACCGACCGCTCGAGCAGGTACCAGTTCGGCCAGAAAACTCTATGAGGCAGCAAAACAAAGTCATATGATATTCATACTTGCCCGAAAACACAGCATATATCATAGTGAATAACAATGGGGAAACGCGAATACTCAAAACAAAAGCGCAGCATTAATATTACGAAGATGAGAGGTGTGTCACCACTTGCGTGCCCTGCAAATGTGGCATAAGAAACCAGAAATTACAAAAACAGTTACACAGAATGTCATATGTGCACTCTAAAATACCTCTTCACGCAACCAAGGTAGAAATCAGTTTCAATCTAATTATGTGATAGAATTAACGTGGTGGGAGCGCCCGACAATCGTGTCCTTTAGTGTCGCCTCCGCCTAAAGATTACCGATTACTTGTCATCATACTTTGATTCCTTAGAACAATGACTATAAACCGAAAATTAGTTTTCTGGGTTGCCTCAAATTCCTTTATGATTGTATTGTCCTGCTGTTTTTGTTGCAGTCTATTCTCGGCTATTTTCGTAAGCAATTAGAAGCAATTAGAATTAGATTAGATTTCTCATAGCCCATATGTTTTTATACTTAAAGATATATCTGGTAATTTTATAGATTTACATACATAAAAAAGTATAATTCTTTACGGAATTGCATCAAGTCGTCACCGTTATAACATAGTCGTTATAACATAGTATAACCTCTGCAGCAAAGTTTTGAGTCTGTATTCCCGATTTGCTTCTTGTCGAATTCTTGTCGATAGTCAATTTCTTTACGTCTCTTGAGAAGCAACTTCATCTTAGTATGTTTTCTGTTGCGATGTGACTTTGGAATTAATAATCCCGAATTCCCCTCGAGCGTGCAATGAAAGTTCCAGTAGCTACACACTTTAAAATAATATAAAAATGTATACTTATAGATAACAAAAAATGTAATATTATTGAAGATATGAACAATGTAGTAACGGGTTTTCTAGTTACTATTATTCAACACACCCCAGGGGCTTTGTGCCATTAAAATCAAAGCTGAAGGGGTTGTTAACCGCACATAAAGGCTCATTAATATCCTTACGGCGTATGCGAGTATGAATATGTACACTCGCATACCATACATATTTACATGTATGTACTTTGTGCATACACGAGGTTATTATTTCAATAGTTAAAAGTATAACCTACCCGAAAAAATAGTAACAACAATATAATTTAAGGGAGCAACGGAAAGCGTATTTACAGAACGAATACACTATATATTCCTATTTACTTATATATGTACATATCTGTAAGAGTTTACATACATATACTTATAACAGATATACAATATCTGCAATTTTATGACCGCTATGGCATTTTCAGCCATCGAACACTTGAATGCATAATTTATTTGAACTATACATATGTATATATTTATATATATTTGTCTTCAGGGAAGGGGTGAAGGCTTCGAAAATTAGCACACTTAGGTTTGGCCATTTATGGAGTAGTCAAGATATTTTGCGGTTTCTTGTTTCTTAGCAATGTGGAATCCTAACAAGTTTTGAAATTTTTAATTAAAATTATTATAAAATTTTTACTCTAAACTCAATTAATTTTTTATTTATTTTTTTTCATTTTCTAATAAGTAAATTGCCGCTTCGCAACTCAGCGCATTGAAATTTCTTCCGCAAACCGAAAGAAGCTTACCGACAATCGCGAAGAACTCTTGACGACAATTAACGGAGATGCTCCCAAATAATAATTGTAAGCGATCCCTCGAACTCTCATTCAGTACCCGCAGTTTTACTTTGTTGAACAATTAAATTGCTGGAAAAGGCGAAAAGCAAAGATGAACATCATTAAAGGAGAATGCGGCAGGCCTCATTATAAACGTATAAGTGTTTGTATGTATGTGTGTATGTAGTCGCAATTGTTTTTTGCACGCTGGCTTCCTTATTGCTATTCTGAGCGGGTCTAGTCTGCACTGACTGGGTTTGCTTTCATGGCTTAAAATGCGCGCAAATGACGCCCCACGGTAATAGGTCGCAGACAAACATAAACATAAAGTTGGCTGGCATCAAACACAGCGACAGGAACAACGACCTCACGAACTTTGAACACAATGAACACAAAAACAATAACAGTGAAGCGAAGTGTAGTGAAATGAAGTGAAGGAGCCACCAAAGTGTGCGGTTGCTGTAACTATGAAGTTTTCTCGACAACTGCGTTGTCGAGCTCACCCGGAATTCGCCCCTTCACCGAAACTGATCCCTCGAATAGCTGTTAACGGGTTAGCAATAGCGTTTGCCATAAGAATCAGCTTGTCAGCGTCTACTTCAGCCAGTCAAGGGCTCCAGCTCATACTAATTAATTCCCAAAAGAGAATCAATGCCAATAAAGTTTAGCCGTGGACCTCACACACATGCACAGACACACACACACTCAAGTCCGATTGCATAGGGAGAGAGACGCCACTGCGGAAGGACACATTTAATTCATTTCACGTTTAAGCGACAATTTTCCTATGCGATGGCGCTGCTGTCCAGCTTCAGGATATGGTATCTTCCGAGAGGTAGATTACTTTGCTTATTCGGTGATTTTCGAGTTGCCTTTTTGCTACCTAATAATTTAAGTTAATATAAGCGTAAATTTTGTTGTCTTTGCCTTCAGGCATGGTTCCTACACACACACACACACACATACATATTGTCTCTTAACCCTTTTGTCCGCTCATCTTCTTCATATTTGCTCTTGCCATGCCTGAAAATTCCTTTCGCAAATATTTTGATAACTTTCATCGTTTCAATCCAGTTCTCATTAATTAAGGGGGTTCTTATTTATTTGAACTTTCTTAAATTGTAATGAAGTACATTTTTAATATAGAACAGTCGTTAAATTGCTAAATCAAGTATATAGCATCCAAGTGCTCTCGGTAAGCAACCTCAGCACGTCACACACAGTCACGTCTTAGACTCAACTCACTTAAAACGTATAACTCCCCAGGGCATATAAAGAAATTAGCTTGAAATATCTAGCCTACTCTGGTAGGTTGGTCTCCACAAATTTAATTTGAGATTAGTTTGGATAGACAAGCTGCTACTAGATTATACTACATACATATACGTGCATGTGTATGTACATATACGGGCGCATTGATTTTTTCAATTCGAAAGTTCAAATTATGGACGCCCCTATTACTTCTCCGACGAGTGCAAAGATGTGTGTGCGAAAGGAAAAGTGAAAGGGTTGCAATGCTCACTCGTATACCCGTTATGCTGTGAAATTATGATGAAAATCAATAAAAACATATTTCCCTCATTATGAAGGTTACAGCCATATCGCTAACTTCTGGTATTATGTACATGTTCACAGTCATACATATATCTATGTATGTGTGTATATATATACTTATATACCAAACTTACTCGCCATTACCGTCTTGTCTTCCTTCTATACATAGTTGTTGCCAAAAATGGAAGGATGCAATTACTTAAGGCTGGCTTTGTCTGGGTCGGCGGCTGAGTTTACTTTAATTGGAATACAGATCTGTAAATAGGCATAGCGATCCACCTCCATTGGAATTGAGGCAAGAAGCTCGAAATTAGTGCGAATTTGCCTGTTTGCCTATTTGCCGTGGAAGTTGTGGTCCATTAAAATGTGGCGATGGTTTGGGTCCATTAGCCAGAGAAAGAAGGAAACAACTAATTTGCATTATGAGAGGGTTACTACAATGAAAGAAATTGGAAGTTGCTCCGGAGTAACAAAATGATGACTACCATTGTAAGGTAGTGGTTATGATTTCGGATATGAATTTGTCGTCACCGGAATATTGGGATTAATTGATGTGTTTTAAAAAGATGTGGAAAGCTAAATTACGTTGATATGGGTCATCGAATAGGTGTGTCTATACATTGAGAGATCCGAACTACAGCTCTACAGATTAGAGGTAACGCAACTGTTTATTAAACAGCAACTGGCGCAATAGTTTCGATAAGCGTCAACTTTCTGACAGAATATTTGTACCATCACTTGAATAAGAAATACAGAAATAAATAAAGATTAATATTCACTTAAAGTTATCAATTTCAATCATAAGGAAATGTAATTACCCATTTGAGTTTATGAATTTGCCAATATATTTTCACGTTTTCGACTCATTCGATTAAAATAATGCCCTTGAACATTTTAAACAGACTTAATAAAGGAATATTGTATGTGTAATGAATGTACGTTTGCTGCCCGAACACGCAAAGGACATAATTCATGCGACAGCTCAACGCTGCCATCCATTTTGCACCGCAAGCGAACGAAAAGCAATGTTCCATATTTTAGAAATTCTCGGAAAAAATGGGCTTTTAACACGAGAATACACGTTGCAGGGGACACTAAATTGGTATGTCCGCACAGGATATGAAATGAATATTCGTAAATAAATAAAATATCAGTAAAGCTCTGCACATACCAGAGAACACGCATATCCTGCATCCATGCACGCACGCCCGCGCCACTCTCTCCCTGGAGGTCCCCGCCGCCTGGCAAATTAACAAACACAACAACGAAGGTGGAACAATTATTGAGGAAGAGAAAAATGTGAAACAAAAATCATAAAAAGTGACCAAATGACAACAAAGTGATTATGTTGTTGCGTGTACATAGGCGAGGCGTATTGGTGTAATATCTGCTGTATCACATGCAGATTACAACAGCCAAGTCACAAGCTCCACGGCCCAAGCGCCAAGTACCGTTCGCCAAGTAGTCGGGGTATATTTTTTGCAAAATTAAAATCATAAAAAGCCGAGCCACGGGAATGCAAAATAGATACCAGCAGATAATAAAATATTTTTCCATTTCGCAGCAGAGCAAGTGCCTCCCCAATTCTTTCACGCGGCGAGGACAATTGGGGAGTGTGGGGGAGGGCGGCAACGCATTTGTTGTTTTAATAAAACGAACTCAGCCACTCATCAGCTCGTCAATTTGCAATAAAGTTGTCAGCACAGTTGCGGCAATCGCTGCAGGGACATGGCGCGAGCAACAACAAAGCACGTAAGGTGATATACGGGGTGCAGCACAACGGCGCGGCATTGATTGCGTGTGGTAAATTCAGCTTCAATTACATGGGCGAGAGAGAAAGAGAGACTAACAACAATATTAATACGCCAGAATTATGCGCTCGGTGTGGGAATAAAAAGTGCCGAGAAGAGAAAAAATAGTGTGGCTTTAAAATAATCGGAAAGTGGAGAACAAAAAACGACAGCAAAAGCAACAATGCCAAAACAATTGCAGAGAAGAAAGAAAAAATGTTAAGTCAAATCAAGTGGGGTCTGGTAGCGTGCGAAAGCTGTCATTGTAGCTGTGTTATACGTATGTACAGCAGGTTCGCCATAAGCGCGCCCGACACCCTGGGCACAGTGCAAAACAGCTGCACGGCCCCTTGGTGTCACTTTATCAGCCTCCCAGCAGGCAACTGTTGCTCGCCCTCACTTTCCGCCCCAACGTATGAACAAGCCGGCTATGAACAAGCCACAAGGACAACGCTCAGTCAATTGTTATCATTTTACTACCCGTCATCCAGCCACACGGATTTGTTGTTGGCACCAGCTGTGGGGCTGGCATTGTTGTCGTTGCTGTTGTTATAAAAGCCGTAAAAATTGCGGATTACAATCGCGGATTTCAATTACAATTGCCGGCTGATGGCTGTTGGCTGTTGGCTGTGTTCCGCCACTCCGATTCCCGCCCAGCATATACAGTTTTTTTCGCGCATTGTGTCCTTTGTGAGTATTTTGTATTTGCTGTGGTACCGCAGAGCCCAAATCGCCCAACTTCTTGCCGCTTTGTCGTTAAGTATTTGCATTTGTGAGGTTCGTTCCACTTGAAGTGGCTTTATTTGCTTCTGCTTTCGAGTTTTCTTTAGCAAATATCTTTGTGTATATATCTTTAGCCAAACTTGGCTGCCACTTGAGTGCTTGCTAATTTCGAAAATTCGCCATTTTCCGACTTCATTTGCATAGCTGAGGAGCTGGGGGCTTTCTTTTCGGGGAATTTCTTTTATTGTCTTAAATGCATTCGATTGCTCTTTTCAACTTGTTTATTTGCCTTTTAATTTGATGTGTAAACATTTATATTATTTTTGTTGTTTGTTTTTTTTTTTTGTAAAATTTGAGGAGACTCTAATTCGAAAATGTTCTTTCTTAGCTTTCTAGTTAAACCTCTCCTGCTTATTATGAGATAATCTGACTAATTATTGGCAAATATTACAATGAGGTATTTCAAATTGCCTTCGTTAGACTGTTTTTGTTTGTATTGCCAATGAGTTTTGAAAATGTGAGCACACATACACAAATACTTACGTACGGAAGCCTTACATACAGGGTCTAATAAGCCAAAAAAGCAATCTCCTGTTGAATTCCAGTCCAAACTTCTCTAAAGCCTAGGTGATTTCTTGTATTTAAAAAGTTTAGATCCATAAAAAAATGTGAACTCTGCTAATATGTTTGAATTGAAAGAGTTGTCTTTTTTGTTAATAGTTTAGGTATTTTATGAGCAGTAACTTGTCCGGGAGGACATTATAGATGGGTGTGAATTCGAATCCATGCCGACGCAAATAAAACTGAAGATAGGAAGTTAAAGCCAAACTTCCTTCCTCTTAAATCGATGAAGCAGTCGGATAACATAACGACACAAACCATAGGGAAAGGCGGAGCTCGTCGTACTTGGCGTACATGGGAGTTAGAGTGAGGTAAACGCCAATTTGCGATAATTTATTTAAGTTGTCAGATATGCAATAACTGTGCCAAATTTTGTTTCGACACCTTCTTGAATGCTTGACTTATCCATTCTACAGTAAAACAAGCAGACGGGATTCAAAATGGCGTTGCTCATATATGTATAATAGTCAGCAATCTACTAAAATTAAGCGGGCATGTATGTCACTGGAACCTTGAAATAGAGCTCAGTTATTGGTTGAAGAGCAGCAGTTGTTACTCATAAATAACTGAAATAAATACTCATCAACAGTGATCGTATTGTACAATAAGCGCCAACTAATGTACATACTCTACTATGTATGTAAGTATGTATGAAAATACATTTGAAGTGAAGGAAAACGTTAAGTCACGTTTTGCTAATCATTCATGGAAGGATGTGTTGAGTACAGTTCAATATGTGGTGACAGGCCTTCGATTATTAGAAAAGCATCCAGACCTGAACACACTGCAAGGCGGTGATGGCAGCTATGTGGATTAATAGAGTAATGAATACGCAATATGCTGCAACTCCAAGGGCAAGGGCAAAGACAGCCGCTGAGTAAAGAGCCTCATGCTCCTGACAAAGGATACAGGCTAGGATCGCATGAAGCCATTTTCTATATTCCATATATTTTTTCACAAAGTCGTGTGCATCTGCGACCACTTTTTCTATTTTTTATTAGCAGATGAACTTTATAATAGTTTATAGGGAAAATTCTCGTTTTGAATGGATATGTGGTTAAATAAATATGTATGTATGTATCCATGCAGGCACATACAATTATAAGTGAATGGTAATATCTACTCGAATATTTGCTTGTATGCATTGCATTGTATGACTGCCGGTCCCAAGAGGGTCTTGCACTCTGCCATTGTGTAATCCTGCACATCATTGGTACATACGCTTAGCGTCACAGAGTCTTCGATTCCAAGCATGGTCGCTTTTGTTCTGGACTAGTGTTGTGTCAATTATGGATTAAATTTATTTGTAAAAGTATTCATGTTTTTCATTATCATTATGTTTTAATTTCTTTCAGAAAGGCTCGAGCTCATCCATTGTGGTCCTCCGCCTGCCTGTCGTTAATGACTTAATTTGCTCCTTTGTTGTTTAGCGCTGATTTTTATCTTTCGCTCACAAAACTCTTACTTTCCGCAAAACTATTTTGCAATGCCATAGAGTATTCGAAAATATGATACATATTGTAGTTTACAGCTCAATAATACACAACAAACTTTCGGCCTTTGCCGCAATCAATATCTTTGCTTAATATTGAATTTCATCCTTAAAAAAAAACACAAACTATTTACTTTTCCTATTCTAACGTCAGCTAGCTTAGTAGACCTTGCGTAATCCAATTATTTGTGCAAAATGCGTAGCAAGAACAACACAATACAGAATAAGATACCGCATTTATTGCACTCAAACAAGGAAGAAAGACCACATATTACACGAAATTCGATTTGCAACGATGTGCTTACATACAGAAAGATAGTTGAAAATACTTAAAATAAGTAATCTACAGCATTTTGATACACGCGAGTAGGTGTGTGTTTCTATGTATTTATACCTGTATGTACATATGCATGCATGTGTTTACTTATATAGCACATCGAAATGTGTGTGCAAAACTCACAACAATCAATGTCCACGCTCGCCGCTAGCCTTGGATTGGATCAAATTTAAAATTTTTCTTCTGGTGCAGGCCAACAGCAAAAGCATGCAAAATACATAATTGGCCATGGTATAATAAACAATAGTCCAAATCAAAATGAATACATTTGAAATTTCAATTAACCACATACCACAGCTACAACGAATATCAATACTTATATGTACATGTGTATACTTCTATTTCCATATATATGTGTATGTGTGTAAGCACAAAGCTAAGCGAATAGTTAAACAACAAATAGCGAAAATACATGAGAACGATACAGGTAAGCAAGCCCATTATGAACCCATCACCATGACAATAAAAACTGCCATCGAGGTCAGCATCGACCCCCGCAGCAGCCTCAGCTCCAACTGCGTACACATTTGCCTCGATAAAAACGACAATCAAAATTCAATTGACGCACCACTGACACACACGCACGCAGATTTCCGGTTGTCTCTTTTCAAGTTTTTGATCCAAAACGTTGCCACAAGCGAAGTTGGTTTAATTAAATGCCATTATGTCGTAAAAGTTCTCCGCCAAATGAAAGCACACGCACGCTCACTTAACAAAAACTCTCGCGCTAGCTGGCTGAAATTTGATGTCATTGGTAATTCGACGACGTCTCCCAAAAGAAAAAGCCTTCATTGAGTTATAATTGTTCGGCTGCATAGCTGAGTTCAGGTAGTGGGCAGTTGTGGGCAAATGGGATTCGACGAAATGGTGGCGTCAATCAGGTCGAACTTTCGACGCTTGACGTTTTGACCACAATTACCTCATGCTCGTGTAAACGCTCGATCACCGAACACTGACCGACTGACTGACTAATGACGGAATCGACAGCGGGTCACCTTCTACCGCGATTTTGGCGCCGCATCGTCAATGACAGTGCCATTGGCGTGCGGCAGCGAGTGATCGAACTTCCTTGAGCCCTGCCGCCTTTGTTTTGATAATGAGTTTTCGTGCCAGTTCGTGACGGAACTGTAACGCTTTTGTTTCCCATTCGCGTTTATGCTTGCGATTAGAAATGGTTCAGCTTTCTGTTGAAGCGACCATTTGGACGGACCGACGGTCCAGCAGAAGTCAACAGAGTTCAGGTTTAGTACAGTAATGATGACCACATTGTAGCGTTCGCTGCACTTTACTCATGGGCAGAAAGATCATACAATCAAAAACCAGTTGATCCATTTTAATTGTCATGTGCCGTTAGCCAAGTAGATTTCCATCTATAAGATGATCACCAAATTCTAAGCGCCGACAGCTAAGGAAATTGCAGCTGCAGCACCGGCAGCGGTTGTTGGACTCTGTTGACTTGTCGCTTTTGTTTAGATATGTTGACAGAAATGAGACGCTCTGGCACAGTGCCGCAGCTGGCATGATCGTGCAACAATTCGGTGCCTCCTCATGAAAATAAATTTCTTACTAAAAATACCATGTGTTATTTAATGCAGAAAGAACTCAAATAGGATGTTGTTTAAATGACATTGGGTTGATTATTACTAAAAAGTATCCTATATGTAATCAAGTATCAGACTAAATCACCCGAAGTGATAATTAATACCATGTTGCAGCTTATTTCATATATTTTGATTGGAAAGGAGTGTGTACATTGTGTCTTTATAAGTAGGAGTAAGCAATATTGTTCAGTTATATGCTACGGATGTTTCTTCAACTCTCTAGTACTGATTTCGAACATTGACTTGTGATGTCAACCTTACTCCACCTAAATCTACACTAAATCGCTATCTGTTTGCTAAAAACACTTTAACCTCCTCTTCTCAAAGGCGAACATGCCACAAGTTACATCCGACCTACCACATGTTCGTATGTATCTGCCACAACTGGTATAACCAGTCGCTTTATTGTTGCATAGGTTTAATGCAACATACTCGTAGATGCCACAGTAGCCGCTGCCGTAAGTGTACATTTTAGAAACTGTTTTAGTAGTTGCAGCAATTGAATTGTTACCATTCATTCAAAGACACATTCATCTTGTCGGAACAAACCCGGCGGTCCAATGTAGTACCGCGCTCTCACTGCAGCTGCGCCACAACTCTTCCAGCCGCACTCTTGTTTACTAGCATTCGCCGCCGTTTGTTTGTTCAAATGGTAGAACCCAACAGATGCAAGCAGATCTCAGCAATTTGCAGTTATTAATTCGTTGCGGCAACCAAACTAGAATTTAACTACTGTCGCCGCAGCTTCCATTCTTAACGCGGCTATTCTTTTCTAATTTCATCATCATCTCGAAGGCAAGCCAAGAGTCTTGATTACTGCCGAGTGGTGATTGAGGACTGTCGCTCGATGTGCGTGTCGCGCTCTAATGGCACGATCTGGTAAATGCGTTCGAAATTGTGACCGTAACACGCAAACTGGTCATTTACATATTTCTTAGCGTTTATTTGTGTGGCTAATGTGTAGACCATGGCGCAGGCGCAAACAGAAGACTACAAGAAGTGGAAGAAGCGACAAAATCAGAATAGATGACGACCGTTTGTGAACATTATAACTAAATTTGTTTTCTCCCGCAAATATCTTTTTTTTTGTTTTCTGTTTTGTGTGCATAAAAATTGCCTGCAACTAAACGGCTTGCTTGACATTACTCAGTTCAGAGGACATTGGGACAAGCCTCCAAGCTGCAGATAGTTTCTGGGCAAGGCAGATCCTCGCAAAGAAGATTTGTAGAGCATTAGTTGCTTGATCTCTTTACAATTTCATGTGCACAGTTTAAAGATTCAATGAGACGAATGACATTTATCTAAACATTTCTTCATAGAATAAGCCCAGGATGTTAATAGATGGCCTTCAGCGCATATTTCATCTCTACATCTCAGCAATCCTCAGGCAAGTGTAGCGACAACACTGAACCACACTTGCTCTTTTCATGGCTTAAAAACAAGTAAACTTGGCCCACAATAACGCCCATAGCTACCGTATACGATAAAACGGAATTCTAGGAATTGTAATTCGAAAAGCTTTGTACATTGATCATCATCACACTAACTGAAATTTCATGGACAGTTCTCCCAAATGAAGGGCAACAGATACTGCAACGTTGACAACTCCATCAAACATTGTTCTATGCCGAATTTCTCTTGTTTTCCAACGAGTGCAATAACTTGCTTATTTAACTTATTTATGGAAAAGGGTACAGTATTTGAATATTTTTCTGCTGCTTGCGACACTACCTTGCGGGAAAAGTAAGCGTAAATGTGTGCACTTCTAGTCTGATTAGGTATCCATCAAAATCCGTCATTGTCACCGTCACAGCCGCCTGTTGGACGCGGCAGTCAAGTGTCAAACCGTTTTGGAGTCTTCGAAATTCAATCGTCACAACCTGCATCCAACAACTGTTGCCACACTCAATCAGCTAAAGTTGACATGCTCAACTGCCAATGCACATAGCCATATGTATATACGTATGTACACGCATACCTTCTCATCTTGGTTTATTAGCAAACGTTTTGTTATGTGTCAGTGAGGCAATGTTCAAATAAATATTTCTGACACATGTCAAATTTGTTCTCACACTCGGGGTGAGGTGAAGTCGTTGGTGTTTTGTCCGACGCTCTTCGGTGTGAAGTCAAAGTAGCTTTTGTTCTTGCCACATTAAGATTGATAAGGATTGTGTAATCGGGAGAAAATTGCGATAATTCGAGCAAAGAAACTATGTTGCTTACAACTAAATACTGCGTAGTTGAGTTTGCTGGACTATTATGTGGTCTTGAAACCACTTCCACTTTTATTTTCGATCAGAGAACCCACAAAAGCAAAAGCAAACGCTCCACTATCACCTTGTTGTGGCGGTACTGTGATGGCCCATAGCACCATAGCTCTAGCATCGGTGGCAGCGGCATACAGTGGCGTTGCGCCACATACATGTCTGCTAGCTCGCTCTTACCACGGCGGTAGACACATTCCGAGCAACAAGTATTACACACAACAAGTCGCCGTCGTCAGTAACGGCGCAGTTCGCGGTATTTGCATTTCCCGTTGGAGGTGCTGCGTTGACCAAAGCTTCTTATCGATGCTGAAATCTCGACAACAACAGACTCAGTCAATATGGTGCATTCAACATGCCAACGCCATCAGCACGTTTGCTATAGCGAAACCACCTATCATTTCGATAACCAATACCAACACCAACACCAACACCAACTAGAAATTAACAGCGTTGTACGCAATTGCAGACTCCGTGGATACACGTTAACCGCCATTTATGCTGGCAAGACTGCGGCGAGGTAATGGGAAAACCTTGTAATGCCATTTCTGAGGATTGGGCAGGACAAAAGTGATCCGCAAACCATTGCCGGACAACAATGAGCCGGCGAGCAAACACTTTTGTCGCCAAATTCAAAAGAAAACCACTCGTGGTGGTCGCTTAGAGCAAGATTTCCACAGGTGCTTGCAAACTCATCTGACATTGATCCAATTTAAATTTTACGCTTAGTTGACTTTAATTTTCTATGTCCTTCTCTTTGTTTCCACACCAACTACTAAGAGCTAGCGCCGTTGACAGTGAAAGCATTAAACCACTCGCAGAATCTCTAATGTACAATTTGCAACCTGCAGCAATCTGTTTGCAGAGCAACAAAGAAGCGGTGATTTCCTCAAATGAATAATTATCAGAGACAATTGGAAGGCCAGAGAGTCTCGTGCATCGAACAATGTGAACAGGGCACCTGAGTTGCGGATCAGCCTTTGTTGTGCTTAGCGCCATGCGCTATCCACCTACAAATGCCTACTTATTTAAGACGGTCATACAAGCGAGGTAGGCAAAACGGCTAATAATTACGGTTGTGAAACAAAACAGCTGTTTTGTTCGCAAATTAAACGTCAGCTTAGCAGGACAAAGGACACGGCAGAAGTGAAAATGACAATCTATTATCCTGAGGGCTTATACCGAACGCGATTAATCGCCAGAGCGACTGTCGAAGTGTAACACTCCGCACAGAGGCACTTGATCGACACTTGTCAGTTGACTGCTTCCAGATCCGTGCGTTCGGGTCCCAAGCGGTAGCCACAGCTTCAGAGACGGCAATGACAGTTGCAGTTGTCAAACGAGCAAGCAGCATGTACATCAATTATCACAGCAGCTACAGTAACTATTTCAATAGTTGTTGCCGGTAATGCTTTGCCAACCCTTCAAAGGACTCCTAAACGCCAGCGCCATTTCATTAATCAAACAGTAGGACTTTTGCAAAATAACAGGTACAATATACATACAGACATTTCCTTTAGAAGCTGCTTTAGCGCCGTCTGATCCTTTGGGCTGGACCGTGGAGCGCCGTTTGATTCACCTGATGCCTTTTTTCTTACCGATCATGTCCTGTTCGGTGCTGTTGATAGACAGCCAGTGCAGATTGCCACAAAAAAATCGCAGAACGACAGTAAATGAGTAAATGAATAAATGGAGAAAACGCCGCCCATTTGCCGGCTTGGCGGTCACAGATGAAAAGCGACTTTCTTAGAACTCCTTTCTGTAGTCACGCTGATTGGTCTGCATTCGGCGCCCACCTGTGGCGCTCATGCTTTGGGGAAAGAGTGTGAAGTGTGATGTTGGCGGTGGCGGTGGCGCTGCTCTGTCGATTCACTTATGAATATCACAAAAAATTATATTTATACATAATTTATACACAAACATACATAGTTATATCTATAACTAATCAGATCCATTTGATTGAGCAATGATGACGAAGCAAGTGGCCCTTTAGGCTCTACTATGCGCACGTATAGACATTTCAAATCATAATTAATAACAATCATTCATTATAGTTCAGAAAATTGTTGGCATTCTGCTCTCATGTCTGTATTGTTGTAATCATCTGCGTAAAATTGTACTTTCATTGCTGCATAATTAACTCGTAATGCAATTCTTATTTCCCTTTATGGCCGAGTAATAGCAGGAGGATTTTCATCTTGCCTTTGTTGGCTTGTCACTGCAAGAATTTCCAAAGTGTGACTTTTGTACGAAATCGATTTTCCATAGACATGCCTCGAGAGTGAGTGATCGTATTTTGGACTTCGAACAGATCAGCTTTTTTGGCGCTGTGTTGCTGTTGAAACCGGCGAATACCGACCGGCGGGGAAACACTAACATAGTCCAACTGATGAAGAATTTCTCTTCAATATGGACGCTGTTAGAACACTTCGTCATCCACAATATATATACATATATGTACATATAATTATTAATCAGAGACTCGCATACCTAAAATGGCTGCCATTTTCAAATTCTAACTGATTTCTGGAAATCAACGCTCTGCTTGTTGGACAAGTACCTAAAGGGCACATTGACGGCTTTGCGTGTTTCCACCACTTTTATGATTTTAAATTACGTCAAGAGGACACATATATGTGTGGGTATTAAGCAATTATTCATCAACCCTTAAAACATAATATAATATGGCGCGACATTCCATTATTTTCGGCACAATATATTAGAATCGAAATCAAAGGCTTTGTTGGTAGTTCAAACTCTCTTGCCGTATTTCGGCAGCGGCGGGAGTTGAAGAATAACAGAAGTCCATTTTTGTCAATATAGATTTGCATATGTGCACATGTAATATATTATGCTAGATTTTAGAGACACTGAAGAAAGTAATGAACTTCATCATGGGCCAATTAAATATTTTCTGGTCATAAAATCCTGATCTTTTGAGAATTTTCAAAGAAAGGCATGTCTTCTTCGAAGCTTGTTGGACCTGCCGTGAGTGAGCACCTCTCAATAAATGTAAACGTCCCTGGATTGCCTCCTATGAGTACCAATCAGTGCTATGTATATGTCCACATATCGAGGATAATCGTTAGCCAATATTTACATAACTGCAACTGAATAAATTAGAGGGTGCTGACCCTTTAGAGCTTTCCCGCACACTTAATGAAACAATGCAAATACAAAAACTAAAAATTACAAAACTCAATTCATTGCCATGAGGGCTATGACGGTGGCCGTGGCTGTTTCCGACTGCTTTCTGTTTGATTTTTTGTTTACTTTTGATTCTGGGTTTAGCTTTTTATTAACAATGTCCTCAGTGCCATTTTCTCATTTCATGTAATATTGGTTCATCCACTCTGCGCTATTGTTGTTGCTGTCGATGTATATATGCATATGTACATGAGTACAATCTCATATGCAAATGTATACACGTGTGCATACACCCAGTTAGAGTATGAGCGGCTCATTATAATTTTCACATAATGAATGTTGAATGTTGTCATTGCAAATGCCGCCGAACCACCACCGTGCCATACGCCGTCAACGGGACACACACTCGTTCATCACAAAGGATCATCAGCGGTTGCATATTCGTAATAACCTTCGACAGCAGCAACAGCGGTACGAGAATTATCAACCCTGCCAGAGCTGTGGGTGCACTCCAACCGAAAGACGAAAGGGTGATTTCCGCTGCTCGATCCTTGTCACACACACTCTCGTACATATGGAGGACTTATTAAATCCTTGTCGGCTTCATATTTCAAGGCTCGTTCAAGCTGGCAAATAACAATGAGCGCAGCGCCAACAAAAACAATACGAGTACATGCGGAATAGCAAAGGATTACAAGTTATGAGTTATGAAAATTAAAATGAAAAACGTCGCTCAACGCGTACTTAACATCAGAATTAATAATACAAGCGCATCGCATAACGATAAGCATGCAGATAACAAAAACAATGACGCAAATATTGCCGCTTAGTCACAATAAAGAGTAGGACAATTCATAGGTCTCACCAAGACCAGATTTATATACATATGCATCTCCCTATCCACCACAGCCCCGTATCGTGCTCATATTCATAATTTTATTTGTTATACCAACAAGGGTTCGGAGGTAGAGTCCAGCGCTGCAATCAACCCCTTTCTTGTGATGTAGCAACTGCAAGTGAATGAGTGGAGTATACGTCACTATGCTTACGTGTATAATTTAACTCATTCGGATTGTTTTTTTGTTTAGTACCCTTAACGAATATTGAAATGGGCAGAAGTATGTCATTAACTCAGGGCTTCTTGTGTTCGTTTCCTTTTTGCCTTGCTAATTATCCTTCATAGATCTATACATATGTTATTCACAGTTATGTTGCGTGTACATATATGTAAATATACTTAAGCATAATATGCGTACGCAATACATATACAATACATAGCTGCGTGCCATATATGAAAGCAAAATATATGAAACCAAAATAGCGTGGGGCAAAAGTGATACACGAAATCTAATTTGTGAATTTCATCTAAAAAGTTAATATAAAATTTTAAAATCCTTTTTTAATGGACATGGCCAAAACTGTTAACAAAAATTATTATTCCGCGCATGCTTGAAGCCTTTCCCGGTATTTCTCTTAAACATATGGTATCACAAATCATTTAGCGATTCTGCGTCGAGCTAGGCGCTAGGCTAGAACTTAATTTTAGGTCCACAGGTTTAAGGTCCAGGTTAATTGATTTTATAAAAAGCGTTGTGTGAGAAATACTCTAAGTGTTTGCATTTGCTTGCTGCTGAAAAAAATCAGTAATACAGTTAAGATATTTATTCAGTCGAAAACTGAACCCCGATAATACGAATGGTACAGTTGAAATCAACATACTCGACATCGGCAATATTAGCATCCTTTATTTATCTTCTTAAGATTGGTTGTTGACGGAGCTCGATGGATTATATTTTAAAGAAATCACGATATAAATATAATCTAATAAAAGTAATTATTGCTTGAAGCAAAAATATAATTTTTTGACTGGTCGACATGTAGGGCTGCTTAATAATTTTTATCATGGAATGTAATATGACTTTCATTGCAGGATAGAAATTTATTGCACTTTAGATAATTTCCAGAACATTCCAGCGTGTGCGATGTTCCATCAAGATATCTCAATCTTCACTCAAGTTGGACAACGGCCCAGAAAATGTAGAAACAATGTTTGGCTGGCATGGGGAACGTTCCCACCAGGATAATGACGCAGACGATGCTTACTAACTATGAATCGAATATAGTAAACATAGAAACATAAAAACATATAGAATATAGAAAAGTCGGAATCTCCCCATAACAGCACTATCAAAAACTAAAAAGTAACCTAAGCATTCAGTATGTCAAAATGGTGCTGATTTCACTTGTAATATAGACGCCTTTTTCGTTTTTAAATAAAAGCAATTTCAACTAAGCCGGTATTTATATTATTTTTTCAAAATATTCGGTAACTTTGGTAATTAATTTCTGCCGTCGTGTTTTACACCACAAACGCAACTAACTACCATTTTTCAAAAAAAAATAATTAAGTTAATTAAAGTTAATTAAATTAAGTCTAATTTCGTCAAATTATATAAAATGGTAACACCTCTCCCGCGTAGCAAAGTACGGTATTAAACAAAACTTATCTGAGCATACGTTGCCAAATATGTAGTGGCGGTCCTACAATTTTAAGCATCCTTGGAGAAAAAAGAAAATGGATAAGAAAAATTTCAGAGGCAAAAATATGCTCGGCGAAGAGCGATTTGAAAAACTTTTCCATTAATTTGAGCTTGTCATTTGAGATTTGAGATTTTAAGATTCCCACTAGGATCAGCGTGAC
This sequence comes from Bactrocera minax, assembly GCA_021498325.1. NCBI lineage: Eukaryota > Metazoa > Arthropoda > Insecta > Diptera > Tephritidae > Bactrocera > Bactrocera minax. The sequence goes on along the minus strand of JAKEEE010000019.1, from coordinate 627,073 downwards.
AATGCTCTGCATTTCTCACCTTTGAAAGTTAACTTTTAATCTTTTAATGAACTTCAATTGAAAGGATATTTTAAAACTCATCCGACATACGTATATACATAAATAAGTATTTATGGATTTACATGTACTATTGTATGTAATAATCGTTTTGATTAATGTCATCGCGCAAAGCGTAAACTGTTGGAAAAAACATTGGCGTCAGCGGTCCTCACCTCTTTGTCTGCAGCATTGTTTCTCATTACGATAAAACTATTGTCAGGAAATAATGACAGTCATTAGAAATTTCAATAGATCCTAAAGGTGCATCAGTATAACCATGTGTACATATGTATCATGCAACTACTCAAAATATACGCTTGTAAGTGTTTAAAAAATACAAACGTCAAATATTTACGAAATCCATCAGTAAAAATCAAATTCTTCCAGAGATGCACATATTCATTGCTGCCTATACACATACGTAAATATGTATATATATTGAATTTAGAAATTTGACGAATCGCTTAGCAGAAAATTACAGCATTTGATGGCTCTGACAGTGCTAGTCGAAGAAAGTTCAGAAAGCAAAATAAAAAATAAGCGGAGCAAACGAATCGCCCATTTTCTATGCCCTTGTCTGGCCTCTATCATTAGATTGACAAACAGTCAGCAACAAAATCACACATTTTAATTGTCTATCTCCGGTCCCTCAGAGTACCACATACCGCTTGAATACAATTACAACGTATGGCGTAAAATCGCTCTCGAGCGCGTCGTGAGTTCTTCGCACACCTTTGCATTTTCATCCGTTGCTTGTGTCACCACGAGTAACGTCAATAGTAGTGTTTGCGCCTTAACGCTCTTCGAGTGCCATCGACAACGCTGTGCTGTACGTCGTCCGTCGAAGCGTCGAGGCGTCGTACGTCTTAGTTCAGCCTAAAGTATCAGTTAGTGAAAGGAAAATTAAAAACCGATCAACAAATAATTTTTGCTCCTTCCAACTCAAACGGAGAGAGGGAATCATTCAAAAAACGCTTAGTTGTTGTTTGTTGAGGGAAATTGTGTCATTTATCGATTCGACATGTGCAGGATAAATCGTTGCTGTGTGAGTACGTATGTATTTATGTAGGCGTAAAGTGTTTCGAGCGTTTGTTATTTTTGGCCAGTTGCACTTTTCGCTGGCACTGCATGATGTCCTTTCAGATTTGCCGCCTATACAATCGGCAACAGCAGCACGAAATGTGGTCAAAAGCAGAGATTAATGCATTGCACGGGGTTTGACAAACCTTTTGTTTTCCTGTTGTTCTATTCTTTATTCTTTAAGATTTTGTAGCAGGTATCACCACCGCAGCATTCCCGACGACAATTTTGTACATTGTCATTTCTGTTTTGCTTTTGAGGTTGTTCTAGAGTTTGGTACTGACTTCTTGATCCTTCGCCTGCGCCGCCGGGAATGCTCACGCAAACACAAGCTTGTGAATATATGTATGTATGGTACATTCAATGAGGATTGCTTGAGTGCACACTCTCTGCCACAATCCACTTGAATCTGCTGATTGTCATTTCAATTTCGACCTTTTATTGTTTTCTCAATTTCGTCAAGTGTTGCACGCTTGTCACATTCTGTCAATTTCATCTGCTTTGCTGCCATGTCCGTCCGCCAAACTTATTTTCGACACTATTGTCCCCTTAATTGGTTTCGCTGCTTTCTGTGCTCTTAAGTTGTCGCTCTGAGGCTCGACTTGTGGTGCCTGACTTGTGTGACAACAAGTGTCCTGTTCATAACTGTCATTGGGAGTGCAAGTGTATGGGTGCGTGTATATTTGTGACGCACTTCAGTGTACCTGATTCAGGTAATCTAATTGTTTTCATGTTATTTGGGTGCTCTCGCCCAACACTTGCTGTGAGGATCCTTTCCCGAACTGGTGTTTATTTCGTCCGTGCCTAGCGATTTCGTTTCTGCCACTAAGTGGTAAGTAAGCACTCTTGGTGGGGTTCCTATTCTTATCGCAATATTTGCTTTATGTACGTACTTTTGTGGTCTCGTAAATGCTCATAAACGGTTGTTTAGAATATTTATTTTTCGCTTATGAATTTGTTTTGATTTCTTTTGTGGTTGCTTTGTGGTGGGTGTACACCGACACTGGGCCTTCGCATTGCTTGCTCAATAATATTTATGCATATGTATACATGTATGATCTTAAGTATCACACAATGAATTTTAGTATCTTGCTGCTTCGAATGATGAGGTGTTAAGTTTTAAATATTGTACTCTTATACATCATTGTTTACAAAGCAATTAACATTCTGCCAATGCACTGGATTTCGACAAATAAGATAATAAATGTTGTGAATATATTTTTTTGTTTTACAGAAAATAACAAAGCTCCATGAAAATAAATTAGACTTAATTGAGATATGTTCCGAGAATAATAAAAATGTTTTTCATCAATATGTGTTTCAAACTTTCCGAATTTTGTAGCTGGTTTCATACAATGTATTTCATAAAATACTCCTTCTAAATAGACAAATTGATTTGTTCATAATTTTTAATATTTACATTGTTCTGGAATTTATACCGTGCCATGTACCATCAATTCCATTTTCTTATTCTATCTATAGGATACACCCTTCCAGGAATTACACATGGACCCGAAAATTACCTGAAGTTTAACGGTGTAATTTTTATTGATATTTTAAACTGCGTAGTTATTTTCACATATATAAATCTAAACATGCACCCTATTTTTGTAACATTACGCAAAATTTTCAGAGCCACTATACTCTGGCAATTGAGATCGATTATAAACTAATTTTCCATTTGAGGCCTAGAACTTTCAATAAAAACTCAGCTCCGAAAAGGGTATGCATACCTTAATTTGAAATTGGCTCACACTTTTCGTGATTAATTTTCCAATTACCATTTACATCCCGGATTATTAAACGAAATCATAATTTATATTCTCTAAAGATGTCACCTGGTATACAGACATGCTTACATCTTTGCTAAATATTTGGCCGAGCTTTTCTTCATGTTTGCAGTATGCGCTGCTCAGCAAATTTGGAGGCCTAAAAATGTTCAGGTGTCTGCGTAGTTATGTTCTTGTTCTTGTATAATTGTCGGTCGTAAATATGTATTAAAAATAAATATGTATATTAAAAATGAGAAGTCCAATTAGTCAGTTTGTTCAAGGCCAGTGTATGCAAAAGTAATACTGGAGCACAACTTTTTCAGAAAATTTCCATTCAACTACAATAAATTATATTAATAAATCTTACGTTGAATAATCTCATATAAATATATTTATATATATATATATATATTTATATACAATATAATATATAATATATAATAAAAGCATATAATATAATATAATCTATATATATAATATAATATATAAATATATATAAATAAATATATTTATATTAATATATAAGTATATATTATAATAAATTAATTTTTATAAATAGTTTGAGCTATGTGTTTGATGAATAAATAAAGGTTATCTTAATAAATTTTGGTCGCACCTTAATGTTCTCAATGTCTTGGGGGAAAAACTATTTTTAAAATGTTTCTTAAGAATTTCAGGATTGCAATGAGAATCCTAAATATCTCTCTTTTGTTAACATGGACGGATCTGGCGTTCTAAATGTAACCCTTTCTACTCGAGGGATACATAGTGGTCTTATTTTATACACATTGGAACTAGAAGCAATTTATGTCTAAACAAAATCCTTGGTGTTCTTTCAACCATCCCATCCGGGATAACCATCAGGGTAAACGTCTGAGACTAAGGAAATGCAAAAATCTTAACACCCGAAAAATATGAAGAATGTATTCATTTTATTTAATATTAATATTTCGCACTTATTAAACACCTGAAAAAAATCCCATAAAAAACGTTGTCCACATGTATTATTCATTATTCAATGATACTCGCACTCTTACCTATGTCTCACAAATTCATCACAAAGCCAAGTAATTTCCATAATTTTTGTCCCACAAGGTGCTATTCAATTAAAATCCACCCCATCCAATGTCGGACAGTTCCCACCGCATTTTAAATGAGTTATACCAGTTTTTCATATTTTTTACTAACATTAATTTTGTTAATTTTCGTAATTATCCGCCGGCGACAATCCGCTGACCGCTGCAGGTTGGCACTAAATGTGCGCGTCAACGATGCCAATCACTTTGCCTTATGTTAATTTAAATATGCCAACTTCTCTCAAGTGGAACCACTAGTCAACGTTGGTGGTGAGCGCCTATGCATAGAACCCGGAATACAGTGCACGCCATTGGGGGTACCGTAAAGATAAGGATCGCATACGATCACTTGAATGTCGTTTGCACATAAACGTACTCGTATGCCTAATTTAAATTGTGAGAGTCCGCTAGTTAAGAATACTTCGGGTGACATTCACGCACGTCACTTGAGATAGGGTGGGGAAGTAGCAAGTTGAAGCGACGGTATGCGAGCACTTGTCGCATAGTATTGTAGATATTGCTTTCCGAATAGAATTTATTCCACATGCTACTACTTGGATGTATACATACATGTTTACATGTTGTCATTGTCAATTTTTTTATAAACGTGTGCATGCACGAGAAAACCATGTATGTATGTAGCGTTCCAAGTACTTTTAAATTAAATATATGTATGTATTTGTTAGTGACGTAATGACTTCAAAGCGCTTGCCGGCACCTCTTCCTGCCCCCCTAATCATTAGTCACTGCGCGGGATACGCTTTGGTTAGCCCACAAGTACGCATTATACTCACTTGTAGCTGTTCTCCAGAACATAAGTTTGAGATAACATAGGGATGATCCACCATAAAAATGAAAAATGTTCCATGTGCAAGGCGTGTGTAATCGCGTATTTGTGAACCAATGTAAATACCGAGGATGGTTCGCGGTGATTATATGTATGTGCGTGTGTATTGCTTCTTGTTTCGACACAGATAGACGCACAAACAATTGCCACAGTTGTTGCACAGGTCCTGTTTACCGCGTGTTTGATTACGGGACAACGACTGACACAATTAATTGTATTTCATCTTTGATGAATTCGTTCCAGCGCAAACGTGAGATGATCGTGCTCGTGATCACGGATAGAGCTGCAATGCCCTTGAAATCAGTTGCGTAGCTGGTCTCGAAAATGGGTGAGCACCATTTTCACAAAAGCAGAGGTGCTAAGCGAAAGCATATTTAAAGACAATAACACAAAACGAAGCGAGAAATAGACAACAATCGAATATATATCCACATATGTATATCCATATGCCACATACATACATATACATATGTATGGTGGACGTATACTGGAAAGCAGTTAAGGGAATTACTAAGCAGATATCACAAAGGAAACAAATGTAGAATAACTGTTTCCCAAATGTTCATAGCCAAGACATTGCAACATTGCATAGTACTAGTGATGCACTGATGCCTGTGACAGGATAGCGAGAGCGACAACTGGACACCGTAGTGTCAATTGTACCACAGTGATTGTGTACAAGCCTTCCGAGAATCCTTCCATTCTGCGAAAAAATCAGCGACTTGCTAAATGCGAGTACGATCCTTGGCCGCGACTAGGACCACTTTTCCTTCCTCAGCTACGAAATCCATCAACTGTTATTGATCCTGTGCAAACAATCGACGGTAAACGATCACGAAACGAAGACGAAATGGTCTCTTGTGGCAAGCTGCACACCGTTCACATATATTTCGAACCATTATTGTTGTGAATAGCCAAGGCGAAATGATGGCGTCGATGGTGATGACGTAACGGCAGCAGCGAAAAATCACAAGTCTCCTTTGTCAATGTGTGTTCGCCTTGCAACTTGCCGAAAGAAGCCGCCGAAATCTCCATATTCTTATCGCGGAGGCGGTCTCCCCTTTGATCTGGATTGCTCAACGCCAAAAATGCGATTTGTTTACTCAAAACGTGTCTACAAAATACGCACAGATCCTCGGACACAAACGACCAACACACACACACATACATATGTATATGCACCTACATTTTATATGCAAATACGAAAAAATCGGAGCGATTACAATGTTTGACTAATCTTGTCGCTATTGTGTGTTCACATCCGAAATTGTACTCGTATGTCAAACAATGACATAGGAAAGGACATTTGCAAGCGAAATACCAAATAAATGATTTTTCTAGTGAATAGCCAAGTTTTCCTAATCATGTCTTACGCAGTAATGATAGTATTGGAAGAATACAAACAGATTTGTTGAATAAATTGTAAATTGTAAAATGTATAGTACGCCACTACTACCCAACTTTCCTTCAAATGTGATCTCGTAAATCGTTATAGCAACGCCAATATATACATACATTCACACAAACATATGTATATTGCATTTGTGCATTTAAATATTCAAAGGGTCAGATAAGCACAAATTTGTAAATCGTCAAATTCAAGTGAATCTTAAAAAATTATGAATTTAGAATTACAATTTTAGAATATAGAAATAAAATTAGAATTATGAATTAAAATTTAGAGATGAAAATATATTTTTATATAACAACACCTATCATTTGGGCTAGTTTTCGGTCTTGAAGCGGGCTTTTAATACTGATGTTGTGGGAAGGTTCTTGAGGAAGGTGGGGTGGAGCGAAAAGATTTGTTATTGAGTGCGAAGGAGCGTTCGCTCTAAGATCACTCAAGGCATTTGATTACGACAGCCATAAAAAAGCGATACTATTCAGTTCATCACAGAAAATATGGTGCCGGAAGTTGGGGATTGTTATTGGGAACATTTTTGGTACCTTATGGCATGGGCCACACACTTAATATCATTAAGATATCTCAATTCGTGTCTGAAATATCCAGAAATCAGTACTTGCCATAAGGAAGCTGAAAATAAGGGCGAGAAATAATTTTATTCGGCATCTGGCACTTAGTTTGGTTAAAATTATCCAAGCGGATTGTGGCGTACTTAAAAGTGAAACTTTTACGTATATGGCGTTTGCCTTTTTTTCCGTGCTCGTGTTTTTTTATATATAATACCATCATCTATTAGTCAGTCAAGAAGCACACATATATACATATGTATATGCCAAGTTCTATTAAGATATTCCGATTTTTAAAATTGTCAGGTTATATGGGTGGACAGCCATTCGGAAATCAATGGGACATTCTGACCATCTTAATATATATATATATATATGTATTAAGATGTATATTTATATATATATATATGTATTAAGATGTATATTTATATATATATACATGTATATAAGTTTATTATTTTAAGGTGGGATAAGCAACTTTTATACGCTGTGCAACATATTTCGAGGGTATAAATATAAAATTGCATATAAGTATACATATATGTTAGATAATTCCAAATTCATAACAACTCTGCATATGTTCATAGTCTAGCCCGGTCTCTTTTCCATTTTCAAGGCGAAAATCTATTTTAATTTACAGCAAACACAAAACGCCAAAAACAATGGAGCAGCAACAGTCAGAGACTAACAAAACGAAATCGTCCGAAGCTAAAAAACCATTCATTGGAATTGAATTAACAATTACAGCAACCGGTTATTGTTGGACAAGTGGACACAGCCACAAAAACAAAAACAATTATTTTGAAAAGCCATTGTACAAATGCACGTTTAGAAGGGTTGTATTATTTAGAACTGATTGGGACCACTTGAGGTTGGGTGGAAGGCGTAGATGTCAGTAAACCATGCAACAAGCATGTATTTGAAAAGCAAATATTAGCAACTCACGTACATAAATAATTTGCCTTGTCTTCTGCTGCGGCTGGTATGAGTTGTAAGGGAAGAGCTTTTAGTCCATATCCCCACTGAGGTCGAATCAAAAGACACAGTAGAAATATCAAGCTGGCTTAAAACATCTAGGACTCACCACTTGTCTGCGTGGTGCTAAGAGTAGTAACAGAAGCTCTACCAATCATCCACTGTAGTAAAAGTGGAAACGATGTGTACATCTTATATTTTGCAGGAACTTCAATTGATTTTTCAACTATGGTCAGAATGTATCGATCACGTTTCGTTATGATCTTCGACATCACACTTTTCAGAACCCCATTCTTTTAGCATTATCTAAGACACTAGATCTAAAACATAATAGGAAACAAGTAAGGAAGGGCTAAGATCGGGTGTAACCGAAACTTTTATAGCCTCGCAATTTTCATAGATCAAAGTGGGGAGCATATTTTCAGGTGTTGGCAAAACTTTATATTAAAAAATGTTCCGTAAGAATTCAACATTCTTTATTCGATGAAATTGTGACTAGATCTGGTATAATCATATTTGGTATCTTATTAACTTAAATTATAAGTCATAGACTAACTTAGTTTCACCTCTACATTTTACTTCGTGTCCGAAATATTTATGTTAAAATCAACCCATTAACTCAATGCTATAAACTCAACCAAAGAGGCTAAATTTGATATATTGGATTTGTTAGTGAGGATCGGAAACCATTATATTAGGGATATGGGGTTTATATTCATATGAACATGTTTCCACACAATTTTATGAAGATAACTCACACCCTCAAAACATTATATGTAGTGCGTGTATACGGGAGCTGGGGTAATTCGTAGACCGATTTCACACTTTTTCGGCATTAAACTATGGTATATCCAATATTATTCGTTCACTTGATTTTGCTAAGATATCTTACTTATTGACCCATATATACGGTATAAAAACAACTGGATTGGAAATTCTTATATTAGATAGATGGCAGCTAGGGGAAGTACTGATCCGATTTTATTCATTTTTGGCATTGCGACATATTATTACCAAGAAAAGATCCTGTCTGACTGTCATTACGATGCATTTACAGATTGGCCGATATACATATACGGTATAAAGCCAACCGGAAACTTAAAATTCCTACAATATATTAGGTATATGGTGGCTAGAGAAGTATTTACCCGACTTTCACCTTTTTTTGACACAAGAGCACATTATTATCACGAAAATATTCTCCTTGAATTTCATTAAGATATCACACAGATTGACTGATATTTTGGTGTAAAGTCAGCCATAAGCACTGAGGTCCATTGGGTATCTGGGGGCTTGAAAAATTAAGCTCACCAGGCACTATTTGTGCAAAGTTAATTTAAAAGTGTATTATATGAGAAGTAGGTGTGGTTGTTTTCCGATTTTGCCCAATTTCAGAATGTAACATAAGAGTGCAAATATAATGTCACGTACCAAATTTTGTTGAAATTAGAATAGCAGTTCCTGAGATATAGAATTTCGCCTTAAAGAGGCCGGTGCAAAATTTACACGACTTCCTATGCATCCCTCCCGTACCATCTTTACTGTAAGATTTAATGTTTTTTACGTGTTTCTTCAGTGAGATAACGCCGGTTTAGTAGTAATAGTCAAGATAACCTTTCTATGGGAGACGGGCGTGATTATCAACCGATTTAACTAATTTTCAGAGAGTATGAGAAGGTAGTAAAAACACTTGTTCTGAGTAAATTTGATCATTACAGTTTTAGTGGTTTGAGAGATATATATATTAAACCTGTTAGGAGGCGGGGCCAAACCCACTTTATAAAAATTTTCCAACTGCAGTAACAATTTACATATGTAGGCACATATATTATATCATAACTGAAAGCATATATATTTTTATTATTTAATAAAATTCTAATCTTACAATATGTATGCAAGTAATGTCTTACTAAGAGCACATAAAAATATATTTGCAATTAAATGTTTTAAAAACCAAATTTCTACTGTTATACTTTGAAAATTTTGTCTGAATCCGCCTGTTTGATTTGGCTCATTGATTTTACGTAGTCAATACAGGATACTCAGCTTGGTTCTCCTATCCAGAATAGGTTTTGTTATATAACTATATATAAAGCGCCAATTTATATACAGTAGCTGATATGATACAATGGTAAATTAGAAATATTTTGAATTAAAGATCAGTTTCATCCGAATTCAGTTCTACTATAACTGTTTAAATTATAATATTTCATTATAAAAGTACGACACAAAAACTACATTTTACTGTCTTTGTAGCACTTACTCATTAGCTATGTAAGTATTTATATAGATAGATATGTAAGTACATCGAGCCGAAGCCGAAGCCGAAGACAAGTCGGAAATACCGTGCCCCTTTTAGTTCTAAAGTTAATTCAGTGTGCAAAAGATCTGTTGTTCGGCGATTAATAATTAGGCTGAAAATAAAGGAAAATGGGAAAGATTCATTAAAGTCGATAAAGTTTCAGATAACTCTAAATTTTAAGTAAAATAGACTTCACAATATATTGTATAAAATAATGGCTTTAATGCAAAATGTCTCTCTATAAGAAAACTAAATTGTATGAGTTATTAACAAACACCACAAGGGCTATTGCTCACATATATACCTAAGGATAAACTGTCGAAATATTGGCAGTACTTGCACTTTCATTGTTTTTCCTTTTGCCACATTCCATGCACATTTCCTTTTCCTGTTGTTGCCACCAATCACAATCTATTTGTCATGTGTTCCCTTTGCACCGGTTGCGCTTTTGTTGTTTCACCGCTTCGTCAATTTCATTGTGGAAGCTTTCTAACCCACTGGAAGAGCCGCATCCGATGTTTAGCTGACGCCAAACCTACTTCTGGCATGTTAATCACCAATCAATATTGAAAACCATTTCCTTGATTAAAAATGTATCCCTGCTCGGTTGTGTGGAGTGCGTGACGCGTCGCCACCCCTTCCCAAGTGACTGCAATACGGGTCAATATTTGCAGTTCTGACGATGCCACACTTACATGCTGATATGTGTACATACATAAGCTAGCTCAAATACTTAGGTTAGAGAATTTTTGAAAAAATATTCATATAATACATTATGTATATTTGAAACATATGTATGCAAACGTATGTATCAAACTGTGCACAAATGAATAACGGTTTTAAAATTTATCAAAAATTCACCACCGGATGCTGGAGACATATTCGGTCAGATGGTCCATTGAAGGATCTTATTTATTTGTATGCGCCTAAGTGGACGATGAATAATGAATTTTCAAATGTAAGTTTTGTAAAAAAGATGAAATCATTTAAACAAATGCAGTAAGCATCAAAAAGAATATGTTTTTCGTAGAGTTTTGCAGTATATTTCGTTTTGTTGTGTTTTTCCAATTAAAGAAGTTTGAATGACTCGAAATTGGTGAATTACTTTTCAATGTAAGTACGTATAGCATTTCACCTCAATACATACACCCTTAGGCACATTCTATTGTTTACATAGATATGTACATTCATACAAATATGCATATGCACACAATAATGTGACTGCATGCCCCGGTTTTTCGAACATTCGACAACCATATCCATTAGTGGATGACGGCGTAAAACGGCTACAGCGATGATTGTGTTTAGTGGAAGCCCAAATCAACGTTGGCGACGACGTCTACGGCGACATCACATGTGATTGACAGGCAATGACAAGTGATTTTGTTGCTATTATTGTACAGCCCCAACGCCACAGAACCCCGCATAGTTCGATGTTTGTATTCACCTCATCGCTCGAGACTAATTGTGTCGTCAAAATACAATTTTGACATTATTCGCTTTTAAAAACACTGTGCATACCAGCGCCGCCCTCACCCATGGGCACTGGGATAAGTACCTTCACGCCTGCTACTGATGGACCTCATGTACTCGTAAGTTTGTTCACACATGACACGGAAAATGACGATAATGATGAAGATGACGATGCGGTTTGCTTTTTGTCAACAAGGCACTAGGCTGGTTCGGCGCATTTAATTAAATAAATTAACTTTCATGGCATTTTTCTTTGCTTTTTTAAGTGATTTTACTTAAAACATTTGACAATTATGACAATTTGACACTCTGTCTTTCAAAATCAGTCATTTGTGGTATTTTGTTTGTTATGGATTTGTAAATGTTTATCGACGTTTGTCATTTGGCGACTTCGAGTTGAAAATTCATGACAGTCGCTTGTGTGAATGTTCAACAATTTCCTTAACACATACAAACAATGCCCTTTTATCTGTAGACATTTGACAAAACGACTTATCTCTACTTAGACGTTTTATTTCCTTAAACTGTAGATGCAATAATTATTACAATATTTTCCATCATTGAATTCAGAAAATATGACATTAAGTAGCCATATTCTCAAAAATTGATTAACTATTCAAAATGAGAAGTTAAATTAAACGTACTTAAAGGGAAAACTGCTAAAGTCAACTAAGCCGTTTACTCAACAGATATATAGTATATATATTTCTCGAAAATCTGAATCAGTTGAAATTGAATGTGACTCATTTCAGTTCCCAAAATGAATTAATACATCTTTTCTTCGAATTTTTGTTTACACAAGAATGAACAGGTTTTGGAGCAGTTTACTTTTTCATTTTATGCTCTCTAACATGTGAACTTATTGGCCGGACCAATACACAGTCCACGGCATTACGGCATTGCAACATTTTAAGATCTCGTATTTTAGTTTTACGACATTCTTTGCTGCTGCCAGGCACAGAGCAAACAAAAAATAAACAAAACACGGCCAAAAAGTGCCCACAATCCGCCACCTGCTCTATGTCAATTGGCGCCTCTTGTCGTAATAGCCAAACACTCATGGACATAACACACACAAACACATACCTCATACTACATATAAATACATGTATAAACATATGTTTATAAACATACACACATACATAGACATTGATCAGTCATCAGCGCTCGATCGCATCCAGGAATAGGCTCAGTGAGAAACAATTGATGAAGAGGATGGTGAACGCCACACCAATCAGCAAAATACACATTTCTACAAAGTTGCGAAAGAGTTGAATTATAATCAAATATATATACAGGTACTCGTACATATGTGCGCAGAAATGTATGATTCCTATGTATCTTTTTCAAGAGTTGAAAAGACAATTAGTTATAATCCTTCGTCGTATCCATTAAAGCAAAACGGTGGGTGCAGTTGAGATACGCTTAACGGGGCAGGTGGTTTATGATACAAAACCACCGCCGTCAAGTAACTGGATTTTGTCGCTGGTCCGCCCAGTGTCGGCCTTTTCTAATAGCAAACTATGTAGGTTGTCCGCTTATTGCAGCCGTCACTTGACGTGCCACCAAACAACCATCGCACCGATCAACCATCGACCAAAGTAAACCGTAGCAATAATAACAGCGTTAGCCCTACAAAGCAACAATAGTACGGGTAATTATGCAAATGAGGCTCGCAACTACCAACATAACTTATTTTTCAGCATCTCCGCAGTTGCTTGTATTCTACTATTAGCAAAGGCCACGCCGTTACAGCCAATAGTTGGCATAGGTGCTGCTTAAATATTTTCGCTCAGATAATCGCATTTATATGATTATAAGTATGTTCCTACATATACATGATATGTATGCAGTTAAGGTTAGAAATTCCATCTGAAACCCCAGTAGAGAGAAAACAAACAAACTTTTACCAATTGCTAAACGATTTTCTAATGAATTGTTGTATGACACCAGTGTTTTGCTCCATAATCCAACTAGACCTTTTGTTTCCTACCAGTTGCTAGTATGGAAGCGAGGTAGCCGACCGCCTAGTTATGCTTGCGGTCAATTCCATATGTAAAGTTGTACATAACTAATTGATTGTCTCACAGGGTTTCATCACAGGGTGTGTGTATAATTTAGTAGTATTTGTTTACGTAGTATAAACGGAAATACAAAGTTTCTCTCGGCATGGTCGAAAATTTAATATAATCTTAAATGGAGCCATAAAAATCATAATTCACCTGTAATACTTTGTGTTTGTGCCGTGCACATCGTGGATGCGCAGAATTTCTTAATACGCTCCATCCCACTAACGTGCCCCTTTGCTCCGCGGATCATTGGTGTGTATTTTTTTACGAAAACTTTTAGCTTTTTATGTTTTCAGGACCGTTCAAAGTTTTACACCATATTGAACCAAATAAGAAGTGAGCCTTTCATCTGAAAACCAACCGAACAGCAGCAACCTCTTGAAAAATAATAACGTTCAGTTGCATTTTCATTTTATTCAGAATAAAGCCACGAAAGACCTGCATAGAAAACAAGCACCAACATTTATTAACCATTCCTATTCCCGCCATTTCCACAACAGTCCACTTTGGCGTGGTCCAACTCAGCGTGGTCGCTGAGTAATAAACTTATTTATTAAGCTCGTTGGAAATCGCCATAGAGATTATTTCACAGACGTAGCTATTTAAAGCCGTAACGAAACAGAGACACACAACACAACAGTCAGCCAATTGAAACATTAGGAAGTGGAGCGCATCCAAAAATTAAAAAAATTGTGTCAATTCCAAGTACATTGAATTGTCAGACTACTAGTAATAATAACTTACGTTCCCACCTACGAACGTTCGTTACCTGAATAGAACGGAACTTATATCCAACATGATCCAACATCCAATATGATCAACAATCCTCCAGCTAGAGACAACTTTGTGATGAACATAAAATTTTATAAGCTATAAATGTGCTTGTGAAAGCTTTTCCTTCCTATTTGTACACGATGAGTCGAAAGCTCATCCCTTTCGCCCACGAGGCCGCCCACATTCGGTGTATTTTCAGTTTCAATCAACTGTGTGGAAGTTCATACCAAGAGAAAAACAGCAAAAAGGCGACATAATATTTGTTATACATTCAAAAAATAAATAATTTTCTCTAAAATGACCATGTTATAGCAAAGAAAGCTGAGCACTGAGTAGAAGAGTTACAGGTTAAGGGTTCAACGACAAGGCGTTTTCCATTTGTACCAAAGCTCTGCATTTAACCGTTAGACATACAGGGAAAGTGAGTCTTAATGAAATGGATTGGTTGCGCTTGTTTGAAAAAATTGCACGTTTTCGGAGCTCATTAAATATAACAACGCTTTACGACTGCATTGGGATTACGACGTTGTCTAAAAGAGTCCATTATGACTTGAGCAGTTTTAAAAAAGTTTACCTAGCCATTGGCTTTGACAAACGTTGCGTGAAAAATGAAGGCATGAAAATAAACTGGACAAAGGAAAACAAAATGTCTTTTATTATTATAACTGTGATATTGTTGGGAAACCCTTCGCTCGCAAGCCTGTGGTCTTCAAAAGGCGGTATGTTTTCAATAGTGATAACTGTGGATTCTGAAGCCCTCTATCTTTTAGCAACATATATCATAAAGTAAATTAAAATTATGTGCGTATGTCTTTAATATTTTTTATGCAAATGAGGAACACAGGGCATGAGAAAGAACATATCGATAATTAATAAATCGTTATTTAAAGCAAGTGACTTTCCAAAGTCTGAAGAAAGTTATAGCCCCTTCGCCCTTGGTGGCATTTAACGCTTTTTATCAGTTCCTTTTTGTACGAATATTCCATTAATTTATTTATAATTAAATGTCGCTTGTTTTGGTCACATTAAAAATCGCATAAATCAACGAGCCGCCGTGTGAGTGAGCAAAATGCGCACAAACGAGCGCTTACAGCATTAACATTCCACATTCCACCTCGGCCGCGTTAAGAATCAACAAGGGTGAGTAAGATTTCTCCCTCTTCGTTGAAACTCAAATAAGATTTGACAACGCTAAAGACGTTTTGCTGTACCTTGTGATTGCTGGTATGGAAGGGAGGAGGTAAAACTTTAAAGAAACCTAATTGATTGAAAAATGTATGCTCGGGGGTGTTGTTTTCACTGCTCTTATTTTGTTGCCTTTTTGTTGTTGTTCATCCTCAAAGAAAACATTCTTTTTTATATTTCCCAGGCGCTTCTGGGCGTTTGACCTTTGTTGTTGCGCTTTTGAAGCCGGCCACACAGTCTATGGACAAAAGCGACGGCGACACAGTCACCCTTCAGTGGATTTTTGCTAACAAAAAATTTTGCTGGACCAAGAGGAATGCCAGGCAGTGTACTTTTCAGCGCGTAAGTAATAGATTATGATTTTACATTTAACTTTAGTTTGTTGGATTTTTTCGTTTTGTATAATTCATGTCAGTCGGCTAACGGCGTTTCGGTTTTTCGGCGTTTTCGTCGCTCGAGGGGTGGCAATCTCTTATAAATCTGTTTAAAACACAAATTATGTATTGCGGTTTTGTTTATTTGATTTACAAGTTGTAGTTAAATTATTTAAGCACTTTCTGGCGTAAATCATACCTTATTTAATTGCAAAGCGTAAAAAACAGACTTTCCAATTCCGTTCCATCACATGACTTGCGGGCGATCTCTTCTCTCTTCCCTTCGAGTAAAATTTAAATTTGATTAATGTTTACACACATCGTCGACATTGAAAGTAGGAAAGTGAGTTAATTGTGTAGAAAATAAGGGGAAGGAAATTGATTTAAACGCTCACGAACCCGACTACAGGGTGCAGTAACTTCGAATAAAATTAAAAAAATTTACATCACAAAGTATTACCAGAGAATGTTAATGAATAGAGGCGCAAATGTTAAATCAAAAATTTTTGAGTACTAACTTGTAGTTTTCGCAATAGGGAACATCGAAAAACTCAACTTCGAAAAAGAAAATACACCACGCAATAAAGGAACTTCGAATATTTTCCCCGCATTATAAGGGACCACAACAAACTACACCACTCTATAAGGGAATCAAGCAAATTTTCACCACCAGCAGATCTTCTTTGATATGCGCATTAGGGAAAATTAAATGCAAATGATGAATGAAATAATGATTAAACTTTAAACAAAATAAAATAGAATAAAAAGGGTATTATAAAAATTAAAAAGCATGTTATATGTCGGATAGGATTTGAACTTAGGCATAAGAACTGAATTTGAAATATGCAATTGGGCTATACAAACAGCACCATTCATAAGAACAAGTCCTTCGATTTTAATATAGATTAAAATAGAAGACAGCTTACAATATTTTGCTTTCAACATACTCTTCCCTAGATACATTTCCTCATATACAGACATATATGCATATTTATGTCCTTCAATCGACCACTTGTAAAAAATCTAACATCTAAAATCTAACGAGCTACAAAAACAAAAACCCTTCATTAGCCCAAACGCACCATCGTTGACCAATATTATTCACGCAAGCGTGCGCCATATTTTCTACATATTTCAAATTACAACAATACCAATTTGGTCAATCACAATTCGTTTTTATATGGAATTCCTCCTCGCAATCGCCAAGTTTTTGCGAGGACTACAAAAGTTAAGTTTAAATGTGAATTTGAACAAACAGCCAAATTTTTAATTTTGCAATTGACCAGCCAACCGCTGAAAATCCTACCATCCCCTCGCATTTACATTGTGTATGTTGCCTATACAAACTTCTTCTCCGCGGTGATGCTAAAAATCAGAAGTTGAAGAATTTTCTCATGTTCACTTCCAAAGCGAAAAGTGGCAACTTGGCCCATTGCCGACTTACAATTTTTTTTAAATTTATTTCATATTTTATACTACATATGGCATGAAATTATACAATTTGTGTACAATTACCATTTATCCATTAAATCCTTAATACTTCTATGTGTTCTAAGCACACTCCATATAGTGCTTTTATATGTTTACTTAACATCATTATTTTATTTAGCCAATTTTATTTAAATTCAACGACATGAGTTTGCAGCCAAGTCGAAAATCGCATTATTGCAAAAGCAGCCCAAGTAATTTTTCAATAGCCTAGCACTGCAGAAAGGACAAAATTTCCTTTCTTGTCAGGGCTAAAGCGAGCGGTGACCAACGACGATCATTTCCTTATTTTGAACGTTTTGTCACAACTCAGTTTTTTTTTTACCAGCTACAAATGTTACTCCGCTCTGTCTCCGCGCACGCTTGCCATTACTTCTTCGGTTTTCCATCATGTACAGAGGTGTTTCAACTGAGGCTTTACTATTAATTACAGCGATTGATATGTATGAGAAATATTGACACATTTTGTAATATGTATTATGTAATGTAACAATGCTTACATGATAATGTGAAAACATGCGAATTCATATGAATATTATAATTCTTAAAATGTAATCCATTAATAAAAAGAAGGGCTAATATAATGATGTGGCACTGCGCCTCTCACCCCTCTTTGCTTCCGACCCTATTGCTTGCTTCTTTCTAGCTGTTCTCGCTTAAAAGTAAAAGTAAGGGGCAAGGAGAAATAAATATTAGCGTATGTGTATTTATGAATATGTGTGTGTTTATCATATTTGTGTATATACGCATAAGTGCTTCCCTGATTTGATACACATACGAACATATTGGGCGAACAAGAATGCCAGAATCGGCGATAACTTGCCAGAATCAGCCAGATAGCGAAACTAGTAGTTGCCAGAATGTTCAAGTGACGATCTGTTAGTAACGATCTACTATATAAGGGCTGTCGGAGTGGCAGCAGAGCACAGATCTAATTCGGGTGTTGCCAAGTAAAATGCAAATAAATTATAAGTAAGCTCGAATAACGAGTAACAAAGTGTTAAATTATTGAATTAGAAATAAAGAAAAGTGTACAGCCATTAAAGTGTGACTTTTATTAAACAATCCAGTGATCGAACTCAGATTAGGGTTTCAACTTCAACTATTAATTTTGTAAATCCGTTACAATATTTTCCTGAAATATTTCAATTCTCTCAGTAAGTAAAATATGCTATTATAGTGACTGAATTAAGATCTGTTAAGGTTACATTTAATAAAATAAATGGAAATATAAAATTTAAAAGTTGAAAATGGGGTGGTGGACGTTTTAACAAGGATTTTATTGTGATCCTTTGCTTATTGAGATATGGTTCCCTTATTGTGTGGTGTATTTTTTGTCGAATTTAAGTTTTACGATATTCCCTAATGTGAAAACTACAAATTAGTAACTACCAAGTAGGAACATTCTCTGATTTTGTTAATTGGCCCGCTGTGCTGCTCAGAAACGTATGCCATGCTGCGTACAAATTGAAATTAAATATGAATTTAAGCACTTTTAACTATGTAGTATACTTTTAGGCACCATTTGCGTTTACTATGCCATTGACGACAAGCGGGGTGAGAACAGTTTGAATAGGAAATACAAAACGATTCTGTGGCACAGGGAACGTAGAAAGAAATCATTTGCGTTAAGTGCCTTCGGCTGGGAAAGGGCCGTCAGAAGCAGCGCTTAATTTGCGTCTACTACTGCGGCACAGTGGCGCGCGTTTGTGTTTAATTAGACGCACACAAACCAATTAATCAATTTGGAATTGCTGTCACCCCTATTTCCCAACTGCAAAAGCGAAAATATGCATTTTTTTCAAGATTCTCGTATGGAGCCTTTGAAGCCACCCGTCCAGGATTGGCGCTGGTAAATGGCGTAAAGTGTCAATGTCAAAAGCGATTCTTTACGGTAGAAATACAACAGTCAATAACAACAACAAATGGAAAGAAATAGAAATAAAATCTTGTTAACACGCCATTCATCACTTCAGTAAGGCCCTCCTCA
This sequence comes from Bactrocera minax, assembly GCA_021498325.1. Taxonomy (NCBI): domain Eukaryota; kingdom Metazoa; phylum Arthropoda; class Insecta; order Diptera; family Tephritidae; genus Bactrocera; species Bactrocera minax. The sequence goes on along the minus strand of JAKEEE010000019.1, from coordinate 607,655 downwards.
ACACTAAGGCAGTAAGCACGAAACGTGTTGGCATTTATGCTGGACTGATTTTGTTGCAATAAAGTCCCAAAGAATAACCGTACACCCGTGGTACTAACAACTCCACGATATGCGATGGTCCGCTCAGACTTTGACTTTGGACTTTGTTTTCTGCACTTTGATACTGTTCATATTTTTGTGGGCTATGTTATTTTTGCTGTTGTTGCTTTTGGCTAACCTAAATTGGACTGTAGACAAATTGATGTCATTAATTAAAAGTACAAAATTACAAGAACTTAAGTGCGACGGATCACCCCTCCACTCCGCGCAATGGTAAGCAACTGCCACGTACAAGCACAGCTGGGGAGTGAATTACAAAAATAACTTTGAGTTGTTGAGTTGGCCAAGGTGGATAAAGTTTCACGAAAACAGCATTTGGACAAGTATCAATTACAAGACCACAAAAGCAATTCACTCTGTGTGCTTATCAGTAAAACCGTTTTTGACGATGCGTAGACGAACGAGGCAAAGGGTTAGCGATGCGATTAAATCGATAGTTTGAGACGGAAATTTGATATACCCTGATTGCTTGTTTTATCTCGATTGCTCTGTGGCAATTATAGTTGCATGACGACTCATGGCTCTCAATTACTGCAGCTACAAAGCATTCTTCGCCGGTATACTTTAAACAAATCACAATCAACATACTATCAACACTTCCTGTAACTATGAACCAATAGTGACAATTTTCAGTGGCAATTTCGTTTTCTAAAAAATCGTTTTCGCAGTAATCCAGTCCATTGATGAGCGACAAAACGATCACAAAAGTGAATACAAAGTATTTCAAAAAATAATCATTTAAATAAAACCACTTCTCACAAATAACTGTAAATCGATCAAAATAATGCACAACCGTCAAAGTTTGAAGACTGAAATTAAGTAGCGTAGAGCTAACTAGCTCCCAGGGCGCTTCCCCCATGCATAAATATGGTATTTCACCTGCGACGATAACTTTCACATAAAACTGAGCTTTAACGCTGGATAACCCTTTTGCAGGAACTTGTCCGTTGAGACACCCAAAAGTGGTGAACTGCAGTTATCATAAATAAAATGAAAACAGGAAAGAAGAAATAAGAAAGAAGCAAATGAAATGTTGCCGAAATCAACAGCTCCGCTTGAGCACTTCTGGAGACCTTCGGCCCTCATCTGGTGCGAACGATTACACTTTATCATTTACCACGCCATTTATAGCCACTTTAAGGACATTTTGATTGCCGAATGGTTCGAGTGTGTTAAATATGCGCGCATGGAACCACACATTTTGTTGATTTTTATTGGTGGCCGTGGTAAGCTGGAAGAGGGTGCACGCTCGAAACGCGACCAACCACACTTGTTAGAGGCCAAACTCAGATTATGCATACCGTCATATATTTATGGTATGTAAATGGGCATAATTTTGCCATCAGCTGTCAATGATGCTAATATATTTACTTATGTGATGCTCATACATTCATATATTAGTTTCGAGTGCCAACCGGCGTACAATTACTTAAACAAATGCACACAAAAAACAAACACAAAAATATGTAAAAACAATTTGTTCCTTTCTGCGCTAATGTTAGCAGAATTGCAACACTTTTGGTGCTGTTCTAAACGATTTTATTAGAAAAACACCTTTCTTCTGTGGGAAGCCATCTTTTTCAAAATTTTTCAGTTAAAAATGCTTTGATGAAAAGTGGAGCTGAACTATGTGGTGTGTTGCGGTGCAGATATTCACATTAAAAATATTTGTTTGAAATAATGAAAATATATTCGCTTTAGAGCTAAGAGGCACCACGCTGTTTTTTTCTTTCTTTTTTAAGATTACCACACAGCTTACCATCACCCGAGTTCAGCACGTGGCCTCGGTTGAAGCTATGAAATTTGCGCAGCTAAAATATAACAAACAACAGCAAATATAAGATACAAGCGAAAAACCAATAAAGCATCGGTCATAAACATTGTTGTCGCGTGTTCCTGCCGACGTCAAAGCTTCCTCTACTCTGCTCCGCATTATTAACTTGTCATATTGAGACATAAAATGGTTCAACGCATTCCATAACTTTCTCTGAACTTTCAGTGGAATCTGTGATGGGCAAAAACAGAAAAAAAAAGAAACAAACAGAAAAAGGGGCAGCAAATGCTGAAAAATTACTTTTGTACGCTTTGTGGTATGGTTATGCGCCCTCCCTTTGGAATGTCGTCTTCCCTGCGCTCGTAGAACAATAAAGTAAATTTGTTGTCATTAGATCAACGATAAGCTTTTGACGACGCTCTGGAAGGATGTCACGCCGCCACGGCAGTGGTTGGGCGGTGAGTTTTCTTTGTCATCAAAATGTTTTATTGAAATCTAAAATATGGCAGAAGCTAACAGTCAAATAGTTATTTTGAGCAGGGCATTTCGTAATTGGAAAATCACTTTCATGTCTACGGAGTCGCTTTGTTCGCATTGAATCCATTCAATAAAATTCCTCCAACCCCGTTGCCGATTTCAGCGCGAAAAGGTCAGTAAACAGTCACCGTTATTTTAACAATTTAACTGGTGTGCTTTGGTTTAATTTTCTGTTTAATCTGAAGATCAAATTCATATGGCTTACAAATATTCAATCACCGGTTATAAATTACCCGATTAATAGCATATAACTCCACCTATCAATCATCACAGGTACATGGGGAAGCTTGGCCAGGCTTCTAGTATAGCTGCAAGTGGCAATTAACGGGAAATTCTGAGACTGAGCACAACTGAAAGAGATATAAATATATAGCTCAATTCAAATATTGCCTATCTATTTTGTAAAACTTCAAATCATTCTCCGCTACATACATAAATGTATGCATGTGAAATTTTAAATTAAATACTTTTCTGAAAAACTAAGCAGTTATTTCAGCATTATTTATCTTTTATTCCGTCCAACAGCCTCTGCTGCAGAAGTCCAAAATTTACAACCGAAATAACCGCAGACCACAGCAAACAACAGAGGAATACCGAAAAACAATTTCACATTCATATTTCAAATGTTATGACACCCAGGGGATGTAGTGAGTGGTCACTGCCTAGCTTTAGTACCTTTCTTGCACCCCTCCTACCCTCCTTCCCGCTAGCCCACCGCCTCACTGGCGACCATTACAAATGTGCAACAAACGAATATCGATGTGAAAATGCTCAATTTTCGAGTGACCAAAGTGGTTGGAGTATCGCAAACGGCTGGTTAAACTTCACGACTTTCCAGGCAAAGGAAAGAGCGCCAACTATCGCATACAATGCCCGTATGCCGAGTGGCGGCACTTAGTATGCACAGCGCATTTGCCGTATCATGACAGTCAGCACAAACCAAATGTTCGAATGTAAAAATTCGAAATCTGCCCGCTCCATCACCCATGGACGCACTAGTGGCGGCCCTTAAATATGCCAATATTTTAAATTCATTCTGAATAAATTCCGCTATATATTTTTATAGCAATCGAAAAATCGTTCATGGCTCATCACTTTTATTAATCTTACGGTTCCCAAGTTTAAAATAAAATAACTGTACAAGATGACCGAATATTTATCGTATCCGCTCAACGCGCTTATATGTCCATGGAAAATATAAATAAAAGCTTCTGCTGCGGTTTCCGTCCCATTCCGAGACAACACTACGCTCTTATGTCCGTTATATACATGGTGCATATACGTATCTACCGAGGGTTTCATACATAAACACCTTTGGTGGTGGATAAGAAGAGCACATGCTCATTGTATACGTGTCTGACCTTTTGATTTGCCTGCTCAACGTACGGAGCCACTCTCCACTCCTTAATCCTTCTTTCGTGGTCATGTAACCTCAGAGTTATGGTTGCAAATGCCACTTTTTTGCCATTGTATGTATGTGCTAGTCGAATTTCGTCTTTTTTCACTAGATTTTCAATTGAATTTTTTCAGCATAGAATGTAAAGTTTTTAACCTTTTACCGTGTATTTGTGTCGCAACACAATGTTATAAGCCTTTTCAGTTACGCGTAGTCCCTTTCCTCGCTAGTTCGTTGTTCTCAGTTACAAAATTCTATTTTCATTGCTTCATTGCCATAATAAGGACAATTTATTGAATAATTTCCACTTTACAATGCTCTATAAATTTTCCAGGTCACTCGTGACTTTTATTCCACAGTATGTACATAGTACGCTAAAGTCCACCGCAACCCTCAAAAGTGTCTAGTAATTCGGACACTTACTACTTATGTGTACAACTCCAAGCCAAGCCATAATTTGTTTATTATAAGCTTTGAATAGTTAACTGTCTCTCTTTTGATACCTTTGTATACCCCATATTTTTTACAAATTTATCCCACGCCCACCACACGCCTTCTGTCATTTTTTGTCATAATTTATGTCGCCTTGGGCTCTGCGACGGCACTTCCTGCTGCTTCTTAGCAATCAACGTCTCCTTAGTGTTCTCGATGTCAGTGGTAAATTTGCCGTGCGAATTTATTAAAAAAAACAAAACGCAAACAGCAGCCAAAAACAACAAAGACTTCCCCTCTTCATTCACTCATGGCTGTTTCATTAATTTTGAGGAGTTGGAGTTGCCTTGCATTAGACTATTCCCAGGGGGTACGTTGGATCGGCAAAAAAAGCAACAGTGGCAAGCGAAGCAATTGTCTCATAATTTTTGTACTTTTGATATTTTAATGCGAATAATGAAATTCGTCTGCAGTCACCTCTGTGTGCAATATGAAGGGTAGTAAACGTTGAAACGTACCTGCTGTGACGCTGGCAATAACGTAACGGGGTCTTATGAAAAATATTTAAGGGGTATAATCTTTCATTAAAACAGAATTCCTATAATTTTTCTTGCACTGTGAAACCATTTTTATTTATTTATTTATTTTTATTTTTTGAAGAGATCAACAATTTAGATGCTCCCATTGGCGTCCTGAACAGAAAGATTCTCTCGTTCAAATATAACGATATAGATTTTATTACTTTTCACGTTTCAACTTTAAACTTATGAAACTATAATTTTTCAGAGTTCTGAACATAATTAATACCTGTTGTTAAATTAAATATGAAATCCCAGCTCAGGTTCCCTGAAGATAGACGGTCTTGCCCTGCAAATGAAGAGCTGTGGCGGAAGTTCTGAATGATACACTGGAGATATAATGGAATAAAAAATAATATTTCAATACGTAATGTAAAAAGTTGCCATATTATATGAGAACCCAATGCATAATCAATGCAAACGCTGGCGCTGACAAGTGACAAGTCTCATAATCAAAGAAAGTTGACACAGGAAAATGCAAACCTGTCAAACTCGCTGTGATATACATATATGTACGTGGACAGATCATAAATTTTTCCTTGTTCACAAGTCGGGGTATACTGTCGAAAATTAGTCATAAGAGGAACCGAAAACTGCACCAATATTAATATTTACGGGGGCTATTAGGCAATAATTTGAGAATCAGAGCATGACTTGAGATGTTAGAAATAGTCAGATGCATACATATGATATGTATACTAAGGTATGTATTAGCTCATCTTTTTGACAATCTAGAGTTATTAGTCTATTGTTTGGTACCACTGAGAAACAAATAGCCTTTGTGTTGTTTTGTGCTTTTCTCGCCATATCTAGAAATCAAATTTGTTTTTTATGATATATATGCTAAATAAAAATTAATTTAATTTTGATCTCTTATCATAACTAACTTCTATATTTAAATTAATTAATGTTGGAAACTATCAATTTGGAAAAAAGACAATTAACTCCGTCTCCGAGTTCTTAACCGAAGTTTTCTTCATAAACGGAACTCATCAAAGTGATGCAGAAATCACTTAAATATATGATAATCACTTTGTTTATAGACACGCACAGCAGTAGCAACAGAGGAACTCGAATGAGTACCTCTATCCATTGACACAGGTCTCGTCTTCAAATCGTAGATTAGCTCGAAATGGGGCAAATGATTTACCTTAAATATTCGTATGGACGAAATTGACGGAGGCAATTTCACAAATATCATAATGGGGTCAAATGTAATGTACTCACACCCATGTATACATACTTCCAGGAATGCACACATATCGAGGCGCTTACACAATCATGCTTATCCTTATCTCTGTCAGTAATTGTTGGGCCAACAACAAAAGAAACACTCAACGAGGAGTTTGTGGCAAATCTAGTCGACCTGAGTAAGTTCAATAATCGTGCAAACAATTTGGGAGTATGAATTCTCATACTTACATACATACAAATGCACAACATCACATGTTCTTTTGTATGTATATATGTATGTAGTGTTTGCGTACGCGAAATGAGTAGTTAAGTTACTTACCGATGAGCGCAAAGAAAGGTCGACCGCGCGAGGGGGATTCGGCAAGGATTAGCAAATAAACTCGCACCCGCACGCACGCACTCTATGTGCCACAAGCTGTGTGTGAGGATGTGGCTGTGGCAGGGGCGCCAGGAAAAGCGGGTGATAAGTATGCTGGAAAATGCCCGTTGCGATGCAGGAAACCATATGTATTTTATTGCGAACGCTTGGGCATGGAGGCATTTGTATCAGTTAAGTCGAACACCTTCACACACAAGCACACACACCAGTATGTAATCCACCACAACACTACATGTATAATGTGTACTTTTATTGCCGAACATTTTGCTCACTTTGCGGTCACAAAAAAAGCGAAAATAAAAATGAAAGCAACAACAACCAACTACTAGCAACCAACAATGTTCACTCGTATCGAAGTCGAGTTTTTGAACCCATAACCAGTTTCGATACACTTAACGATTTCCCCTGGCCAAGCCGCCTTTTTCAATTTGAAGAACGGCAACGGAAGCACTCGAAAGCCATACAGCAACACAATACGGAAAGCACTCGCTTTGTTGATAAATATAACACCGCAATTGACTTTTAGTCCGCCAATTCATTTCAAGTTGCAGGATAACAAAGTGTTTTTCTTTATGATACCACTCGGACACCTACATACCAACATTGTTCGATATACATACATACACACTTCCTGCTGTGTGTGTGTGTGTGTGTGTGTGTGTGGTGAAATCAAAGTATTTCTTATTAAAAGTTTAGACTTACTTTTCAAACATACACACACCCATACGTACACTTCTGAATGCCATACTTACGGCTCATTGAGGTTCGCATGAAGATAGTGTGAATTCAGTTTGACATGTACGTATATATAGGTGTCTGACAAAAAGTTTTGCAAAGATTAATGGAAGCACATGTCAATTTTGCTTGTAAAGAGTGTTGTCCTGGACCTTTCTCCCGCTGACTGCAGTAATTTAATAAAAAACTTGCCAATCGCTAACCCTCCGAAAACATGTGTCAAAAACTTTGAGACGCTTAATTTGACATCGAATAAACGTTTGGTTAGCGCTAATGTGGAGATAACGTCATGTTGCCCGTCATTTGTTCGATGACCTTGAGACAGTTAAGCCAAGATCAGGTTTCGTTTGCCGACTGGTAGCTTAGTGGCTCAAGGATCACTCGAGCATTGACTGAACATGTACAATAGAAGAAATTGTAGTAGTCACTTATTTTTTCGGAAGAAAATTTCAAATTACTCAAATATGCACCATGAAATAAATAAAAGAAAATGTGAGCATCGCGAACGTCTATCTCATCCTCCCAAGAATGGCCAAAATGAAGCAACAAATGTGGTAATAGTGTGAAATTTAACTGTAAACAATATCGCAATGAACAACATGCATTATCAGACTAGAATGTCATCGATATTGTTTACACCTAATTATAAGCGCAAACAAAATGTTGATTAACATTTCCTTTTTTAGTATATGAAAAACTTTAATACTGAAGACTACACTAGCACTAGCTGCCTGGGCTTGTTTCTGAAATAAAATTATTATTATTGAATCAGAAGTGGGGGTTTGAGAAAACATTATATTTGCATTCGAAAGCCAAAACAGTGAACTTTCTGATTAATACTAAACTTTTACAAGCTGGAACTTAAAATTTCATTCTGGTCACCCCATTCGGAGGACATTACCATGCATTCCATTAATATACATAAAGCGCAATGGCACTTCATTGACTGTCAAAAGGGCTTTATTGGAAAACAAAACTCTTATGAACAATGCCTCATTAAGCAACAATAAAGAAGACGTCGCTCAGCAAAAGCAAGATTTAGAGAAATTGGTAAGCCTGTTACCGGATATTTGAGGAAAAGTTTTTATAAAAAAGTTGGAGTGGGCTCACCTAAAATGCCAACAAAAGCAGTGCCAGGGCCAGGGCAACGACAAACACTCCAGGTTCGCTAGGGATAAGCAACGCCAGGACTTCCACACACTTCGACAACAACTAATGACACAAACTGAAGAAACTGTCAATGGAATGAAAGAATATATCGAAAAGCAATTAAGCAGATGAAAGCGGCTTAAGTGCAAACAGCATCATGTGACATGAAATTCTTATCAGTTGCCAAACACCTTCTATATTCAGCTCATTCGAGCGAAGCGGTCCTCCTCCCCATCACTCCGCACACCATATCGTCCGCATGCATACATACATACATACATGCATACATGCATACATGTGTGCCTGTATATGTAGTTCGCGTATTTACGAATGACGCGCCCACACAATCCACCGTTAATGATGTGTTTGTGTCGATTAGGTGGTACTGAATGTCCTTTCAATGAGGTGTCGGCCACTTTGCATCGTGGCCTCATCGCATCATTGCATGTCTAATGGCATTTTCATCATGGAGCAGATGACCGGAAGCCGGCCGATGTGTGCCGTACGAGTACGTCAAATAAATGAGTCATCTCACGCACACATGTGACCTGAGTGGAGGCAATAAATGAAGTGTGGGTGGCATGAGTGGGAGTCGGGCAATGAGTGCGTGTCGCCTGTCTTAATGCCGCTTGAAGATGCTGTCGCTTTCGGTTTTTAGTATCCTCTGAGCACAGCCTGGGAACATGGACATCTTGGGTGTGAATTATTGGCCCATTTCGAACAGGCATTAATTAGTTGTCCAAACTGAAATAAAACCACCCAACAACCATACCTTCAATTTAAATAATATATACTTACATGTATAGGTATGTGCACAATGTTCACAGTGTTTCGGGTATTGGCAATCTTTTTCAAGCAAAATAAAAAATTAACTCTTTTTGTTCGGCCAAATATCTTTGGATAAAGCGTTCATGAGTTCGAAGACATTTATGGTAGCCGTGATATGTTCGGATTAATTAAGAAAAATAACTAACCCAATCGTCTCACTTACGACACTTATGACACTTACGACACTTACGAAATAATAATTTATATAATTGTGTAGATAGTGCGTATGCCCGAAACGTACTCGCTACGCCTTCAATGTGGTGTCCAATCCAGCGGTGCACTTCTTCCATTATTTACCTTTTAATTGTGCAATATGTGAATGTTTGCTTGGTGAGCTTAATGAAACGTTCTATTTATATTAGCAGGCGAAATACCACATTTTTAGGGAAACCATGTATGTTTGACTTTGGTAGAAGTTTCAAAGGGTTAATAGAATTAACACTTATAGGTTTCCTACTTATTGCTTTGGCCTGGGATAAAGAGATCACATAGCCACATAGAGCTTTTAAATGAGCAGCAATACAAATTTCTGAACCCATAACTCTGAATAAAACAACTATTCATTAAATTCCTCGACCAGACGCAGCACATGAAAAAGCAATTGATTTCAGACCGGCAAACTTTATCTTTTCCATGCTGAAGATCCTAAATCTATCTTAACTATCTATCTATCTACACTTCGGTTAGGATATTCACTAAATGCCTATAATGAAAGCGATACCCTTTGTCTAAGACTGTAAAAACAGACTTATAACAGCAAAGGAAGTTTCAGGGGAGTAATTATCGTACTAAAACTCAACAAAGGAGAAGTACATGTAGTATCTTATGCGGCTGAAAAAAATTAACTGATGATTCACCAATAAAACGTGAAAACCACAATTCTGACGCACTTATTTTCTATTGAAATAAAGCTTTTAATGATATAATTATCCGCAGGCCGTCTTCAATTCAAGAATGGCGGTCAGCACAAGATAAGAACAGTTCATGCTAAGACTGGATTAAGCATAAAGACGCCTAATATCATCGAGCTTTGACTTCCATTCATATTGAAGGAGAAAGTCTATTTATAGTACAATTTGGTCGTGGGAAGTTTCGAATAAGCTGACCCTAATGAATATAAAGTCAGACCTGATTCTGTCAGAGTTCAGCTCAGCAATTACTTTCAAGTAACGTTGTCTCTAGAAGAAACGGGACGAAATATGTTTACAAAGAAGCAATATTCACACAGATGAACAAGAGTGCAAGAATAGTAAAAGTTATCACCCATATCATTTATACTGTAAGGCAGCACTGTACGCAGTAATAACATCCAATGACCAGTTTAAGTTGGATACGAAAATGCTAAGTTTGGTGCAAAGCAGTTTTTAATCAATACATGAACCTTATCAACCAGAAAGAGAAACAAGATCTCTAGATAAAGCTACAACAAAGATCCTCACGAGTTACATGGGTATCGAGTTGCAAATATAGTAACATTTTGAACTATAAGACATGTAAGAGCTGTAACTGGTTATAATTTATGCTTAAATCTATTAGCCCGGTCCCGCTGCGTCCGCTTAAAAAAAAACTTGGAACGCACTTACAGCTCTGATTGACCTCCTTGAGATCACCTGTGCCAAATATTAGCTTGGAAACTTAATTGGTTACAAACTTATGTATTTTCTCATAACACTTTTGACCCGTGCCAAGTTGGGAAAGCAATAGAAGTAAACTCAGTGATTCGCGTCCACTCAGACACATCTATGTATATACTGCAGATGTACGCAGATGCTTGTGTACAAACGGTATGTAAATATTCGCACTTTCTCTATCATTCAATGACAAAACAAATAAATGGACTTGTAAGCATTTTTACGACATTTAGCATAAAATGTTCTCACTTTTACCACAGTGTTGATTTTTGTTTTTTTGTATACTCAAATGAATGCGCACATTTCCATGAATATAGGTGACAGTATATCACAACTACGTACATATAAACATATGTATGTATGATGTATGAGTATGTATGAAGCACCCAGATTTTCTTGCGGTGGAGGGGCAATATGAGCAATCATAAAGTCAAGTGGTGGTCATAAATATAACGAGCGACACATGTCGCCCCGGCCTGCCGAGGACAACTCGGATGCACGTAAATAAGAAGTTTGTTACTTTTATCATACATAATGCATGTACCTACATAAATACATACATATATACTATGGACGTGTGTGTATATGTATTTGTGAAATGTATTATGAAAGCAAATAATAAAGATAACGCCAAAGCTAGTTACGATGGCGATTGTGTATTTGGGGGAGTTGCTGGTTAGTTACTTAGTTGGTAGCCATGGCCAACTCCCTAGCGTATGCCGTGGTCTTCTGCGTTAGTCGTGGATGTCATAAATCTTTATTGAACTTGTCACTATTGATTTGGATTTTTGGCTACCAGCATATATGATGTGCCGTTAAGAGAGGGTCGGGGATGATGACGGCCGTGCGGGGTTTGTTGGAATTAAATAATGTCATGTGTCATAATGTCCGGTAGTCGAGGCATACTTCAATGTTCTTGTGCAAGCGTATGCATTCAATAGTGTATACCTACATATGTGTATGTGTGTGTATGTGTGTGTTTATCATATAATTGGATGTGTCTGTATGAGCCAAAGCACCGAGAATTAAACACCGATGTCCTCCATGTACACCATATAAAACTATATCTGTGTACATACAGGCGTATGTGCTCGTGTACTCGAACGTCTAATGCATCTGCTAGTTTCCTCTCGACGCCTCTTATCAGCTTGCCATGCGAAGTGAAATGAGAAATTACTCTTGTCGACTTTTTGCATTTTTCTACCATGTTCAGATTGTTTTGCTTTTCATAAATCACTGATGAATTACATCTACATACGGAATTGCCCAACTAAAACAAACAGAGTAGGACTTTGTAAGTCCCTTGTCATTCAAACCCTGTTGGAAAATCTGCGATATGCGGAATTCTAGTCTGAAATAACTGGAATATCAATAGCAGGGCATCTATATTTCGACCATGTTATGCAAGCTTCCAGCTTTTCTAATTCTCTTATGACATGCCTTCTTATGCTACTTAAAAATCGATGGAATTGATTTCAAAATCTCTTTATGACCACAATGTCGTAATACTTCATATTAGTTCGTCAGTGTATATCCATAATACCACTTTTGGGAATATTTTGCTATTGTTAAATAGAAATTGCCTAAAATTGTAGTTGATTTAATCCTGGTTTAGTTTATGTAGGGTTACCATAAATACTGATACAATAACTGATTTCAAAGCCTTGTTTTTTAAATATCTCTTAGTTGCACCGTGTTCATTTTTAAAATTTCATCAACCGAATATGATGGTGGCGAAGTAAATGAAATCTCTACTGGCAATCTATTTCTTATGCATACATACGAGTATGTACTTATGAATGTGTGATCAGATACAATATTCCATATTATACATATATATACAAACACGGTGCGAACATAAATATTAAACGAACTTATCTCTCCAACTACCTTGTGCTTTTATTATTGACTTCTGTTTTTGGCTGACTATATTTGGTTGCTGTGAAATTTATCATTTATTCCGGGCCAAGTTTGTTAATTATTTATGTTCTCATTTTTGCACTGAGTCGTAATTTTGTATCAAACACATAATTCGCCCCGTAAGCTTGTTATGTTCTTAGTAAAGTTTAGTGATATATGATCGCAAGCAGAATTTGGCCTATCTTCGATTTCGATTTCGATGTCTTCTATTTTGTGACATTTTCGTAAATTTCCACGAATTTCGGTGTGTGTGCTTTGCATGGTAATTTACCAAAATATACTGAAAATAAATGTAAAACAAATATGTTGCAGTTAGTTTAACAAATAAAATGCCTTATATAACTAAATAGGACGTATTTGGAAGCGTACTATTCTAAGTTACAACCAACAAAGTGCATCATCGAGTTTCGATTGGAATGGTCAAAATAACTCAAGCATAATGTCAGGCGCTTTTACATTCTGCCGCAAATAGATAGTGATATTAATTTCAGTGTTAGATGGCCTTATCTGTTTAAATCGATTAATGTTTGTCATATGCTCACGAGTACTATAATAGCTACTGAGGCATCTAACATCTCTTCTCTATACGACACGAAGAGTCATTACCGAACAATTATTGAGTTTAATTGTGTACACACAGTAAACCAAATGAGAAGAGTCTTCTCTCATTTCGAAGAATAAAAACTATTCTATCAGAAATAATGGTGGAAAAGGTCATAAATGTCAAACGATGTTATTTAATGCTTTTGTAGTAACACCCACCTTTGTGCTGGGTTGTTTTATTGTGCCCTCAGTAATGGGCAACGTATAAGTTCCGTTCCGTGTACACAGGCTACCACTTCACAAACACGTAGCATTCGTGGCCGGTGAGCACCAAACTTCAATTTGCACAAAAAGAAATAAATCTTGAAAGGTTCGTTGAGTCGCCTCGTTATTTGTGCATTGTTTTGCTATTTACGACAACACCTCAGCACATTGTTATCATGGAAGTTTGGATGTCTGCACTCTAACCGCTCTGCTTGTCGTGTGTCACAATCTCGCTGGGTCCATTGATTCTCATTAACAAACAAGCCACGCCAACTAAATTTCAGTCTTGCGTGTTTTTATGCGAAGGACCACCTCCTACACTCATTACAGTCGACCCCTCTTGTTTGCACTAAATGAACGGGAGTATGGAAAATGTCCCAGAAGGCTCTTATGCTCCGGAAATTTGTCAAATGGTGAAAAGAAAAAAATCTATACCAACAGTAATTAGAACTTTTTGAGCAACAATGTTTATAGCACGATTCAATTCAAGACCTGAGAAATGGTGACCGTAACTGAGTTATTGTTTTTCCACTAGGGTTGCCAAAAGGTTGCAAAAGCACTATGTAATCTCAATTCCAACCAAATATACCAAGAATAATTTCTTTGTTTGATCAATCAAATTGAACATTTCTTTTTTATTTTCTACTATAAATTTTACAATTCACAGACAATTTTTATAATGTTAAACTCATTTAACTCCTACGACAACAAATGACCTAGCGAAATTTCGCCATTCGCCCATATGCTTGCTGCGCAGCACTGCTCTATCGACGGCGTGAAGACGAGCGACTCCGGGCCCGTAAATATTCATAGTCGCCAACCGAATGCTTGCGGTAGAAACTGTTGCAGTCACTGTTACACTTATGAGACCGTCTACGTCGGTGCTCGCCGTGAACGTGTTCTTCATCATCTTCTTCTTCTTCTTCTTCGCTGAGGATATCTCCTGTTGTTTTACCTTTACGATCCTTTTCGTATTTATGAATTCTTTTTGATTTCGACATCTTTCGCGATGGCATGTGTGCATTAGCTGACCTTAATGGCTTGACCCTTTTTGATTTCGGTTCAGGGCGTACATCAACACTATCTATACTCTCGAAGCTTTCCGCACTATCGATTTCGTCATCCTCATCCATTTCGGAGCTATCGTCTATTGCATCAACAGCATCACAAACTCGGTAATAAAACTCATTGTGCTTCTGCAAAAAACCATACCGCACCCCACCATTTAATACCTCCTCGACAAGTTTCTTCACTTTGTCTTCTGATTTTGAAGTAGCTTTTGCTACGTAGCGCACTATTTCGTCCAAGGTCACAGGCTCCTTAAACTTGGCAAGCGCCTCCAAAACTTCTTTTCCTTTTATGGCTTTCGGCATATTTGAATTAGATATGTTGAATTTTTTTAAAATTTTTCCGCAACAACTTATATTTGTATATTACAATAATTTTTCCTTAAAACTTTTTTTATAATTTTTCATATAAGCTAGTGACAAAAAATTACATACTATTTGATTATTTATTTTTTCACTGGTACCCAAGACTCAAGGTGGAAACTACCTGGCAACTCTCGTATCCAGTGGATGTGGCGAAATGTAGCCGAGCTTACACAATAGTCAGTAGTGGGACAAAGTTTACTCTCAGTTTGACAATGATTAGCTGCCCGATACTTCAAACTGCTACTTCAGCTGCAGCCTCAACACAATACAACCGAATGGAAGCTGAAACTATAAAGCGAAACAATATCGTCAAGGTCGATGTCCTTACGGAGTACTTACAATACACTAACACTTCATTCTTACAGTTTGGAAGTGTAAGTATACTTACTGAGACCTCCCCTAGTAAGATTTACAAGTAAAAAGCTTTTACGTCATTAATCTCGGAACTCGCCATAAAACAAAAGCAATTATTCGTGTCGTGCCCTCATCGAGAGGCGAGGACCTCATAAGGTGCCACAACTACAAGTATACATAGCGTATGTGATCTCGTGCTATTTGTGGAAATTTCCCTACTCAGTTACACATACCTTAGCACTTATGGTCTTGTTCTTGGGTTTGTAAATGTTACGTCGGCTAATTTTTTATTTCGTATTCGTCGGCGCTATTAATTCTGCTGTTTTTATTAGGTAGCAAAGTAATTGGAGATTGGATAAAACGGTAGCGAAATGCATACCTATATCATAGACATGCCGATTTTAATTGCTCCCTTTCGTACTCTTAACACATTGGCAGGCCTCGTAAACAGCGAAGGCCTTTAATTGTATTGCCAATATGTGTTTTGGAAGATTTACTCATTCAGTGACAGTATTACATATATGTATATATTATACACAATATATGTGTGTTATGTTGTCCTTTTTATGTGCGCGTTTGATTCGTCAACTAAACTGTGTAAAATTAATTATGGAAAATGTTCAAAACTCTTCGACTTTGAGAAGCATCGTTTTCAGCATTAGATGAGCTGAATTGAGACGTTTCTAATGAAAACATCAAGCTTTGGAGTCACCTTCCATGCTCGGAAATTTTTATCAAATGTCTTTTATTTCATTAACTTTCATAAAACTCTACCCTCCATGTATTAAATATTTAAAATGTAACATTTTCATAATTTTTAAATACACATCCATTATTTTGTTTCGCCCTTGTTTAGCCCTTGCCAGCGGTAGCAAGTGAAATTATGTAATTTGCATTAATTTAATATTAGTCTTTGGGGTAAAAAAATGTCCCCATTGAACTCTTGCAACTGAGTGCGTATCAAACTTTCAACGCCGCTAACGTTGAATGAGTTTAAAAGTCGACAACAACATTGAACAACGAAAATTGAATGTGCTGCATAATTAGGCAGCAGCTACAACTCTTTCGCTTGACATATTAATTTGGCAACATTTTTGAACTTTCGCCCTCAAGGGAAATCTTTTGAAAAGTAAACACGAAAAGCAGCTAAGAAAACATATCCAGATGAAAAGGAAAGTGAGTGGTGTATAAAGAAGACCCTTTTTAAATATGCAGGTTCTTGCATTGTACCGCGCAATGTACACCTGAAATGTTTTGTTAATTATTTTTGTCGTTTCATATATTTTTGGCCTGTTCGCCGCTTGGCCTGCGTTTCAGTGAAAAAATGTTGTTGAAATAATTAAAATTTGCATTTTCTACATCTACGTAGATTATACTCGTGTTTTTTTTTTCATTGAGATCTTACCATATGTACGACGTACATATGTATGTACTTTTCATAAATAAATAAACTGGAAATTTTTACAGAGCTCTTTGGGGATGCTTATATGCGTTAATTTACAAACACATGAGTGTGAGCAAAAGGAAAAATACTTATAATTCCGATCAATGGATTCCGGTTTCAAAGTCCCATTGAACATTAATGAATTACGCTAAATCATGCGGGTAAGTGAAAAAAAGTACAGCATATTCATACTAGATGTATACATTTAGGGATATTAATGAGAAACATATTAGTAGGCGTTGGTAATTTGATGGAAAGGTGGTTGAGGGTTATGTTGAGGAGAGAGTGGATCTGAGTTCCACCCCAGCCAACTGGAGAGAGAAGATACAGAACTCAATTGGTTATGGTACTAATCCTACGATCACCAAAATGTGTCCAGCCTCTGATATAACGTTACGCCCACATTATTCCCACAGGACTCAAGCGAGAGCACACAGATGAATGCATTATATGCAAAAATCGGGGATTAACTATACCACTACTTGGTTGAGCTAGACCAAGAGTTGATATAAAATTATGTTGAACAAGTAAGAAAGAGCTAAGTTCGGGTGTAACCTAACATTTTATACTCTCGCAGTGCGCAAGGATCAAAGGCGGAACGACGGAGAGGAAATGCTTTCAGGTGTTGGCATAACTTTATATTTAAAAATGTTGCGGAAGAATTCAACATACATTATTCGAAGAAACTGATTGCATCAATTGCATGCAATAGATTGCAATCATATTTGGTATCTAATTAACTGATATTACAGGCCATAGCCTCATGTACTTTCATTGTTATATTTTACTTCATGCCAGAGATATGCATATTAAAATCTACCAAATTAACTCAAAAGTGATATATGCGGTATAAACTCAACCAAAGTGGTTTAATAAATACATTAGATACATGAGGAAAAAGTCAACCAGAGAAAAGTAAATCATTATATTAGGAAAAGCGGCTTAGACCATGATCTAGACCAATTTCTTTCATATTTAGCGCGAAATCACATTGTGTTTAAGAAAACCTATCCACTTAATTTCATTAAAATATCACACATATTGATCAACATAAACGGTTTAAAGTCAGATGGAAAGTCGGGAATTCTTACATCGGGCATTTTTGGGTTAGCGGATGATCTGCACTGATCACATTAACTCTTTTCATTATTCAAGTATATTAGGGAACATGTTTTCACGCAGTTTTGTGAAGGTAACTCACATAGTGACCGACATATTCGGCATAAAGTCTGCAAGAATAGCGAAAATCATTATATGTAGTATATGGGAGCTGGGATAATTCGTAGACCGATTTCACACATTTTCGGCAGTAAACTATGGCATATCACATTCACTTAATTTTGCTAAGATATCTTACATATTGACCGAAATATATGGTATAAAGTGTACCCAGAGGTTGAAAATCCGTATATTAGGTACATGGGGGTTAGGGGAAATGCTTATTCAATTTTATCCGTTTTAAGCACATGGACACACTGTTGTCAGAAAGAGACGCTCTCTAAATTTCAAAGAGATATCTCAAAGAGAAACTCATATATTGACCGTTATATATGGTATAAAGTCTGCCTGAAGGTTGAAAATCCTTATAATGGGTATACGGGGGCTATGGGAAGTATTCACCTGATTTTCGCCATTTTTGATGCTAGATCACACTATTATCATGGAAAGATAATCCTCCAATTTCTTTACAATATCTTACAGACTTCACGATATTTTCGATAAAAAGTCAGATAGAGGCATCGAGGTCCTAATATTGAGTATCTGGTGGCTTGAAAACTTATAATCCGATTTCATCTATTTTTACGCATGAGAAGGCATATCTTAAAAGCACTATTTGTACAAAGTTTGATTTTCATATCTTAATTGCTGCTCGATTTATCTGCTTTAAAGTGAAAGGATCAGATGAAACTAAAAATTTTGTTATATGAGAAGTAGGCGTGGTTTTTATCCGATTTCGCCCATTTTCACAGCGTGACATAAGAATACAAATATAATGTCACATGCAAAATTTTGTTGAAGCTGGTTGAGGGGTTCTTGATATATGGGATTTCTCCTAAAAGAGGGCGGTGCCACATCATCAAAACTTTAGACGATTTCGATTAATGACATCTTGTGGGCGCGCCAGATGTGCAATTACGACCGTCTGCAACACCAACCGTCTTACGGTCACAAAGAACACGTGTTCCAAGTTTCATCATCAGTAAAAAGTAAGATATTTTTACTTTTTACTTTAGTATTTCTTACTTAAAATATAGCTTGCACGGACGGACGAACCGTCCGTACTTTTCATTCCGATCATTTATGTATATATATGTCTATATCTAACTTTAGTTTAGTTCTAGGTGTTACAAACAACCGTTAGGTGAATAAAACTAATATACTCTGTAGCAACATATTGCGAGAGCATAAAAAGTTTAAAGGACCGAATGTAATGAATATTCCAGGGAGTGACCAGTGGGCCAGTCCATTTGTTAATACAGATATTAATTAACATCTAATTATTGTCTTAAAATTAAATGTACACACCCCAAAAGTTTTCTTGACAAGGTTCACATATATATTTACAACTTTATTTCATATTATATACAACGGAAGCTAAATAGAATTTTATTAAGGTAAATGCGTTGTGAAGAAGTTTATCATACATGCAGGAACTTAACAGAATTTTAATGTTTGGGTTTGGGCACATTATTCCTAAAATGAATTTAATTAGCCAAAATTAACCATAAATAGTTTACATGCATTTTAATATCAACAAGCTATTATGGTAATTGCCAACATTGTGATTACTCAGTACACAAATCATAAGACCCACCTCCATACAGATGGAAAACGTTTAGCAATTTCCCAGCGGCGCTGAATGTCTTTATCTCATAAAAGTTTAAAGTCACTCACTAACCACAGATCTCGACTTTTATTGGAACCGCAAATGCACACTGAACCAATGGCAAACTAACATTTGAACGACAAACGCCTAGAGGCCATTAAATCTTTCACTAAAATTTCACTCACACACTCCTTGAATGTGGCAAACCAGCAAGGCTCACTTGTTTCAAAACTTCAAATTGTGCGGCTAGTCACACAAAGAATGAGGCTGAGACACATTCACATTGGTAAGTTTACTACTACGGGAAGGTTGAAAATCATGCAACGGAGCGCGCTTCAGTTGCTTCGCGGATTGGGGGGAGGCCTTCTAAGTCTTTGGGTAAACCTTTCGAGCACACACTCACGCACACGAACACGCACACCATATGTGATTTGGAATGTTAAAACGTGAGTTGGGAACTTCACGAACATGTGCCTTCGCCGTCAAGGGGTGCCGGAGGACCTGGATCAAATTGGCTGAGGCACGCATGAAAAAGCCGTATTCAATGTACGCTGATTTTTTGTTAAGAGTTGTTGGCGCAAGAAATTGCGGCTGCGAGTGAGATTCTTTAATGTTTTCTTTGTGACGAAGAGTATGAGGAAATAATATTTTTAAGTGAATTTAATCTTGCAAGGATACGTCAAAGGAAACCCTAATACACTTGTACCAATGGATATCTGTATGTAGTTATGCTTGTGTACAAATATCAGGTTGCGTGGAAGGTGAAAAGAATTTTTCCGCTCACTTTAACAAAACAAACACGTAGTCCGGATTGGAAAACGTTCAGCCCCTTCCGCAGCCATGGCGTATACATACATATATGTGTATGCACATCTAACTAAATAAACATGTATTTATAAACAAAAACCAAGGCGAATATACTTAGTTTGTTAGCGTTGAATTCGTTGATAAATTATATTCTCTGAATGTTGAATATATGCATGTTCTGAAAACATGCTTTTCCAGAGTTAAAATAAAGTGTCGCCATGCAAATAGGGAGATTGATGAGTTTTATACCAAAACCGGTACCCACCGCTATAATGGTGGCTTTTGCTGTTGCCTGAACTCATGGTCATCATCCACCGATTGATAATCATGCACTCAACTTATACGCTATGGCGGTCACCCATAATATTTTAATTTATTTTGCCTCGGGCTCCATTAGCTCTCAGTTCAGCTCTTTCTCACCAGCTTTCTGACATTTTGTCATCACTTTTCCACTAAAATTGCTTGTCATCTTAACTACTGCTGAAAACTAGTCAGACTCCTTCCCCAACACAGTTAATTAAATGTCAGTCGCAAAAAGACCAGCGCTGCGTATCTTATAAATCAGTGTCCAATTTTCGTAGCGAAACAATGACTAAACTAAAAATTTGCTGCGTCACAAACCCAACACGGATTCGCGTCACACCCAATCACTTTGCAAGTTCATAGTGCAACGAAATCATGTAAAAATAGGACAAAGTAACGAATGAAATTTCTATCATAATTGATTTTCCAAAACAAAAGCCGTACTCGGTGTACGCCTCGTTTACCGACGCATTACATTTTTACAAGGCATTAGTCAAAAAATGTTAAAACAGAACTTTACGAAAGATTAGAGCTTATACGAGTATTTCGTATTGATCAGACTTCGCGAATTCGAAAATTGCAGATTAACACAATTGATCAAACACTTAGCCAACACAGATATACGCAATTGAGACAGATAGAGCACTTAGCCCAGCAACTTAAACATTCACTCTCTCTAAAAGAGAAGAAAAGCATAAAAAAATAATAATTGCAAAGTTTTATTCCAGTTTCAATTATTGTGATACCGCATCCAAACGGAAACTATTTGTTAGTATTTAAAGGGGATCAATATTTCTCTTTATCATACAAGGAAATGTATGATAAGTAAACTTCTTTATTTCATTTTGGATCAGCCCTCAATAGGTCGAAGGTGAGTACCAGACCTTCGCGAAGTAGGGCGATAGTAGGGCGATTTTAATTACCTCAACCTTATATGTATATGGTTTTGAGCTCGTAATCCAAATAGCGCTAGGGTCATATGTTATTTTTTCATATTAAGCATATTTATCACTGCTCTGCTAACATATAATATTTGGAAATTTTGTATACAATTTTACTAGAGGAAGTTAAAAGTTCTGACAATTTTGATTACAGTACTAACAAAATAAAAGAAGAAAAACTAAACACAAGATATAACGGGATGTTTAGTGGAATTGTAACGGTGAACTACCTATCTATCCATATTTGTATATGACTAACTTACTCCGTTCCGTTTGTCCACTTTACTTTAAAATGGTTATCTTGGACAATAAGTGATATTCTTTATAAAAACTAAAGTTGGTGGTATGCTTTCCTAAATAAGGAGAACTTTGGTGTCACAAATATTTGAAATCGTTTGTGTCTACGTCTACCCTCATAAAGTAATCCGATTTTACCACAGTGTTTTAGGAAATTCCCTACAATCCAAATTATATTTACCAATTGCTTAAAAACTCAGGTCCTTAAAAAGATGAGACAAAAGCTTCATTAAAATTATTGTTCTCTTTATCGACGTAAAATATAGCAAATATATAACATGTACTGGTTAGAAACCCCGACAAACATATGTGTTTACTCCACAATCCGGAATATTTTCCTGCAAATACCGAAGGAGTAGCCATTGCTAAGGACCGCCGTAGAAGATTGATATTTACGATTATTTACCTTCAAAGAGAAATAAGTAAACTGTATTAAGGAGAATTGCACTGGGATGGACAGTGCATCAAAAGATGTCATGCATTCATCTGGTGAAGGGTGAAGCGTTTGCAGAGCACTGAAAAGCAATAGCAGATTAAATGCAGCGTTCGAAATGCAGATACCACTTCGACATCCTTGTCTCTTTTTGATAAAAATGAATTAAATTCTATTTGAAAGCATCTCTGCTATAAGCCTTGCCTTCGTACCTCTCAGCCACTCGCAGAGGTACTGGAAAGCTTTGTACACAAAGCAAAAGCCGAGGCAGGTCGGTTTGTACTTGAAATGTTGAAGTTGTGCAGCGGGACGCAATAAGGACTCTCGATAGAAGTTTACATTTGTAAATTGATTTCCCCATCTTAAGCCGTATAGAATTGGCATCTGCTTGCCATTGTGAGGGCTGAATTATCAAAGCACTTGTATACAGTACTATAAAGACAGGCACACAAACGCGGAGCTCAGTAGCGAGTCACCAGTCTGCTACTGGAAAAGGTAATAAAATACAGAATGGCAAACAGAAAAGTCAAGTAATTTGCAATTATTCAAGGCAGCCAATCCTGACTTTCTCAATGCAGTGCTCTCCGTAAACGCCTCTCATTGGAATGGCATTATAAATATGTACTGGGGGCAACTGAATTTTTAATACACTTTAATATTCGCAATTTCATATTTCTGCGCTTATTTTGACACTCTCCCCGCTGTTTGCGAATTTTACAAGCTCGTAAAAGTAATAAAACCGACGCTCGTGACACTCATAAATGTTAATGTGACAAATAAACATATTCACGCTGTTCGTTGTCTACCAGATGTCCCTGCATTCGAAACGCCATTAAAGTCGTGTTCAGACACAGCCCGAACCTAAGTCGAAGCACCATCATCTGCTCGTGGGGTTGCCGTCACCTCTTATCACAGGTGAACATGTGCTAAATTCATTGTTTTGTTTTTTGTTTTTTGTTTTCTGCTGTGACTCCACACTCCACCATGCACGTAGCAATATTTAAAGGCACAAGTTACAGCCATAAATGGGAAACATTTGTATAATTTTGCAATTTTCATAAAATGTGATTCGCACATTTCGTGATAATAAAATAATCATTTAAATAATTTATATACTCAGTCGTTTAAAGGCACATACGAATATGGTACATGGAAGTTCGTAGCTTAAAGTTTGCATCAAATGAGAATTGGTGAACACCTTTAAAACTATTATTTGACAAAGCAAATTGAATTTTTTTGACAATTTCATATATGAGATAGTTGATAATTTAAAATGTGTTATTAATTTTTTTAAGCTCCTTGCTTTTTGGACTTGATTAAACGACGTAACATATTTGTTAGTAAAAGGTAAAATAAAACAAGAAGAAGTAAGTAAGAAAGGGCTAAGTTTGGATGTAACCGAACATTTTATACTCTCGCAATGTGCAAGGATCAGAGGCGGGGATATGCTTTCAGGTGCTGGCATAACTTTATATAAAAAAATGTTGCGGAAGAATTCAACATTCATTATTCGACGAAATTGTCGATGGATTGAAATCATATTTGGTGTCTTATTAACTTATATTACAGGCCATAGACTCATGTACTTTCATTGTTATATTTTGCTTCGTGTCAGTGATACTTATATTAAAATCTACCAAATTAACTCAAAAGTGATATATGCGATATAAACTCAACCAAAGTGGTTTAATAAATATATTAGATACATGAGGAAAAAGTAAACCAGAGAAAATGAAATCACTATATTAGGAATAAGCGACTTAGACCATGGTCTAGACTGATTTCTTTCATATTTAGTGCGAAATCACATTGTGTTTAAGAAAACATATCCATCCAGATTCGGCATAAAGTCTGGTAAAATAGCGAAAATCATTATATGTAGTATATGAGAGCTGGGATAATTCGTAGACCGATTTCACACATTTTCGGCAGTAAACTATGGTATATCCGAGAAGAAAACCTTCACTTAATTTTGCTAAGAAATCTCACATACTGACCGAAATATATGCTATAAAGTCCACTCAGAGGTTGAAAATCTGTTTATTAGGTACATGTAGGCTAGGAAAAATGCTTACCGATTTTATCCATTTTAAGAACATGAACACACTTTTATCAGAAAGAGACGCTCTCTAATGTCAAAGATATAACTCACATATTGACCGTTATATATGGTATAAAGTCTACAGGCAGGTTGAAAATCCTTATAATAGGTATATGGGGGCTATGGGAAGTATTTAACCGATATTCCCCATTTTTGACACAATAGCACATTATTATCATGGAAAGATAATCCTCGAATTTCATTACGATATTTTACAGATTTACCGAAGTATAATGGTGGATGGTATAAAGTGTACGCAGAGGTTGAAAATGCGTATATTAGGTACATAGGGGCTAGGGGAAGTGCTTACTCGATTTTTTCCATTTTAAGCACATGGACACACTGTTATCAGAAAGAGACGCTCTCTAAATTTCAAAGATATATCTCAAAGAGAAACTCATATATTGACCGTTATATGTGGTATAAAGTCTGCCTGAAGGTTGAAAATCCTTATAATAGGTATACGTCGGCTATGGGAAATATTTACCCGACTTTCTCCATTTTTGACACAAGAGCACATTATTATCATGGAAAGATAATCCTCGAATTTCGTTACAATATCTTACAGATTTCCTAATATTTTCGATAAAAAGTCGGATAGAAGCACTGAGGTCCTATTATTGGGTATTTGGTGGCTTGAAAACTTATAATCCGATTTCATCTATTTTTACACATGAGATGGCATATCTTAAAAGCACTATTTGTACAAAGTTTGATTTTCATATCTTAATTGCTGCTCGATTTATCTGCTTTAAAGTGAAAGGATCAGATGAAACTAAAAATTGTGTTATATGAGAAGTAGGCGTGGTTTTTATCCGATTTCGCCCATTTCCACAACGTGACATAAGAATACAAATATAATGTCACATACAAAATTTTGTTGAAGCTGGTTGAGGGGTTCTTGATATATGGGATTTCTCCTAAAAGAGGGCGGTGCCACGCCCATCATCAAAACTTTAGACGGATTCCTATGCCCTTCCGTACCATATTTTCTGCAAGATGTAATGTTTCTTACGTGTTTGTTCAGCGAGTTATCGCACTTTTAGTACTTTTCAACATAACTTTTGTATGGGAGGTGGTGTGGTTATTATTGGAGTTTACTAATTTTCTCAGTATATGAAGAGACGCTAGAAAAACTTACTCGGAACAAGTTTGATTGATATAGCTTTAACGATTTCCGAGATATATATATTAAACATATTGGGGGGCGGGGCTATGCCCACTTTTACAAAAACACAGATGCCCACAGATCCCCCACCCTAATTGGATACTCTATATGAAATTACACGCTTATGTCTTAATTTGCTGCTTAGTTATAGCTCTTTATCTGTTTTCGATTAATGGCATTTTTTGGGCGTGGCAGATGTCCAATTAGGCCCATCTGCAATACCAACCGTCTTACGATGACAAAGAACACGTGTACCAAATTTCATCAAAATATCTTAATTTTTACTCAAGTTATCGCTTGCACGGACGGACGGACAGACAGTCACTCGGATTTCAACTCGTCTTTTCATCCTGATCATTTATATATATATATATATGTCTATATCTAACTCGTTTAGTTCTAGGTGTTACAAACAACCGTTAGGTGAAAAAAACTAATATACTCTGTGGCAACATGTTGCGGCGAGAGTATAATAAGTAAGGGCTGATTTCCTATGCGACTCTCCCAATTTTTAAGAAATATATCAAGGTGTCTGCATTGCGTATTACTTTATAATCTTTGTTGATGCCTGAACTATCTATCTAGCATTCAGATTGAAGTTACATTAGAAGTAAGTGTAGTGTGACTGATCTCGATTCATACCTTTCCCCAATACAACATGATGTACATGTATATGTATATATATAATAAATTATATTTAAAATCGTCTCCAGTTATTTAAACTTATCCTTAAACTGAAGGAACTTTTTTGAGACAATTAGTTCCGAAATATAACACCCCTTCGATAATTATAGGAGCTTAAATTAGTGGTTGCTGTTACAACTGAGCTTGTCTCGAATACCCAGTCTTTGGTTCAATCATAAAATTAAAAGGAAATCAATAATAATAATTAATATATTTATCATCACTTTCATACATATATTCCCATATATTATCTTAAAGACCTTTCCCCAGAAAAATGTCCCATTCTCTCTAACAAATTAAAGCGAAATTTTACAGTTCCAACAGTTTGGAATGGTTTTCCTTGCGCAATCCTAGTCCGAAGTTGTTTTACCCACTTAGTCAGTGATCTCTCTAAAGCAGAGGCGGCATTCCTCTTTTTTCCTTGCTTCCACCAATCTTCGTCTCAGTCTTCATCATGTATCCATTTACACCTTTAAAATTATGCCACCAGTTGTCGTAATTAGGACTTAGATGTTTTTCTGTAATTGTGTTTATTGTAGACCCGAGTAAAAATTTAACTTCTGAGTGCCTTATAAAGTTAAATTTGTATGCACATAATTGGAGTTTGAAGGAAAACTTATGGAACAAATAAAGACTTCATTGTGCACATCCCTCCATATACATCAGTGTATTGTTATTATTGTAAGTTGTATTGTTCATTGAGAAGAACATCAGCCCATCGCTGAGAGTGTACAACTATTCACTCACAAGAGGAAACAACTATTAAGTTATTGGCTTGGTTTTTGGCGAGGGGTATTTGCGAGGGGTAGATAATATTAATGCCCTACAATGGGTTACAATGGGTTACATGTAATATGCATGGCAGCTCATTAGACTAACTGGATGGCTTAAGGATATTTTGCAATGTTTCGGTTTCGGTCAGTGTAAGAGTAAATAACTACGCAAACAAGACGATTCCTAGCGCGGCAAGGTCTTAGCTTAGCAGAAGCAAGGAAATGGAATAGAATGCTTGAGTTCAAGGGGTAGAACAAGAAACGCAAGAAGAGTAATTGCATTTTGTTGGGGTAGTTAATCTTGATCAGCTACAAAATTCTGTTTTATAAATATTCAAGTAATTGCTGTAAATTTTTTATATCCAACAGATGTTCACTCCGCCATATTCAATGTCACTTTACTGTGATGAAAAGTACGGTAAACTTGCAAATGACAGCTACTCGTATAACCGTAAATATGTGCGACCGCTATTTCCAAAAGTCAAATGGTTATTACCATATTTTGACACTAAATACTGTTGTAATGGCCACTAATATGCCTCATTTTTTACAAAAACAAAGAATCACCTAAAAGAAACACAATAGAAAGAAAATAGAAAGGAAAAAGTCAGAAACAGCGAAGAAAACACCGACTCATCATGCAATTAAGCCGACTATTATGGCATGTGGCACATCCGGTAAAGCAAAACCTGTTGTAACAACAATAACTGCAATAACAACCGCAATGGCACCAAATGAATTGTAAATTAAGTGCGGTGTCATGTTTCACGAATTTCACACCCCGACGGCCAAACGACTTGCCGCTATCCCCTTACACACAAACACACCTTCAGAATGGTAGTGTGTAAGTTTGGCCATTTAGTACTCCAATTTTCCTCATCAAAACACCCCAAAGCGAGCTTGTAAAAGACTCTATTTTTTTTTTTGATAAAAACAAGCGTGTCCTTTGATTAGCTCCCCTTACGGCGAAAAATTTAAACGCAAATTTGTGGCTTTGGCACCACATGTCAACCGTAATTAGTAATTGAAATCTGCTCCAAGATGCGCGCATTGCATTTGGCGGATGATTAATGGCTGTCGCTTGAGGCGCCCTGGCCGAGTTGAGGAAGGAGAGTGGCCGTCTATTAAACGGACAAAACGGATTAAATGCTGCTTTGTGTCTTGTTGTTCGTTACTCGCGGTCGCCAGTTGGCCGTGGCTTCACTAATCACCTCACAGGAATCGTTTTTTCATCACTATAAGTCGAAAGGATGATTAAGTGTGGCAATTTCTTTTAATAACATTGGAAGAAAAGCTATTATGACTGTATGTGTAATTGCCCGTAGTTCGAGATTATATCGTGGTAAAGCTTTTCCACTAGAGACAAACGTATCTTATCGTAACTTATCTATTTGATATTCTGCCTTAAATAAGAATACAAGATTTTTTTTATTTTTTTCAGTTCAACATTATTTAGCAATGAAATTAATTTTATATTCCAGTTGAATTCTATATTTTACACTGCCTTAAATATGGCGCTAAACCACTTCGGAATTTTCGCTGTAGCAATAGGGACATTATTTCCTTATGTCCTTATGTAGTACAGTTATCTGAAACCATAACGAATTTTATACGAAATGAACAGAATGAACAAAATGAATTTAAGAATGGATTTGAGTAAACTTATAAATTTCTATGAAACTGGAACCCATTCACACATGTTTCCCAGAGCCCAAGAGAATTAAAGTTTAACAAATATGGATTTCAGTCAGGCAGAACAAACATTAGTAATTTCATTTTAACGGACAATTTGAGATCGTATACATGTTTTTGAATACATAACACTCTTGGTATAGGCATATAAACTTCTTTCGGTGTACCAAGATTACCCAAATCCAACAAAAGTTCAGTGCCTAAACAGGTCAACGCAATAGCCCGCAAAATTTTGCTCTGCCGTTGAAGCAATCTACAACAAATGAGTGGATTGTTTGTCACAAGTCTTTGGAGAAATACACTAAAGGAGCAAATCCATTATTAAGGCATCATACATCGACACTGACTTTTTCACCTCCCAAAACATCGAATCGATGAGCCTTTTGCCGTGGGGTCCTACTTTGACAACCAATGAATTCTTTTGTTACTTTATATCAACGCGGTGCCGCATTCAAAGCGTTATAATTGTGTCAACTGGAAGAGGAGAAATTTCTTTTTGTGAAGACGACCTGCCGGTATTTGGGGGTTAGATAAAGATATGATACAATATCTACTTTAGTATGATGTCAATGTTATATGTATGGTCAAGATGTTTGTAAGATATGAGATTCACGATTAAATCCTGAAGCTGAAGTACATGAATTTAAACCAAGTGGAACCAAAGTTCAGAAATAACTAAAATTTACCAGACTCTTCGAGACCGCTCGAACTTAGCACTTTTATATTGCCTATTTTAAATTTCTCGCCACTATGTTAATATATACCGTTGTCAGCAATTGTTTCTTCCAAATCGCACGAAATATGTACTTATAATAAATTCAAGACAATATATTCTTTCATTTACATTTTTAGTCATCTTTACTCTTAAAAAGCGTTAATGTACATGCTCAGCTAATGACAAAGAAAGGGAAGAGCACATCATTCCAACAAAGAGAGTTAACTATGTTTTCCGAAAGGCAATTGCGCTCTTCATTTACTCTATTTTCTCCATTATCTCCATTTATACATATATCATTATCCTTTTCTCAGTAGTCACAAGCTTTTTTGCACATATGTAAATATTGGATCTGTGTGTACACAAATTTTTTTTTTTCGACTCACAACAGAATAGCAAAGACAACCCCAAGGTGAAATATAAGTTGCTCTCAGTAAAAATAATGGTGACACTCCTACTTGCCAGCACCAACAACAAGATTGTGGATGCCAAAGTAATGGCGCTGCTGTTGTCGATATTGCAGTTAAAGTTGCCGACTCTGCCGCCGTGGCAGTTTCTGTGACAAACCAATTGTGTCCTTTACAGGCGGCAAACTGGGGTCATTGTCGTCCCAAAGAAATTCCAACCAATAAAATCGAAGCCTTTTCTAAAGCAAACATAGCAGCAGAATTTTCTCTCCTGTGCTGGAACTTTTTTGATAGCTTGTAATAATATCTCCAGTCATCTATATTATCTTGTAAATAATCTCCAGTGCCCGGAACGCTAGGAGAGCCTTGATTTTGTTCTTTTATCTTCAGTTGGCTGGTCGACAAAGTACATATGTCCATATATTTTTTATGACCAAATAAAAGGTTATCATATAACATCAATAGTAAGAATCATTTACTCGATTTTTATACTCTCGTTTATTACATAGAACGAGTGCACGAGTACATAGACGATAGACATACATTGCCTTATTTATTTTTATACTCCCGCAACATGTTGCTACAGAGCATAATAATTTTGTTCACCTAACGGTTGTTTGTAACACCTAAAACTAATCGAGATATATAGATACTAAAATGATCAGGATGACGATACGAGTTGAAGTTGACGAGAGGAGTTGAAAATTGAGACATTTTGATGAAACTTGGTACACATGTCCTTGGCACCATGAGAAGGTTTGTATTGCAGATGGGCGGAATCGGGCTTTTTCCGCACCTAAAAAATGCCGTTAAGCGGAAAATTATGAAGTGCTATAACTAAGTCAAAAGTTGAGATACGAAACTGTGATTTCGTGCAGAGAATGGCAGTAGGAAAGGGTATTCGCGGTTTAAAAATATTTTAGAAGTGGACATGGCCCCGCCTTCTATTAATCCTATTGTACATATCTCACTACCACTACAGCTATATCAACCAAACTCGCTGAGGAAAAGTCCTTCTAGCACCCACCTATGCGGTGTGAAAATAGATGAAATGGGATAATAACCAAGCCCACTTCTCAGCCGCACGGTTATGTTGGAAACTACTGAAAGTGAGAGATCTCACTAAATAAATACGTCAGAAGCGTTAAATTTTACAGCCGAGATGGTAGTTAAGGACTTCATAGTAATCGGTATAAAAATTGTACAATGGATGTGGTACCGCCCATCTTCAGGCGAAATTTCATACCTCGGGAACTGCTCTACCAATTGTAATTCAGTGCATAACATTACCCTATAATACTTATGTTACAGTGTAAAAATTGGCTATATCTGTAGTCTGATCTGTCTGACCACGCATACTTCCCATATAATACAATTTTAAGATCCATCTGATTCTTTCACTTTGCAGAATATAAATCAAGCATCAATGACGATATCGATATAACAAAAATTGTGCCTTCAAGATATGCCTTTCGTCATCTAAAAATGATCCAAATCGCGCAAGGCTTTACAAACCCCAGCCACTGAATATGAGGTCCTCATTGTCTCTGGCTGGCTTTATACCGAAAATATGAACATTTACAACATTTTTTAATATAAAGTTTTGTCAACACCTTGCAAATTACGAGAGTAATTTGGGGGTAAAATGTTCGGTTACACCCAAACTTAAACCTTCTTTATTTGTTTTATGGTAAAGCTTTGTAGACTCCACGAAATATCTGACGCCATTAATTATTAGAAATTGCCAGAGTAATTCGGCTTCATACGAACTTAGACATTCCTTATATGTATATTTTCAGTATGCACTCATACCCTTATGTAATGTACGTTATGTACGTAAATAATTCCAGTGATTAAGAAAAACTGCTGCAACGAAGCGATTGCATGCAACGTCACAGCCTCTGCGAATTCACTTCTCCGGAGCGCTGATATTTTTGGACACAAAAATTCGGATTATCGATTTTCTAACACAGTACTATAAGTACATATGTATGTATATATGAATATACATACGTCATACAGGCGAGTACAATGTAGCAAGTATTTTCCATTTCCTGTGTAAACAGTAAATTTTGGGAGTTCACTCGTCGGGTCTGTAATAAATAGATGAATCCTCTGCACGGTATAGTCGAGGCAACGTAGTCATCAAGGCCAACGAGATTAATGTGCTGTTTGATGACCTACTCATTACGCAGGCAAATGTTGCAACGTGTGAAAGTGTAACTGGGCATCAGCTGCTGTCCTCCCCCTTACGTGCATGCGCACATAAATACCTTTTATTTTGGAATCTACAAATAAACATACTCAAACATATATTTGTGGTGGATGCTCAGGAAGCTCAGGAAGCTCAGGAAGCGAGAATAATTAACAAAAGGACAATTTGAATTTGACACGCAAAATGCGAAAATGTTTACGAACAAATTAGAAATTGATTAAGTTGGTTGTGGTAAAACGTTGACAGCTAGACGATGGACAAACCAAAACAAGAGGTGTAGATGGACAGTCACTTTTGCCGTGAAAGCGCTCAAATTAAAGGGGAAGAAACTCGTTAATTTCTTTTCGCTTTGGCCTAACGGTCGTACTACAATTTCATTGTTAATACAATTCTTCGAAATAAAATTTCACGAAGACCCTCACGCTTCAGGGCTTTCCAAACGCCACTAAGTGAAATTAACGAAAGATATGACAACAAGTACAGAAGTGCTCTCGCAATTCGCAGGAATCAAAGGCGGGGAAATATTTTCGGGGATCATTATATTAGTGTAGGTAAAGGTACATAATCACTATCTTTTATTGCCTGAATGACATAATGATAATCGAAATACACTCACATAATTTTATTGAGATATCCTGCGCTCATACTAATATATGCAATATAAACTCAACCAAACGGGCTGTATTCAATATAATGGGTATATGAGGAAAAGGGACCGAATCAAAAGACTTCACATATCTACCTTAACCATAAGGATGGAAATAATTATATCGATTTTGTGGAAGTTAGGTGATTTTGTGGGCCAATTTCTTCAATTTTTAGTACCAAACAAAGCTATGTCTAAGATAACATGTTCACTTAATGTAATTAAAATAGTTTAGGTATTGACTGAAATACTTTAATCAGGCATTTGGGGCTTAGAACAAGGTCTAGAGCGATATCATAAATTTTTTGACGCTTGTCCACATTGTGGTCAAGAAACATGGACACTTAATTTCATAAAAATAACACATATATTGAACGATATATATGGGATTGTCACACGGAAAGTCGAAAATTAGTATATTGCTAGGGCTAGGGAAGGGACTTGACCGATTTTATCTATTTGGTATAGGAGTAAAGAATGCTAAAGAAAATATTTCCACAAAATTTTATTAAGAGAACTCACGCATTGACGAATTATAAACGGCATAAAGTGAACTAGTGAACAAGTTTAGTGTTCTTAAATTAAACTGAAGTATTTCTAATAAAACAAGTAAGGAAGGGCTAAGTTCAGGTGTAACAGAACATTTTGTATTCTCGCAATTTGTGGGATTCAAAGGCGGTGAAATATTTTTGCCACCAAACAACAGAGTATCAATGGTTATATGTTCACTTAATTTTGCTACGCTATATTACATATTGTCCGATATATAAGTATAAAGGACAAGGACACACTATTTTCAGAGAATATATTGCCGGGTATATACGGTATAAAGTCAGCTGGAAGTTCAAAAAGTCTTATATAATATTAGCATATCAGTAGTATCTTGTTCAAAAGGGCACATTATTATCAAGAAAAGACACACTAAATTTAATCTATATATCTCACAGATTTAAAGATATTTTCAACAAAAAGTCTTTCATAGACACTGAGGTCCACATAATCGGTATACGGAGGTACGAAACCGAGGTATCGGTATACGAAAAGTTACTATCCGACTTCGACCATTTTAAGACGTGAAATGGCGTATCTTGAAGGCACTATTTGTGTGATATTTTAAAAAGTAAAGTGAACGTGTCCAATGGAATTTAAAATTGTGTTATATGGAAATTAGGCGTGGTTATTGTCCGATTTCGCCTATTTTCACACTGTCATAAGGATCTCAGGGTGATTTTATGGACCAAATTCGGTTGCAAAATTAGGAGTGTCAATTTTTTCTGATTCCCATGTAGCCCTTCTGTAGCATTTTTACTGTAAAATTTAATGCTTTTGACGATTTTCTTTAGCGAGTCTTAAACTACAGTTGCCCTCCCTGCGTTAGAGCACCGAGGAATACTTGTGCCAAGTTTCATCAAGATATCAAGTATTTACTCAAGTTCTCGCTTGCACGGATAGACGGACGGTCAGATAGACATCTCGCCTAGTCATCCTAATCATTTTGATATACACAACTATATATCTCTATCTCAATTAGTTTTAGGTGTGACAAACAACCGATCGGTAAACAAAAATGTTGTGCACTGTAGCAACTTGTTGCGAGAGTATAAAATGTGGTTAATTAATTCAATTTTGTTATTCGACGAAAACGTGAATGGATTACATATCGATTTCGTATCTTATTAAATTATATTATATGTAGACCAAGATCTAGACTTGTTAATCAGGTAAAACATGTTCACTTGACTTAATTAAAATATTGCACATATTGACCAACATAAACGGTTTAAAGTCAACTGGAAAAGCGGAAATCACTATGTTGGGTATATTAGGGCTGGGAAAGGTCTGGACTGATTGCATTAACTTTTGGTGTCTCTCAAGTAGGCTCGAGAACATGTTTCCACACAATTTTATGAAGATAACTCACATATTGACCGATATATTCGACATAAAATTCAGCCATAGGTTCGGAGATTGACATTGGCTTGAAAAGGCATGGTACCATTTCAACAATTTTTAGATGACAGATGTCACACCTATTGACAGATGACAATATTTGTGCTATGTTCTATTTCGATACCTTCATTGGTGCTTTATATAACCATTCTAAAGAAAAGGATCTGAAAATTTTTTAAATGGTGTCATATGGGAAGTTTGTTTGGAAGATGATTGTTTCAATTTCGATTATTTTCGTCAAGAAAATGTTATGTACCAAATTTATGAAAAATTTATCCATTAGTTTGCTGATATATTTTATCTCACCTAAACTTTTTTTTATATTAATTCACATGCAAACCATCTGTTTCTTTAGGGTTAAATTTAATACTTCTGAAATTTTTCGTACCCAAATTCCGGTTTTCCAGCTTAATTTATCACTTTGATATATTTTTATATTAACGGCATTTAGTGGGCGTGGCAATGGTCCGATTTTGCTCATTTGTCATACCAACATCCTCAAGATGCTAATTAACACATGGACAAAAGTTTATGTAAATATCTTAAATTTTACCCATGTTATCGCTTACAAGGACAGACGACATCCGAAAATTCGCTTCGTCGTCCTAATCATTTTGATCATCCTGGTAACGTGAAAATCTGGGTCTTATGAAAACTATATGTATTCCGTTTTCAACTCTTTCAACTCTTATGAAGACCGAAAATTATGGTCAGGAATTCAATGTAGGAACAAATGTTTGATACGCTGTGCAGCGTTGTAAAAGTGATACTTGTTTAAAATTTTAATTTAAAACTTCCCAAATACTGTTATAGTATTTTCGAGCTTTGAACTGTCAACTGAGTGGATTTGACGCCCTGAGCCGCTTCCTGTCATCGCGGAAATTGCATTTGTTTTATTTATTTGAGTTTCCGCATTTGCCGCAAGCGGGTTCATTCATGGCTTTACCCTGCCGCCGTCCGCACCACCTGCAGCGTTTATGTATCAATTTGCAGCTAATGTGTGTAGAATGTCGCGCGAAGGAAATAAATGTGCTGCCAAAAAGCATTAACTCGACGACGCTTCAGCTCTTGGCTGGTACGACTACCGTCTGCCGAAAAGAGCAATTACTGCTCGGTGAACACATGAATTGTTGTTTGGCTTTGCGTGCGCCACAAGGCATATCATAACGTTTTCATTTAGGCACGGTTCACGTCATTTGCATCGATGAATTCATGTATGCTTGTATGTTTGTCAGAGGGAAGGCGAACGAAAGCCTCAGCACTTCCTTGATCTCACAACAACAAAGCCGCTACGTCTTTTTTGGTTTTGTTGGCATTTAAGTTGCCATTTGTCTTCCAGTCGACTGACTCGCTAATCCTGTGCTGGTGGACGATTTCGGGGCTCTGTTTCAGTGGATTCTAACTTTATGGCGCTTCCGTTTGCCTTCGAGCTAAGACTGCTCAGTTTCGGTTTTCCGTAGTGGGAGTATATTGTCTTAGTGACAAAACGTTGCGCGTAATAATTTCTTAACTTCTCCATTGCCTTTGCACTTTATGAATTATGCATTCATCATAAACATATGTACACGTACATCTCTAATCGGGTGCAAGTGAACAGAAGTAAGGTGCATGTAACTATATGCGAATAGTAAAGCATATTTTTAGTTTGGGTAAAACCTCATTTTACCGTATGTAGAAGGCCTTATTGCAATGAATCCCCACGACGGTAACGAGTAAGCTGTAATCGATTTGTCCGATTTTCTAATAAATAACATCGATGTTTCAATTTTTTCAATTTGTATAGAGCTTTTCAGTTTGTATAGATTTCGAGATTTTTAGTGTTTTAAATTAAGTTTTAAATATATAGTCCAAAAAATGCGAAATTTAGCAATAATAACCCCCAACCACTATGAATAGATTTCTACATCTTGTATTTCGTTTGCCTAACTGAAACTGAATTTGAGACATATTCCACGCCAATTTTTATCTCTTATTGTCTTACCCCACTTTACAATAACAATAGCTATAGCGTAATAAAAGATATCAAAGCAGAATTAAGCAGATACGTTGTTCATGATAAGTGACAGCTTTATTTCGTAATTAAATTGAGCGAAGTCAGTCCGTCTGTCCAGGAAACTTTAAAACGAATATTTCGCAAAACAAGTAAGATATCATTTATTCCCTTACGAGAAGATTTTTGCTTACGAACTTAATGGCTGGTGAGAAATTTTCCCTGAACCAATATTATTTTATAAGATATGTGTATATATGGCGGATCAACGCTCATTTCTACAAACATATCTCATACATATCCATCCTATTACTTCAATTATTATGTGTACGGATACGGTGGCCTTAAATGAATTCCTTTGCAGCGGGGCCAGACCCGAAGAATATAGTTGATGCGGAAACAATTCGAGACCCAAATTCATAAAAATTCTTTTTTTTTGGGAAATTTTGATGAAACAGCACTTTCTTCTTCCACAAATGGTGCTTTTTTCAGCGATTTTGTCAGCTAACTCGCTCCGAAGATCGATATGTCCAACATGTTTCTTTGATATCTTTAGAGTGTCAGACATCTCGATCAACTTCACTTTACGGTCATCCAAAAGCATTTTGCGGACTTTTTTGATGCTTTCGCAGCCTCTTTTGGACGTCACTGTCTTCGTCATCTTCGGTGCTAATATTTCTCTTAGAAAATGACTTACGAATGGTTGCCTCCCTGGCACAGATGTTGTATTAAACTCATCAATTCACTTCTTGATATTAGCAGAATTTTTTTTTATCAAAAAATAGTTCCTCACGTAATGTACTTTTGTTTAAATTTTAACTGAAAAGCTCTTGCCCACTTGACTACGACGCAAAAATGCAGCAACACTAAAGTGCTTCCATCATCTGTTTTGTGCTACAAAGTGAACTTTCTTAAACAACCAAAGTTCCTTCACTTGCAAAAGTACGCGCCAAGAAAGTCTCAAACGAAAGTTTTAAATTAAACGAAATCCAAAATTAGCTAAAGTTATATATATACATACATTCATATAGACGCTTGCTGATTAGCTCAGTGAGTTCTACAGATGCTGGAAGCCGTTGCATGCATGCAAATTTAATTAAGAATTCCACAAATTCTTTCAATGCCAATTCATTGAAGGCAAGCCAACAAAGTCAACTGTCAGCGCTCGCACTGCTGCAGTCCGAATAAACTTCTAACCACAGCCGGTATTGGCCAAAACCAGCGTCAACCCTGCACAAATTGACAAACAAAACAAAGCTAACTTCAGTGCCGTCTATAGAGCGTATGAGAATGTAGATAATGATGTACGTATGTATGAAGGCACGTAGTATATACATAGCTTTGCGCTCGATTGTTAGAATGGTTTGTTGGCGAGTTCGCACAACCCAGCGGCAACATTTGCGAGAGCGCTTTGTCTATTTGTACACACCTACATATACAGTTAAGTTCATATTAATAGCTTCGTTGCAAAATCGGATCTATTTGCAATAGCAATTTCACTTAAAATGGTATAGAAATTAGTATTTCCAATTTATCCAAAGATTATCTTTCACAAGGTTAAGGACGAGTTTAAAGCTACTATGAATATGGAGCAAACAGAACACAATTGTTAGATACCGTTTCAAAAGACAGCAGCCCTCACAAAATTTTCACTTGACTATGTAACACTGGCAAAACAGATTTCTCTTTATGAATACCCACATAAAGTGGTCAAAATGGCAAAATTTTTCATTGAATGGATGAAGGTAAAGTGGTACTTTTCAGTTTGAAATATTATCAGCAATAAGCTCTAATACTCAAAACTGACGTAATATGTCTCAATATAATGTTATCACC
The DNA here is from genome assembly GCA_021498325.1 of Bactrocera minax. Classification (NCBI taxonomy): domain Eukaryota; kingdom Metazoa; phylum Arthropoda; class Insecta; order Diptera; family Tephritidae; genus Bactrocera; species Bactrocera minax. The sequence goes on along the minus strand of JAKEEE010000019.1, from coordinate 569,180 downwards.
GAGAAGGATGCATGACCTTAAATAATGGTTTGGTGTTGCTTCTCCAACAATGGTAGATGGCCTATATATAGAATTTAATACATTGAGGACTAGGTCAAATATATCCAACTAATATTATATGTTATGCTTCAATATACAGAAGAAGAGATTTCGCAAAAATTGGCAAGAAAAATATTGGTCCAAGAGATTGCACTGCTCAATTCCTTGACTTGAATCCCATCGAAAATCCGTCGGGAGATATTATGCAATATGTTTTCGGAAAAATGCGGACTAATAATAACTTTTATGGAATATACAGCGACAATCAGTCAGGTTAATAGGTGAATGGGTATAATGGACGGCATGCTGCGAAGATGTGCCGCCGGTATCCGGAACAAAGCCGCTTCGACTAAATATTATTTTAATTATTATATTATTTTAATTAGCGATTAAAAAAAAATTTTTCTTTTGTAGTGAATTCTAAGTCTTTTGTTATTTCACTGCTAATTTGATGAACACATATTTTTACCTGCTTTTGAAATCTTCTTAACTTTGTCGAAAGAACGTAAAGAAATATAATGTTATCTATATATTCAGGTATTAGAATGTATCGTTGAATACGAAAATAAGTTGGTTTAAATTTGAATTGCACTTTTTTCTCATTCCTGAATAAGCACTGCTATTTTTGTAAACATATGTGTACATGTACTTCTGTATGTATGTATATGCTTGGTGTTTAATGAATTTAAAATGGTTTTCGGAAACACTCACCCGTGTCCCTAGACGTACCCAGTGAGGCTGTGGGCCACAACTTAAAATAAGTATTTTTATTTCAAAATTCCATGGGCAGTAGGTATGCACATTCATGCTGGCACAAACACACACACTAATGAGTAAACAATAAAACGAATACTAGTCACAGCGTCATCGTTTTATTAACGCAAGATTAAACATATTTCCGGTGGGCAACAGGAAGTGACGCTGCCAATCGTTGCTTTTGTAGTAATGTTAGCTGAAAAGGGAATGTAAATTTGTGGTCGGGCAATGCGCCATCCACCAGAAGCAGCTGAAGCATTGGACCGTTTCTGCTGTCGCCGGTGTTGCTGAAAGGCAGTGGCATGCTTCGTTCAAATTGACCGGAATATTTGCTAATGTGATTCTTTGCTTTGTGTTCCCCACATTCAGCAGCCCAGCCTCAGCAGTATGAATCACTGCAGAGTGATATCGCAATAGCTCAGCCACTTCCATGCCTTCTAACACACATGCAATCTAACGAGAAGTGTAATTAAATCGTCAAGCCAATGTCGCGTATCCTCAGGCCACTCAAACCAACCTGACATTAACTTGTAAATTAATAATTTTTTGTTTTCTTTTGATTACTAAAGTGTAATGAACACTAGTAGCAAATGATTTTTAAACATTTAACGCTGATTTCCGAATAATTATATTTAAAACAAACATTCGTCAAATGAGCCAAATACATGTATATAGGTACAAAAAAAAAACATGAAGTTCGCACAATTAAGGAGCATAGCGAATGTTCATATATGGGTATTATAGAATCGTTTATCGGCTACATTTAAACTCAAAATTAAGTGCTAACGAGGATTTGAGTACATTTGATTTTGCTTTGAAAAATGTCCAAATGGCTTCCCTTACACCTCTTGAAGCTTTAACCAACTCCTTCATCTACCTTCGGCCGCTGGTATTTGGTTTGATGGGTTTTGGCGTGGGTCGGTCTTTCTTATCGCGCTTCACGTAATCGTAGGAATCCGAATTAGTTGTGGCAGCGGCTGTGTTCCCAGTCAACGGTTTTTCGTGTTTGTATGCTCCTGTGACGGCTTTGTTTTCCTTCATTAGATCATCATAACGGTCGTATCGGTTGGAATAACCGTAAGGTGTACGCACAATTTCTGGCAAATGCGCGTAATATACTATGCGCCGCTGGTTTCGCGGATACTCTGGATACTTTGGTGAAGCGTAACTATTACTAACGGGATAGGGAGTCTTATCGTAGATTTCATTATTGTACATAGGAACATATTCTCTAGGCTCAGGAATGTCATAACGCCGATCTGGATAATTATAGTATAGTTCAGGGTATTGTGGTACCCGAGGGCTATAGCTATCATAGGGATCGTAATGCCGACGGTATAAATAATGGTCTTCATAGTTGTAAGGATCGTAACGAGAATATTGTTCGTCGAAGCTTGAGAAATATCAGACTCATATTAAAATCGTTAGTTTTAATACATGAATATTATGTGGATAGGATCTTACCGATCGTAGCGACGTAAATATGGCGCATAAGAACGTGATGGATACATTTCATAATCATAGGATGGAGAAGAAATGGGATATTTCATATTATATTGAGCCTTTGCAATTGGAAGGTTGGGCACAAGTCGCTCTGGCAACTCCTTCACACCATCATTGGGGTCCTTTTTGGGTTGTGTAATGAAATTTACGCGAGCTTGACGTCCTCGGGTTGCATAACTGTTACTGGCATCGGCCATAACATCTTCCCTGTCCGATGGTGGTCGCGATGTATAAGCATCATTCCAGGTGGATATGTGACGTTGAGAGTAGTAATCATAGTCGGGATCCATTACTTGCTTTTCTGCTCGTGGCATGTGAGATTCCAACTTGTCCCCCCCATCCTTTTCCTCTTTTCCGTGCACCATTATTTGCTGGGTACCGATATTTTCAGTGAAATCTGATAGCCCATTTGGGGGCGATACACTTGCCAAGGGTAATCCCTTAGCATAATCATATTCTAATGTTGAGCGTTTATTGCGGATAGATTTGTGGAAGCCAGATAGCAAGCTTCTGGCCTCATAGTAGTTTGAATCAGTAGAGTAGTATTCCGGGGTATCGTCAAACTCGAACCCTTCAAGTATTTCAACATCCTGAGGTATTTGCATAGCACATCCCATAAGAATACAGTAACTCGCAAATACAGGGTACACAAGCACCCAAAGCTCAGTTCGAGGACAATGCATATTTGGCTATATTCTCTGTAATGTGAAAATAAGTTCGAGGAAGTTGAAAATATTTATTCTGTTGAACTTCTTTTGCGTTACAGTTAGACTTTAAAACCTGACACTCTTTAAATTTATTTAATCATATGCGATTGTATTTTCTTTGAAGAACGTAATATACCACTCGATTCAGATTCTGAAAAGCAACTGCAGCGCTCAACTGAAATTCAGTACAAGGCATTCCCAAAAAACATTTGTAGCACCAACGTATATTCGTAAGGGCCATTGTGCATTCTGGAAATAAGAAAAAAGAAATTTGTAGCTTATCGTTGAACGATCAGAAAAACTAAAATCTCGCATCTAAATCCACAACAACACCAGCATGCGTTACCAACAGTAACAAAAGCAACATTTAAAAAAAATTATACAAATATATATAATAATGCTAAAAACAGCAACGATTTAACCAGACAACGAACCCCCTAGCTTCGCCACAAAAGTGGGTTGCACTCCCGGAACCACAGCAACAAAAATTTAACAATCATGCGACATTTCAGTAAAATAGATCCGCTCTTTCTATTCAAAATCACTCAAGCGCAGTAAAAACTTCATATGTACATGCATACACGTATAAACACCTAAGTGTATACGCATCAGTGAAAAAACATAACGCTCGGTCTATGTTTACACACAATTTTGAATATTGTACCCAATAGCAAAGTTTGAAGTATTCTCTCAAGAAATTAGTTGAAGTTTGATTAGTGATCATCAAGCTAGAAACTAGTATGTTTTTTTTTACTTTTATGAAAATATGAAGCAAAAAACGACTAAAAGAAAAACACATTTGAATTAGCTAATGAAATTTGGTCCTTTTTAAGTAAATTTTAATGAATACATTTTAATCTATAAAGTTTCGAGGCTTATTTATTTGCCTCGAACCTTTGGAATTTATTAAATAATTTTGGATTGGTAAATTTTGCGATTGAATGGCTAGTTGAAATTACTAAGGGGTATTGAGTGCATCAATGTTATTGATTGTTATGTTAAATTGTGTCCACTATACCGAATATTCCGACCATATTGGCACTGATTTTTCTGACATGAATACCACATACCTACATACATAAATGTCTGTAAGTATATGACCAGAAGTACAAATGTTTTGCCTATATTTTGCACCGGCATGCGTGACATCTATTTAATGGTGGGAAACTTTTAATGCGGCCCTCTACCTGTACCTCCAGTACTAACGTTTCATTCATTAATCATAAGTTATGGCCAAGGCAAGTGTTCAATAAAAATCAAGTGAATTCACGCATACTACTACACATAAAGCTCCATACCCTTGCATATACATATGAACACTTTTCGAGTACATACATTTTTTTAAAAGCACTGTGTTTATGCCAGATCCAAAAAGGAATCCACAAAGGAATCCAAAAATTTTTCAGATAACACTATAACAACAAAACGTGTTATACTGCTTCCCTGCAAGCCAACTATTTGTTAAATCATGGTTAATAACCCAAGAGTGTTACAAGAGACTTCTGTTAAAGTTTCTATGAGTTTCTTAAGGTCGAATTGACAAAACTAACCGAAACTCTTGTGTACGTGTGATCGTTCATCCCTTTCTTACGTATATGGCTTGTGAGTTGCAACGTGTGTATGTGTTAGTATCCATGCCAATTCTTTCAATGCATTGGAGCTTAGTTAGTCTTGCTTGGATTATTTACTTGGTTATTTATTGGAATTTTAATTACCTCGTAAAACTACGAATTTATATGTAAGCTTAAATGATAGGGGAAAAAGAGTTAAAAAATTAGTAAATTGCAAACACATTTGTACATACGAGGGCATATACATATTATTCAGCATTAAACAATGATTAAACAGTAAACCACACAGATAATAGCAACAAATTAATTTAACTGAACTAGATACATACTTACACCCAAGGAAGTCCATCATTAGAAGTATTCTTTCGGATAATATAGTAGTTTTACATCAGAAAACTTTTCACACAATTGAACAGCTCTAATCCATTCATTGCTGCTCACATTTGAATATTTAGCAAAATTTTCGGTCAGCTTTGATGTATGCTTCAAAAACCTGAAATTAAATCAATATTGCTGAAATATGTAAAAAAAATGTAATACATTTATAATGGATGTTCAGGTTAGATAGATTTAGACATATCTGTCTGTCCGACTATGTATGCATGTTCGTTGGTTTCAGATGGTTCAAAACGTTTTGGGGAATGATACCAGGGTGACTAAAGCAGTCATGGAAACGGAAATTAAATGTGTACATTCATCAATTGCTCTTTTTAACTTTTTATAAATTAATAATTAACTCAAAAATTTCTATATAAACAAAAGTTATATATTAATACCTCCGGTATAATGAAACTTAAATCCCCTAAAATTAGCAAATTTACTGTCTGGGCTTAGTTTCAACCTATATTCTAAATCATTACTTTTATAAAAATTTTAAGTTTTCAGCATAATTGAAATGTGAGGCATTACCTTAACAGGGTTTTAAAAACCCCTTCATTTTGAAAAATTGAATCGTCAGTTTGCAGCTTTGTAAATATACACAAGAGGCAAGTCAACATATCACTTAAAGCATTACAAATATTTGGCAGAGCTTCTAGCATTCGCTCCAAAGTACGTCGCCTTTTGGAATGCAATTCGCGCTGTTCCAACAACTTTAATCTAGTTTCAATGGAATACTCATAGTTTACACAAGACGTTTGGACAAATTTTGCATTTCTTAACACTAAAAGAATTATTTCCGATTCCTTTTTTGGACGATTAAATATTTGTATATCACTGGGGGAGGTTTCATCGCTAAGCAATTGTGAATCGTCTGCATTTCTTTCGCTTAAATGTTTTTCAGTCAGCTTCTCAAATTTCTCTACAGCTATACCCAAAGTATTTTTTGTTATACAATTTAAATGAAAAACACTTTCATATTTTTGAAACGGCCGGTCAAAATGAAATAAGCCCATTGACAAATGAAGCAAAATATCACATAATTCAGGATAATCTATTACACCAATATCAACTTCACCATGACTAACTTTATCTCGAACGCGTGGTCCATTTGGTGCAATAAATAAATCATATGTTAGCTTAAGCACGTCCTCATTTAATACATTCCCATTTATTAGCTTATTTTTACAATTTGGTTCCTCATTAATAACGTTACATTCAAATATCGAATCCATTGTAATATAGTACTCATCCAACTTCGCAGTAACATCATAATCATTTGCTTGTGCATATATGAATCGTAGTAATAATTCGATTTGCGGTATGATCAATATTACGAAATTCCAAAACTGTTTTCTTTTATAGTATTGGAATATTCGATACCAATACAGTTTAAATTCTTCGTGAAACCACGCATGATCTTTAATTTGTTCAAAGTATTCACCTTCATTTACGAATTTTGAACGTAATAAAAGTTGATTTGAAACCTGCTCGCACAATATTTGAAAGTCTGTAGCTTTCGGACGTTCCGTAAAGTGATCAATTTGTTTGCTATTAAGCTCAGAGCCTAAACTATGAATTATAATTATTAGTATTGAAGTATAATAATCCGGTATTTCTTTGGGATTTGGAAACCCATGCCAAACAATGTTTCGCAAATTTATTGCATTGGGCGTACCCATCATTATTCTCAATAAGGACATCTGAAATGTGTACGTTATTTTGTGGTAAATATTTTTAATATAAATAAACTCACTATTTCTAACCCGAATATACTACAGAGCTCCTCTGTGCGTAGTAAGTCACGCAACAAATGCGGTGGTGTACAACTATTACTGGTAACAAAGTACAAGTTTGCCAACGCATTCTCCAGCACTGAAGTTAATAGTAGAGTTCTTTCTACGGTTAACGTTTCTGCAAATTCAGTTGATTCTAAAGATTCTAACAAATATTTGGAATTGCCTCCAAGCCATTCAAAATTCAACTTTTTTAAATCCAATTCAGCATTGCAGTACGAGAAGTGAATACCTTCGAATATCGGCAGTAATTTTCGAAAAGATTCTAAGTACTTTTCATAACTATAATCTGTAATTATTTCTCCAATATTAAATATTTTAGTATTTTGCAGGATTTATATCATAAGTATGTGAAAGTACCTGTTTGATCGGGATTCAAATTATCTTCATACAATGCATACAATCCTTTAAAATTTAACGACCAATTAACGTCTAAGAACTTTCGAATTTCCGTAAGTGTGAACTTGTTATAACTTACATAAAATTCTAAAATACGTGTATTTATCAATTTGTGCTCCTTAGAATTACCCATTTTTGTTAGCATATTTTGATTTACAGCTGATTGGCGATGACAAGCAAACATTGACAACAATCAAAAAATCAGCAATCCGATACTATTTCGAAGATCCGATAATATTTCGAATTCTTTATTTATTTCAATTCGTTTGCGGGATATGTAGATATGGTAACACTTATTATGTGTTGGCATTTTGTTTTTATGTGAATAAATCGAAATGAACCAAGAGGGAAATGTTGAATTAAATATATTTTTACAATTAATAAAAAATAAATAAGTAGAAAATATTTAGCAATATGCTAATTTATGAAAAGTACTTAATATTAATGTAAAATGCATCATAAATCGAAAAATTACTTTCTTAAATTTATTACATTTTTGACTTTTAGACATTTTTGACAAATATCTTAAAAACTATAAGCCTGCGGTGGATATATGTATACATATACAAGTTTTAACTATTTTTTTTTTCTTATTTTATTTTTATTTTATTATATTGTTAGCGAATATGAATTCCAGAATGTTCGAATGGTGATACTGTAGCGAACTCGAATGTCAAAGCAAAAAAAAAATCGGCGATAGGCTGCCAGAATCAGACAGAAAGTGAAGTAGTAGTTGCTAGAATGTTCGAGTGACGATCTGTTAGTAACGATCTACTATATAAGAGCTGCCGGAGTAGCAGCAAGGGACAGTTAAAATAAGAGTGTTGCTAAGTAAAGTCCAAGTAAATTATAAGTAAGCTCGAATAGCGAGTAACAGTAGGAATAACAGTAACAATATATATAATTTAGATAATATTATATATATATATATTTATATATAATATTATAGTATATAATAATAGATAGATAGAATTATATATAATAATAGATAATATATCTAATTTAGATAATATTGTAACGGATTTTCTAAATTAATTGTTCACATTGAAACTCTACCCTGAGTTCGATCACTGGATTGTTCAATTAAAGTCACAATTTAATGGCTTAATACTCCTCTTTATTTCCTACTTAACAACTTGACATTTTGTTACTCGCTATTCGATAGCGATAATATATCTAATTTAGATAATATTGTAACGGATTTTCTAAATTAATCGTTCACATTGAAACTCTACCCTGAGTTCGATCACTGGATTGTTCAATTAAAGTCACAATTTAATGGCTATACACTTTTCTTTATTTCTTATTCGAAACTCAACACTTTGTTATTCGCTATTCGAGCTTACTTATAATTCACTTGTACTTAACTTAGCAACACTCTTATTCGAACTTCTGGAATTCCTATTCGCCCCACTGCTCTCCACCTATGTCTGATTGTCCCGACTAGACATATTTGCGGTGCCATACGCTGCAAGCCGTTCTAAATGAACTACCTTCATTTTATTTCTTGGTCTTTCAATGGTCTGTATGCGATATACCACATCGATGAGTCGTTTGACAACTTGGTATGGTCCTTCCCAACTACACTGTAATTTAGAAGATAAGCCTTTCTTCCGTTGTGGGTTATATAACAACACCCAGTCTCTTTCAGCAAACCCTTCTGAGTTCATTGCCTTGTCGTATTTTGCCTTCATTTTATCACTCATGATTTGCGTGCGCTGTCTCACCATAGCATGTATTTCTTTCATCTCGTCTTCTAGGATACTGTTGTTCAAATCAATCGGTAACCGAAGATAATTTCCAAAAATTGCCCTTGCTGTATCATTATCATATCGTGTATAGCAGACCGATAAGCCATCAGAAACAAGGATATATGAGTATTCTAGTCTTTTTGATATTTGTCTATCTCTTTCTTCAAATGTTCTTCTAAAATTCGATTGAATCGTTCTATCATGAAATTGGGCTGCGGATGTAAAGCAATAGTACGTGTTTTTCGGATACCCAGTTTCTGGCACATCCCCTGAAATAGCGCTTATTCGAAATTCCTTCCTTGGTCAGAATGGAATTCTATGGGAACACCATATCTCGTTACCAAGTTGTTGATGAACATGTACGCTACTGTTTCAGTCTCCTGGTTAGGAATAGGGTATACCTCTAGCCATTTACTGAAATAATCCATCACTACCAAAACATATTTGTTTCCTGATTTACTGGTGAGAAATGGACCAGCTACATCCATGGCAACTCGCTCAAATGGTGCACTCGAATTGTACTGCTTCATATAGCCATGAGTCCTGAATCTCGCCCCTTGAGCTGCAAAACACTCAGCACAATTGGCAACCCACTCCGTAACTGATTGACAATAACCAACCCAATAAAAGCTTTGCTTTAACTTCTCCACGGTTTTCGTGATTTCCATGGGTCCTCCATATGGATTGTTCTGCAACTCCTTGAGAAGTTCATGACTTGGAAATCTATCTGACTGGTTTGATTTGAAAGCAGCTTGATTTTCTTCAGCTTTGCCCTTGTGTTTCGTTGGATCATTGGACCTGTTAGATTCAGTATTACAATTGCGTGCAACATGAATGTTTTTTCAACAGTTGAAGCATTTAACCAGATTTTTTTTTCACCTTTTCTAGTAATTAATTCACCCAAGTGGGTTCTTCTATTTCTACTTGATGAACTTTAAATGTGCGATTACTAAGCAGAGAAGCCGTTTCGTGCGTTAGAGCACTCGAGACGGTTTCTGCAAAAGTCAATTTCGGACATGCTAAAACAGCATAGCGTGAAATTTCCTTTCATATTCCATTAACGAAGCTCTGAATTTTTATGTCCTCGATGTACTCCACTGATTTTTGTGCATGTCATGCATGCATGCCAAATGAGCTAACCTCTCAATCTCCGCAGCCAATTTCAGGTAGAGACTCTTCGGCATTCAGGTGGCAATTTAGCAACTCGATGTGGGAGATGTGCTTCTTGTGCTCATTAACCTACCGTCTTTCCACTAAACCCATCAACGTTTTATAACTTCTCGATTCGCAATTGGGAATGGTTTGAATGGTATCCATGGAATGGTATTGATCACAGCTGGGGTTTTTTTTAAACTGAAGCTTGAAAACCTGGAACGTAATTGTGCCGTCAAAGGATCGAGTTTTTATTTTGGCAGAGCCTGTTGATGTAATTGGGCGTTGACACCTCTGCTATCTTTAAGAACACCTCTGTTATTTGTGAGATCGCCTGCGTCGATAACGTGCCTCGTACTCTTTCAATTGCGATGACACCTCTGTTATATGTGAGGTCACCTGCTCTTTTAACTTCGAGGACAATTGGAATTGTTGTGTCAACATTTGTGATGACACCTCTGCTATCTGTGAGGACACCTGTGCTGAAACTTGTGATAATTCTGGTGAGTTATCATCGATAACAATATTGTTGCGAACGCGAATGCAAGAATAAACAGAATCGACAATAACATGCCAGAATCAGCCAGATAGCGAAATTACTAGTTACCAGCATGTTCGAGTGGCGATGTGTTGGGATCTACTATATAAGGGCTCCCGAAGTGGCAACGGTGATAGTTTCAGTTCAGACAGTATAGTATACACGTAAGAATAGAATCATATGGTTGTCAATATTTTCACAAAGCTGAGATTATCTGATCGAAATAATGCGTTTTTCCGGCACAGAGCTTTAAATAAAAGGATTGTGAACGAAGTAATTTGAAAATTTAAAGTGCTTCCTCTACTTGCGAAATTCGTGCGCTTAAATGACTGTTTAAATAACCCGATTGCAAGAAATACACAGTATTTGTAAGCTGTTACACAAATGTAATTGAAATGAAAAATACTTAAAAATTTATCAAAAGCATACTTTAAGTAATAAGTTGTATGGCGTAACACAGCAACACACTGCTGTACATTTGAGCCTTTTTATAGGCATTTGGCAGTTTTAGTAGTAACATAATTGAGGCAAACCTCGTAAAGTGCCTAGTTTTTGCCCTTCGTTCTCCTTAATCTACTGCATTCTTACTTCGATTGGCTCCGTATGGTATATATCGGTCAATATCTATGATAGCTTAGCAAAATTAAGAGAACGTATAATATTGACAATGCTATAGTTTAATTCTGAAACTGTGTGAAATTCGTCAACAAATTACACAAGCATCCCATATACTACTTATCATGTTTTCGTTATTTAGCAGACTTTAAGCCGAATATGTCGGTCAATGTGTGAGTTATATTCATAAAATTGTGTGGAAACATATTCTCTTTTATACTGGCCTAACGCCAAAAGTTGTTGCAATCAGTTCGGACATTCCCTTAGTCCCAATGTACCCGATATAGGAATTTCCGACTTGCAGCAAAATATAGATATAGAAGCAAAATATAGTAATGAAACTAAGTGAGTCTATGACCTATATATTTATAAGTTAGTAAGATACCAAATATGATTATTATTCAATCATAATTTCGTTGGATATTGAATTTTGAATTCTTATGTAACATTTTTAATAAAATATGCCCCCGGCTTTGATTTTTAAAAATTGCAAGCGTACAAAATCTCATAGAGTTATCGCACTTTTAGTGATTTTGAATATAACGTTTGTATGTGAGTATGAGTGAGTTATTATCTGGTTTAACTCATTTTCTCACTGTATCATGAAATTATAAAGAATCATATATTCAGTAAGTTTAGTTGCTATAGCTGTACTAGTTTTGAGGTATGTTCATTAAAAGTATTAGGGGTGGAGTTACACCGTACATCTTTTTAAAATAATGAACATCATAAAACACTTTATCGTTTTCTTTAATTTCACTAGGCTCTCTGAACAAATCGTTATTTTCCGATTCGCAGATTATACATTGTATACGTAATCTAAATTATGTGATTTAAACTTGTTTGGTTATGCTTTTAGAATTGCCATAATAACAGATCACCGAATAAAGAGAGCGGCCAGGAATAAATACTGTGGCGAACACGAATTCCAGAATCGGCGATATCTTGCCAGAACCTACTAGACATCGAAGGTAGTAGTGGCCAGAATGTTTGAGTGACGATCTGTTGGTAATGATCTACCTTAGAAGGGCTGCCAAGTAAAGTGCAAGTGAATTATATTATTAGTTAATATATTATTAGTGCCCGAGTAAAGAGTAAAAAAGTGTTAAGTTATTGAATAAGAAATAAGGAAAAGGGTATAGCCATTATAATGTGACTTTAATTGAACAATCTAGTGATTGAACTCAGGGTAGAGTTTCAACATGAACGATTAATTTAGAAAATCCGTTAGAATATTGTAATAGAGCCCACAAAAGAGGAAAAGCAACTGTGTGAGGGTAGTCTGGCTTAGAAGATATGCACACTTACCGGCAAGATAATTTAGGCTATGTTTCAATCCTCATTTTCGTATCTGTTCGTTTCAAAAATGTATTTACAGGGTGTGCGTCACAAAAAAGAACAAAATAATAAGCATTTTAATAAAATTAGTATCTACTAGGTTACGTAAATTTTTATAGATATACATACATATATATATATACAGTTATGTGAAAAATAATAAGGACATCTATATTAAAATATTTCAAAGAGTAAGGCTCTGCTTTAATATAAAAAAATTGGTTGGAAATTACTTACTTACTTTCTTGCTGGGATGTCGAAAAAGCAAAGAACCCTTATCAAAGAACAAATATTTTGCGTAGTTTCACAATTGTTGATCATTTTGTGAAATGAGTTCACTAGCCTGTGCGAAATAATAGGGACGCAAAAGTTAACTAAATAATTTCTTTGAAATATTGTGGATTTTAAACATCTATAATACATATGTAAAGGTATTAAGTATATGATGAAATATATATATTAAACGAACAACGAAATATTATAGTTTAGTGATTCAAAATAGGCAGAGCAAAATAAAACACCTTCACAAAAAGCGATTTGCGTACCGAAAAATAGGCGAGACGTTGAAATGTTCTAAGAGAATGGTAGAAAATGCAATAAAATATAAACTGCAAAAGGAAACAAGCGGATGAAAACCAAAAATTCCACCAACTATTGAAAATAATATAGTGAGATTTGTGCAAAAAAACCCCTTTGCATCTTCAAAAGGCATAATCTCGAATTTTCTTTAAACGTTGATTTTTCCACCTTTCGCAAAAGGCTCAATGCAAGAGATTTAAAATCGAAAAAAGGGGGGAAGTACCTTATATGTCACAACAAAATGTTTCTAAAAGGCTACTTTTTGCTTGCCAGCCGACCAGTGGAGAAATGGCGTAATATCCTATGGTCAGATGGGTCTAAATGTAATGTGTTTTATCCTGACTGTGGTGCACAACATGTCCGAAGATCAATGAGCACCACTTTCAAATTACAATACACTGTTAAAGCCGTTGGAAGAGAATCCATCATGGTTTGAGATGCTTTAACTACCATGGTATAGGTCCGATATTTTGGATTGAGGAGATAATGACAATGACAATGACAATATCGGACCTATACGAATAATGTCTCGTCGATGTTGGGCCGTTATACAAAGTAAAAGCTTAACAGCCAAATACTAGGTAATCAAAATACCTTAACAACAAATAATGTTAAAAAAAAGTTTAATTAACCTTTTGTGAAGAACTTTAATTTTTGTAAATGGCCCTATTTTTTCACAGCATAAAATGAGATGAGCGATTGAAATATTTTTTGTTTTTTCTTTTGGAATAGAATTCGATCCAATTCTTTTATTATTAGAATTACTAATTCATTTGTTTTCTTTCGATTCGTATGCCACATCGCAATATGTCAAATGTTTGTCAAAGGTCAAACAAATGTTTTAATTAAATGTTAATTAATAATTAATTAAATGTTTAATTAAATTAAATTAATTAAAATGTTTTAATTACATAATGCTGTCATTGCGATATATATGTTTACAAAACTAACTACTATATAGTTGAATATACAAGGCCGAATCGCAAATACTCCGCTCATCGCCGGAATTCTACGACTTTCAATCACGCTTGTGTAAAATGAAGCTGATTTCTTGGCAATGCGCTCTTTATTGACACTTGTCATATTTACATAATAGAGACCAAACTTCTCACTGCAATGAAATATTATTAATTGTTTTTAAAATCATATCATCCATTATCATTTTAATTTTAACACTTACGTGTATCCTTTCTTCCATTCGAAGTTATCTATTACACTCCAGTGAGTGTAGTGTGTGACATTACATCCATCATTTACTGCATTAAGAACGGCTTGCAAATGGGCCTGCGATGATCGTTACCCACATAATTAATAATTAGTTTTTATATACACTTTTCCGTATTGCATTTATAATACCTTAAAATAGTCGATACGACCAGAGTCGTCTAATAATCCATCGTCGCTCCAACCGTTTTCTGTTACTAATACTTCAACGTTGTTGTAGTTGTTACGAATCCACCTATATTGGAAGAAAGAGAAACAGAAAAAGAGCAATTTTCTTCACTCAATTAAAAATATGTACACACTTTAATAAATCTTCAAGTCCTTGTGGTACGCAGAAGAGCCATTCAGATTTGCCACGCCTCCATTTATTATCTACTGAAAGCTTAATTTTTGAATCATGTTCCCTAGATGGTATATCACCTTCCGGGGGTGTAGCCATTTCAACGTAATTGGAAGTGTAATAATTAACTGCCAGAAAATCACCAGATCCTTTGATGATTTCGGACCAGGTAGTATTTATGAGAGGCAAACGTGACTCTGCTAATCCCTCAATTTTACTATTTTCTGCGATATCTTGTATCATGACAGATGGATAATTTCCTGTATTACTGAAAATTGGATGAGCCAACCAACCGAGCTATAAACAAAGATGATATATTTATATTGACAAACTGTTAGAATTTGTGATTTTTATATGGAGTATTTACCTCATACTGCATTGCGCGGTCCACGGGCTCTTCAGAAGTTTGACCATATTTTCTAAAAAAAAATCGTGTATTAATTGTAATACCTACTTTGCCCTTTTGAGAGCTGTAATATTTCCCTTTGTAGGAACGATAAGCTCGTGCATGTGATCGCAACAAATTATCCATGCAAAAATAGTCTCCGAAACCAGGACTGTGGACCATTGGAGGATACTCAGCATTGCCATATCCCCTTCCACAAAATATATAGGGTTCGTTAAATGTAATCCACCACTTGACACGATCACCAAAAGTTTCATACAAGAAAGCAGCGTACGATTCGAAATAATCAATAATTGAACTATTTGTGAAGCCGCCGAACACATTAACCGATTCCGGCATATCGTAATGGAACATTGTCACCATAGGCTTGATATTGTTTTGCAAGAGCTTATCGATTACCATGTTATAGTAATCGATTCCTTTTTGATTTTTTACTGTGGTATCACCGTTTGGTAAGACTCTGGACCACGATATAGAAAAACGATAGAAGTTAACCTTGAAAATAATATTTGGTCATAACAATTGAACTATTGAAGCATATTTGGTTAATTGCACCTTAAGCTCCTTCAAAGCTACCAAATCTTGATCGAAACGATGATAAGATTCTGCAGCATTGTCTCCTGTAGAATTATCACTAATCATTTCGGGTTGTTCGTGGGTATAAGTATCCCAAATGGAAGGTGCTCTACCATCCTCATTCCATGCACCTTCGATTTGATAAGCCGCGGTCGATACGCCGAACAAAAAATCCTTTGGAAACTCATTATTTTCACCTCTATGAGTCAATTCACACTTCTTAGCGCTATTCTCGCTCCCAAAATCTGCAAGTGATTCGCAGAGGAAACGTATACTGAAACAGATATAAGAATAGTACTGAGTAAACCGGTGAGGAGACTATTGTGTCGGTATTTTAACCGTTTCACTTACCAAAGCAAAAGAATTATATGAGCCTTCATTAGGTGAACCCTTTATCTACCACAACTAAAAAGCAAATAACTATGTGTTCTGGTAAGCTGGTTTGGCTTCAACAAGTATGCCGAAAGGAAACCACTGTTGATCTTTATATACCATGTTGTACCGTTATTTGCTATGCGAAGATAATTATTTAATTACCACGTCAAAATTAAGTGTTTATTATCGGAAGCACATGAATTTTGTCTTATTTTTACGAGACATGCCCACTTAGTTAAAGTACATTTATTTTGCCTTATGGTAAGGTCATTTCATATTGTTTGCATTTTATTGAAATGAAATCAATATCACTGCTGTCATAGAACTGATTAAAGTATATAAAGTGGATAGGACCACTTACGGCTTCCCGAAATTGCAGAGTTTATCAGATAAATTAGTTTGTGAAATGTTTAACGTCTTATGTTTGAATTAGCAATCTCGCTTTTAGGGAAATTTTTTTAATTTTTGTCATTAGCGTCGCTTTTTAAATTGCCGAAGCATTCCGTCTTTGCGTGGTTACAAGGGGACTGACTACCTTGATTATACATTTCTTAAAAATATGTACATACATATAGAAGTAGAAAATTTCAGAGCAATAATTTCATAGCACTTGGTTCATACCTATGATGTAGTAGATTTGTCTCAATTCGGAGATATGAAGACCTTAGTCTTAATTTCGGGGTATATTAACTCGTTTAAGTATACAGGGTATTCAAGTATATATATACAAGTATATTAAGTGTTTTACAATAAGAGATACTCAATGAAAATAATGTGAACTTCTCTTAAAATTTCTTTTATCTTAAGGTAACAATTTAGATTAAATACATTATTGCTTACATAAGTCACTCCGGCGTGCAGCTTTCCGTGACTAATTGACAGAGATTTGGGGTATGTTTCTTTAATCATTTGTTCCCTGTACATCTCCTACTGCTTTCTGTGTATTGTCAAGTAAATGTTCTATGGGGATGGGTGGGACAGTTCGCACTTATTCTTCTTTAAAAAATTTCTTTCTACAAATTAATTTTCATTCTACTTTGTCCATTCATCTGTTCATTCACTGTGTTAAGAGATGTCATATTTGCGATAATCGACATCGAAAAATGTATAGAGTTGTGTCATAGTACGAGACGAGTTAATTTCCGGTTGTCTGTCTGTCTGTCCGTGCAATGGATAACTGAGTTAAAATTGAGACATCTTGATAAAAATACACGTATTCCTCGTCAATCATTGGATGTAAATATAGTAAATAAGCAAAATCGGACTTTGCGACGGCTACAAAATACTGTTAATCAAAAAAATTTTAAATGCTGTAACGACATCATAAGCTAAACTTTCAAACAAAAACTTGCCAAATAGAGACTTGGTCTGAGGTTAACAAATTTTTATTCATTCCTGCCCGCTTTCTTTATGCGGAGGTCTGTTGTTATGGCAATTCTAAAAGCACAACTAAGCAAGTTTAAAACATTTAATTTATATTAAGTACACAGTATGTAATCTCTGTATCAAGAAATAACGGTTTGTTCAGAGAGTGTAGTGAGATTAAAGAATACAATAACGCTAGAATAGAGATGCTAGAATAGCGAAAATCATTATATGTAGTATATGGGCGCTGGGATAATTCGTAGACCGATTTCACACATTTTCGGCAGTTAACTATGGTATATCCGATATTACACGTTCACTGAATTTTGCTAAGATATCTTACATATTTACCGATATATATGGTATAAAGTCTACCCAGAGGTTGAAAATCCGTATATTAGGTACATGGGGGGTAGGGGAAGTATTTACCCGATTTTATCCATTTTAAGCACATGGACACACTGTTTTCAGAAAGAGAAGCTATCTAAATTTCAAAGAGATAACTCATATATTGATCGTTATGTATGGTATAAAATCTACAAGAAGGTTGAAGATCCTTATAATACGTATATGGGGGCTATGGAAATTATTCACACACAAGAAAGATAATCCTCGAATTTCAATACGATATTTTACAGATTTACCGAAATATATGGCATAAAGTCTACGGGAAGTTGAAAATCCGTCTAATATGTATATGGGCACCAGGGGAAGTACTTACCCGGTTTTTCTCATTT
This sequence comes from Bactrocera minax, assembly GCA_021498325.1. Classification (NCBI taxonomy): domain Eukaryota; kingdom Metazoa; phylum Arthropoda; class Insecta; order Diptera; family Tephritidae; genus Bactrocera; species Bactrocera minax. The sequence continues at coordinate 551,035 of JAKEEE010000019.1, read as the reverse complement.
TTGACACCAGACCACATTATTATCATAGAAAGATAACCGTCCAATTTCATTACGGTATCTTACATATTTACCGTTATATATGGTATAAAATCTACCGGAAGGTTGAAAATCCTTATATCAAGCATATGGGACTTGGGGAAGTATTCACCTGATTTTCACCATTTTTGATACCAGATTACATTATTATCATGGAAAGATAATCCTCCAATTTCATTACAATATCTTACAGACTTCCCGATATTTACGATAAAAAGTCAGATATAGGCACTGAGGTCCTAATATTGGGTATCTGGTGGCTTGAAATCTTATAATCCGATTTGGTCTATTTGTACGCATGAGATGGTATATCTTGAAATCACTATTTGTAAAAAGTTTGATTTTCATCTCTTAATTGCTGCTCGATTTGTCTGCTTTAAAGTGAAAGGATCAGATGAAACTTAAGATTGTGTTATATGAGAAGTAGGCGTGGTTTCCGATTTTGTCCATTTTCACAGCGTAACATAAGAATGCAAATATAATCTCACATACCAAATTTTGTTGAAATCGGTTAAGGCATTCTTGAGATATGGGATTTCTCCCAAAAGTGGGCGGTGCAACGCCCATCACCAAAACTTTACATGAATTCCTTTGTAGCCCTTCCGTAACATATTTTTCTACATAAGTTTACATAAGTTTTGTATGGGAGGTGGGTGTGTTTATTATCCCATTTCACTAATTTTCTCAGTATATGAAGAGATGCTAGAAAAACTTAGTGGGAGCAAGCTCAATTGATATAGCTTTAACAGTTTCCGAGATATATATATTAAACTTACTGGCGTGCGGGGCCATGCCCAATTTTTCAAAAATGTTTCCCCATAGATGCCCCGCCCCACTAGGATCCTCTGTTCCAAATTACAGGTTTATATCTTAATTTTCTGCTTAATTGTAGCACATTATCTGTTTTCGATTAATGGCATTTTGTGGGCGTGCCAGATGTCCAATTATGCCCACCTGCAATATCAACCGTCTTACGGTAACAAAGAACACATGTGCCAAGTTTCATCAAAATATCTTAATTTTTAATCAAGTTATCTTTTGCACGGACGGACGGACGGACGGGCGGACAGACAGTCACTCGGATTTCAACTCGTCTTTTCATCCTGATCATTTATATGTATATTTGTCTATATCTAACTCGATTAGTTCTGTTCCGAGAGTATGAGAATGAGTAAATGAGTTCAGATTAAAAATAATTGCACTTGTAAACATAGAAATTTATTTTTTGTGGAATCTCGACTTTCTGATATTTATATATGCAGGTTAAATGCAAGGGGATTGTGTGCGTATAACTTAAATAAATATTTATAGTGAAAATATAATAATAATAAAATAAATATAATCTATTTAATATGTTTGTAGTTTTAGAGTCTGCCATCTCTTTAAATTTCTTTTCTTAAAGTTCTTTGAAAATTTCAAAAAAAAAATTCTCTTTTAATAGAAACTACTCGACTGCATTCATTTTTTAATATTTCTTATCAGTAGTTCAGTCAGTCAGTCACCCAAAGTCATCATACCTTGCCACAAACTCTGAACACGAACTGATTGCTTAATATGATAGAAGTCACAGAACTATGATTGTTTGAAAATTAAAACACAGAGAGCTGCAATCGATTCTCAGCTACTTCATCGTACCGAGAAATAATTCGTTGAATACTTGCCAAGTGTTGTAATAAATGCAAGCATGCAACTCATCACCGACCATTCCGTAGTAGTTTGTGAGCACCGTTGAGTAGCCGTCGAAGCTAGAAAAAGATACGAAACATCTGAGTTGATGATCGGTTCAGTGGTTCAAAGAAATGGCACATTTTTTTCCGTTTCAAGTTGCAGTGATAATGCAAGCTGAGATGCGGAAACAACTTGTACTTCTTTTGTGGTATTTTCTGTGGAAATAATATTAGTAATATTTGTGTTCATATTTATATTCTTTACACAAAAATTAGCTTTTTAGTTTCCTGTGCATCGACTATTAAATCAAAATACATTCACGAATGGGACGAATGTAAGTTACAGCATGAAGAAAATTGTTCGAAATTTCCGAAAGAGTTTTCCTTTGGCGTATCGACGGCTGCTTATCAGGTCGAAGGTGCATGGAATGAAGATGGAAAAGGGCCCTCCATTTGGGATACATACACCCACTTGCATCCGGAACGGATCGCTGACCATTCAAACGGTGATGAAGCTGCGGAATCTTATCATCGTTTCGCTCAAGATTTGGTAGCATTAAAGGAACTAAAGGTACATTAAAATGTGTACATTTATATGATATGTAACCTATGCAACTCTTACAGGTTAACTTCTATCGATTTTCTATTTCGTGGCCTAGAATACTTCCGCGTGCAGATACTCGAGTGCAAAATCAGAAGGCCATTGATTACTATAATATGATAATCAATAAGTTAATAGAAAACAATATTGAACCCATGGTAACAATGTTTCATTATGATATGCCAGAAGAGCTGACAAAATTCGGCGGCTTCACCAATGACATCGTTATTAAGTACTTCCGCTATTATGCAGATTTTCTGTTCAGAACTTTTGGTGATCGTGTAAAAAAATGGATAACATTCAATGAACCATTCGATTATTGTGTACCTGGCTACGGCAATGCGGATTTTCCACCTATGATACACGCATCTGGCGTTGCCGACTACTTATGTATGGATAATACTCTAAAGGCTCACGCCTCCGCTTATCGCCTTTATAAAGCAAAGTATTCAAATTATCAAAGTGGCAAAGTGGGCATCACTATCAGCAGCCGTTTCTATTACACTAACACCACAGATTTTGGTTCAAATGATATTGTGGATCGTGCAATGCAATATTCGGTGAAATTTTTAACTGTCATTATGTATGTCTGTATATAATTTAAATCGCATCCCTGTATCTTTTGTATTATAATATAGCTTGGTTGGTTGGCGCACCCCATATTTGGAGAATCAGGTAATTATCCTTATACAATTATCGAAGACATTACAAGCAACAGCATGAAAGAAGGACTTGCATGGTCTCGTTTACGGCCCCTCAATTTATACTGGTCAAAAATAATAAAAGGTTCAGGAGACTTTCTGGGACTTAATTATTACAGCTCTCGATTTGTCCATATGGCCGATTCTCCAGGAGGTGAAATTCCCTCGTGGGAACATGATTCACGCCTCAAATATTCGGTGGACAAGAGATGGAAGCGTGCTAAATCTGACTGGCTCTATTGTGTACCGCAGGGTTTGGAAGATATCTTGAAGTGAGTTGGAGATATGAACAAGAAAACCCAAAATGTCCGTGACATTGTTATATTGATCTAGATATTGTTATCATTTAGGTGGATTCGTGATAACTACAACAATATCGAAGTGTATATTACGGAAAACGGTTGGTCTGACGAAGGCGAACTAAACGACACAGATCGCATTGATTATCTCAAGGTAAATTTAAACCACTTCTGCCTACTTTCATACTCAAATAACATTTGTCCATCTGTAAATTTTATATGCACATACATACATACATATTTCACGAAATTATTATCTACATATTATATGTAGCAGCAATATAATTATATATATATACATATATACATAGGTGTATGTTCTTATAATTTTCAGTCTCATTTGCAAGCTGTGCTGAATGCCATAAACGACGGGTGTAAAGTAACGCATTACTCCCATTGGAGTTTAATCGATAACTTTGAGTGGAATAGGGGCTTTACGTAAGTTAGTGCATTGTATGAGTTCCCCTTGATGTTTTGCGATTGCGTGCTAGCAACACCTTTAATCAAATATAAACCCTCATTTCGTTGCAGCGAAAAGTTTGGTCTCTATTACTTAAACATCACAAGTAAAAACAAAGAGCGTGTCGCTAAAAATTCGGCACCTTATTACAGGAGTGTCATTGAAAGTCGGAAAGTATCATCAAATGACAATTTCGTGGAAAAAGCTGGTTCAAGTTAAACATAAACTTACAAAGGTACTCACAAATATGCTTACATGTCAATTTTGGGAAAGTCGTTTTTTGTGATTTGATTATAAATATGTTCGTGAATTAAATTAATAAATTGTCTAAGGCTGAATTTAATGTAGTGGGTGTCATGAAAGGTATGTTCCTATAAGTGTGGTACGTCCAGGTATATTCATGTGAGAGATCGCATAGTTTTATTATACATTTATGGACATAGATCTAATTGCACTTAATAATCGAATTGAAGAGAAGAAGAAGAGAATATTCAGCGGCGATTGACATGTGTCCTAATTTAGAAATACGGTGATCGGATCTAGTAAATCAATTTCAAAACGATGTGTCAAAGAATGTACGACATGAAAGATTTTCGCATTGAAACTGATAGGTGGTTAGTTATGGTAATGTGGAAAAAGTGTCTCCCTGTGATCCATTAAATTTTTAAATATTGTATTGAATCAGTGCAAGTTTAAATATTCGTTCCATAAAAATACGGTTTTACATTGACATTGGCTCACCCAAATTAGTACTAGTATTGTTCTGAATGAAGAAGAAGAAGAATATCTTAGAAAAACAGAGCTGTGGTACTGTACGAAACAAATTAAGTATCGAGCATCGAAGGTTAATGAATGCAACACGACTTTAAACAAAAAAGTATTAAATAAACCCCGGGATAAATACTTATAAGGAAATAAAGTTAGAACAACTAAATACAATTGACAACACATTTTTAACATTTAAGAAATAACTTGTATGATATAATTTTGTTAAGTGAGTGTTAAGTATGAGTAATAAGGACCCAAAAATGTCAAATTTTCAAGTTGACCAGCGGGCAAATTTTATCGCTTTAATTTTACTTGATGCATTGGAGGACGGAAACGAGAGGTAAGAACAGAAGCTAAATATTATACATTGCATTTATGTTTTATATAAAATATTTATTTAAATATGTATGAATTAAAATTGTTAGTGATATTAACGCCATAATAGCTCAAAATAAAATAGACGCGAGTTATGTCCCGGTCGAGCGCGGTATATCACCACTTCACTATGCTTGTGGGATGGAGAATGCGACAGTTGCTGTGGATATTATAAAAATATTTCTCGATGGCGGCGGTAAGTTAAACTATAGCATTTACTATGCTTCGAATTCATACATATATTCTTTTGCGAACTTAAGCTGACGCCAATGTTCGGTCAAACGAAAATATGACACCATTGCATATAGCTGCCATTTTTGGTCGTGTAGAAACAGTCAATTTACTTTTGGTAAGTATATACTTATGAACATATTACCAGCGAAACTTAATTGAATAAAATTTAGAAATATGGTGCTCGACATGATTTACTGGATGATGAACGGAAAACACCAATACATTACGCTATCGAAGAGTGTCATTTTGATGTATTGGAAGCAATCCGAGATCATATTTTTCAACATAAATATGAAATCGTGCTTAAAAGATCGGTAAAGCATGCCAATGATAATGGTATTTTTTCAACAAGAGGGAAATTAACTAAACAAGAAGAAGAAGGATCCAATGTGACACTTGTTAACAAAATGCTTTCTAACGTACATAATAATGATTTAGATAACCCAGATACACCAAACAATAAATACACACCGAATCGAGTGCACTACAATTATGATGTCACATCTCCGTATTATGTAAATATAACTCATCGTCGACATCGACCGCAACCAATATTTCCCCCTATTGGATCTCCACCAGACTCTAAGAATAAATCACCTAGTTTCCAGTGTGGGAAATTAGAAGTGCAAGACTCAATGTCCAAGGTAATCAGAGAGAGTTTTCTGTTATAAACTTATGTAAATCTGCATTTATTTATTTATATCTAAATCCCACATATGTAAGCATTTCTTTCTATCATAAAACTAACTTGATACCTAATATTGTTGACAGGAAGCTCAAGGAGAGGTGTCCACTGACACACAATCTTCTGTTAATGTATTTTGCCTCACTGAGAAAAATTTGAATGAACTTTCAAAAGCATCATCTAATTTAGATCGCTCCTGTATTTCAATGATCGAAGCATGGCGTAAAAAGGTGGAATGCTCACGAGTTAAGAGGTCAATATTGAGATATTACTCTGATGCGGATGAAATGCTGGATGAAGTAATGAAAAGTGATCACCTTAACTTCACTAACACCATTTTAAAAGAAAATAAAAAAACAATTTCCGAGGACCTTGAATCTGAAGCAAAGCCAGTTACGAATTTAAATCTCTCTTTGGGTGCTATAATACAGAAAGCTGCACAGGCTCATGTATTAGATCAAGAAGAACAAGGTTTTGGACCAGAACCTGATAGTAGTTATCATACCGTGCCCCCCATAATTGAGAACGAGCACAGTGAAAGTATCACGAATCAACCTTCGAAAAAGTCACCAAAGAAATATTTAAAAGAAAAATCTGAGAAAAATCCGTCAGGGGATTATATATTACAAATGGCTGAAGCTTACGTTCATACGGATGATGAGAATGGGCTAGTGTTTTACGAAACTAAACTTCTAAGTAGTAAACATGCAATTAATCGGTATTAAGATAAATCAATTACACTTATGTGTTTTAAATGTTTATAGAGTCTTTAAAATTAATATTTTTAAGTGATCAACAAAATTTAGATAGTACAGTATCGACTAATGTTACAAATAATTTGGATTATGAAACTGATGAACTGCGAGCTGAGCTGGCTCATTTTGGCGATCCTCCTGGTAACTAATGCATATATTACATATTATAGTACAAATACATATGTTTATGCATAATGCTTAAATATTAATATTAAATAATAATTATTAAAAAAGGTCCAATCACAAAGAGTACAAAAAAGCTTTACATAAAAAGACTTATAAAATATAGAAGAAATGCGCCACAACTCGGACAGATAAATACAAAAGGGAAAAGAAGCGCCCCTGTTAGTGCAAGTATGTTGTTTTTTGCAATATATATGTATGAAATACCTGCTAATTTTTTCTATATTTATTAGAACTATCTGTGGAATTGCAACGGACCATACGTTCCGCGGAACATTTTGCGCTAATACCAGAGTACCACAAGTATGAATGTAAATCAACTGAATACTTTGCTAATTTACAAAATAAACATAAAATGAGAGAAGGCCATCTTAAGCAAAGTTTTATATATATGTTAATCGATCCGCGAATTTCTTGTAATTTGCCCGGAGAAAGCATGGTAAGTTTCTAACCTGAGTATTCTAAAAATTATTAAATATTTCGCTTGTACATAGTATATCGACAGACATAAAGCGTGGATACGTTTCCTTGAATCAGTGTTCTATGTTGGAAAAGGGAAAACTTCTCGTCCGTACTCCCATTTGTATGAAGCTATGAAGTTACATTCTCGTTTTCATAGTCACCAGAAGATTAAAAGTTCCAGAACAGATATTGTGCAATTACAGCGAGAGAAAGTTTCATGTAAAATATAAATTGAATATGATATATAAAATCTAACACATATGCCTAAATGCTAAAATTTTTTTAAATTTTATACCAGCTATACGGAAACAGACCCTTTGTCTAGATATTTTTAAAACAAATATCCAAAAGCCTTTGGATAACAAAAAGTTGGAACGAATTCTGGATATTTGGAGGTGTGGTAAAGGCGTGGTGTGCCTTCACGTTTTTCACAATATTTTGCCTTCGGAAGCTTATACACGCGAGGCGGCTATAATTGACGCCTTTGGAGTGCAGCATTTAACAAATCACAAGCGTGGCGATTACTATGGCCCAGCGAAAACTTGGACCATGAAGGAAAAAAAATTTTTTGGGATATCTTTACTATATAAAGCAATGCAAATATATTTAGTAGAAGGTGAATCACAGTTATCTCCTAGTGATCTCATTTAAAATAAGATATAAAATGCATGTTTATATAAAATAAGCCAATGTGATATTTTTGTATACACGAAATATAATAATATAAATGACGCGGATTGTACAAATCTTTATTCAATATATTTTATTTCCGATTACAGAAAATTAAAATTTTTAGGAAAAAAACGAAGGTGTTATAATAAGGAAGTAAAAATATTTACTTTTTCTGACTTTTCTTCTCGTTTTCTTCTTTCTCTTGTTTAATAGCTTCAACATGCTTTTTTACTTCTTCTGCAGATAGAGTTACAAGTTTTGGTGCATCACCGGGTTTTTCCGCCTTTTTCATTACAACGATTTCTAAGTTCCCGCTGGACTGTGCTACCTCACGAAGCGCTTTTATTGTGAGCCTCACAGCTGAGTCCTCTTCAGCAACACTTTCCTCCTTGTAGTGTTTTTCTAAGTATTCGCGAACGGTTTTTGCAGCACGACCAACGGCATTAGCCTTCCATTCATAATAATTTCCAGATGGCTCGGTCTGGTAAAGGTGTGGATCACCATTGTTGTCGAATCCAGCTATCAAGCACGATATTCCAAACGGTCGCCTACCATTGCTCTGTGTGTATTTTTGTTTTAATTGAGCAATGTACCTAGCGGGTTAATATTTTAATTCAATATCAATTTTATTTGACCTATTTCAATAACGATCAACCTTACCGGGTAATATATTCCAAGGTGACAGGATCTTCAACATTCAATTTGTGACTTTGACATTCGACTCTAGCCCGATTAATAAGAATACGAGCATCAGCAGTTAAACCGGCAAATGCTATGATTACATGTTCATCCAATGTACAAATTTTCTGAACTGTCCGATCCAATTGCAAAGTAGGCATTGATTTTTTTTCTACTCCCAACACAACCACGTCTTTTCCTCGAACACCAACCTGAAATTTTTGCATAAAGCTGTAGTATTTGGTAGCGATTGAAAAGGATAATTATGTACAAGGGAGGTTAAGGTCACTTACAGCAGAAGATCCTCGACGTACCGCTTCCTGTGCATATTCCACTTGTAACAAATGACCATCTGGGGAGAAAATAGTTACAGCGCGATCATAACGTGCAGACATTTTGCTGTAAACCTTATATTTCAAAAACTTCAATAAAAACTAATATGCAATGCACTGCGACAATAATTAGAATAAATGAAAAAGTGTTTGTCAGCTTCGATGAAGAGCATTGCCAGCACTTAGTCTGAGTGTAGTTAAAGTTGCCAGACTCGGATCTTCGCCGAACAATAACCGATTTCACACAGAGATGGCGCTCAAAGTATAATTGAATTATAAGCTCAGAAAAAAGGTCTAATAGCGGATATTATTTTAAACATATATTCAATAAACTATAAATCCTTTTCATTGTAGAGGTACATGCATATTGTGTCACAGTAGCCGAGTGGGTTGAACACGTTCCTCGACTTTATTCGGGCAAGTGCTGCTATTAGTGCTGCTATTAGTGCCGCTAGGGATCCTCTATATACCTAGGGATCACTTAGATACCAACGTATACCGTCATGTATAAAACACTCAAAACCTGACTGACTGACTATTATATTAGTTTAATATATACCCAGTCTCAAGCTCACGATAACGTCGAAATTCCGATTCTTAACAACGACAACAATTTCCGGCAGGACTCATGCATCCATATAGAACATTGATGGCCACAACCAAGGCAATCTGTCGCCCATTTCTCCAGGGACCAGTAAAACGTAAAAGAGGGAATCACAGGGGATAGGAACAGAAACAAGATGTCTCTTAATGTGTTCCGAATTCTGTCAAGTAATATCTAATTTCACCGAAATGAGTATTGAAGACAACTGAACAATAACATTATGTATCTGCAAATCACACCCATAATAAATACAAAGCGATGACGTATTACTCAAAATTAAGTTTCTCATTTATTTTTCATACGAACTTCTGTAATCAATCTCTAATTTCTCACATTTGGATATTTTACAACATTGCTGAATTCTTTTGAATATGTCAGTAATTGTGATATAATATTCTTATAGCGTGTTACTAAGTTTTTTGGCTAAATCGCCTGTAAGGCTCACCGTCATATCTGCATATGAGAAGGGATACACCCATGGCCGGAAAGCGTTCGTTTGTGTATACACATTCGTTCATGTTGAGCGACGAACCTGTCAACAAAAACTTATTTATGAGAAAGAAAATAATATGATTTGGTTCATAATCTGACAGTACGCGCATGATCGATTAAAACACGCACATCGGCAACAAGCCCAACACGGGCAATAACTACGTTAACATCTAGATGCGATATCCTATTTTATAATCGTAGCAGTAGTAAATCTGAGTTTTCTACCCATATAAAGACCTTATTTTGATGCCTACCTCAGATCTATCCACAGCTACCGATTCCAGTGCATACACCTCTTCGGAAAGTTGGCCATCTTCCGTGAAACTCTGTATCTGTTCTGTGTATTGGGATTATGGCAAACGGTTGTCATTCAAACGTCGAAAACATTTCCTTTCTAAAAATATCACACCTAGATCATCTTATAATTATAATAATGTTATAGAGTAACTTGTGATAATATTGCCAATAGGAATAGCATATTGTTTATGGGAGAAAAAAGCAATCAAAATAAATGTCCAGATAACAGTTTTTGATTTTTTTTTAGTTGTGTTCTGTAAATGGAGTTTAAAGAAGTGAAACTCAGAATAAGAATTATCATAACATAATGTGGAAACTGAAAAATAATAGCTACATACAGACATACTAATCGTATAATGAAAATTATTATTCTACTAGTTATTATTTTAAGGAAATATACCTGTATAATAATAATTTCTCTTTTAAAATTTTCTATTTGGAATAATAACAGTGTAATTCAACAAATTTTATATTCGTAAATTTCGTGCGTATTACGCATAATAATTGAAACGAATGGGAAGTTGGCAGTCTTTTTCTTAAATTTCTTTTGAGATGTCATTTACCAGTTTTATCTGTATTTATGTCGACATTGTCCAATTTCTCAGATGGTTTTGACAGTAATTTGTGAACAACGTCAACGAAGACGAAAAAAAGTTTTGTTTTCCTTTTATTTTATACAAAAGAATCAAATAAAATTTGTGTGTTGTATTTTTATAATTGGAAAGCATCCATGGACGAATGTTGCGTGATTTGAAACGAAAATAGAAAATTGCTTAAAAGTAACGGCGGTGACGGTGACGACGACGTCGGGTGCATGAAAAATTCTTGAGCTAAAAATTGAGATTTGTAGAATTCGTAAACGGTAACAATGATGACGCCAGCGACAACTTAGTCGACGAATGAAAGGCAGCAAGAAAACCAAGCATAACAATAGAAGAAAAATTCTTGCTTTAAATTTTAGAAATTCTTTATTCTTGGAAGAAAGTAAATTTATTTGATTTATAAATTTGACAGAACAACGGAGCACTTTGAACATATAGAGGTGGCTAAAAGTTATGGCATTGGCTAGAAAATTAACCGCAAAAATATGTAAGTTTGGACCTTTCCCATGCAAACCTTATTCCTTGTGCAAAGGAATATTTTGTTGAAAGCTCTCTATGCCATTCTATCTAAAATTTTCTCTGTAGATGAGATAAAAGCTCATGACGGAAATGTTACCAGTTTAGACCTTGGTGAAACAGGAAGTGTTTTAGTAACTGGAGGACAGGACCGCAATGTGAATTTGTGGGCAATCGGTCGGGAAGAGCTTTTCATGGTAAATTGTGTAGTATAGTTCATATGGAATTCTGTCATTTTCATATGTATAACATATAATTCATATGTTATCATTTCAGTCTTTAACAGGACATAACAGGCCCATTGACTGTGTTCGTTTTGCATATAATGACGATTTCGTCTATTCCGCGGACGATATTGGTATTATTAGAAGATGGGACTTGAACGCACAAACCTTTTGTTCGACTTTGAATGGTCATATGAAAAGTGTACGAACTCTAGATTTTAACCCTTCTGGTGAATACGTGGTGTCGGGCAGTAATGATACCACCGTCAGGTAAGCCTAAGAAAATAATAATAATGTTCAATTTTTACTAATTAAATAACTTATGTGTTACAAATAATGTTGAAATAACACACATGCATATGTAGATCGGAATGTTTATTCTTTTACGTCAAGTGAAATTTTACATAAGTGAAATTAAGAAGATGTTTTAATATACAGATGTAATTGAAGGCTTATTTTATGTTTTGTGTCAATTTACAATTTTATTTTTTCCATTTCCGAAAAACTACGACTTTTCACCCTTTCGATATTTTCGTAAAATTTTTTATTTTAAATTCGAATCGCTTTCAATGAACTTTTAAACACAAACCAAAGCATTTCAGCAGTTCATTATTGCGTAGGAGTTTCTCTTTTTTTGCCTGCTTTTGTTTTATTAATCGTTCATAGTGACAATAATCTTATATTCGTACGTAGTGAGTTATTCAAATTTCGTTCGAAATCGAAAATTCAATTCATTCGATGATACTGCATCAAAAATAAGTCAACAAATAAAACCGCTTTTATTTTTTAAGCTGTGTATTAATTAATGAGTTTATAACCGTAATACCTATAAATCAGTTTGCCCAAATTGTATTCATATTTGAAATAACTGAAAGCCCACACGCTAATGCTGCTTCTACATCTTATGAAACGCGTACTGGAAGCTCTGTTGCTGTCGAAGTTTTACCAACATACAAAAATATGTGCATATTTTGTTATTCATATGTTCGTGAAATTAAATATAAAGCGAGCATATTTTTATTGATCCGCAAAGAATAATCGTATGCATATATATATATATATGTGTGCTAATGTGCTAATGTCATAATTTTCATTCCGGTATATTTTACAAGCGTTATATTCGTGGTTTCGTTAGTCTTTCATTGTTAATTCTAACACTTAAGTTAAAGCTCAACATCTACGCTATCATAGTTACTAGCCCATTAAGTGTAACTGGTTTACAAATGATGAAGAAAAAATTAAAGAAAGTTTTCTATATTACTTGTAGCGGGAATTTGTATTATGTTTATACGGGAAATCATATATCCATTGAAATATGTATATGAATTTTAAAAAATGTGGTCGAGTTTGTTACAAATTTGTAAATCGAAATTTATTGATGTTCTTGAATTACTTGTAGCGGGAATTTGTATTATGTTTATACGGGAAATCATATATCCATTGAAATATGTATATGAAATTTAAAAAAGGTGGTCGAGTTTGTTACAAATTTGTAAATCGAAATTGATTGATGTCCTTGAATTTTTTTTTTTCGCTATTTATGTACATCCGTTCAAGGACTGTATATTTAGCAATATCATCAGTACTAAAAACTGGAAAAGGTATAGCTAATAAGCTTGTTCATTTGATTGAAATAACAGTTCTCGTTCGCTGTGGTTACGTAGACCTGCCACTCTTAGGAACTGTCTAATAAAGAATCATCATATACATTTATCTCCGTAAAATTTGGAAGTAACATTTTTGCAATTAAATATCTCTCCTGTTACCTGAAATAAAAATGCAATGCTTTTTAGTTAACAAAATAAATGTATTTAAGTAATAAGAAGATACCCATTTAAAAACCATAAAATATTATTGTGCTTTGAGTAATGTGAGTATGTGTGTTTCGTAAATTTACAATTTGGCCGAAATGTCCTTTAGATCTACATATCCCCCAATAATTGCATTCTTTCCTGTTTCCATGACGGTGGTAGTAAAAAGAACTCGCTTGGCTTCCTTCCACATGTCAATCCTAAGTGTTTGACCTGGTATAACAGGGCCTGAAAATCTTGCCTTTACAGCTTTAAAGAGCGATACATTATTGTTAGCGTACTGTGCTAAAATCGCTCGCACTGAGAAACCCAATGAGCATAGACCATGTAAAATGGGTGTCTTAAATCCGCCTACAGCTGCGAAATCAGGATCAATATGAAGAGGATTTAAATCACCAGAGAGCCTGTACAAAGCGGCTTGGTTCTCTGATGTTTTGTATTGACACGTGGAGTCTGGGCTCCGATTCGGTGCGTTTACAATTGGTACAACTCCGTCGATCGGTGTCTTTTTGCCCCCAAATTTGCCAGCACCAACTATGAAAGTGGAACATTGATTTTTAACTAAAAGTCGGCCACTTTCATCATATGTATCAGCATTTGTAACAACAAGCGCGCCAGATCCCTTGTCCATAATATCGAATACTTTTCCGGTAGTGGAAAGGGTTCCGCTCGTAGGAATATCATTACATATTTCCAAATACTGCTCCCCATGCAGAATATTTGCTAGATGAGCATTCCCTGAAGGTAATGCACTGCTTATAAGATTAGTTGTCATACTTAACATGAGACCTGGCAAAACAAAGTAGGTAGGAATAGCCGAGAATTCGGGATGATTTTCATATAGAAATTTTAGATCGTTTTCATTTTTGACGCTGGAACCGATACCCAATGCATAAAGAATTAAATCTTTGTTGTTATACTGAAAAGTATCTTGGAATCCATCAAATTTGCCTTCTTTTAATTTTTCCAGAACTTCTAGTAAATAGCTTGAAGCCTGACCGATTCCGTCCAAATGCTTGGCATCTGTCATGTCAGTGATATTTGCCCATACGCTTCGAACGTATTCTGGCGTTGTAACCTTTTGATCAAGAGATGTGCGCAATACACAACCCTTGCCACGTACAATATTTAGTTTGGTAGCCCAGCCAGCAGCACTCTCAATATAGGATCCTAAAATAATAAAACTTCAATATTTTGTACAAAGTCATAAATATTATTATAGTCTAAATCGTTTACCATTATCTTTGCAAAATTCATGACACAAGTATACCACAACTGGTGCGATCAGATGTGGTTTCAATTCATTGAAAAGTATGTCTGGGAGGATATCCTCAGTCATGCGGCTAGCCGCAGTTGGAATGATAACATTGCAATGTATATTATTTTTTTGGCCCTCAATGGCTACCGTATTAGCCAAGCCCACCAGCCCCATTTTCGCAGCTGAATAGTTGGCTTGTCCGAAATTACCACAAATTCCGGAATTTGATGAAGTCATAATGATACGGCCATAATTTTGTTTTCGCATATACGGCCAAGCCGCTTGCGTACACTTGAAACTGCCTTTTAAGTGGACTGCATGTATCAAATCCCAATCTTGATCGGAAATCTTGGCGATGCTGCGATCGCGAAGTATACCCGCATTATTCACCAGGATATCGACACGTCCAAAATTGTTGATAGCTGTTTCAATTACCTTTGAACCGTCAACTACTGAATTGTAGTCAGCAACAGCAGTACCACCCTGTGCACGAATCTCATCGACTACAATATCTGCGGCACGTTTCGATGCACCTTCGCCGTGGAAACTACCACCTAAATCATTTACCACAACCTTTGCCCCCCTAGATCCAAAGAGCAGGGCATATTCACGACCTAGTCCAGACCCGGCACCCGTTACAACGGCAACTCGACCATCAAAACGCAATTGCTCGGTCATTTTTCCTTTGGTTTTTTGGGTCTGCTTTTGAGTTCTGTATACCACACTTGCCACTGGTAAACTGAAAGTGATTTCCACTATTCTGGAAAATAAATTAACAATGCAACATCTGATTAGTCTGATTTTGTAAAACAAAGTCCACCTCGCTTGAATGTGTGCATAATGAATGATAAGGAACATCCGATAAATAAACGTAAATATACGGCTACCTTTTTCACTCAATACTATCATTAAGACACATACATACGTTGTGGTGACTCTCTACTACATGGAACAAAGTTCGATTGACTTTTAACTCACCTAAGTATTATTTTCTTATATTTTGCTTATCCTGTTTAGTTTGCATATGTGGGAACAGTGATTTTGATATTTTTTGATATTCACTAAATTAGTTTTAGAAAACGAAACTGAATTCTGCAAACAGGTCGAGTAAAAACTTACAAAATATGTATTTATCCAATAACCTTTGTTCATACACATTTCTCAATTCTATTTAATGACGTTTATCATTATTGTTTTCGCCTTATTCTTTATGGTTTGTGTCTTCGGTTGGCATTTGCAGAGAACGTCTATCGTAGAGAAGATTCAATTGCGGAGCAGCGTGTGAATTGTCAAAATCTAATAAAATACGATGAGCGTGTTTCACCACTCCCAGCTCGGAAGTAGAACTATTAACAGCTGAGCGTTAACAGAGCTGAACATTGAATGAAAAATATGCTCTGAAATATACATCGTTTTTGCAGGCGCATGCTAGCCTTTTCGCTTATATTTTTGACACAGGAAGGAAAAAGTGACTCCTAAAACAAAGTGACAAAAGTGGCATCAAAACCCTTTTGTCTATTTAAAATATTTTCAACTCCAAATTATTTTTCAATCCTTCATATTTACGACTGTTTATGGGCAAAAGAAGCGATGCTTATTTCAGAGAATGTTAATGAATAGATAAGGCCCAAATTTTAGCTGTTCTAAAATGTATGTTTAATTTTAAGGAACATCGAAAAAACAAAACTTGGGAAAGAAAAATACACCGCACAATGAAGGAATTTCGAACATTTTCCTCGCGTTATAAGAGAACCCAACAAACTACACCACTCTATAGGGGTGTGGAAGTGAACCAAGTTTTTCGGTGTACCCTAATGTGAAAACTACAAATTGGTACTCAACATTTTTTGCATTCCATAACATTTGCGCCTTCCCTATTCATTACATTCTCTGGTATGGTCCTGCAAAATATGTTTGCACATAATTACATACGTATGTACATATCTTATGTATGCGAAAGTTTGGTCTTTTAAGATGTTATAGATAATTTTAATATAATAATTATACTACATACATACGTAATTGAACAAAATTATATTAACTATATGTATATGTATGTAGGTAACAAGTAAGGGAGGACTAAGTTCGGGTGTAACTGAAAATTTTTTACTCTCGCAATTTGCAAGGATCAAAACAAAAAAAAGGATAAAAAAACAACGGGAATGTTCTTCGACAGTGTTCTTCGACTTTAATGGCATAGTGCATTATGAATTCTTGCCTCAAGGTCAAACGGTCAATAAGGAGTACTACTTATAAGTTCAACGCCGTTTGCGTGAAGCAATCCGAAAAAAACGTCCGGATTTGTGGAAAAACAATTCATAGCTTTTGCACCTGCTCACACTTCGTTGCTTGAATTCTTGGCCAAAAATAATACTGTAACGATGGCCCAGCCTCCATATTCGCCAAACATGGCTCCGTGAGACTTTTTCCTATTTCCAAAAATAAAGAGAACCTTACAGGGCCATCGTTTTACAAGTATATTATATACATTAGGAAAAATTTAGACTAAGGTCTCGACCGATTTAATTCATACTCAGCTATAGCTGGGCTCTCAACTAAAACATAAAACTGGAATTTGGTTTAGAGAATCATAGTAGTACCTACAATTTTTTATTTTCTTATCCCATTGTATCTTTAATGTACATATCTCCCTAACCATTAAATCTATATCAACCAAACTTGCTCAGAACAAATATTTTTAGGAAATACTCATGCACTGCGAAAATTAGGGAAACAACCACGCCCATCTCCCATAAAAAGGTTATGTTGAAAACTACTAAACTCGCTTGAAAACTACTAAACTACTAAACTACTAAAACAACTAAGCTACTTGCTGAAGAAATACATCAGAAGCATTAAATTTCACAGCCAGGTTGGTACTGAACGGTGACAAAAGAATTGCTGCAAAAATTGGACAATGGGCTTGGCATCGCCCACCTTTAGATGAAATCCTATACCTCAAGAACTGCTTTACCTTCAACAAAATTTGGTGCTCCATATTATATTTGTATCCTTATATTACAGTGTGAGGGTGAAATCAGACCATAACGACGTCTACTTCCTACATAACGCAAATTTAAATTCAACCTGATCCTTTCACTTTACAGTACATAACTCAAGCGCCAATATCGTAACAGAAATTTACGCAAATAGTGCCTTCAAGGTATGCCATTTTCTGCAAAAAATTTTAGAAATCAGATTATTTCCTTTCAAGCTCCCAGATACCGAATATGTGGACCTCAGTATTATGGCTGACTTTTTACCGAAAATATCGATCAATCTGTGAGATATATCAATGAAATTTAGAGAGCATTTTTCTCTGGTAATAATACTAATGTGCCCCTGTGTCCCAAATGGGTGAAATCGGGTTAATACTTCCCTTAGCTTCCATACACCTAATATAAAAGGTTTCGAACTTCCGGTTGACTTTATATCCTATATATTCGTCAATCTGCGGATATCTTAATGAAATTCAGATAACGTGTTTTCCCGATAAAAATTTGTCCAGATGCTAAAATTGATAAAATCGGGCCTAGCCGCCATATACCTAAACTTAAATAAACGTATATTCTTGAATATATTACAGTTCGGTTACAAAAATGAGTGAATTCGATCTACGAATTAACCCACCCCTACATATAATACATTTAATAATTATCGTTATTCTAGAGAGCTCTATGCCGCATATGTCTGTCAAATTTTGAGCTATCTTGATAAAATTTAGTGGAAATATATTCTCGAGCATACCTCAGTTTAATGCCAAAAGTAAATGCAATCTGCTCAAACTTTCCCCTAGCTCCAATGTAGCCGATAGAGCGATTTCAAACTTTCCAGCTGACCTTAAACCGTTTATATAAGTCAATATGTGTGATATTAAAAAATAATTAAATGTTTCTTAAACATAATCTGGTTTCGCGCGAAGTATGAATGAAATCTGTCTAGACCGTGGTCTGAGCTCCTTATTCCTATTACAATGATTTCCGTTTCTCTGGCTCATATATATATATATATATCTCATTTGAATTAATTTAGTTGATTTCAATATAAATATCTCGGACACGATGCATAATATGGTAATGAAACTAAGTGAGGCTACGACGTTTTATATAACTTAATAAGACACCACATATGATTGTAATCGATTTACGGTTTCGTCGGATAATGAATGTTGAATTCTTATGTAACATTTTTTAATATAAAGTTGTGCCAGGATCTGAAAGCATTTCTCCGCCTTTGATCCTTGCACATTGTGAGAGTATAAAATGTACATATGTACATATATGTATATAAATGTACAAAAATACACCCGAACTTAGGCCTTCCTCAGTTGTTTATAATAAAGTTTTGCAGGTTCCGCCTTTGATTATATTGTTGTTACTACTATTTGCCAATATACATACCTACATACCTACCATACATCCCTTTTAAAAAAGAATGCTCAGATAGGGGTAAATCTTTTACCAAAATAAATATGTTCATTGCAGGTTGTGGGACGTTAGGAATCAAAATAGATGTATTAAAATTTATCGAGGCCATATTGCTCAGGTTAACTCGGTAAAGTTTTCGCCAGATGGGTTGTGGATTGCATCTGCTGGCACAGAAGGATCCGTAATCATGTGGGATATACGAAAAAGTAAACAAATTATGGAATTTAGTGAGCATCCTCCAGCAGCTGCCATTACTTGCATCCAATTCCATCCGTTTGAGTTCCTATTGGCAGTTGGGCGCGTTGACGGTACCATCTGCATATATGATTTGGAAAGTCAATCGCGTGTATCTCAAACCGAAACGGAAAGTCAATTTTATGGTCATCCAATAAAGTGCATAACTTTCAGGTGAGAGGGTTGTGTTGTAAGATTTTACAGAATTTAAAGTCTATACATTTATTGTTATAGTGAGAATGGGGAGTGTCTCTTCGTGGGTACAGCAGCAGGTATTTCTGTGATCGGTTGGGAACCAGATCGTGAATTCGACCATATAATATCAACGTGGACAGCGTTAGGCGATATGAAGGTGGTTAATCGAAAGCTGGTTAGTCGATTTGTTGAATATAATCTTCTGCTAATCTACAATATTTAATATTGTTTTGTATTTATTTCACAGATATGTGGTTCTTATGAACAAAGCTTTGTTTCAATCAATGCACTTAGCATTGATCGCGTATTTCCATTTTATAGTCCACCCAATTCAACGCCCACCACTTTCAGTCATAACTCTACTACACGCAAGAGCTTCTCGCGTGGTAGCCAAAAGTTAAGATTGTCAATCACTGGTCCAAAAACATCGCGACTAGCAGAGGAGAATGAAGATAACAGGAGTCCCAGTATTGATGGTCATTCATCCCCAAACTTAAGTCTTGAGTTGGTTGACGAGTCCTTGTTGGATGCCACATCTTCTCCTCCAGTACCAGCGTCGACTATTACATCATTAAATGGCGTGAATACTAATACCATCAATAGCAACTCATTGCATTTTGACTCATCAAATAGAGGAATGACTGCTATGACCCATAAGTCTAATACATCTCCACCATATAATTTTTCGTCGATGGCATCGAGCACTGGGTACAGTTCAATTAGTGGTAATGGTCATTGTTCGTTAAATTTCGATGGGCCCAGTTCGTTAAAAATGCCCGGAGAACGTGATATTTATCTCCACATGCCACTGGGAAACTCCTTTGCTAATGACATTGAATACAATTTAAATGAAAGTAATCCGCCCGTAATATCAAATTATGACAACACAGAGTTGGTTGAAGATTTTCCGGTGAATCAAAATATTCATCAACACACTAACGGTCCAAATTCGGTAAGTTCAACTACCGCATCAATGGGTCCTGCTCAAGCGATTCCGACATTTAAGGGTTTGAAATCGAAAGCAACAACCAGCGCACATAAACGTAGCACGCAAATAGCCATATCAACTAGTGGCAAGTCACATATGAATTCATCCCACCAGCATCGTAACAAGTTGTCGCAAGTGTCGTCGGTGAGTTCTACAGAGCTGCACAAATTGGATGACAATATGCCATTGAAGAAGTCATCTTCGTCGCATTATATAAACAAGACGAAACGTGGAAACGAAACGCAATCAAATCTTAACAAGGAAAATGCAAGAAACAAGAATATAAGTGTGCAAATCTATGCAAAGCCACCAACACGCTCGCGCACTACTCTGGAGCTACGCTCGCCACAACGTCAAGTTGTTTCTGCAGCGGTTGTTGCTCAAAGACAATCTAACGTAAGTTCAGTTCAAACGATAACTTATACATATTATAATAAAATATTATCTGTTGTAGAGATTTTCAAGTTATGTTGCAGATGGCAGCACAATCCACAATGTAAGATTGTGTAAAAGGCATTTGAGCAATATGTAAATAAATACTGCTAATGCTTAATTTTTATAGATACCTATCAACGCTCGGTCGGATCATGTGTTACTAACACAGGGCAACTTGAACCAAAAGAATTTTGGCAACCATCAAAATATCGATGATAGTTTAGAGATACAAATACTGCTGGCGTCGCACGAGCAAATATTTCAAGAGCTAAGCAATAGAAATGCAACATTACAGTTAATACGGAATTCTACAAGGTTAAAAAATATATTAATTATTATACTGCATATTCTTTAGTAAAGATTCTGGTGTATTTGGTGTAATTCAGGTCTCATGACATTATCGGTGCTTTGAAGCAAGCTATCAAGACAGGACGAACTGTCTTCGTCGATCTTTTAGGCGCCATTATGGAAAAAACGTAAGTGTAACCGTTACGTATACGTTGAACAATCAAATAAAAATATGAATTAAATTGATACTATTCCTGTGCATATAGCTCGTCGTGGAACTTAGATTTGTGTCTTTTGTTACTACCGGAAATCTATGAACTGTTGCAAAGCCCACACAAGTTGTAAGTATATTCAAATTAAAGAATGCTTTTCTATTATGTTCTTTCGAAATATCGCATGCTGGTTAATTTTAGTCATTACACACGCGGCTGTGACACGCTTCGAGTGATTCTTTCCAACTTCTTGCCAATTATACAAGACAACATAGATCCTTGGTCCAATAGTTTGGGAGTTGATGTTTCGCGTGAGGAGCGTCACCGCAAATGCATCGAATGTCAGCACTGGTTGCTACAGATACGCAGTTTGCCAGAAAGTAACCATTTCGGCAGCACTCTATCTCAATTGCAAAACATGATCGTTAATATTTAATGGAACATTTTGGTCTACCGATTCAACTTTGTACGTTTACACGTTTACATGCATACGTTTTGTGTTGTTGTTTATATTTCAGTTTACCGGAAACTAACCACTTCGACATCACCCATCTCAAATACAAAATATGAATGTCAATATTTAACGGTATATTTTCGAAACCCCATTCACTACATATGTACATTTTATGTCTACTTTTATATTTCATTATTTAGCTTGTGGTGTCGAAATTGTTAATAATTTATTGTTAGGTTCGTAAAGAGTTAAATCGATGCATATGTCATGTAACATCTATTTTTCAAAGTAGTAGTAACAGTATTTTAAGTTGCACGTGCGTTTGTAGTCTCAACGTTTTGTTGACCGTTTTCTCATACAAATACAATAACTACGTATAAGAAGGAAAACTGTTAGAGAACCCAGCACTATCGTAATTGCTTTGTTTTTATAATAAAAGATTCTTGCATAAATTGCAAATTACAATAATAAGAAAATACGTATGCACATATTATGTAAAAGGTTCGGACACATACATACATGCATATATATAATTAATTAGCAGATGCAATTTCATAAGGCTCAGTAGTTCTTATCCGTGATCATTCACGTACTTACCTAAATATTACATTACATAAAATAATATAAATATATTATAGCTATTAATTCAAATTAATTTTGCCCAAACAAAAAATCCCTATGAATTAAACATGAAAGAACATCATTTTTTATTAAAACAAGAAAACATAAATAAACAAAAATAAAAACATTCCCCCAGTCATTAAAAGAATAAAAGAAACGACAGCATAATTGTTTGAGCTATTTTAAGCTTCATATTACATTAATTCAAAACCATTTCGTTATTG
Organism: Bactrocera minax; assembly: GCA_021498325.1. Lineage (NCBI taxonomy): Eukaryota > Metazoa > Arthropoda > Insecta > Diptera > Tephritidae > Bactrocera > Bactrocera minax. Next base: position 528,245 of record JAKEEE010000019.1, on the reverse strand, counting down.
GAAAGTGCCTTTTAAGAGGAGGAAGATGCGCACTAGAACCCGATCGGTAGGATGGCAGTAGATACATTAGAACTGGAAACAATAGTGCTTTTCAAGTGCTTTTCAAGTGCAAAAGTAAATTTACAAGTCATGCAAAACTTTACATACAAATATGTACATATAATTCAACTTTTTATGAACTTCATATTTTTATACACGAAGGTGGCAGAACTGATGATAAGTACGCAAGTTTAATATAAAAATCAGGATAATAATAGGAGTTAAGACGGCAATGTTTTACGATATATATTAAGTATAAATTGTAAGTTACAAGCCACGCGGGTGACAGCTGAAAAAAGGAGAAAGTTGCTCACTTACTTCAACCACTTATTGCATTATGATTTCAAATTCACTTTTATTTTATATAAACAAGTTCTTAGGTATGTACATACAAATTAACACATATGTACATATATCTGACGGAAGCAAGACAAAAATACATAATTATATTTAAATCGTAAGAGTAATTCAACCTCCATCCATTAAGAATTCGGCTAAGTCGATTGAAACGTAAATTATGACAATGAACAAATGTTTTGTACGCTAGTTGTAGTTGGAACAGATTTGTAGCTACGCTCACTCTAAGTACATACACATACATATACACATACATTTATAAAATAAGCATCGAACTTTGAAATTATTTTTATACGAACGGTAGATGTACATATATAGAAAATTCGTTAGGCTTTGTACACTTTCATAATCACATATCAATATTTGAAACATCAGAGTAATCAGTTTTCTACAGAACTACTCAACGAAGCGAAGCATCACTATACGATTTCTATAAGCAGCTACATACATATACATGTTCTTCGGCACTCACTGAACGCTTTCATATAATCAACTGGTCATCCCAAGCTTGAGTAAGAGATTTCCCCTCTCCACTCACGCTTACTTTGATACACACATGTGCATGTATATAGTAAATAGTATGCTTATGGCCTAGAATATATAATTTTATTTCACTCTTTCAGCAAGCTATTTTATACAATTGACAATTGACAAGCATAATGCAGCAAATGTAGATGTGTTTTTAATATTAAATATTGTTTAGCAAAGTTTAAACTTATCCAATCCAATTATTTATTACATAATAAGATAATTTGCATTTTCAATTCAATATGCTTATTTGTATACGTATGTATAAGCATTTTTACTACAGATTTTTTACGATGAGCGATGAGCCTAATATACATACGTATTCGATGAACGGCGATAGAATTTATATATAATAATGAAAGAGCATTTTTCTGATCATGATATCACTAATGTCGTTTAATAACCTAATGTATTTACCATAAATAAGCCCTTTATACTAAATTTAGGTAATTATCAGTAGTCTTTTTTTAAGATTCATAACCGGATAATAATTGCGCCGCTAATTATTTTAACTAATTTTAAAACATTTTCCTTAGTTAATTTACGGGTAAAAATGTTTTATTGATTTTGTTTTTTAACTGTAACTTACCCATTGCAAGAAAATAAAAATTAAACAAATGTTTTGTATATCTTGAACTGTTTGAATTTACACTTTTGGTAAGGTGTTTTGAGTTGCTTTTCCCACACCAATACAATTTTATTTGATTTCATGGAAAGCTTCATGGATGTCATTCAACTTTTACGGTGACACTTTATTTAGAGTATAAAATGGCACAAAAAATTGGCATACATTGAAACATAGAAACCCGAAATATAACTAAAATTATACCTCTAATAGAGTCGTTTGTATGCATGTAAAAAATATCTAAATAATACCCTAATAAATATGCACGTACATAATAGGTATAGTATAAAAGAAATCCATTATTTTTGTATTAAATTGGAGGTTCTATTTAGCATCCAGTTAGTTATAAGTTAGAATGATCCGATTTAGGTGAAATATGCACCGGTTTGTTCGATAATTTTTGGCGATTTTGAAGGTAATTTCATAATGCCAATCTCATAGAAACCCTCCTCCCTATTAGCAAGAAAATGGGGTAGTCGATTTTTATAAACTTCTCTTGAGGCGAATTTTTTACCACAAAATCTTTCGCCATAGACATGAGCAGGTAGTAATCACTTGGTGCCAGATCCGGACTATAAGGTGGATGCATAATAACTTCCCAACCAAGATTCCGGAGCTTATGGCGAGTCAGTATCGAGGTGTGTGGCCTGGTGTTGTACTAATGGAACAAAATTCTTCTCCTATTGGTCTATTAGGGGAGCAGCTCATAGTAGATGATACTTTGTCTTAAGTGACCCACTGACTTTTCATCACCAATAACTATCCGCTTCAGCAGCGATTCGCAGATGGAAATTCGGTCCATAAGGTTTTTTTGGATTAACTCGTGTGCCACTTATACATCGAGCTTTTTCCTCTTCGTGACCATACACACTATTCACAGTTTGAACTGCATAGCTTGCGTTTTCGCCTTTATCGAAGAAAAACTGTGAAATAAGACGTGTTTTCTCATTTCTGGTGTTCATCTTTGACGGGCGGTTAAATAATACTGAGTAAAGCAATCACAAAACTGTCAGAGAAGTTTTGGATTTGGTATGCTTGTATTTTTGGTCTTATTTTTCTAACGCCATATATCGAAACCCGATCGCATATAGTATACAACGCGAGATACAAATTGCTAAAGCCATATATTGGAAAACTAATGGATTTATTTTTACTAGACCTAATATATGCATATTATTCAATGTTGAAATAAAATAATGGCACTTTGAAGTTGCATTTGCAGGTTTTTGACGTAATTTCTAACATGTTCGGCTTTACATCGAGAATCGATACTATTCGTATATAGGTTTCGCTTGACTGTAACCCCAAATCTGTCACTTAACTATTAACTAATCCTAAAATATCCAAAGGACATTGAATTTCTGAATTCAATCAAAATGATCAAACGATAATAGTTATTATTATAAGATATTATACATACATGATTAAGTTTGAGATTTTGTTTGCTTCGTCATCTCCACCTGTTAAGCTTAACCTATTCATTTTTTCAGTGAAGTTATCCATATGAAAGTAGACAGGAGAATAAAGCCGGGCAAAAATTAGCTAAATCGTGGTCCATTAGTGGCATTTTGGAGTACTTACAAAATTCTTCTTTGTAATGCAGTAGTGGACCAATTCATTTCACTACTGAAAGTATAGTATTACTCGTATACATACATATGTATACATGCAAAAGCATGTACAAACAAGAAAATTTTCCAAATAAATTTTCTGCTTTAGTGTCTCATTGTACTAAAGGTTGCGATTTGAAAGTAGTTATCGGCAAATACTCTATGGAACCATGGTTTGAGAGTAGTTACGAAAGTATTCTTCCATAGGTACTCCACGGAGCACTCGCAATTTTTGGAGGTAGAATTCAGAATTGTAACAAAGTTGAGGACATATAAAAATGTGCAATAAAAATATCTAATTAGCGTTACTAAATCCGAAATGGGTTCAGAGAAAAATATGAACCTACAAGCATATTGGTATGCATAAATGTGTTCGTGTGTGCATTGTAATTTAAATAAAGGTGAAAAGTGCTGTGGTTACCTGGAAGTGCACAAACACATGCACAAACACATGCACACGGGCACACTGAGCAGATCTGTTTGGGAGAGTGAAACACGCATCAATTAAGATTTTTATTTACACCTCAAAATAGAGCAGTAGCAGCTCTTTTAGTGAACCAATATCACCATAACAACAGCAGACATGGGAGACTTCTTCCATTGTCATCAGTCATAACCGTTTACCGCAGCATAGGTCTGTGCTGAGTGAGCTCCGCAGTTTGAAGTGAAATGTGAACGCGGCACAATACCCAAAGATTTGAGTCCGAAATTCGATTAACGTTTAAATGATGAAATAGGAAAATGTGTTAAATTAGTGATTAAGAGGCGCAGCCATTCTTCGAGTTAACGGCAATGTATGCTCTCATTTGTAATCTCTAACCATCGATATGATTTCAAAAGCACGAATATTCAGAATATCGTTAGCAGTTTTTGTTATTTCCGCTGTCTACAAAATTCAGAAAACTGCAGCGAAATTAAGTATGGGAGTGTTTTCCGGCACGACACCAGATATTCTTCCCTTTGGCGTGATACAACAAATGCAGACGGCACAACATGTGCAAGGTATGACAATAGGAAAGTCCGTTATATTTCCATCAAAGCCGTTTCAAGATCCAATGTATAGTCAAACTCGGAGGACGTCCATCAACCTTCGTCGCCCTAATTATATCATTTCAAAAAGTAGACCACCTTTTCGAAGGCAATCACTTTTAGGGCTCTCTGAGCAGAATATCCAGTTATATCACTTGTACGATGATGACGGCAAGCATTTGTTGGATTTGAAAGTAGACAAGGATGAACATCCTCCTTCTGACAAACCTAAGTGGTCAACAAATGCGTCCCATAGACGGAAGAGTGTTCTCTATCCCAAACAATCCAGCGAGGGCTTCAAGCGAATACATCACTACTGGTTGTACATATGAAGGGATGCCAAATACTATCTCTCCGTATTTTGCCAAGAACGTTCTCAACTGAGGGAGTATGTATTACTTCCAAATTAATATAAAAAAGTTTTTAACTTGTTTAATTAATTTCAGTATTTATGATATGATACTATGTATATTTTGGACTTAAATAATTATACAATTATAAATTAAAAATTCATTTAACTTTTTGTCGATTTCTAATCTAACGCCAATAGTGAAGCTTTAAGGTTTAAACTATTTTATGTTATGCAACATCTAAAAGACTACCATCAGATTTGTAACCGCTGAATCCGCTTTCATAACCTTCGAATCCGGTATGCTCAAAGCCATCGCTGGCAGAGTTGAACCCACCGTATTCGTGATAACCGTGACTATAATCCTCGGCTTGATGTCCAACAAATTTTTCATATTCACCAGATTGATTGTCATCGGCGTTACCTACATGAGCAATATGAGTTTTAAAAATTTTGGGATCTTCATTATTGTCTTCGCCATGAATACCCTTCACTTCTTGGTCTAATTGGTCTTCATTAAATTGGTCGAAACTGAAGTGAGTTTTATGTTCCCCGTCAGCCTCGTAGCTATCGAAATTGCTTTGTTCGGCACTGATCGTACTGAAATCTCCGTGAGATCCTAACGCGTCGTCTTCGTCTTCTCCATGGGTACCTTTTTTTGTTTTTATTCCTTGTTGCTCACTGAACTCCCCGAGACCCTCATTGTGACCAACATGGAGTTGAAGTGTTCTAAAAGATCCAAGTCCGTCACTCCCAAATTTTTCGTGAATAACTTTTCCTGCTTGGAGCCCACGGCTATACCCACTGAAGTCACTATTTCCTCCAGAAATACCGTACCAACCAGTGCTAGAAATTGCCGCACTACCTCTAGCTGTTAGGACATCGGCAACGTCTGTAAATCCTGTATATTTTCCGTAATCACCTTTGCCACCTATACCAATATGTTCAAAAGAATTTCCCTCTTCCTGTATCACTTCGGTAATTGGTTTGCCACTTCCAAAGGCTCCAACGTAATCACCAATAGCGTCGGGGTTCTTATGGTCTGCGGATAATGACTTTGTTTCATAATCGCTCACATCTTGACTCACTCCATGCCAAGTGTCTCTACCGAAATCGGCGTTAAAGTCAATACCTTCTTTGAGAGTGCTTCCGGCAAATGTGTATCCACTGTTGGCTGAGGCCACAAACATACCCAAGACATAGGCAAGGATCTGACAAACTCTCATATTGGAAGGCCTATAATTTGATTGAATCGGGATAAAATTTATTGAAGTGGTGAAGTGGTGAAGTTGAAGGACAGAGAGTATGCGTAAAACTGCAAAAAGTTGTATACAACTTCCCTTTTATATAACCAAAATGAAACGAAGCTTGGAAGACTACGAAATTTAGTGATGACATTCCCACATTAATGTTTCGCACATACATACATACGGACAATACCTATATAGATATTAAAGCTATTCATACGTATGCATATATTTCGAAATGATTTTGAATGCCCTTTAAGAAAAATTATCCTCTTTATCGAAACACAATGGTTAAATAACAATAAGCTGCCACGCCACGCCACGCATATGCAAATATGCCGCGAATAGTGTTATTGGGGCACTGCTTATCGGTTAGCCCACATTATCTATAACAACAATAACTAAATATGAACTTATTTGTATCATAATAGACTCATCAGCTCTGTCCACATTACTGAAACATTCCACAAATATATACACATATAAATAAATAACGAATATAATTGCAATATCAGTGCTGATGAGTCTATTTCCCTAAGACGTTCGCTTCAAGTTGCCCAAACTCCTGCCGAACACCTGTCCATGAAGAACATAACTTGTGTATCTCCGCCCATTTCATCCGTGGTAGAATTTTTGATGCCTAAAGTATTTACTATTTCGGTCGTTAAATTCAGATTGCTCCTTATAAATATTTTGGGTCTGGCGTTAGGTTATATCTGACGTTTTCATTGGAAATTTTAACAAAATTTAGCTCAAAACACGCATAACGTTTGGATAGTTGAAGTATCATGGTTGGATGGTGAAGGGGCTTTTAACATTTAAAACGATAAATACCAATGTTTATTTGTTAATATATCGTAATCTGCTCTGTTAATTTTAATTTGCATATGTGGGATTGGCAATTCAGCTGATGTTTAGTGCCCGCACTCAATTCATCAGTGGATTTATTGTGTTCCAATTAGGACTGTATAGTATTATATTAGTATTATATAGTATAGTATTACAGACTATATAGTACCTTTATAGAGTATATGGGGAGTGTTTTTCCAGCTTATCTATTCCATTTGAAGGACAAATAACTACCGAGTTTCAGATTTTGGATCTAAATATATACATTCAATTCCGTTTCTATAGAAAAATTTCCCCAATTTAAACTTACCCTTAGTTACGAGTATAGACTTATACATATAATAGACGTGAACATTGAACATGAAATCTTTATGCGGTTCGAATACATGCTTCAGAGAATAGGATCAAGTGAATTGAATGCTTCACCTTGATAATAACAAATGTAATGTGGGGTATTGGCAGTGATTGTTCACACATGCATTAGAGCCATAAAATGTTACTTCGATGCTTGAAAAGGCTTGCAAGGCCGATATTCTATATGATTAGATTCCTCTTGTTAGAGTTTAGAAAAGTTAAACTATTGGAGAAATTACTTTTACACATATTAATTCTTTTGATTTACTTTTTGATATAAAAGAAAAATATACAAAAACATTGGCATATGTAATACTTAGATCTAGATATAATCATACAATAAGTAAATAGTTAAATCTAAAATATTAATAAAACAGCTCGTTTGGCAATAAATAAAAGCCATCAGTACAATCTTGGTGGCAGGTATTGGTTTGTGGGAGGTACGTATCCATTCGCTGGTGGCACGTACTCGTTTGATGGAGGTCCATACTGGTTTGATGGAGGGCCATACTCGCTTGATGGAGGCACGTATTCATTAACTGGAGGTAGGTATCCAGCGCCAGAGTTACCGCCATTATTGCCACTTACGGGTACTCCGCCGCTGAAATGGCCACCACCGTGACCATCCCCAAAGCTGCCTCCATCCACGTGTGCACTATTGGATTGACCTGAGATGCCTGCTTGCTCATGAATAACTTTGATTGTTTTCCCTTCACCACCTCCGATTGCTCTCCCACCGAGAGCACCACTATCAACAAAGCTATCATCATGACCACCCACAGCTCCGGCATGCTCATGAATGATTTTAATAATTCTGACATCTCCGCCGCCAACAGTACCTTCAGCTGCACCTCCATAATTATAGCCTCCCCTCGCACCAGCACCGATTGAACCACCGCCCACTGCACCACTCTGTTCATGAATAACTTTAATGGTCTTCACTTCATCGTTGCCTGGGACAATGCCAGCGTAACCGGCACCACCAATAGCACCTCCACCATTTGTGTCCACCACTCCATCGCCGCCTGCATAGCTCTGTTCATGAATAACTTTAATTGTTTTCACCACACCATCACCTGGGGCACCCACAGAGGGTCTACCAGCATAACCACCATGTACGCCATTGCCATAGCTGTAGCCTCCATTGTCAGCATAGGCATTTGAGAATCCAATGCCGCTACCTTGTTGATGTATAACTTTGATGGTTTTCAAATTATTATTTCCAATGCTGCCACCATAACCGCCTCTATGGCCATGTCCACCATTTACGCGATGTTGACCGCCAACTGCTCCTCTCTGTTCGTGAATAACTTTTATGGTTTTGACCTCTCCTCCGCCTATTCCGTGGCCAGCAAAACCACCGTGAGACCTATGGCTTTCCTGACCGCCGCGATCTCCGTGACTCCCGTGGGTTCCTCCGTGTCCTGCGGCTTCTTCAAGAATGAGTTGAAAAGTTTTTACTTCGCCGCTACCTCCTGGACCAATATGACCACTATGACCTCCATCACCACCATAACCACTTCCACCGTCTGAGCTACCGCCTAGAAAACCCGCCGAGCTTGATCGTATCAAAATGGCGAACATACAAATAAAGATCTGCGGGTAAAGAGATTAATGGCTATTCTAAATATTTATATAAGGATTACATAAGGATAAAGGCAAATTTACCCTCATTTTGTATTTTCTTAGAATGTGGCTTTACTGAAAATATTATACCGATGAATCTTTTATGCAAACTGAAAGTCGAACTGATGCTGACAGAGGCGAGAGGCAATCATTTATACGAAAAACAAAAATCACGCGACGCAAACCTCATCTTTTGGCAGCGCTGCCATCATGTGCTTGTAGTTTTGGTAGCTTTCTTCAAATGCGACTCCACCACACCAAACAATCATACGTGTAGTCGCATGCTATGGAAGCGTAGCCCGAATGCATCGGTAGTTTAACGTACGGACGAATTATAAAAACACTGGAATCAGTAAAAAACAACCAATATAATGGATGACGAACTATAATCAATGCAGTTACCCAACAAAGGTAAAATTAATACCAGCAGATTTAATGGGTCCGGAATGTGTCGAAGATTTTTCTTTGCTTTTATTAAATTTCGTTAGTTAATCATTTGATTTTCTCTTATTGTACTACAAGTTTGTGTGGAGATTTGTATTTTTATTCGGATTGTAGTTAGCAGAGCTACACACTCATAATTAAATTTAACTTGGCCACCTGCGAGCATTGCATCACTGTCTCGTTTGACAAAGAAATGCCCAGGGTTTCGACCGGTCGTCGACCTCAGCGCATGCACATTTTGTAACAGTTAATTCGTTAAAAACTATGTACGAATGTGTATGCGTCTACGAGACTCCAAATACTCTTTTTGGCAATATGCACGGGGATTACGTTATCTCGAACCACATTTGAAAATTGCTGCATGAAGCGAGTTGCCACAATATTTGGACTACATATTTTCTATTATAGTAAATGTGACCGTCAAATTTAGTATAGTAGGGATATGTTATCTGAAAGCAAATGAAAAGGCCCGTCATTCCGTTAACAATACTTAGTTTGAGAAGAAAAACAGATTATAGTAAGCTTAAAATAAGTATCCATATTCTCAATGACATGATATCACGGGATATTAATTTCCTAAATACATAATTTTCACAATTTTTCTGCCCACATTCGAGTATGTATCTAAGTTTACCCACAGACTGCTTTATTTGGTAGCTCCAGCTCATTTTGAATTTATATTGAGTCATATCATTTGTATATACATAGATGTATGAATGTATGTGTGTATCTCTATTTTTAAATACGAATCGTGATCGAAACGTGAGGCCAGACAAAAGTAAGTATGAAAAAAAGTTCGAAAAGATTATCAAGACGTGGAAGCACGTCAATTTCAAGTTCACCGATACTTAGCTACCTTGGTCATACGTATTTCTCTATGCATTCGTTAACATTCTCACATACATAATATACTCACAAATGGCATATGAGGCTTGCATATGCTTTGTTGTAATTATATATGTTATCAATTCAACAAATAATGCTTTCATGCATAAATTAAAATATACGTAGTATTTCTGCATTATATATTCATGAATTTCGAAAATATATCGTAATAATTATCGATCCCTAAATAAGTGTATTGTGAAATTGGCCAGGCTAACTCAATCGATCTCAACGTCACTACATGAAGAAATATTGCAGTCGCTAGGTTGTTTGAAAGCCGTCGTTTTCCCTCCATCCATTCTCAATTCAATCAAATAAAACAGTCTTTTGTTGTATTTAGATGTTGTTGAAAAATATGGAAACATTTCTTTTGTTTCGTTCCTGTTTTTTTTTTGCGGCTATCCTCTTCTACTGACGGACATTCGGAGTGCACTCAGCGGCGGCTACTTCTGGATTAGTTACCAGGGTTCTGGGGAAATGGCCAAAAGTCAAGCTAAACTCTAGTATTCGAGCTCTAACGTAGATAGATAGATGAAAGTTGACTGAAAGGTTTCAATTAAAAAATTTTTATTTGTTTTTCAATGTTTCAGTATTTACAAATTAGGCAGATCTGTGTGTTCGTGTAAATGTTTCCTTCATACTATAAATACAATCTACAAATGTATATGTGTCCATATATATGCGTAGAGTATGATAACTCCAGCTTGATTAGCTTAAACCGTATTCCGACGCATCACTTAACTTGTAGGATCTTAACCGAAACGCCACTTGCACGATCATTCAATACTAAATCTATTCAGAATAATAATAACGCCTAGAAATAAGAGTGTATTGCAACTACATAATATTTTAAAGATATATTGCAATCTGCATCACAAAAACAGTGGTTTTAATTATTGGGCGAATGATCTTCACAATAATAAGATGGACACGGGCATAGTGTAGACCTTGTACATCTGTACTTATTTCCTTTTATTCGATTTCTTATACTAAAATATATTAAATTAATTAACCTCGCTTAGTCTAAACTGTTTACTTTTAAATACTGGTATGAAACTAACTTTGGGTTGTAAACAAAAATTTTCGCAATCCCATATATACATACGTATATGATTTTCGAAGTTCGAAATTTGGGTTCCTTGGGTGTTCTTAAATTATCTTTCCAATCAACTCTAATGCGAACATATCCGCATATATCTATATATATATATATGTATATATATTTATAAATATTTATTATTACTCTATAGCAGCGTGTGTGCGGATTATCTTAATCCAGTGTTATGTGTGGATTGGTATATGTGAAACCGAAGAACGGCTTCTGGTCCATTGAATGCAGAATATCCTTTTCAATGGGAGTCAAGCGCACACGCTCTTTTGTGAAAACGCGATCGAAGTATTGGGTATCCAAAGGATGTTTCTAAAAAGATGAAATGTCCATTAATATATAAAACTAGGGGATATTCACAATTGAATATTCACCACAAGTGGTTTGAATGGTGGTGGTAATTGCCGCTTCTCTAGTAGATCCCAATCGATGGGTCTGAAGAATATGTGCTCGCTTATGTCACCAGCGGGACTGTATTGAGATCCAATTCGTTTTGTGTAATCCTTTTCAAGTAGCTACAAGTAAAATGTTTTTTAAATATTTAGCTGGATGACTTTACTTGGTTGATATAAAATGGAAGACCTACTCCTTTCAAAATACCCGTGGCCTCTGCGGATATGTAAACAGGGAACCAAGGAATTTCATTACAAATTGACCAGAATAGTTCATCCTCATCACAACCACTGAACGGCGATTGTCCAATCAGCATTTCGTAGAGCAAGACACCAAAGGACCACCAATCCACGTTTTGATTGTACTTTTCACCCTAGTCGTTAAGAAGAATGTACACACATACACATTTTTGTAATATTGAAAATAATTGTGATTGTACTTTTATGATTTCGGGCGCCATATAATCAGGTGTACCGCAGAAGCTGTCGGCCGTCTTGTCAAGGTAGATTTGCAATTTACACATGCCGAAGTCGGCAATGCGAACGTGACCCTCAAAGTCCAATAGCACGTTGTCCAACTTCAGATCTCTATATAGCATAAAAAAGTTATACAATTATTCGCTGCAAAAATACTTCTGCTATTAGAATGATCCGTACCTATAAATAATTCCTTTTTTGTGTAGGAACTTCAAGCCAGATATGATTTCGGCTCCGTAAAATCGCGCACGTTCCTCCGAAAACCGACCACTCTCCTGTATGTGGAACATTAGATCCCCACCATTAAGGTACTCCATTACAAAGAATAAGTGGCTCTGGAAAAATGAAAGAAATATATATTGGGTTGTTCGGAAAGTCATTTCGTTTTTTTTGGGGAACATGAAAGACAGTTTTCGTATAATGAATAAATATTTGTTATATATATTTATAATCATTCAATTTGTCCAGCTGATGACAATAGACTTCTGAATTAATCGTTGTATTGTCCGGCAAAAGCTCAAAAAAACGATTCCTTTGACATCCCACCAAACGGAGAGCATCACCTTTTTTTGGTGAATGTTGGCTTTTGACACGCTTTGAGCCGGTTCATCTTTTCTGCTCCATGACCTCTTGCGTTTAACATTGTTGTATACAACCCATTTTTCGTCCCCAGTAATAATCCGCTTCAAAAATGGATCATTTTCTAGACGTTTGAGGAGCGAATCACACGCGTCAACACGACGACACAAATTTCGCTCGGTAAGGACATGGGGCACCCATACATCGAGCTTCGAGGTTAAGTCCATGCCTTTCAAATGGCCATAAACAGTTGAATTCGACAAATTTAACCTCTCACCGATCTCTCGTGTGGTGATTCGCCGATTTGCATCAACTAATGCCTTTATCGCATCTTTGTTAGCTTCGACCGGCCTTCCAGACCGTGGTGCATCTTCGACATCAAAATTGCCGGATCGAAATTTTGCAAACCAGTTCTGGCACTGGCGTACTGTTAACACGCCTTCTCCATACACATCCGTCAATTTTTTTCTCGCTTGGACAGCATTTTTACCTTTTCTGAAGTTAAAAAGTAAAATATGACGAAAATGCTGCTTATTGCTCTCCATATTTAAAAAGGCACCAACCAAAAACTACTGAGTAGAATTAATAGAACTTTTTCACACACAAGCCTTGCAATATCAGCTCTCATGACATATAATGGTTATGGGGCTTAAGTGTGAAGTTAGTTTCGAAAAAACGTAATTAAGTCCTTTGGCGGGAAAAAACGAAATGACTTTCCGAACAACCCAATAGAATAGGTATTCCCACTTGATTTGGAACCACATAAATTTTTAATCTCCTAAGTAAGTAGCAGTAGTTACTCAATAGCATTTAAATTGATCAGATAAATCCACATTACAATCATGATAACCTCTAATATGCATTATTGACATGAAAACTAGCTTGAAATATTTAAGTTTGCCATGGTTGGAGAATTGTATATAACATTTTAAATATTGATTCGCAAGTAAGTTGGATTCGATTTCATAAGAGTTTCGCGCTTTATGAACTGCGTCGAATAATCGGTTTTATCGCATTTCAATATGATACAAATATTTGTTATTATTTGTACTTGCGGCAACTTCACGGCTACAAAACCATTACGACACCTTACGATGCTCGATCGATCGCGAATATGTAGCTGCGATAAGTGCGGTTATTTCTCCTCCGCGATGCACGCAATTAATGTCGACATTCACTTTAATCAAATGCCCTGATCCACATTTGAAAATTGACCATCGGTCGCACTGTCTGCGGTAACGCGTTCATTCGAATTCATCTAGTGATGGTCAAACAATAGGCTAAATTTATCATTTCACCTTTCCTCAATCGTTTAATTGATCTATTTGTGGTGGCTCATTTCGCCATGCAGTCGGTGTGAGGTGCGAGTGGTGAGGCAAGTGACATGCCGGCAGGTGTAAGATGCACATCCAATGTCTTGTCAGCACCGCGCTCAGAGATACGAAAATACGCAATTACAACCCATCAGGGTTGATAAGAAATCCGAAAAAGACAACAAGCAAACGCATGTGAACCTACGAACATAGGGTAGACACCTGCAGATAAACGCTAATCTTTGGAAAACCGTTTGTTACACGGAGTAAAACATCGGCGGATATCTGCCATTCCTTCCAATTATGCCCGTCTATAGGATCAATATGCTGATATATACAATAAAATACTCCAAAAATCTAACATTATAAGAATAGATAAATGCTCGATGCCAAAGCAAGTTGTTTGTATATAAATCGAAAAGTAAAAGATTATCATTTGTATGTATGCATGTGTGTTTGTAAATGGCGAAAATAGAATTGATGCAGGAACACTCTAAATCATTTGCAATTGAACTCAAAATAGATTTTATTATAATTGCACAAAATATGTGTATATATATGTATAAGAATGTGTGGAGATAGTTATGTGTCAAAACTACAAATGAATACCGGGAATTTGAAACAATATAATAAAATTAATGAAAATCGGAAATCTTACAATTTAAAGGCCGACATGATTTTCAATTGTTTTCGACTATAAGATTGCTTCCTATTTACCTCCGTTTGAAATGTGCAAAACAGGTGACACAGATACGGATGTTTGGTGCCCAATGCCAACACTTTGCGTTCGATTAAGGTTGAATCGACGTCGTCATCCTCGAGAACGACATCTTTCTTCAAACACTTGACGGCGTAGTAGTAAGTGGTGTCGCGCAGCTCAGCCAACAGCACCTGAAATTTGCAATGCAGACGAAACGAGTGTTGCTTAAGTGATTTGGAGACGTAAACAAGTTTCAATACCTTGCCGAAACTGCCTTTGCCCAACACAGCTAGGAAGTGGAAATCATCTACTGAATAGTTTTTGAACCGTGGTATAACGGTAGCTGGCGCCGTGAAACGCCCCGACTTTTGAAATTGGGAATAAGTGTACGACGTTTCTGCAAATAAACTCCATCGATCAATAGATTTAAGAAATAATGGGATCTTCTAAGATGACTCAACAGAGCGCGTCAATAGCGACTTCTGGGGAATAAATTAAGGAAGTATAAAGGACAATTCCATAATTTTTGTTTTAGTGGTTACTTCGAAGGCAAAGTATTAGTAATAGAAAAGTCGCCTTGGTTTTGACAGTCGCCTTTGGCTATGTAGATCCATATGTATATAACTATTTACAACTACTTTAAAATCTTATTAAAACCTGAGTGAATATGAATAAGTCATTGCTTTAGCTCAAGACACGATCTGTGAAAAGTAGCATATATGTGGGAATACCCCAATAATATATATATATATATATACCTATTTGAATGGTGCATGCACCAGTGTTATCTTCGTAGTAGTTATTACCTGAACTAGAGACGCAATAAACAACGACACATTCTCTCATTGTCGATGTCGTTGATGTTATTTCATTAGTATTTTAGTACACAGTTTAATGATTTATTATTATTTAAATTTATAGTCACTAAACATGTTAGTATGGATATATTATTTATTATTATTTCACTATATATACTTACTAAATTTAAAATTCATGCTATCCAATGATGACTCTATTGAATAAATGTCGCGGGCAAAATTATTTATTAAATTAGCAAATTATTTATTTGTGTTATTTGTAGAAAGTTGATGAAAAGCAACGTTTATTGTTTGCATAATTTTAAAATTTTGAAATTTTCTTTTGTCAACATAAATAAATGTGCTTTCAACTCGATCGGCGTGTGGACGATATTTTGACTGTTTTTTATTTATTGTTATCGACTAACAAAACCTTTTTGTATTTTATTTGCATAAAACTTAAAACAAAGATAATAAAATATAAGAAAGAGAGAAGAGAATTTTTTGAAATAGTAAATCGCATAAAACGAGTTTTATGTGTAACATCCATGCCGAAAGTCATTTGACGCACAATGGCGGGACACAACAACATAGTCTGGTCTCTAAGTTGTGCTACACTTTAATGTGTTAATGAAGCGTATAAAGTAGTTGAGGTTAGTACAGGACGCATGTCGTAGGGCATACACGGACACATAGCATACCATCTTGTTCCTCGTTGGTCTCGATCTTATATGCTGGATTTGAACTCGGTGGAGTACTAGACGATTCTCGGGCTTCCCGTACGCCTACATATTAGATGAATGAGAAATGTATACGCTTATGTACATGCAAATATTCAGACATACATATGTTTCCCAAAAATGCCAAACACAAAATGAAAATATTAAACTCAACACATATACCATATGTACATATGTGTATATATAGAATTAGGCCAGTACTGTGCTCTACGCATTGTCTGTGAACGAAATAGTGTCTATTTATGTATACAAGCAAGTGATTGATATCGACTCTGAACCGTGGAAATAAATTCGAAAGAAATTTACTGACCGACACAGTTGTCATAAATTATATGACAATTTTTCAGTCTTGACCAGCTGTCAAGCTATCAATCACTGGTATGTTAGCCCGGCAGTCGACGAACGGCTGAGGCTAATTTTTGCTACCAGTACTAAAAGTAAATAGTCTTGAGGGAAAGGTTTTAAATTTCCACTAAAAATGAAAAGCATTATAGAATAAATTGGAGCTTGTAGTTAAACTAGATGTGCAAATGGAGAGTTTGCTACTAGTTTTGCTTCTCCGCTACCCTAGAGCTGAGGGAATTTCAATATCTTTCGGACGGTTAGCAGGGTGTGCTTCGCTCGAATATTAAAGTTACAAAATACTTGAATGACTTCGAACTTCAGTTTGGTATACTCAATTATTTGTTAAATGTCTTTAGTGGTATTTGAATAAAAAATGTATCCAATAGCAAAGTTGCTGTGAGGAATTATAATAATATACAAAAAAAAAGAACAAAATAATTGAAGTAAAGTTAAAACTATTTGAAATATATTTATAATGTGAAGTAGTCCTTCAGTGCAACGGTACTCGTACTATGGAATTCAAAATATGTACGAATGTATATATGTAATTTGCAAAAAATGCAAAAGTATGCAATAATGTATGCAAATACATGTGTAAGATCATAGAAGTGCGTTACATGTTCTACACAGTTGAGGTGATCGTGCCAAGAATCTGAACGCGATCGGGAGAATAGCGTCTGATTATGCACGAGTTTATATGTATGTATATGCAAAAACGTATGCAACACTGCCACTGATGCCATAAAATGGTGATAAATAACAGCAATATTTTTTTAAGTATTTGGGACACTGCACGTTGAAAATCTGCCCACACAAATTATTTTGAGTTGCTAACAATATATGGACAGTACAATCACCTGACCTGCGTGGCCTCAAGCCAATAATGTATCGAACTGTTAGTTAACTATTTGTGTATATATGTAAATGAATTTTAAATACATATATTATATACATATATGTTATTCTAAATGTGTTGCTGGGTCTAAACACCTTGAAGAAACATGTTCAAAAAAAAGAAGGAAATAGTGACAGTACAAACAAATATGTGAGACGATTTCTAAAGGATAAATTCGATTAATAGCTAGTGTTGAGGTCCTAAGCTGTATGATATATATAGCATTCGAGTGCTATAAAAATTCATTTTTATTTGTTTATTTATTTTATTTTAAAATGAATTTACCTCCTAACACGTTATCAGTTTAGGCAATCTCTGGGGAGATTTTGTATTCAAATGGTATCGTTTATCATCCATCGATATAACTATGTATAATGCTTATAACATATAAAACATGAGTTCCTAACGGATGGTTCTCTGGTTCTCTAGTTGTTTTTAGCATTAATGGATAAACATCATATAGAATACCCTTTGTATAAATTTCTTTCAAGAAAGCGATTACCTCGCTTTACGCAGGCCAAAGCCTCGACGATCAGTTTCTGGTTGACGCCGCATAAGTTGGCCATTAAGTGCTCGCATTTCTTGTGGCAGTTAACATCACATTCTGCAGCCATACGTGGATCAGACAAGTATTAATCGCCGATATCGATGTGCAAAAGATCAAAAGATTCAATATGTTTTATATTTATGTATGTATGTATGTGTTTTTATTATGTATTTATTTCCTAAGCTAATATACGAATTTATAAGTGTGATATGTGGATAATATATGTATTATAAAACGTACATATGAAGCGAAACTTTTATCGCACATTAAGAATAAACGCAATCTTTTTATTATTTATTGAGTCCTTAATCATTTTATTAATTGAAGCGGTTCCGATATACCGCATAAACTTAGTAGTGGTGGTATAAATTGTGTACCCGAAAACATAACGTGGCGTCTACGAATGTAACACCCCAACAATAACTACTTCATAACAACATTTTGCAAATCAATTCAAACCTTATATCATGAAGCTTTGGTAGCACCCATACAAATTTTAATCCTCACTAAGCGTGTCTCAAAAAGTTCAGAACTATGGCCGTAAATCGTGTGTTAAATGGAAACCCGGATGTAAAAATGAGTAATTTTGCAATTTATTTTTACCGAAAAATATCACTTCGTGAATTGGTCGGAAATAGGTCATATTTTGCCTAACACCGAAGATAAATTTCTTATAAAATATCTTTTATAATGAGTTACTTTTTATTGTTCTTATTATTAATATAAATTAATATAAATGAAATAAATGCCAATTGCATAGATAAACAAACCGACCAACAAATGAAAACTAAGAATGTCCGCATCAAGTAAACAATATCACCCATTTTAGCTATTACTTTAACCTCCTCTAGAATTAAAGAGACAAAATAAATTGTGCGAAAGCGACGTATGAATACAGTTAAAAGAAAAAAACAGGCTTTGGAAAACATAAAACTAAAATAATAGAAATCATGAAGATTAGATGGCAAGCACCACTTTGTCAAGACCTCTCAATGGACACCAATGGTTCTGAATATCTAAGTCCGTAATGGTATATAGGTCACGCAGACGATTTTCAGAAAATTTTCAAAATTTTTTAAGCATCCAATTTTCAACACTTATGATTTAGTAAATGGGAGCGCAATTCATTTTACTATGAAAACAATATACCCGTAATCAATATTCAAACACTGTGAGAACTCAAATACTCATACACAGTTGCATGCAAGTATACACGAATAACGGGAAGGAAAAATGTGTATG
Source organism: Bactrocera minax (assembly GCA_021498325.1). Taxonomy (NCBI): domain Eukaryota; kingdom Metazoa; phylum Arthropoda; class Insecta; order Diptera; family Tephritidae; genus Bactrocera; species Bactrocera minax. Next base: position 509,168 of record JAKEEE010000019.1, on the reverse strand, counting down.
TTGCGGGTAATTCTGGCAACAGATTAACTAAAATGTCTCCCATTGACGTATTCAAATATTTCGGCTGAGCTAAAATTGTAGGTACTTTCGAAGTCGGTTTCTTCAGCATTTCTTATAAATAAATGTACGTAAACATATAAATAAATACATACATACATACATACATATATATTATATTATATATATACATATATACATATATTATATATATATTTGTCGTACACTGGTAGAATATACTGGTAGCGTTTGTCAATCGATAGTAACCACCATGCATTTGGGAATATTCTTTGGTTGAGTTTGACGTACGAATGCGTATGTATGTGTGTATGTAGACTTACCAAGCATTTTTTTGGGACTAGATGGCGCAGTACCGCCCTCAAAACCCGAATCATTGCTGCAGGTACTTAAGCGTATAATAGCGGAATTCTCCTTAGACACATTGTTGCTGCCTGTGGGCGGTCCACTGGCATTGGTGCTTAAGTCGTCCTCGTACTCCTCGGACGTGGTGCAGTCTTCACTGTCTTCGGTTTCTTCACTTCCCGATCCACTTTCATCACTGTCACCACTCTCATCGTCGGAATCCTCGTCAGGATACACTGGTTTTTCACGTTTCCATAGTGGACGCGGTGTCGCGACAAGCGGGTAACGCGGTGCCTCTTCTTTAACGTAACACTTGTTGGAGGGATCGATTTTAATTTTCTTTTGCGGATCGAAACGAGCCTGTTCGGCTTGTTTCTCTTTTTTGCGACGTTGTCGTAGTTTTTTCTTCATGCTTGCACTCAAATTTTGATAATCACAACCGTCCGCACTGGAGTAATTGTATGAACTGTCCTCGTCATCGCTATTTTCCGCAGATGACGGTATGTAGTCTTCTAGATCGGCGTCGACGTCTTGTAAACACTGCGCCAAATTCTGAACTGTTGCGAATTTTGATAAATTATTTGGCGCGTGTGCCTTTTGTTGGTGATTCTTCTCGTCGTCGTCAGCATCTTCGTGACTTTTGCGGCGCGCCAACGATTCTGTAGCGACCAGTATTGGCGAGACTGTAGCAGATGTTGGGGTCTCTGGGGATGTGGACGACTTCGTAGACGAGATAACTGGTAGCTTTGTCGTCGTCGTTGTAGTTGTAGTAATAGCAACGGAAGATGTTGTCGCTATTTCGGGTGTGGAAGCTATTGATATGGGCGATGTTGCTACTGTGGCTGTTACGGTTGGTGTTTTTGGCGATCTTTCTGTTTTGGCCACTTTTTCGTTCACATCTTTGTTTATCGTTATTGTTGTCTTTGTCTTTGTCTTTGGTTTTGTGTTTTGTGGTGACGTTGTTTTGGTTTTTGTTGGTGACGTCGTAGTCTTTGGGGGAGCTGTCGAAATGAATTGATCGGCATTGATGGGTGTCACCGGTTCGCTTTGTGAGGACGCTTTCGATTTGGCAACAGTTGTTGCAATCGTTTTTTCTCTTGTTACTATTGCTTTGGGGGCAGCTTTTGGCTTCGCACCAGTAACGGTAGTGGAGGTGGACTCAGTCGATACAGTTGGTACTATAGCGGCGGTAGTTGACAATGCTTCATTTTGCCTCACCACTTTTATTTCCGGTTTACATCTTTCGCCAACTGATGATGTTCTTACTTCAGTTACTGTGTCGACTACTAGTGGTTCATTAGGTGTTGGCAATATTTCTGCCTCATTCAAATACTGATAAGCCGATGTAGTGATGGATTTCAGTGTGGTTGATATTGGTGTTGGTGTTTTTGTAGTTTTTGTAGTTTTTGCGTCGGTTTGACTAATGAACAATTTCGCTTTATCTATTTTTTTGTTGCTTTCGTTGTCGTTCTTCACTTGTGTCGTAAATTTATTCGGTTGTTGTGCAGGTGACTTGGCGGCTTGCCCAGAATTTATTTTGGTCGCGGCGCTTGTTGCAATCGTTGCGGCTGTCAAAGAGTTCGTTGTTGGCGTTGTTGTTAAATTTTCGGTTTTAAATTTTGTTTGGATTAAAGATTTTTGTGCAGTTGCCAGTGAGTTTTTAGTAAGCGCTTGTTGTTCCGTTTTTCCTAACATATTCAAGTTCTGTTGGCCTTTATTTACCTTATCAGACATCGTCGATTCGGTAGATTGAGATCTTCCTACCACGCCTTTTTCATTTGCCTTTGCTAGATCTTGATCTGCTTTCCTTAGTGCTTGGTTTTTCTGTGCTATTACCGCAGATTTTATTTCCTTTATATTGCTTACATCTTCCACAGCTTGGGATTCCAAAAGTTCTTCGCATTTTTGCCATTGACTCTCAAGTTGTCCCTTCTTTCGGTTTGTCATGTACACTGATTCACGGTTTCCAATTTCGGACCAAAAATCTATTCCACTGTCCGACTTTTCAACCGGATTTTGCCTGGGTTCATTTACTGTTGTTGGTAAAACCTTTGATAAGTCAAAATTTAAAGTTGTTGTTGTTTCGGTCTTTTTTTCGATTGGAAGGACAAGCTCCTTCAAATTTGTGCTTTGATTTTCTAAAGAGGAATGCAATGAAGCCGTTACTTCTGAAAAGGTCGATTTAGGTGATTGAAAAGATTTCGGGGTGGAATTCGATTCGTATTTAGAAATATCATTTTGAAACTTCGGGCTTACATTTGCTCCTGCATTATCACGTTCCTCATTTGGCCTATAAAAATCTGTGGTCGAGGGCTCAAATGTGAAAATCTCTGCCGTACTGATGAACCTGCCTTTTTTAGTTGGGGATTTTGCTTTAGGCTGAATTTTCGCTTTTGGACTCGCTTGCATAAATCCTTCAGGCAAAGTGATGGCTTTCGGTTTAAAGATCTTTTTTACACTTTTTCTTTTTGGTAATTTAAAGACTTTATGAATTTCGTGATGTTCTTCAACCGATTCAACATTGAAGGTGAACTTAGGTTTTGGAGATGCGCGCTTTCCAGGCGTCGTAGTAGATAATTCATCTCTCTCTTGAAGTACCGGAAGAATAGGTGAATTTTCCACCTCAACGATAGCTGTAATTTTATGCCTAATATTTTTCCCTTTTTTCGATGGACGTTTCTTTGTTGACTGGAGAGGTCCTTCCTCTGCCGTACTGTCATGACTATCACGTCTTTCCAGATGAATAAGCTGGAAAGTACCGGATGCAGATTTTTGTAGTTGATTCAGAATTTCTTGTTCCTGTTCTTGAATAAGAGAGGCGCGACGCCTTAATTCGCCTGCGTTGAGGTCATCGTCAATTTTATCAGACGAAATATCCTCACATATGTCATGGAACGTAGGACACTGGGGTATACTTAAGCGGCGGATGCTGTTATTAGTGGAATTCAAATCCAATTCAATTATTACTTCACTAGCTAATTTATCTTTAATTTCATCTTCATCCTTTACTAGAGAGTACTGGCTCTGACCTTTATCAAGATCATCGGGCGAGGACTCCTGTATAAGGTAACGTTCGCGTATCAAATCCCCTGGTGATTTTTTGGAACTGTTTATGGAGACTGCGGCCAATTCTTCAGCCAACTTCTGACGCCAGCTAATATGTGTTTCGGTTGGGTTCACCGGCTCTATTGTGGGTAGATCTTTGAAAATTTTTGATCTCTGCTCAGGGGGTTTGTCAGTACCTGACGATCTCGACTTTGTGTTACGATTGCGGTCTTTACTACGTGACCGAATTGTCGATAAGCGAACTACAGGGCGATCTCTTTTAATAGTGGATGAAGTTCCCTTAATCTCTTGATTTTTGCTCTCTTCTTTTGATTCCTCGTTATTGTTTTTCTTATTCTTCTCTTTACTGCTTCGCTTAATTTCGTTATCTTGCTTCTCATGTTTTCCTCTCTCATGATCATCTCTGTGATTCGGATATCGTTTCGCAGATACATCGATATCTGCCGTATTGATGGGTATCGGGCGGGGTGGTACGTATTTTGTAGTAGTTGCCGAGGTGGCTGTGTAGGGCGAAATTTTCGGCGATTGTATTCTAGTTAACGGTAAAATGCCACCGTGTCTGGAACTAATGAGGGGAGAAGTCTCGGTGATGGTAGACAACTTCGGTTGATATCGGGATGAAAAGCTGTGTGTTGAGGTGTAAGTCGGAGACCGCGCTGGCGCCAAAGGTAGTGTATAGCTACCACCAAAAGTGCGATTGTATGTGGAGGAGTAAGGGGCGTAAGAACTACTCGAAGAACTCGTGCTATATAGGCCCGGCGTATAGTAGGGAGCATAGAGTTGACTGCTACCGCCGCTATAATAATAGCTTTGATCTGTGTAGAGTGGCATGGTGTAGTGTCGATCGTTTAGCGATTGGTGGTAGAATTGATTTTATTCGAATTATTTCACCACACAAATCGATGTGGTGTTATCGTGCGTTATATTATAAATATCGTTTGCAAATTATATATTGCTTGCTTCTGACACTTTTATTGTGGTATTTGCACACTTTTAAATTTATTTTATTCTGGATTGTTTGTTCTAGTATAAATGAGTTTATTTTTAACATCACCTCGAGAAACGCGCGACAGAGCTCTCACGTTCGACTGCGATGGTGAGTTTCGTCATTTTCCGAAGATGTGTATATTTTACTTAGAAAGTTTACTAAACATTTCAAAGATATTAGTGTATTTTTGTTTTTTTTTTTGTTTTATTCCGTTTATTATTCTTTTTATTTCCCAACAAAAGTATACTTTCTCTCGAACATGGACTAATTACTCATTCACGATCACACGCACGAGCATTTGTTATGCGACGTTATGCGATTAATAAAGTTCTTTGTTTTTTTTTTTTGAAGGCTTTAAATTATTCTTGCCGGAAGATATGAACATTTATTATGCCCATTATTTTACGGCATTCACGTGTGCCAAATGTTTGATTTTACTGTTCCTGTGACGCCGTGAGTCACTTTCGCTTTTATAGTTTTGCAATGTGCCATTTTAATTGCAGATATTTTATTTTATATATTCAAATAATGAATTTTTGACAGGTTGAGCCCAAACTACAATCTCAATGAAGCGGCATGTGGCCTGTTGCACTAAAGATCACGGATACATTTTCAAGATTCCATAATTAATTGATGAACTTATAATATTTTTAATGGTTTTTTTTCTCTATTTGGGCTTTTCTATTGTTTGTGAAATGTTATGACTGCGTAATTTGTTAAGAAATTTAAAAATTAATAAGAAACGCATAACATCGAACGTGCATGAACTCAGTGAACATTTATACAAAATCGAAAAAACGGCACTTTTTTCCAAATTTTTGGTTCACATTTCTGGCCACACTGGTGAAACAAGAAATATTTTGAATTATGCTGAATTCAATTGATCTTTTTAAGTAAATAATGAAAAAAAGTTGTAAAAGTCAACCAATATACTATAATATATATATATTTATTATTTCCCTTTTTCTATCCCTATATAATAATAATATATATTTAATATTTCCCATTTTTTATCCAAATGTTAACTAAAAAATGGCGCAAGAGCTTAGGACACTAAACAATATTGTGTCGAATGACGTAAGAGATTTTCTACAAATTTCGGGTGTTTTCTTCAAATATTTCAACTTAAATTAAATTTAGAAGTTTCGCTTTTTCGGAATTATACAGTAAAATATAGTCTTAGAAGTTTTGAGATACGTGTGTTAAGTTAATTAATTTTAATCAAAACGCTAGAGGAATGAATACTTTCAACATATATACACACACACACAAATACACAGGTATGAATATGGACTATTTATTTAGTATTACGCGATTATTAGAATTTTCCAATGCTAGAGCGAACCGCGAACCGCTTGACAGGAAGCTGCCACAATAACTGCGGTGGCCGTCGAGGTTTTCCTGGTGCTGAGCCGTTCGCGCTCGAGAGGTCGCCTTCGACACACCGACAACACGGCCGCCAGACGCACTCAGCAACCCAACTGGCACACACGACGCCGCGTTAAATGAATGTTCCAATATGCAAAAATACGAAAATGAATGTTTGTTCGAGCACTTCATTTTGTCTATCGGAACGTGTATGTGAGTATGTACATATATAAATACATACATGTACATATACATATATATGTACATACGCTCAAGCACACTTAGTTGGTTGGGAAAATTAGCCAGAGCATACACTCACGGTGCTCCGACGTTTTGTTCGCGGTGCGCTAGCAGGAATCACCAACGCGGTTGGTGGCGAGGAGGCGATCCAACACGTGTGGTTGTGGTTAAATGGGAGAAAAACCCGAAAATACTGTTCACTAATAAGCATACATATTACTATTTGCCAACTCGTGACTTGTTGTGTCTCAAAGATGAATTTGCAATAAATATTAACGTATGTACATGCTTAATAAAAATGCGCCGCACTCGTTGCGCAAGAGGCTAGAGCCAGTGTTTTTACCGGCCGAAGTAATATCTGATCTGACATCACCAATAGCCTGAAATATTGTTTGGTACCGGAGCAAGCTCGCTATAGGGATCGTGATGCTTGTACGTCGTAACACCGAAAATATGCTGAGAATTCGATAATAATTTGCAGTTGGCCGGCTTCTTCAGAAACCATCGCAGCTGTGTAATGCGAACGTTAACGTCACTGTGACGTCTAAGAATATCTAATCGTGGACTGCATTCGATTCTAGATCACTGGCCGCACCTCGCCATTCCCCTCGTCAACTGACTTGACAACAATCATGCCTATCTATCACACCTACATACGTACACATATATGCCTACACACACTCATACTAATGTTGAACGTACGCTCGCTCACAGTGACGTCCAAATTTCTTCGTTGCCGATGTGTGGATCGGAGACGTTGCGCGCTTCTGCCAATTGTCGGTATATACATATATATATATATGTATATATATAGATTAGCATGACGGTGGCGATGATTGATTTAGAAAAATGCAAGAAGAGAAAAGAGCTAAGTCAAAGTCGTTTTGATTAGAGCGTTTTTGATATCAAATGAGTTTTTTTGATAAATAAATTTTGATAAATAAATTTTGATAAATAAACTCAATAAATTAGGTGATTCCACCTTTTAGAAACTCTTTTCTTGTTCCTCGATATATTCATGCGAATGAATATCAAATTTAAAAGCATATTAACGAAAAATTCTTCCGAAAAAATTGCATTTATTTTATTAAATGCTAACAATTGTTTCAATTGTACTATAATGAGTGACATGTTATGAATCCTATATTTGTTTAGTGTTAACAAGTTTTAAACTGATCCCGAAAGGTTAATAGAATTTTTCAAAAATAGGGCCGTTGCTAGGAACGGGCTTCGGACCCTGGCCTTTGTTCAAAACTAGCACCATTTTGTTTTTGTGAATAACTATATGCAATCATGGTTCAATAATATTCAAAATATTGCGATACTAGGAATTTGTTTCAGGGTGAAGAAGCGATTTCATTTTGCATTTAGATTGAAAAAACTTTTCAATAAAAAATATATTTCTAACGAAGCACATTAAACACAGTTAAAAACAGTTAGTAACAGTTAGAAAGAACCGTTAAGTGAACAAAACTATATTAAATCATTCATTTTCGCAAGATGTTTGTTAATTGTGTTGTTGGCCTAACCCTGCATCTGGGCAAGCAATTACTGCTTTAATAACAACTGTCAAAATTGATTGCGCTGGAAGACAATAGTCTAATGTTGGATTTTATCATGATATGTTATCGCAATATTTTAAAATGTCAAGTACTGGACAGAATATGACTCTAAACATATCAAGTTATAATTTGCCAGCTACAGTCAATTCGCTGACTCTATGGGTAACTTGTCTGAACATGACAATTGCAAGTAATCAAAATTTGGCCATCGTGTTGTGGGATAAGACCGTTAAATATATTCAATGTTCTCTGTTACATCCGCCAGAGAAGAAAAATACTTAAAAAACAAATTATGTTACGTTCCCTGTTTCAGCCCAAGGAACAACAATAATTGTGATATTAATCTGGTCACTCTTCTTGTCGAGGGTTGTGTCTAGAATAAAACAGTTATTTGCACTAGCTGACGCTAGATGGCGCGCACATCGGAAGCTTACGTCTAGTATTATTCCATTAGTTGACATTTATTCAATGCGCATATAAAAAATTTCGCTTCCGGGCAAAAATAAAACTAAATTACCTTTGAAATGTGTAACGATACTCACCTTCGCATTTGAGACCCTGTATGAAGAAACCAGCCATCAGGGAACCGCAGTGATCGCAAAATGTAGGTGACATGAACGTGTACGGCTTGAAGCGATGTGGCATATCGATCTTGAAGCGTTCGCGCAGCAGCTGCAATATTGGAGAAGCAGCATTGTGAGGTGAGTACGAAGATCTGATACTTGAGTACTTCACTTACTGTTGTGCTGGCCGAATTGAAGACAGAGCCAGAGCATTTGCTCAGAAGCTTCTCGTGACACTTCTTGTGCACTGCTGTTTGACAAGCTGCACACATTATGAATTATATTAGAACGGTTTTTGGTGGTGAAATGCTAATTTGCTTACTTATACACTGATAACCCTTCTTGCCAAATCCCCATACGAATAGGTTACAAAACGCACAGAACGTTGGCTGTCGAAAGAATTTCGCCACAAATCGATGGCCATTGTAGTCATGAGTTCTAGAAAAAAATTAAATTATAGGCACGAAAGTTGAGCACGAGATAATACGATCTAACTTGTGCTGTTTGATGGCGCCACGCCGGTTTGTGATGCTACGTGGGCGTGTTCGTCTGGCTGTATAATCACCGACAATGCTGTGGTCCATTTCGTGCTCGTAAAACTGAGCGTAGGATTTTTCTTTGGAGTGTTGATGGGGCAGTTCATAGGAATGAGACTTGTGACTACTAAAATTGCTGCGATCACTGTAGTGTTCGCGATTTCGATCTCTATCTCTATCTCGATCTTTATCCCAACACCTGTTCCTGTCCCAATCATGGACCCGGCCATTCCTTCTGGGCGGCGATTGTTTGTAGTACGTCTGCAAGAAGAGAGAGGATCTTTTATAATTTTCAAATGCAGGTTTTGCAGCTGCATCAAAATACTTTACATCCCATTCATATTGTTGCTGCTGTTGTAGATTGTGGTTCTTATATGAGGATTGCGATTGTGCCTTCTGATTGCTGTTGTGGCCCCTGGACTTAGGTTTCCGCACTTGGGCGCGTGTGAACATCATCTCTGTACCGTTGTTGTTGTCTTTATTGGGGGATTAGTTTGTAAGAGGAATCCCGAAGTTAAATTTCGGACAATATTATTTAGTTTTTATTAAATACTCTGTTATTTAGCATTTGTTATTGATCAAGCAATTCGAGTAAGCAATTATTTCGACCACATTCCTTAGTGAATAAATTATAGTCAATTGTTAGAGTGAAATTGTAAACAAACATTAGTTTATCGAATTATAATAATGCGTATGACATTCGTAATTTTCCTGTGTTCTGAGATATATAAATTAATGGGTAGAAAATAGTTAAAGAGGAAAACTTCGAATGAGTGACAAATTTTTATGATAATTATCTGTTAAGAAATGGTTGTTGAGCTCTCAATTTCTTGTTGTTGTCAATCTCGTTGTCAATTTATTAGTAATTTATTACCTTAAATAATCTCCACAGCTTGTTTAAATTAATTAATTAATAATTTGAAAACTACCTACTAGAAAAGACCAATTTTAATGCAATCGGATTTCAGAATTCGAAAAGTATTATTCATCAATCTAAAAATCTGCATATACGTAATAAATAGGTAGATGGAGATAACTCAAGATTATCGCAGGGAGTGTTACAAAACATAATAATCATAAAACACAGGTTGCGGCTTTGACATTGTCAATTTAAGGCTGAATAGAAGATGAGGAATAGAATTGGCTATTTCTAAAGTTAATTGAGATATAGACATAACAGATCGTCATTAAAGTCTGTCGGACAGATTGAAATCAGTTTACGTGATATACGGTGGCGAGGGGAAGGTGTGGACCGAAGCCGCATCATACCAGCCTAAATATTTTCAGATAATTTTATTCAGATACCGTGTATACTGACCGTTATATATAAAGGAAAGGCATAAAGTCTACCTTAGGGTTGGAGATCATGATTTTCGGTATATGGGGACTAGATATAAACTGATTTCGCTCATATTTGTTTCAATGGCTATATTGATGCTATCATATTGAACATGACATATTTCCCGTTACTATAGAGCGGTATTTTAATAATTTTAAACAGTAATGTTATATGGAAGGTGGGCGTAGTTATTAACTAAATTTTCTTATTTTCACATAGTTGCATTAGGAATACTGTGTTTCGAACAAGTTTTGATGATATAACACAAATGGTTTATGAGACACTTCTATACATAAATCTTATTGGAAAGCGAAGTCACGGTCAAATAGGCTGAAACTTGATAGATCCACGTGTGGCTAATAAATTCATAGACAATATTACAATCCGAAGGTGGTTGCTGTCTGAGAAATGACCGGCAATTGGAAAACTGTTGGATTGGAAAATAGAAGTAGTTTTGCACTGAAAGCACTCGACTAGCTTTATTGATAGTGCCGCTGGTGGGTCGAGGCTTAGCGTCGCGGACACCGTGAAATTAATTGGACATTTTTTTTTAATTAATAAAATCCGTACAGAGCGCACCAACTGCCATGTGTACTGTTTGATTATTTAGCGGATATCAGGGTTGGAGGCTGCTAATGGCTGCGGTGAGAAACACAACCGCACACCGCGAACCGCCAGCTAAACATTTCATAGAAGACACGCAGACTTTTGAGGCGAGAGAGTACACGCGAAAAGAAGATACACCGTCGCCAATTAGGCAAAACGCTCGGACTTTGTGACTTTACGCTCTCTACGAATATTCGCTCTATTTTTTAGTGTCTGTTTCCTTCCTACTTTTACTACTTAGTATATATATATGTATGTATACGTGCACTATATATATATGTAATTTGTACACAGTTGAATAAATATTTTGATTTGCCGAATTTTTTCTGTGAACACACATATACATATGTACATATATGTACATATTCCAATGCATTATTATCCGCTATTGTACACTTCGAATTGATTATAGTGCGATTGGTTCCCGAGTTCACAGTGCACTTACGATTTTTCTAAGTTGTGTTGTTTTTATATATTAATTGTGAGTTAAGTATTTTTTTAACAAATTCACTAAATCAAACAGTTTGTTTCGGAACGGATTTTCATATAATGGAAACATAAATAATTCCATTTCCATCAACTGGCCGCGCTAAAGCTCTTTCTCTGCGATTATTTTAGCAGCTGTGTTACTGTTGTTGTTCGTTAGTTTTCAACGCGATATAATGAAAAATCCCTGAAATATGAATATGATGAATATGAAAATATCGCACTCACGCGTCGGTTGATATGTGGTATATGTTCAGCGTGACGTCACCTCGCCTCCGATCATGTATATAATCTGTACATAACATGAATGAACACAAAACGCTCTGTTTGATTTTAATTATATAGAGCACAAAATAATCCTATCTTTTGTAGATAAATATATACCTTTATATGTATACATGTAGTCAGGTGGAACAATGAATTATATATGTAAGTGTATGTACCCTTCTTTTCAGCTTCACGCACTTTCCTCACTATTTCCAATTTTCATTGTGCAAATTTCCTTAGTAAATTATATTGAAATCATTCAAAAAGAAATCACTTCACTTTTCATTACCCTATAGGCCTTACGAGACGCATTGTACACGTTTCCAAAGGCCGCTGTTGGCCATGACGCGGCGAGTTTCTTTTCCTTTCACTATAAATTTTTTTCTACTTTTGCTTTGGCTTTTTTCTGCCTGGCCAATTTCCACTGTAGCACTAAAAGCAACAACGCGCGCATTTCAGTCTAAATATCGCTGCCCAAACATATCTTTTTCACGATTTTCCGCTTCTCCACACGTTTATACAAGAGCACACGAAGAAGGCATCTGAATCGGCCTGTTCGAATTTTTTGCCTCGGAGTGTGTTGATGCCCACTTTCAATATTCTCGTGGAGATATGTTCTGGGCGATCTTTTGCAAAAAGTCAAAATGCTGAGACCAAAAAAGGCACTAAGTTTAAAGCAGAATCACGACGTCATTCTCTTCCATCTTTTATGGCAAATCAAATTGAAAAACCTGATAAATAGCTACGGAACTTCCAGAAACTTTCCACGACTAGTCAAACGGCTTCCATTATATTATGTATAAAAAATGTTTATGAAAAAAATTAAAAGAAAAGATATGGGGAAATAATAGTCCAATTCAAATTGATACAAGCACTTAAATTTGTCTCCCTTAATGCTTGCGATACCCAGAGCTCATTGAAATGAGAGAAGTTTCGAAATTTTTTAAGCAAAGTGATTGAGAAGAAGTCGCTTATGACAACACCAAGTAATTCGACATCGCCCTCGGTGGTCTATCCACGAATTTTTTTAAAGATCAGCGAAAAGTAAATAAGGATCTGACTCCTTACTCTTGCCCATTAATATGTAATACAAAGAGCATACATTTTTCACATTTGATAGAACAATCGAGTGTCACTCTTCTAACGTTGCTGAGTTAATCACCCTATGATCCGCTTCTCTTTCATAATTTGGTGTGCATAAACAGGAAACTATTGTCTACGTGCGGAATTATTAATTCGAAATTAATTGGCAAGTATTTCAACTGGCGCGTACTCCCGCTTTGGCGTCCAAGCAAATAAAATGAATCTTGTGGATTTTATAGAAGAAGACGTTAACTCAGCACCCTCTGACGCCAGGAGAACCAGTAAATTACTTTAGGCGGAATATCAGACTTCTCACTTCCCGTCGGTGGATGAATAGATGCTCGTCAGTGCCGTGATACCGTTGCTATTATTGCTGAGCTTACATATGTGTTGATGAGCTGCTGACAGCAGCAACAACCTCAAAACCCTCCACGGCAAGCGAAGAGCAAATGGCATAACAACAAGTGATAAAATATTTAATGAGTTTGTATTTTCGGTGCTCTCGGTGATTCCGATGTTTCGGTCGATTTTATGGAAAATTAATTTCTTGATTTTGGCATTTCATAAGATTCATTGACTGTGTTTGTTTACGCGCATTTTTCAATGGTCTTATTTATTGCTGTGCCCCGCCATCAGTACCCTTATGTTGCGGATTCCCAAACATGACCTCCTGCCTTAACCTTGCTACCTTTTCCGCCCACTACGCGCTCACACGCATGTAACTGCCAGATGATCAAAGATGTGCTTTCACTTTTACGTACGCACTTATTCCACATGCCTGCAAACATACATATTCATGCCTTTGCCGGCAAGTAAGGGGAGCGCTCCGTTCTTCAGTTGGAAAAGGTTCAGCGATTTGGTTAAGATTGCGATTTCATTAAACTTTAACACCAGACGAGAGCTCTTGAGTAGTGCGTGCCAGATTGTTTATGAATATTTTATATATTCAATATACATATATATATATATATCACTATGTAAAGTAAGTAAGTGAATACATGATGACTGCAAACAAGCCAAGCCACACTCGCATATTTTATTTTTCCGCCAACTTTCCTGTGATGAGTCACTAAGAATTTTAATTTCTTTGTTAATTTAGTATGCGTATTAAAAATCAAGCGTCAATGGCATCGTATACATCAGCAGTGTATCTCAGAGTGTATATAATATTTATTTTCGGACATAAAAACATATACATAAATATGTACAAACGTAGACACTCACGTACCCTGCAGGAACAACCAACAATAGTATTTTTCACTGCAAATGCTGTTGTATCTTCTGTAAAAGTAACTGTGAATTGAAAATGTAAATGTGTTGTACTGATGTTGGTGTACTTTTGGATTCCGACAATCATAGAGATTAGCAGTGTTGACAGAAAATTTTAAAGCTTCTTGCTAAATTCTTCGAAAAATAGCTAAGACCAGCTAACAACCTTTGAAAAGTGTAACACAAATTAACCTCAATTTAATTATTAGACTGCTATAAATATGCTTAAATATTGTGAGATCATTTTGAATATAAAATGCTCTAGCTTAAAATCCTTATTGAATCACTTTTACAAATAAATACCATCTTCCTTCAGTTGCCATGTCTGTAAAGATCTGAGATTAAATATACTGTGTTTCTAAGCGGTGGGATTAAAAAAGTAAATCTAAAATTTTGTAGTTCATTAAAAGGAAAATCCTTACTTTTGAGCAGCCTTACTTTCACCCCAAATTTAGCGCAGAGAGTCCTATTCAAGATACAGTTCCTCTATACGAGCCTAATCTCCGTTTAACAGAAGACTATTTCAAAGCCGTGAACTTTTCAGTGTTAGTCTAAGGACGCCTTCAAGTTTCGCTATTTGTTTTCCCATATCCGTATTTTTCAATTAATTATTTATATTTCTATCAAAGGTATGTTAGTTGGTAATTTCAATTGGTTTAACATTTATTTTAAATGCTGATGATAATGAGCTATCAGAAATATTTCGAATTTAAAATTGTCATAACGTTAGTTTTTAAATGCGTTTAAATTAAATTTATGTGGGGGCTTTCTTTGACAGAGGCGACTCATTTACTGCTTGTTATTCATTACTAAAAGCAATCCACTCTTCATTTCAGCTAAGAAGCCCTTGAAGCATTAGTCTTTGAGTGCAACTGTACATTGAGTCCTTACCGCTAGTTGTCCCAGTTGTATTTTCAATACCTAAGATGTGAAAACTGTCTTTCCACCATTAAATGTTAAGGATTCAGATAAAGTTATGAGCTTCCGAATGCCGGCAGCCACTGCGGCATTTGAGCAATTACGCAAAGCGTATTTCACACTGCCGCACTTTGCTCGAGAGCCATAATGCGAGACCAGAGCGATAGACAGAGGAAAATATGAACGGAATTTGGTAGCGTGAGCGCATTTTAAATTGCTTAATAATTATCTGGCGTTAATGTTTTTCTTCTACGAAAGCGCACTCCAAATCCGATGTCTTTCGCTTGTTTAGCGTTTGATGGCTGAAGCTGCCGCGCAAGTATACAGCGTGAATTGTCTCGCCTGCCGTCAGTAAAAAATTATGTGTTACCTTCCATGGGGCAAGTGGGATTTTCTAATTGTGATATATTTGTTCCGCTGGACATTCGATTCGGGACACCGAAGCATCCGATCACCGGAATATCCCCAATTAAAGCCTTCCAAATGATTGGGACATTGGCGTGGGACATTCATCTCACCCGACGCCTTTATTTTGTAATCATTGCAAGTTGCATTTACAACAATTGGTGTTGCATTAAATTCGCAGGGCCAAAGCGCGGTTAGGTGGGCAAATCTCGAGTTGGATACACAGTTTTCCAATGTGCTGGCATCTTCTGCTGTGCTTATGCAAATAGCGCCAATTTCCACTGGCATTTTGGCATTTTTGAGTGTTGGCTGTTTGAAAATTTGCATAATTACAACCAGCTGCCTCCAGCTTTTTCCCCTCCGCCGTTGAACGTCGCCATATTTATATGAGTTCGTATGCACACATACGCAAGTATATTTGTACACTCGTATGTGTGCAGTATAATTTTCATGTAAATCTATTGAACTGAACGCTTGGGCCAAATGTGAAGGCAGTGAGCGGCCAAACCCACATTTGGTCGATATGTAATTAATATGGAAATCAGAAAACGACAAGCCGAAGCAAAATGACCAAAATATAGGGTGCATAGGGTGTACATTTATAATATCGAAAGAAATCTGAACCAGAATGGAGGTCTTCGAAATAAACGGGACTTTGGAGGGAAAATGTTTAACAAAAAATTTTTTATGATCTCAACAGAATGCCCTGTATTTTGCTCTTTCTTTCGATGTTAAAATATTACAGCAAAAATACTAGATAATAGACAGGAAGATTTTTCCAAGTTTCATTCCTTTCCATGGACATTTTTTAAGTAGATGAAATAACTGCAGTATGGAAAAAGAGCTTCCCTTGCGAACGTTTTTCGGCCATGTTCATACATACATATATGAATTTCTATATGGATGTCACCCTGTTTTAGTTGGCAGCTGTTGATTCTGTACATTTTGTTTGAGCAAATTGCTTCGAACTTTGACTTTTCACTCTGCCAATATGCATAACACTGTATGTATGTATGTGAGCGTGTATGCGTGTATGCGTGTATGCGTGTATGTATGTTTGTAAGTATTGTTTGTGTTTGGGAGCAAGAAGCAGGAAGCTGGCAAACGTTGCGAAACACAGCGACTGCAGATGTATCGGGGAAGCGGGGAGCACTTTGTGCAAGTTGGCACACAGTTTGCAATGAATAAATTTCAGTGGCACAGTGATAAGGAAGATCCTGTTGCCACTAATGAAGGCTTAGTCATGGACTCGATTACAGCTTACGCTACTACTCTATTACTCCTCTACTCCTCTACTCGCCTCTGACCATGCAAGCAATAAGCAACACATACTGGTTTTAGGCGAATTGTGGAAAATGAAAGGCATACTTTGTGGCTACGTCAGCTCAGTTTATGAATAAATAAAAATAATTTAAAATTCCCATTGTGTAGTCAAATGAAAAATAATTATTCCATATACATATAACACATATATACGAATTCATACACACGATGCGCAAGAGGTTATGTAAGGCAGCGAAGATGAAGGAGAGCAAAGCCTTGTACACACATACATATATGTGTGGGGGAAACCATAAAATTACATAACACTGCATTTATTAGTACAACAATTAGTGAAAGCCTCCTTCAAGGCGACAAGTAACCAACGGCATAACGAAGTTGTAGGAGCGAAGTGGGGATGGCTGCAAATTTTATTTAAATTTAAATTCGTATTTCGATATTCCTTTGGCAATTGCCAGTGTTATTTTGGCCAAAGCATGTTTGCACACACTGCTTATGCCTATGTGAGCATGTGTGTGCGTGTGGGTGCATCCAAGCATATATCTACTTTTATTGTATATTTCTATGTGTGAAGCTATAAGTATATATATTCGAATATTCGGTGAAGCGGAGTCATTGTTGTTGCAATTGTATTATTGTTCATTAAATTTGCATATCGGCTTACACTGCGCTGCCAGGGATTATGAGCACAAACGATTGCTTAAAAAAGCACAGCATAGCATAACATGACATAGCCATGCAAAAAGTGAACGTCGAGGAGAGGCAGAGGTGCTCACGGCTGCTAGAGTTGTGCATCCCTCGGGAACGATTGCGAAATGATCAAGGTGCGAATTTCATCGTGTGCGTGTAGTTGTGTGCAAGTGTATGCGCTGATGTTGGTGTTAGTGTTGCTGTTGGTGTGTGTCTGTTTTGTCTGCTCGGATTGTGCATAATGATTGCAGAAAATATGTTTTGCCTTTTTTGTTGCTCGCATTCGTCGCTCAAGTATTTCCGTTTGAACTAAAGTTTATTAGTTATGTGGGGGGGGGTCGTAGCGTCAAAGAATGGGTGCTAGAGACGGCGGCTGTTTGAATCGCATGCTTTTTGAAGCCTGCAAGCGGGTGTCTCTTTCTTGAGCAGTTGCTTTGTAAGTTCATAGGAATCCATTCGTAAACATATATGTCTAAGTTTGAATATATTGAAGATACCAGACAAGTGTTGCATGTATTGAACTATGCACACTTATACTTATGCATCTAGGTTTACATGTGTATGAGCCTGTGTGTGTTGGTTGTTTCTTTGAGGCGCGGGCATATCTAAATTGTGCCTTAATTTGTTTATATTTATTTGAGCATATTTTATCTTTTTGTGTTAGCAATAACGGCAAATTACTTGTTATTATTATTATTGTTGTTGTTGTTGTTGTATGCATTCGAAATGAAATTGAGACTATCAAGGAGTGACTGGAGGATGTTTGCTTTGACTGGCAGTGTCTCGGCGCTGCTGTGGACTTTGTTTGTGTACTGCATGAATGAGTTTAAGACATTTGAAAATCTGCTGGTGAATTAGAGTAGAAAATTGGAATCGAAAATGAGTGGGCGAAGAGCTTCAACAAAAGCGGTTAAATTGATTGTGGTGGAAGTTGAATGTTAATTTATTGAAATTGTTACATTCGCTTTTGGACCGAACTGAAATTAACTAACCAACACTTCCTTCTTTCTTCATAACTGTAAAAGAAAAGTTAATGAAGAAAATTATGGAAACAAGGCAACACAAGTTATGTTCCATTAAGCTCGTGAAAACGACTTTAAATGACAACTCGAACACAAAGAAAAAGCTAGTTTCTAGCACCTAGCCCAGTGGACACATTAGAGCATTATCCACATGGAAGAATTATATACATACTTATATTAGCGTATGAGTGTTGGCTAGACCTGATTACTTAATGACTGCTATTTGCGCATAAACAGAAATTTTCCAAATCATAACCTGTTTAATATACTCTACGTCGGGCCACATTAGCAAGTTGTACAGTTATTTTAATGTACTCTTTAAACGAATTGCCCTTGGTTTTACTCATGCCATGAACTCAAACCACCCAAACGAAACTATTAATTTGTCGGCCATCTGGAAGCTTCAACCCACGTCTATGTAAGCCGAATATTTGTGCTTGTGTGTGTCTCCTATGTACCATATATTCTATAAAGCAATATGGAAAGAAGTGTCACTGAAGGCAATAAAATCACAGTGGCTGTACATTTCGAAGAAGACTCCACCAAATGAAAACAATAACAAAATCTCACGCACTCAGAGCTGAGTTCGATTGTGTCCAGCTTTGTTTACATATTCTTGTATGGCGATATGCGGATGGGTATGTTGTCACGAATGGCTTTGTTCCCTCCTGAGTGGATCTAAGGGCAATATAATCCATTTAGTTGTATTCACTTCCTTTGGAAGGATGTTCGTGAAGTTCATGCAATTATCAGAAAATATGCTACGTAAAAGTGCTGTAATGGCTACATTTCGTACGTGTGGTCCAGCGCTCCGGTACATTCTCACTCTCCGTTGGGTTATCGATTGCTAGGATTGTGGTTGTCACCCTGTCCGAGTTGAAATTAAGCTAAAGTAGATCAACAGATAAACAAAACACAATGTGAAAAGGATAATAAAAACAAGTATGGAAGATTCTTGTTCGACCGGAACCGAATTTTCATGCTACACACAGATCATTCTTTCGGCCATTTCGCTTTACTCAATTTTACTAAAGTGTAAGATTTCTAATTATGACAAGTTTAGCGGTTTTGATGAGTTTTCTTGTCCAATTTTAACTTTGAGACCAATTAGTCTCATCGAAGAGGATGCTCGGCTTAGTTCGATACCCTTGACAAGGTAGAACCTTTCTTTCTTTTTTTGTTTAATTTGTTTATATTAATTAATTCCTTACTACTGTTACACTTATCTCTCAAATGAGCAGCGCTTTAATACTCGTTGTGCAACATTTTCATGGTGCAAAGAAACATCTCAATGAGAAGTCCCGGGGCAAGTCGCAACAACAGTAATAAAAACGATAATAATAACGAATGACAATCCGGATATGAACTGACCCATCAATGTGAAAGAAAAATACGCATCCTGGGTAACATTCTTAATAGATTTCGCACCACAGGTGGAGAAGTGTAAAAACCCTTTTTGCAGGCAAAGTAAACTTGTTCACTAAGTTTTGGTAAGACAAAAGAAAGTGGTGCTCTAGCAAACTCGGAATTAGCAAAACTCTAATTCGGATTTCAAATTAAATTTCAAAACTCTAATTAGAATTAGAGTGTATGAAATGTAGTCCATGAGATGATGTATGAAATGTACTTGAGAAATATTAAACCCTTGCATTGTGCAGGACTGTCGCAGAATGAGGTCTGATCGAATTACTAACCTCTTGGTGCTGTTGTATGGCCAAGAAAAGGGCCGGCGTTGCGAATGCCAATGGAATTCAAACACTAGATGCGCTAGAATATGGATGTGAAAAGACCGAAATGGTTAGAGGAACCAATAATAAAAAGTTCCACACATGTAATAGCTAATGGTCCACGAAAGCTACCAATATTTTAGCTAAGAAGTGAAACATGCAATACACACAGTTATACCTCGGCAATTCGGGCACTTTCATTTCTACTGCAAATCGTGCCATCATTTTAATTATTAAAAAATCGAGAAATTATTTTCTTAATTAACTTCTGCCTGGAGGTTGTCAGTGGAAAGAGCATGCCAGTAGTGTGAATTTTTGTAATGGATAGTTGTCAAGGAACTCGACTTCGAAGTTATGTCGAAACTTGGCTGCAATTTGCCCAAAGAGCTACGCCTTTTTCGAATTTATGACTGCATAATTACTTCATTACATTTGAATTATAAGAAAGAGATTAAGTAGGTCTCCTTTTTCTTAAAGGAATTTTCAAGCAATTTCACGTCTGAAAAGGAATATCTTTCCTTTTACTACAGGTTGGCGCCACTTTAAATGGACTAAATTATGTTCGTGATCGGTGTGAGATTATTTTTGCTTTGATCGGCCATGAATCAAATGGTGTCAAAGGATATGTGTATAAACTTTTTCATAAAATTTGAATTGCTTTTGGTTTACATTAATGATGAGCTTGATTTCGGCACATTTGTCTCTTCTCTTTGACTCTAGTTTCCGCGTTCAAAGAGAAAACCAGAAAGATGGCCGGTAGATCGGTGGTTGTAATAAAATAATTTTTATTACGCTATTTATTCTAATTAAGGCAATTTCGCACATTTGGGTTTGGCAACTGATTGTGAGTCTGGTAACCCTGCGTATGTAACGGTATACATATGAACTATCATCACCATATGTATGAATGTATTTTTTTCTTTTATGCGCCACAAAAACGCCTCGAGTCTTCGCTCGCTTTCGGTGACTAACCCGTCGCACGTCGAGGATGTTCGCGGCGATGGCTAAAATGTGCATGTGTGCGACATTATTCACGAGTGCGAAGAGCATAGTAGAGAAAATTTTAACGGAGAATAAACGGCTAATCAAAGGTAATTAGAATTGATGTAGCTATTCGGCAAAGAACGTGTAGACATCTGAAATTTACTTTCCGTTAATTTCGATGAATCTTTTATGGCGACCACCAACACGTGTAATTGCCTTGGGAACCATAATGGAGGTAAGAACTTTGTGAGGAGGTGGAAAGTATGCTCTTCGAATGTAATAAATTTGCATCACCGGTTAATTAATGTACCATAGAAGCTAAATTTGATTTGCAAATTTTTCCACTCACCATTTTCAGCCTAACAATTCAGTTGTTGTAACACAGCTAGCCAATAAGTCAATTATTTGCTGTTATAAATGCAACGTGCTGCCGCAACCGCTCTACCCGGGTTCACACTTTACTCTTCAGTGGATGGATCTTCTTACCATCCCGCCCTTGCGCGGGAGCTAAGTTTGTTCAGCTTGCATACTTCAGTGCGTTTCAAACTCAACGCTTCGAAGCTTGTTCGTTTGGTGTGCTCAAGTGCTCCCCGAGGCAGGATTGGCGCTGGTGCAAACAGAAAAGTAACAGCAACAAACAAGCACAACATTTCTACACAATGTGAACTGCAGTTGTGAAACATTTCTCACATCTGACGCAACACAGCATCAGCGGAAGGGGCCACATACGCCGATGACCAAACTATTATCGCTTAAGATATACACATGAGGTATGCTCCAAAAATATGAATACATATATTTTTATGAATCCGCCAAATTCCTGTTATAATATAATTTTTAAACAAAACACAATCTGTACTATGAATTCTTACCTTCTCCTCCACTTAAGTGAATAATTTTGATGATTAGTGAAAAGTATAGCGAATGGGTTTTAAAACGAAAACGTTTTAAAGTTTATATTTCTCCCAATTTAGACACCATTAATGATCCTATTTTATGATTTCGGAGAACAATATTTATAATGGAGAATTGGCTTTTGTATGCCTGTCCTCTCGGTACTCTACAAGCGACTATGAATTGGATAAGAGCAAGATGTTTTGATTCGAAAAGTTAGTGAGTAAGTGGGTTGGAATTTATTGGAAATTGGAATTGTAGTTTTTCAAGTTATATGAAAAGGGTTCCCAATTACCCAGTACCCAGCGGTTGTTCAAAAAATATTGAATAGTCATTTGGATACATTGCGCTTTTACATTAATTCAGAGTAGGGAAAGGTGTCATCTTCCCACTAGTTAGATTTCTAATGTATTTAGCACAATTCGTCTTCTTTCTCTCTTTCATGTAAGCAAGTGCCAATAGCAAACAGTGATGCCTTCTGCATGAAAATACCAACTGTCTCGCCAACTCCTCTCTTTTTAGGAAACATTGTTTTAGGTCAGTAATGACAAAGTGGATGTAAGCTTCGAGAGTCATTGAAGAGAGTCGAATTTTTAAATTAGGAGCTCACCCGATGAATTAGAATAGTTGCCTCATATTTCAGAGGCTCCTACAGAAATTGCTACTAAGGACTTGGAGGTAATATGAACTTGGTTTGTTGTATGTCTTGCTTTGATCCGCCTGCGCTCCCTTATTAAGTTGAACTTGGGTGTACTATTCCGAAAAATTATAGTAGGAAATTACTATTATTTTACATGAGTGTTGTGGATAGTACTCGACCACCCTAGTGCCTCATATCTAAAACCAGAGCACAGTAGTCGAATTTACACACATCTACATATACATAGATGTGCTGTGCATGTGTGCGCGTGTATGTTCGTGGACATAATTGCATTAAAACCTCTTCCATTAGACTGTTGCGTTCAATTATAGTCTCTGACAACCGCACTTGCAGCTGGCCATTGCTGTTATTATTGTTATTGCATGTTGTTGGCATTTACTGCTGTCGGCAAATTTGTTGCCGTTGTTATTGTTGGCACTTGTCGCTGCTGTCGCAAATATTCCTGCATCGAAATTTTGCCACCGACGCTGCGTTGAGCGCCACTTGCACAAAGTGTCCAGCTCTGCCGAGTTAAACCCGACAGGAGTTGGAGGGGCAAAGGGATGAGAGCCAGTGAAAGAGTGCAACCAGCGGAAAATGTGTAAAATTTAAATAAAAATCGAAAATTGCATAGCATTAAGAGGAGTAAAGTGTTAAACTTTTTGTTGCGACTTATTCCGCGTTTGAATGGCAGCGCAAATTTGCGAGAGGGAATGTGAATGACAGTGGGCGTGGCGACGCAGTTATGGGGTGGCAGGAAAAAACATTGCTTAATAGCTTTAATTCATTTTATTTAATGTGAACTGCGCCAACTGCACAAAGCGGCGCTGCGAAAGATACCGAGAATGGAAATAAATTGTATTACACTCATTGTCAGTGAGCTTCAGTTTTACACAAAATTTGTTGATTAAATTTATTAAGTGGCTGTAAATGAAATGGCTTCCTGGTGACATAGAGCCTGCCATAAGGATACATTTGATGCCATAAATTTCACAAATCTATATACATTTTTTACACCCACACACATACACATGTCTACGTATGTAAGAGTATAACTGTAATATAATGAACACAACATGTAATTTAATCTAAATGCTAGTAATCAAATATGTTGTCGATTATTAAATTTGCAAAATTTCAACGAATTTTTCTTATTTATGACGTAGACTCATCTCATCTTTATACGTTTACGATATGGTTTTATACCCGAGTTCAATATGTAATCATGCACATATCTGCGGACCTTATCGATTTTTTGGTATATATTTTCCATATTTATCTCTTGTTCACCATTTCCCTAGAATTTTTTAGTGACTTTACTATATTTTTTGTTATAATAATACTATATACATAATACTATACTCTATATACTTGGAGATTTTTCAGATAGTTTTAAATTTTATACGAATGATAGAGAGATCAGAATCGGCGGAGGCATTCTCTTTGCAGTTAACTACTTAATACCTTCAGTGGATGTTACTTTTGACCTCATTGGACCTATAGAATTTCTCTGTTTTCGTGTACAGCGTGGAAGAGGTTATGTTTACGGAACTTATTTTTAATTTGCTCTGCAATCAAGTTTGTTAATTTCTTTATATTATTTTTATGGTTAGCATTTAATGAGGATGTTAATGATCCTTAGTAGGCGAGATACATCTGGCTTAAGCTAATTTTATTTGTAAAATTTTTGACACGCCTTTAATTATCTATTATTCATCTGTGCCCGAACTTCCGCTTGCTTATTTAGATAGTTGTTATTAATATTTAATTTTTTTCTCTTTGAGGACACTTGTCGTAGAAAGCTGCCTCCTCGAATAATGAGTGTAATTTTTTGGGTAGTAGTAGATCCTGCCTCCGCCATAAATAATAAAGGTGAACTCATCAGAATTTTAATAAAGATAATCGCATGACACCCTTTTATTTATCTTTGCGTTTTCGCAAAGTGAAGTGAAGTAAAGTTTTCGGGATTCGGTGCATCTCCGATTTTTCTTTTTTAACTTCATCCAAATCTAACTCATCATATAAAAATATTATATATTTTTCTGCTCGGGAGTTCGTACTCCTCTGAAAAATATAAAGAAACGTGCCCGAAATGCAAAAATTGCAATTCTCAAATGGCAATGGGAACGCAAAGATATAACAATGAAAGAGAATAAGTAGGCGATGCCAGCCAAAAATTATCAGTACAACACAATTACACACCACCCGAGTAGGTGAAGGAAAGCGGCAAAAATTCGTGGAGTTTGTTGCATGTTGCTGCTATCGTGTTAGCATTGTGTTGCAACTCTTGTTGCAACTCTTGTTGCTGACGTTGCATGCTCTGTGGTGAAATATGTTGAAAGGTGCTTCCACATGCAACACGGCATTAAGGCTAGGAGAAGCGAACGACTGCAAGTCTTGCCAGCGGCATGCCCCACATTTATCACAATCACAAGCGAATGTGTGAACTGCGAACACCAAATGCTCCACCGCAAGGACGACGTCCTCAGCAATGTCCAATGAACGAACGAAAGGGCTAGGAGAATTTCATGTCAAAACACGAGGACTAGGACAATGCTTGCGCAGTGGGAGTTGAACAGTGACAAATTTCACAATTCATTCCGCGTAGAAATAAACTCGGCTTTTGTTTTGATTTTAGTCACTGAACTGCCGACAATGTCGACAGTTTCGACATATTTAATGAATTAGTGAACAAAAGAAAACAGGAATAAAATTAAAAAGTCCATAAGTTGATATTGCATCGATGCCGAGCTCCGTCTTATTACATATTTACTAAATACTCTTCTTACACAAAATATTACACAAACATAGTCAATTCAAGAGTGGTTGTCAACCTGATTTTTATTCTATGAAACATGGCAATACAGCAAATTTGGAATGATATTGAGGGAAAATATTTCGCATTTGGTCCAAATTAACACACTGTGTCCTTGATCTGACTGATTTTGAAATACAAAATGCCGGAAATGCCTGGCCACACCGTCACTCGCATATCGTGCCTCTCCATCATTCACCACTCACCCGAAGGGTAAGCGATGCTATTGTGAAAAATGGGCAACTAGTAAAATGGCAATTTAAAGGAACGAGCGTTAAGTTTTTATCATTGGAAGCAATAATGCGAAAAACAATTTAATTTTTTGAGTTCAAAATTTAAGGTTAAATTTTACGGTTGGTGGTAAAAATGCGACGCAACGATAATGAAGCTGGAACTGATTTGTGTCTTTTTTGGATTATTCAGTGTAGAACTGTGATTATTATTAGTATTGTTATCATTTGGAAATTTTATAAGATAAAGCACACTGAAGAGTTTGTAATGAAATGATTAAATCAAAAATGATACCAATATGGGTATGGATACAATATAGATATAAAGAGGTTTAAGAGGACTTACAGTTGCAAATATTCTTAAGAATGGTAGGCAGGAGTGTAAATCAGTTGCTATTATTAAGAAAGTGATATTATTTGTTTGCCGCAAAATTCTGTTGAAATAAGTGAAAAGAAATGAAAAAGACATGCCACCAAGTCAATGCGAGTACTCAATAAAAAAAATAACAGTGAAATCGTGGACCCTTGCAACCGCAAAGTAAATTACAGCTAAAAAACAGGTAAAAACAGCAGATTATCATTAAAAGCTGAGATCAATAGTAACATATCTACATCAGCACTTATATATAGACACATACATCTGCGACCTGTTCTGTTGTTGTCCGAAAGGCCACTCTTTGCGATTTCTGAGTCAGCTAAAGCAATATTCTAGAGGATAACGCATTAATATGCTGTCGAAAATTTTTCCAAAAGCTAACGAAGGCGGTTAAGCAGCGAGAATGCGAATCAATGCCAAAACCGATACAGAAGCCGCCGATGCCGACGTCACAATCTCAGCAAAATTGAAATTGAATTATTTATGGAAAATTTGATAAGGGTAGGCAATGTCGATGCCGAAACTGATTAGAATGGCAAAGATATATGCTACTTTTGTGGTTATATGAGAGTTTGTTGGTATTTTTAAGTAGATGAAATGATTGAGGAAATGTACCTGCCACTGCCGCTGCTCTTCCGCTATTAGACACATTTTCTTTGCGCACTGGATTACCTACCTGCGAGTTCATACTTAAGAGCATTAGGGGAGTCACTTTTTTTCGTTTACAATGAACTCAGATGTGGTCTTATTTAAATAATAAATTTTCTTTTTTTAACTATTAAATCTTTAAAAATGTTGCATAAAATGGCATCATAACTTTTGGTTAACAATTTTTTTAAATAAAATTATTTTTCAAAAAATAATAAAAGACATACCTCGATTATCAGAAAAAAAACTTAAATTTTTAATTTTAGTTCGGAAAGTTTTAAAATCCTCTACTTGTTTAGTCTAGCTTGCCATTTTAATGTGTCATTATAAAGTTATTTCATAAATTTTTGGTGTACTAAATTAGCACGCCCTAATGTGGGTAGGTAAACATTTCAGATTGAAGAGTTTCTATTATATTGAATCAATCAATTTCTCAACATTATTTATCTACAGAGCTTATGGGAAATCACATAGTTCTATAAACTGTTATTGAATAAACTGAATCTGATTATATTTTAAGTAAAATATGAGAATTCCGTTTTGGTATTGCATATGAGGCACTTAATTCTAGGGCAATAATTCAAGGGCAAGAGATTTGAGAAGCATTCCTAAAAGTACAAATTTATTTTGATTTTTATTATAGTTGTATCAATTAAAATATATTACATAACATCTGCATAAGCCCACTTGTGAGAAACCTTCAGCAATTTAAAAGTATTCAGAAGTGCAGTGAGACGAATCGAAGTCTTGTTATATATATATATTATCTCTAAGCAAAGTGATATAAATGTTATTCCAGCATACATGTGAATTGATGTAACAATAATTAAAATATCCATCCTGTAGTCTGAAACCTTAATGCTTTATAAATACACAACTGACGTTTAAGAACGTCGTTCAATTCGGCAGTCATAAGTTGGCAGCGTGTGTCTATGGTGCCGTGCGGTTATTGGTGCGGCGGACGTCTATATTGAAGCAAGCAAGGAGTATAAATTCTGACAAATGAGCTACTAAAAAATTTACATGCAGAAGGTGGGGCTTAGCGATGACTCAAATTTAGTGGGAACTTTGTGGCCAAGACCTCTCGGAGAAAATAATTTGAGCAGTATAACATTTAAGTGATCTATGAGTGTGTAAAACTGTTAACGTTTGCTAATGTATTCGATATCATCGAAATAAAAAATTGAGCTGTTAGTTGATCGGGTGCCTAAGTTCCACTTTTGCTTAAGTAGGCTACTGAAATTTTGTAATAATAACGAGGCTAAGCCTCAATATCTGAAGTTATTCAATGTGAATCAGCTAAAACCTCCAGCTGAGTTGACATATCAATGAGTGCCAATTTGTACAGGAGTAGGACTTGCTCAAATCATTAAGGCAGAAGAAGAAGGCAACAGTTTGGAAACCATGCTATTTACATATTGGGCCTTTCGGCCATATTGACTACATGGGTATTACGATAACTAGTACTAATAGTTATATGTAGATACATTGTGGACTTAATAAATAAATAGCCTACAATTAGAATCTAGTGGAAGAAAACATAAAGAAAACTGAAATGAATAATATTTTTTCGGAAATCGAGGTTATTATGCACAGCATTTTGCTTTTACTCATTGCATTGCTTCCGTCGTTCAGCACGCCTTCCCGCATAAAAATGCAAACTAAATGGACTTTTTCGAAGTTCGATGAATGTCGTTAGTACACAAAGTAGTTACAGTCCAAGTTTGTTGCAAGTTTCACAAAGCTGCCATTTTCCGCATTTTCCGCATTTTCCAAATGGCAAATGTGCCGCCTGCCTTTGATGAGGAAAATCACCATGAAAATGTGGCAAAATCGCTCAAGTCAATGCCAATGTACGAGCAAAGTTGTTGATTGTTCCCGTTGCCATTATTTTTCGATTTACATGAATTATTCACGTCCATTGTGCACGGTCCGGCGGGACGTATGAGCGACATTTATTGTTAAACTTTTTCATTCACTTGACCTTACCATCAGCCGTAACATATAGAGCGCAACCCATGTACTGTTTGTACTGTTACTGCATCAAATTTATGTTGATTATTGTGACATTTTATGTGTGAGAGAACAGCAAATGAAATTAATGTTTTAAAGAGTTTAATGTTAGCAGTTTAGAATGGCCGGGCACTGGTTTGGCTCTCGGCGTTTCGCTTAATAAAGCCGAAAGAGTTACTCTGCTGTAGAAATTTATTCATAAAAAATACAAAAGACAATTTGTTGTTTAAAGGGCCACCAAAAATCGGTAAAACCTGAAGCGGCGTAATCTAATTGTTTTGATGGTTTTTTGATTTGATTTATGTGTATGTTACTGTTAGTTCAGAAAATAATAAAGCCATTCTTCAGCAAACACATAATATGCTTTGAATTTGGGGACAGATCTTAAAATATACTCTGGCTCTGTTTAGCTCTGCCTAGTAATTACGCTTAATTCCTCGCAATATTTTTTTTCTTCAGTAAGAGATGTTCTATTCTGAGCTAACGTATGACGTATGACTGACATTTCACTTGGTCATATTTTTTGATATGGGGACTCACGTTGGCAACTAGGAATGCAACTGTGATCTCTCTATTACAACTATATTACGTACCTATTGCATTACCTATGCATTTTTTCTGCTCTGTGGATGCTATTATCTGTTCTTTATATTGCTATAAAAGTTCGCGTACTTTGCAATTTAATTAAAATTGTTTTGAATAAATTCGTGTGTGGCACAATAAAAACTAACGTTACGTGACAATTTTATGGCCTACACAAACAAAAATTATGTGGAAAAGTTAATGGCAGCGAAAGAAGCCGAAACAAGTGGAAACATAGCGGCGATATAAGTCAGGTTGTCGCAAGAGAGTTAACCGGTGCCCAAGTGTAGTTATGCCAAACAAACGCTGAATGATCTGGTTTGGTGCGGCAGGAAGATAAAAACAAAGCCAGTTAGAGTTGGCTGTGATGTACATTATCTGTTTTATTCGACTGGGTTTGGTAAGCTGCTTAGCTGCTTGACACTGTTTGGGTTTGTGGTAGCAGATGACCACCATGTGATAGTTATGGCGCTGAGGGGTGTGCAGTTGGCTTATCTAGGGAAAATTTCGCAACATTTTCTGATAGGTACTGAGTGGAGATGTATCTGGTACAGGGCTAGTTGGGCCGAAGAAGACTCTTCGGGCGGAAGCCATTTAGTAGCGCGTCAGAATCACTCAGATATACGAAGGAAAATCAGTGGATCAATAAATTCTTTGTTAGGATATATAAAGTACAAACTTCTGACTGAATAACACGGACTAAGCGAAGGATTCCTTTTAAGTATATCTGATGTACAGATGGTTTTAGGATTGAGAGTAAAGCAAGAGTGAACAGTTATGACCTAGATAACAAACTTCCTACTACATTAAGCAATTGAGATATTTTTTCACGCCGAGTATTTCCTATAGGATTGTTTCGGGTTCAGGTTCAGGTTGTTCGCCGATTATCTGAACGGCTATCACTGGCTATTGTCTAGTACAGCCTTGTGATTCGCAAATTAAATAAAATTCTTAATTAAAATTTATTGTATCCCTACAATACTTACTAATATACTTACTAGAATGTTTTTCTCTAAGTGGGTTGTCGTGAAAACAGATTTTGAGATAAACTCCGATAGAAATAAACATCCATTCAGTAACCGTCAACCTTCTTGTTGAAAAGTATAGCAAGTTTCTAGAGTCCGAACATTATTAATTTTTTTTTGTAAATTTTTATTTTATAATTAATTTTTATTTAACAATTGAATCCGACGTGTTGCAGTTGCCCAACTTGTTCACATTCTTACTTTTGCCAACACATGCTAAAGAGTTGAGGTGGCGCTGCAGTTCTTTCTGAGTCGTAACAGCGACCTACACCAGTTCACTCCCTCCCACCCGCAGTTTATTTATCTATTGTGGCAACTGGCAACTGTGCCGTGATTTGCTGAGCGCACCGCCGTCGCCGCAGCGCCTTCCATCCTGGTTCTTGGCGGCGGCGGTGTGTCGTGCGTTTTCAATGCAATTATCCTGGATAAATATCCTCTTCCGTTTTAACTGTAATTACAAAAGTTTAATTGAGTTTTCACTGCTTTTTTAACTTTTCTTCTTTAGTGTCTTCTCCCGTTGTTGTCGAGCGCTCGGCTGCCATTACGTTGTTGTCCTCTTTTATTGTTTAGTTGTTGTTATCCGGCGCGGCTGTTTGAATTTGTCACCAAAGAATTTGTTGTCAAGACAGCCAGCAGCGGCAATGCCGGCGGCAACACAACCGCAATAACAATAACAACAACAACAACAACAACAATATCATGTGAAAATAGCAAACGACAACGTCTGCCCCAGCACAGCAGCGAGTCTATTGAAAGTGTTATCTCCGCCAGGCTTGAAGTATGGCAGGCGCGTGAAGCTCTAACTTGGCGAAATACTCTTTTTTCCGCATCTTCGCGCACGTTTTGAGTTCACGCATCCTTTCACTGCTTCGGTCGTGGACCGCGACTCGCAACCATTTTTTATTGACAGCAAATGAGATTTGTTAGCGGCGGTTTATGGTAATCAACGTCAAAACTTGAATTTGTTTTTAATATTCCTCATTCTCCTCCTTGTTGCGTTACTTATATACATGATACATACATATGACTGGAATTTCTCATCATCGGTTTTGTGCTCTTCATCGCCCTTTATCGGATTTTTATCTTCGGCAAATTAAACTCTGCTCGCTGCTCAGCTGATTTCTCGTCGGAAAATTTTACTTTTGATTGGCTTTTAATTAAAATGCAAAACATCCAGTTAATAGCTTTCACCATGGAATATGATGGAATATAATTATTGTGTGATTCTAAATATGTGATCACGCAAGTGTAGCGAAAGAAAATGTTGCTTATGACCCTTTATGGGTGTACTCGGTTTAGATAAATCCACAATCGGATTCTGATTTTTAATTGTCTTCTGCTTGGAAGAGGCCAAGATTAAAATTTGTTCACTCAGCGATTGCTGGTGGTATACCAAATACGCAAAGTGGAGGGTCGAATTAATAATGGAATTAAGTTTTCAATTTAAAAATCGATCCAGTCCAATGCCGATATTTTTATTGCTTGTATACTTCTATTAGATAAATTAAAATTAAATAGAGTCGAGAAAGAGAAAATAGAGAGAGAAAATAAATTAAATAGAGTCTTTGTTATATAATCGGTTCTGAAAAATGGAAAGACCCATGAGCTTTTTGTAATTTGATTTAAGATTTGCCTGCATTTGAAGCCGCGACTCACATGGAACATCAATTTCGTGAACGTGCTTACCCTGATTTTCACAGCTGCCCTTTAAAAAAGATTAAGTTGTCGGCAGTGAAGAAGGCCTTTTGCACATATGCTTACTTGAGAATGTACATGCTGGTAAATATTTTAATATACTTAATGGGTACGAAGAGTTTATGATCTGCAACATGCCGTTAAGATTAATCGGCAACAAACCATTTTCATTAACATAACAATAATAAACATTATTTTTGCAGTCTTTTTGCAGTTTTGCACTCTGTATTATTATTATTACATTATAAACATTACGATTATTGTGTTGCGCATTATTTTTGTTGCAACACGAACAATTGCTATAAGCACATTTGCAAAGAATTCAGTATACATACATACATACATGCCTGTGTACAGAGTGGAAATGATAAAGGAGAAAGCTAATCGTATGCGATGTTTTTGCAGTTATGCTCGAAAGGAAAGTTTCCTACAGCCTTTCTACGGCCTACAGCCTTTCATTAGCGCGATCCTTTATCGTTTTTATTTCTCTATAGATGTTCGTCCTTTTTGAGATACAATAAGCTAATAATTCCCTCTATTTGCCACCGGAGGTTGTACCACCAAAAATAGCGGTGGGAAGATTTTTCCCTTTTGTGATGCTTTGACTGCAGGGCATCTGAACACATATTCCTACATGCCCAAATGCAGAAATGTCAACACTGATTCAGCACGCAGAAGCGCGGAGCCTCTCAAACTATTGAACCATAAGTGGCCTCGCTGAAAGACGAAAGAGCGCGGCAAGCGGAAATTACACGCATTATCATATGTCGACGATGTTGCCAACACATAAAACGGGCGTCCGCGTGCTTTCGGAAATTGCCTGAGATGGTGCATCAGCAGTGGCAGCGGAAGCCAAATCGTGTCCTATAATCAACATGCGAAAAGTTAAGCTAGCTTTTCTTCTCCTGCTCCTGGTGTTTGGCTGCCTTCGTTTTTGCCTCTTTGGCGAGCTTCGGTTGGGGCTGTCAGTGGTTACCCACGCATGTATGTTTGTATGTTTGTATGAAATCCTGTAATGGGGTTTGTAATTGCCATAAAAATGGCCGTTGCCTTGACGATTTTGTTTGCAATATATTGAACAATATTCATTCGGCGAAACAACGATAATGGCGCAAATGTTTATGAGTGCTAAAAATTTAGTCGTGTTAAGCTTTATGGAGTGAACTTAATGCTGTGACTTGTGTGGCAAGCGGCACGAATAATTGCAGGAGAAGGGGTGGTTGGGTACTGGGGCAGATTTATTGCCAGAATCATATATTGAAAATGTTTCTTTTACTACCGTACTTCCGATTATATTAAATTAAGCCGAATTAACTGAAGTGAGAATTTATGTAAGATAATATGCGAGTGCGTAAAATTCTGAACTGAAGTGCGATCTCGATGTCTTCCAAAGTTCGAAATGTGTCCAAGCAAAAGGCTCCTAAAAGAGGAATGCAAATTTAAGAAACATAAGCAGGCCAGTATTTGGGGCGGCTTAACTAAAACTTAGTTTGTTAATCTGAAAATTTTACAAAATGTGATGAAAATAATTCAACAGCATATTGATCCCTCATATAACCAATATAACAATTCCGCCCTATGAAAATTCAGTGATTCTCATAAATAAATGAGTTCACTGGAGGCTGAGATCACATTTTAAATTCACAACTAAATATTAATTTTCCAGCGGCTATGTCGATAGTTGCCAAAGTAATTTGCATAGGCATTTGGAGAATATTTATTTCGAACTTACTTGTGACTTTACTTGTGAGTTGAGGAAAATTGCTGGACCTTGTTATATTTATAAGAGGCGTTTTGAACTTTTGAACTGTCCAGTTTTGGTTTGGAGATGGTGACAGGTGTGTAGTAACTATCCTCAGGTGTTGTCTTTTGCCTTTGCTACAAAAAATCCAGGATAAAACCACTAAATTAGTTCCTATGGCATTTAACTAAATTGGACGGGAGAGCTTCAGAGTCCACTATTTGTGTACTGCAATTGTTCACTCTCCAATGGAGAATTGGTTGGCCCTAATGACTGGCAAAATGCGTGCAAAGAGAACAATGGCGCTTCTAATTGCCGTTAGAACGACGGCAATGGACACCATTATTCTCATTGGAATCACCACCGCACTGCAGCAGGAAGGGACATGAAAGCATTCGGTATTTTGCATTTTGTATGCAATTCACGCTGTGCAGGTTAAACAACAAGAAGAACAACATAAAGGAAAATGGAAAAATCTGGCTACAAAATAAGCCTGCATAGACGTGATTTGCTGGCAGATGGAGATTGCAATGAAGCTTCAAATGGTCAGGCCATCCATCAGCTGGTTGAGTGATAGGCTCCGGTAGTGCTCAGGCGATGTGTTTGACTTCGCTGTCGACGTTGCCTGGCAATAAAACTCATTGGCATGCAACATGGCCTTACCACTGGACACACGGCTACCTGTTTGCGAGGCGATAGGTGACATGAGAAAGAAAGAAGGACAGATAATGGAATGTGGAGGTTGGGACGGACAGAGCGATGGACAGGTGGTTGCTCACTCGAAGCCGGAAGCTGACTCGGAAGCAGGCGCGGAAGCACTAAGTTCGAGGAGTGAAAACATTGAATGATTGAATGCTCCATCAAATGATGCTTGAGTGGCCGTATGAAGTGAGTCAGGGGCATAGAGGAATGCAACGTGGATGCATTGAAGTGTTCTGCGGCATAATTGTTAATTAATTTTTATTGTGGTCAACCTTTAGTGTTAAACCCAAGTAATCCTTCAGCTAAAAGCAGTTTCATGAAGTGGATTTGTCGTAAAACTGTGAGCGATTACAAATGGCCAATCAATTTAAAGTGCTTATTATTATCTAAAGGCACACGTGATTAGTGAAGGCCATTAATTATGCGCGAACATCGCGAACATCGCAAATATTAATTGTGATTATAAACTACAAATATGGGAAATTGGTTTTCGAATTGCAACGAAGCAGTTGATTTGTTCTTTTGTGAGAAATGGGAACCGGTCTCTGAACAGTTGTAGAATATTCCAAGCAAACCAACAATCTTCGTTGAGTTTATTTTTATTTAGTCGATGCTTGAGTTGCGATAACTTGTAACCTTTCAGAAAATTACCGAACATCGGTCTATAGGGCAGAACTTAGCCGAAGTGCACCCGACTGTTTTCTATATTCAACTGGTTTTTCAAAAGTTAATACGTTTTAAATCAGACAACGGAAAATAGCAATGCTTTCATACCGAACCTATTTTGTTAATGTCCGAAAAAATGCTTCAAGCAAACAAAAAACGAGAACAATTCAGAACATTCAGAATGCACCCACTGTCTTTCAATCTATTTTCTCTCAAATATAATATTTGTGTTTTGTTTTTAACTACGAAAATTAGCGTAGATCTAACGTAAATATGTCTCATAAATTAATAAAAGTGGAAGCTGTTCGTCAAAGCTTGGTTTCTCAACCGACGGCGATCCGAATCGAACTTTTGTGGTTAATAAGACGTTCTGTCCCTATTCGCTAAGTTCAAAGAAAAGATGAGTACGAGGAATAGGGAATTAATTAGTAACTAAAGAAATAACAGCAATTCTAAAGGTTTTATGTAGTTGTTGCCATTGGTTGTGAATACATGTAAAGTTAATTCGGGTAAACGGAAATGAACGAACTGTTCTGCTGAATTAATAATTCTCTACACATGCACAGTGCTTGCCACCTTACTCCGTGAAGTACTGTAGAGCTCCCGCTCATCTCGCTAGCATACCAGAGAGCAGTCATACATACATGCATACGAATATAAATACAAAGTTTATAGTGTGCTTTGTGTGAACATAACGGGGAGCATGTGTTTACAGTGCCATAACATGGTTGAAAAGAGCAAATAACAACAAGTTTATAAAATAAAGGAAATCAAATAAATGCCAACATAGTCACTTTCGAAATTGCGAACGGGAACGAGCAACAGTGGAACACCAAGGAGCCGCACAAAAGGCACTACTCACCGGTGATGCTGGCTAACTCATTCGCATTTCAATTACCTAAATCAGAGTCCACCGGAGAGTCGCGAAGGTGCTAAGAAATGAGAGAAGATGGGCAGACGAGCGTAAGGGTAGCTGTACAAGCGGAATATCATTATGAATTTATTATGAGCAAGCTCACTTACATTGCCCATGTGCACGTTGCAGGACAAGCCGAACTTGCCGACCAAACATATGGTTTAAGGACTAGGGCAATGTCTCCAAATTCCTACCGCTAAACTAATTGCAAAGAGGCGCACTCTTTCTTGACTATGGACTAGTGAGAATACTTCCTTTTGCTTCAGCCTTCGTATCACAGTGAGTGTCTTAATACAGTTTCAGGATACGGAGGTGTTTGATTCGCCAATTTCGGATTTAGAAAAGAACATGAATGCAAACTAGTATTGGTGCATAGGGCTCTGGAGCCGAACCTGTTTTGTAGCCGAGCATTTTCCTGGAGGGTATGTACGTACCTACCGGTTGTGGGTGTAAACACAATGATGAAATCAAATTGAGAAGGGTTCGTTTCATTGCAAAGTGTTCATGATTGCATTGCGGCACGAATACTTGAGAACTCCCTCGAGTCTCGCCATTTCAATGCGGTTATATGCGAATATTTTTGTTGGCCGATATATATGTATGAGCATCTGATTACTACAAAGACCAGCAAGTACATTACTAAATTTGGATATATCGGTTCAAGCAGCCGAGCTACATACATACATACTACATATGAAATCAAAAACGAAAAGTTAATGTCACAACGGTATGCTTGCCGCAGAGGCTCTAGTAGTATATGAGTAGAGTGGAGGCCGCACGTTGATGCTGGAATCGGCTTATGCATCCAACAGACAAATATTGCGGAATTTTAAGTTAATATCCGGAAACAGATCGTCACACATCGACTGACAAGCACATGCATGTGCAAAATTAAAATAAAAAAATGCAAAAAATTAAAGCAGAGTGTGTCACCAGGCATAGTCGATGTATCGGAGTTTCTTAATACATCTGTTTGCAAACATGTGAAATGATTCCGGGAAAACCCTTATAAAATCCGGACCGATATACTGTTGGTTTGGAAATTGGTATGGCGACAGCTAAAAACAAATACTCAATGCATTTGCGCTATGACCATTTCTGCATAACTGCAATAGAATAATTATCTAAATACAAATATTTACAAATCCTTCAAATTGGTAGGAGTTTCGGTAATAAGAAGTTAAATTATTTTGCACCTAGTTGGGCTTAAATTGGAAATATAAATTAATAATCAGAAAAGAAGCTTTTTTTCAAGACCATCGTTCACTAGGGGGCGCTGAGGTCTTGTCCACTCCAAGAATTAGGTTTTAGCTCTTGAATCGATCGAATTTAAGGGTCTATCCACCATTTTAGTATCAATATACATAATACGCATACAATGACTAAAGATGGGAAGTCCTTTAGTAATAAGTATGATTTTCAAGAAAGCAGTCTTGCTGTAAATTATTAGAAGTTAAATTGTTTTATTATTTCTTCTTTTGTAATTTTAATGAACCAGAGTTAATTATTAGGAAAGATTATTTGCGATACTTCCCAGACAAATTTTCTTTCTTTAAAGGAATCTCGATTATTCCTTCATTTCATGGAAAAACGTTTTTTTTTTAAATCATCTGTTGCATTTTGCATTATTAAAATAAAAGATGAAAATAAAGTTTATAGAACCAACGTTTATCATAAGTTGTATAAGTTCGGAAATCGGCGTTGAAAAATGTGATATTCGCAGATTACGCTAATCCCTCAACGGTACCTTGAAGGTCGTGGTGCTCATCAGAGGCAACTTCTGGGCCCTATAGTGGCGGGTAAAGAAGATGATACGCGTGATCAGTGGTTTAATGATACTTAGGGGTTTTGCTTAAAAGATTTTAAAGTCCATTCTCTGCTAAAACTCTAATCGATTTTCTAAGTGTTGTTTGCGAAAAGATTGCTTGCTTTGATAAACTATTGCTGTTACATAAAACAAACAGCAGGAAACATTAAAAAAGTTACAACAACGCATAACGAAATAAAAGGAAGTTGCAACAAGCACAAAAAAGAACAATAATAAAGCAAAGTTATAATAACGGTACGTATATAAATACGTAATAAAAACACATTTGTGTCTGTGCCACAAAAGCGGAAATGAACCCAATTGTTGGCACACTGAATAACAAAATTTCAGGACCAACGAGAACAAGCTGAAGTCAGCTGTTCGCATAACAGAGCACAAACGCACACTCACATGTACACACAAGCGTACTTATTTACTGTTTTACGACATCGTAGCAGGTGTGCAAGCGGAAGCAAAAAGAAACCACCAGAACAGAAACAACTTCCAAATGCAGTCCAATAACGACCAGAGCCTGTGTTGCCTCATTACAAAAAAATAGCAAATAAATAAATAAAAGAGCACCAAACAAATGAAACATTGTTAGTTTTGATGTGCAAGTTGTTCGCAATCAAACACTCAACTTAGTCAACGGTTCAGTGTTTGTGTTTTTATTAAGATTACCTACCTAACGGTGTGTTACTCATACGACATGTCGGTCCAACGGTTCCTTTTTATCTGTGTTTGGATAATTTCGAACGCTATCCCGGAATTTTTTCACATCGAAACTACTTTTAAGCACATTATCAATTAATTTTTGTATTTGTAAACATGTACAAATACCAGCAGAATCCTCGAGAAGTATAAAGATGTGCTGCGATTACTTCCAATTTAATTTTTTTTGCTGTGGCGGTCAAAAGTTTCTTTGCTTCACCTCCACATTTATGGGTGAGAAGACTCGCAGTTGCATTATTGTTTACCTGAGGTCTGCAAACATACCTTGTTGAGGGCATCGGCTCAGGCGCTGCATATTTTATGAGTACACATATGGCTCACTAATAATTAAGGAGCTTGAAATAAGAAACAAATGAGCTCATGTGTGCTTCTAGGTAATCATTCACGAAAACACACTGACGCACACGCACACCTACATGGTTCTGTGGTGTGTTCTCAAAGGTGAAGAAAAGTTGGATTTGAATAGTTGATGAGCGCTTTTCAGATGAACTGAGCAACTACAAAATATTTATGAGGGAGATGGAACAGCATTGAGGCAATTTTGTCCATAACAAATCTAAGCTATTTGGTCGACTAAGTGTGTGTGAGCCGTATGAAAATATTGGCCAATGCATTGCAGCATTTATGTGCATAAGTATTCCGCTTTGTATGATTAAATTAAAACACAGTGGCTCGGGATTTGCTGAACTTCTCCTTAAGCCCTTTGTATTCTCAGTACATTGATGTTGATTACTTTTGTTTTTTCGTTGTTGCTGCTGTACTTTATGAAATTAATGCTCACTTTGATTGGAGCAAGCTCCGCTCTAACATTCTCACTCACATACACACATACACCTGCATGCAGAATCACTAAGTTGCGAAAGCAAAGTGCTGGGCATCTGCACTGCAGTTAAAGTCTCATTTCGGTTTTGCACCTAACTGTTACATGAGCCGCAGTGTATGCGAGCGCAGGTGTTGGCGGGTTTTTGCTGCTTGATTGGCACAATATCCATTGCCTTCCCCCTGCTCGATCATAGCGGGGAAAATGGTTATTCCGACATGCATCCATCCATCCATGTGCACATTCGTGAGTCTCTCGCAGTCCGCTCGTCACCACGCTCCTTTCCTAGCGCCGGCCTTTCTCGTCTTGGTTTGCGGTGCGAGCGGCTTTGATTCAGATTGTGTGCGTCAGCACTGCGGCTGAATTGTTAATTGAATTCCATGCAAGTGGAAAGTAAGCAGTCTCACTTGGACTTTCAATGCCCGTCGTGTGTGGAATGTTGCTGCAAAACCCATATGAATGTCCATACAAAGGCACCCAGGCAAGCGGTGTGTGTGTGTGTGAATGGGAGTTGCTCCAACAGCAGCCAATTTATAGCTGAGTGCAGCTTCGAGAGCCGTTTTGCAATTTCAATTGCCACAGTGATCGACATTGGCTCGATGCGGTTTAAAAGCTATTTCTTATAAGTTCTTAGCGGGTGCATCCCAGCACATGATAATTTGATTGGGAAGCGGTCTGCGTCCGGGTTTTGTGTTAAGAAGTTTGGCTTGACATCCTCCATTCCTAAACTTGTATTCCCAACCTTTGTAAAGCTTTCGCGATTTAGTACAAAATGTGCTATAAGAATGATCAAGTTGTTGCTCAAGCTGCTTGAGAGTTTGCTTCACTGTTCGACGAGAAGCTGCTCGAGGCCATTGTGGCTTTAGCTCATTCACTTGGCCAACACTTACGTTTAAATGATTTTGTGATATGTTATTTCCACAAAGTTTATTTTAATGCTTCAACTACAATGCATACATGAGCACAGACACACCCACATACTGTACATGTAGACATGTGGAGTGCATGGAAACTTTTTAGATGGGAAGTAAGGACTTGGCTTAGTAAAGGAAAGAAATTAAAAATGGCAACAGAAACAATGCGCAAACATTCGCCGGAGGTCATCTCAGCCGTCGTATTCCGGGTTCCATTCCTTTTGCTCAGAGAATGGGGTGGATTTGTGAGAGTGTGGCAACGCAAACACTGTCGATGCAGAAATCACTTTGGTTAAGAATAAAGCGGCAGGATGTCATTGCACCCATCACAGCGGTGTGATTGCCATGTTGCTACATCAGTCATAAACCGGAATATGTTTGACACCCTCCTTCTTCCACGGACCGTCCAATGGGGTTGGTAGTGTTTTTAAAGTGAAAACTGCAGCTCATAAAAAGTGATAACAACTAAGCAAAATGAGGAGCTCTAAGTATAACTTGATTTGTTAATTGGATAAAGTAGCGAAAGTATTTGGGAGCTCTAATAGGAGAGGGATTTTCAAAAGCTGAAATTCAGCCAAGGCCAAGATTATTAAAACAAATTTAAGTAGTAATTTTTAAGTGCTAGATTCTATGTATTTTCTTTGTTTTCGCATGGATAAAATAAAATAGTTAATATTACATTTACTCTCCTGGTTTTTAAACACATTTCATGGGAATTTTGAATGAATTATACTTGTGGGTCGTTAAAAATCTCTTACGGAGCATGAGTTGCCTGTCTCTGGAGAATCCATATTGTCTTTCATGAAGGTAATTTCCTTGAAAGCTCGCGAATTCAACAATTCATTCATTTCGGAGGCTGAAGTTGAAGAGAAGTACTGGTTTTGAAAACAGTAATTTTCTACGTTTAATGAGTTTGATGTAATAATGGATGTAAGTCGAATAAGATGTAAGTAATTAATCAAAAAGAAACTCTTATTCCGCCGAATCTTATGATTTTGAGCTCTTTTATGTCAGCGCATTGTTTAAGGAGCTGAAGCGTTGCTCATCACAATTTTCAAACTCGTACATTTGCGTTTTTCTTCGCCATATTTGTAAACCCTGCGTTCGCAATGTAGTTATTATTTTTGATATGAAAATTTCCATTTAGCTCCTTAAATAAGCGCTTCTCGCATAGCCGTTGAATCAACAAACTTTCTGTCTGCCTTCCCTATCCTTTCGGACTGAACGTCCGGAAAGGAGCTTCCATGAGATGTGCTCGTCATTCTACTGGCAATTTATTTCTCCTCCAAATGCATGCCACAGATAAGAGTGCTTTAACTTCTTAGTTTCCTGGCGCAAAGTGCACCATCACTCCCACCTAAACAGATCGCACTCGGCTTCTTTTAAAATTGCATTTTCTTCAAAATCATTATTTTATTTGGCGCTTACACCGTTATCCTACACTGGTTAGATTTTGCTGGTCTTCGGTTGCAAGGTAATCAAAGCCGTTACTGAAAATTTGCGAACAAGTTTAAATTGCGGGCAATGCTGATGCTCGACTACGACGAAAACGCATTATCTCATCGGGCAAATCCTGCCGTTGAATATGAGGACAGATGCTCGATTACTATGGAAGTAGTGAAAACTGCTTCTCTATTTTCTTGCTGACACGTCGTTTGATTTGGGCACAAAAATAATAAAGTTGATGCTCGCTCTTAGGAGGTATTAATGAGGAAATGTTGCGTATTTAATGGATCTTTCGCATTTACTAAGCCTTTACTCGAAAGCTTCTTTCTCGATCAAAATTGGTGTGCATAAACAGCCTTTTTACTCACCTGGAACTTCTAAGGTATTATTGCCTTCATGAACCATCCCGCTATGATAGTAGCGATTTCCTCAGATTCGATAGGTTTTTCTATTCCCCACCATATTTGCCCAGTTTTAATGTTTATTCCTCAACTGCTCAAACCACGGTGACTTGTTGAGCTCGGGTTGTTGATGCCCACGCACATCTACACACGGCGGCACGGTGGTGTATTTATGCATCGAACTAATACTTGTGAAAGCTGCTGGTGGTGCTGCAAGATTCCTTTGAAATCCGTCCAGGACGGCGTCGTCGTTGTTGCAGCTGTTGTTGCAGGAAAAACTCTTGGGAAATTATTTTATTAAATGTAACCGCCGTAGCAACATTATGATTGCAGGTGATTTGTAAGTGAGTTGTTACTTATGAATTGACATAGCAACTATTTATTTTGCTGCTGCCGCCGCCTTAGGCCGCGCCGGTATTTGCGGCAGAGGCAGCGAGAGCAAGCAATCCTTCGAGCAGCATCAACTTCAGGCAAGCGGAAGAAGAAGGAGACTTGCCGCTTATCAAGTCAGAACCACAACTGAGTTGCGCCAGAACGATTACACTCACGGCAAAAATATCAGCCGAGGAATGCGGGCAGAGCACAATTTAATTTGGGCTGTGAGTGCGGGAATATTGGATCTAAGCGAACACAAAATGCTCGTTCGCCAAGTAATATCATAGATATTATTGTATTACGACTGCGGCTTGGTCCGCTACGACTCGGCATGCGGCTGGAGAGAATGTGGCGAACCGGTTAGCGAGAGGGCGTATACAACAAAATTGAGTGGAATAAGTTGTAGTGAAATAAAATGAAATTGGCAGCTTCGGTATTTGGATTTGAGCATTAAATCAACATTACTCACAAATGTGAATTGAACAAAATTAATTTCGAATGCGATTAAATCCTAGGAAAATGCCACCACTCACCTCTTTGAGCACCTTCATAAGGACATTCAGCACATCCATAAAGCCTTAGGAACATTTATAAAGGAATATAAGAAAACAAGACAATCTCATACATAATGAAGAAATATTATTTCCATAATTCGATTTGAGCTCTCACTCAATCAACAGGCGATGTGGAACAAATCGACTGGTCGCCGTGTAGAGGGTGTGCATGCGCGTGTGCTAACTGAGCCAGCAAGCGGATAGGTGGATGAGCACATGAACACATGCGTTCGAACTGACCAGTAATTGAAATTAGACGAGTTGTCTGCTTTGTTGGCAAACAACATGCCGCGTATGGACCCATTGAGCTGGACAGCTCCGTATGTTGCCTGCCAAAAAACTACGCCTGCCACATTACTCTGATGAGAAAATCCATGAGTTTTTGCAAGGAATCCCATCAAACAAGCAACAAGCGCCACGCCGAGGGGCAGAGTAGAAAGTGAAATTTGTAGCCAAAGTACACGAAATTATTACATGAATTCGTAATGAAAACTGCTGTCAGTTGAGATCAGATATCCTTATCATCATCATCATCATCATTTTTATTCGAGCGTATCAAACGCACCAAACCAAAGGCACACACACATTGCCAACGCCCACA
Organism: Bactrocera minax; assembly: GCA_021498325.1. Classification (NCBI taxonomy): domain Eukaryota; kingdom Metazoa; phylum Arthropoda; class Insecta; order Diptera; family Tephritidae; genus Bactrocera; species Bactrocera minax. The sequence goes on along the minus strand of JAKEEE010000019.1, from coordinate 465,815 downwards.
TGTCCATGCATGACTGTAAAAGTGAATGGACCGTAGTTGTGGTGGATTCAGTAATGGATCTCACTATAGGTATTTTATTATGGATTTTCCTGTTTAGTTTCGTTTTTGCAAATTGTTTTGTTTGCTTGCCATTTGAAGTATGTTTTCGTATAATCCAAGTGTTCGTTTTATTTGACAGTTTTGTTGTTAGTCTGGCTTAACGATTTCACTGTTATTTATTCTGTTTGCTCCAGAAATGTAATTTGTATGACTTGAACGGCCTGTGACAAGCTTACATTTGCTCGAATTGCTTGTGTGTTTGTAAATGAATATTAATGATATTTGAATTTGATTTTATTTTTGAATAAAACAGTACTTGAACTAAATCTAATCCATGTGTTTACCAGAAACCATCCAATACAGATATAAAAAATAAGGAAGAGCTAAGTTTGGTTGGCGCCGAACTTCGGAGATTGTCTCCACACCGCGGGAATATAAATTTAATTAAATTTTACATGTGCATTTATAAATTTGTGTTAAATGGGTGTTGGCCAAGGCATTAATCAATTGTAGTAATTTTTGTTGAAAATTTTATTATTTTTCATATAGTTTCATTGAAATATTCTCTGTATTCAGTAAATTTTTTAAAATTGAGACCAGGGGAATAGCAAGTGATGTGTCTTGAATCTTGGGTTATCCAGAGAAAATATTAATAAAACCTTTAATAGTTTCACATTAATATAGGGAAACCATGATTAAAAAGTTTTATGAACGGTCTATTTGAGAACTCATTAAGACCCTCGAGTACAATTAAGACTCTGTGCCGATACTTCGAAGCTCTAATTTGAGAAAACACATCTGATAATAATCCACTCGTTGGACTACTTAAACGAATGAATCCTGCTTTATAGAAGACTTCTTTTGTTGGGATAAAAAGCATTTTTCCAGGAGACACAGAGTCTGTTATCCCAGCACACAATGAATAATTGTGAATCAACATTATGTAATGAATTAGGGAACCTGGTTCGCAACATGAAATCTTTCTGACTAACAACTAATGAAAACCTTTGTACAAATAGACACAGCAATGCCTTTTTTAGGTAAAGAAATCTTCCCACAAAAATATTCACGCTCTGTTTTTGAATATTATTAAGATACATTTCTCTACGAGGCTCTTCTTCGGCACACATCGGGATTAAAAGACGGAATTCAACCCGAAACTGAACTAAGCTCCCTGAAGTAGTTTTTATAAATGAAAACATGAGTAATGCGAAAGAAGAAGAAATAAGAAGAAGAAGTAAGCAATTCAATTCAAACATATTTTCTTTCACGAACGTTTGATTATTATTTAATAAAACAAATTAAATTTGAAATTCCAAAAATGGGGCACTTCAGCTCCGTCTCAGCGGGTTGTGCCTTAGGATGCGCGCACATAACGGGAACTCCGGCAAGTTCAGTTAAGAGCTGTATTATTTTACCTTATAAAAATGTTTGCAGCATAATTGGAATTGCGTTGGCGGCAAACCAGTTCAACGAGCAGAACCGAACGGAGCAAGCCAAACCGCACCTGCTCAGCCAGCCAAGAAACAAGTGCAACAAGCGAGCAAATCCCTTGACTGAGAAGGCAAATGTAATTATTGCAAGAAATATTTATTTATTTCTGTATATGAAAGCATTTTAAGCCAATAACTGAAATGAGCTCAGACATACATATTTGATATATATCTATATTTACGGCTGTACTTATCTGCAATATATATGGGCATGTACATACACACATGCTCGATTAGGGGTGTGTAGGTAGTTGCGATTGTGCGCAGAAACTTTGTGAATAAAATGAGGGCAAAAGTTAGCAACGAAGAACTCCAAAGACGATTTGCAAGTAAAAAGTTTCCTAAGACGCAGATGACAGAGACATCGGGGTAAATCGAAGGAACTCACAGAAAATGGAGCTAGGCAGGGGTATGTTGCGGAGAGAAGTGAAGAATGGGGTGCTCTTGGAATTTATGATGTAATCGTAAATTGAATTTGATTGTCCAGCAGTCTTAATTTAATTTGTCCGCTGTTGTTGTGCATAAAATAAATCCTACAATCGCTTGGCTGGCGTTCTGCGTCCCTGCGGTCTCTTTGTTGAAAATTCGCTGTCGCAACTGACAGCACAACTGACAGCTTAGCATATTTCAACTTCTTCCATTCCCCCTCTCGCTTCTCACCACCACACACCTCATTTGCTTCTCGGCGTACACCTGGTCATCGGCTGTGAAATTTGGTTACACTCGCACAATGCGCAACTCGTGGGGCATGCGACGCTGGTTGCATTCGCTGCACTGCTGCAATGGCTTTGCTATGCAAAGTGGCGCTCAAGTAGTTGGCAACGCTGCCGCAGAACACCTGGACGACATTCAATTGCCAAGGCATTGGGCGTACGAAATGTAAAACTATTTTCAATAACAATATCAACAACATCAGCAGCGACAACAGCGACAACAGCCGGTGCGACAAGACGAATAGCATTCGAACACACACACGAGCTCTCACATAAGTCGCTTTAGTTATTTACTACGCCTGGCAGCCAGCTAGCCAAGGAAGCCGACTCAAGCTGAGCGAAGTTGAGTCGAGTCGAGCTGAGGGATACTTGACTTGACATTTTTCAAAGAACATTGCTGAGCATTAACTGAGCTGTAGTCGCCTGCAGCTAACTCGTTTATTTTATGTTGCATGTAAGTTGACTGCCAACCGATCGGCCGTTCCTCCCAGTAGTACAGTCGCCTGATCGCCCTCGACCCTCCGGCTATTTGACAAACTCAAGAAAATTGTTTTCCTTTCCACCCATTTTGGTATTGTTGTAAATTTCGGCGTTGTGGCTTTGCTGCCTTGAAAAGTTTTTGTCTTTGGCATTTTGTAAAATTCTCTGCCAAGTTTCTGTTTCGGTTTACCAGTCAAATTCATATTTGTCGTTGCCATTTGGTCCTTTTAATAAATAGATGTTTTATGCTTATCCGCATGTGAGTGTGTGTGCTATGTTGTGGTGGAAATATGCTTTGTGGTGCTTAGATAACCTCTTCTCCTGAGCAGTTGCAGCTCGCTTGAGTTCGCCAAAGTCCTGGCCGCGCATCTATCAGGTGTGTGGCGGTTGGGTGTAGGTGGACAGCACCTGAAGAAACTAACAACGACGCAGCCAAAAAGAATAAGAAGAAGAGCAGGAACAGTATAGGATAAAAGAGAGGAAGCAGATGACACAAGTACTTCGGTGACATTAGTTCATGCCTTCCGCAAGCTTGTATTTGAGAATTATGGTTATGCCGCAACGAGAAGAGAAGATTGCCGGTAATGTCGTTGACTTTATGACAGAAAGTACGAAAACAACAGCAAAGTGCTACGGCACAAATAAAAACACATTTTATGCAAGGACACTTGCAAAGCTGAAATGAAAATGGAAAATGCGATGGCCGACTAAAGACAAAGGTTCTGATTCAATTATCGATGGAAATTGCAAGCCGCTGAGGCTTTTAAGATTCATTTTCCATCTTAATTGGGTTATTCACAAGAGATCCTAGTTGAGTGGTTGGAGATTTCCTGCTGATTTCGAATGCGAAGCGGAAGTTGAGATATCTGAGCCGCTTGAATGTGCAAATATCAATGGCTTTGGTTGAGCATTGATAGATAAAAGTATGCCCCTTCTAAAAAAGTACTCTAAAAAATTTTGGCAGATCTTGAATTGTTTTTATAGAAATTGCTAATTGAAAACAAGGAGTAATAAATTAGAACTGTTTCGCAGGGAAATGTACTGAATCCGTACCATTATAGTTCTCGTTCATGTTCTTTATTCTTTTAGCAGCTCGCAATATCGATCCTTTGCTAAACTTTGATATAGTTTCGAATTATTATGAAGCAGTGAAACTAAACCATTAACAAAGGGAAACTTAGATATCTGTCGGAAATTGAATAGAGAAAAGGAGGAAAACAATATTAATATATTTGTACTGTTTTTGGCTTTAATTTTAGTCTGTAGTGCTCTACTGTCTTTAGTAATTTCATCTAGATCTGTAATGTCTGTGAACACAAAAATGTTCAAAATATCTGCAACACATTTTATATGTTTCATGAATTGGTACCGGTTTGACGAAAATACTTTAATTCGGAACTAGAAAATTTCGAAAGCATCCTAAATGAAGGCAAACTTATATCTTTCTTAGGATAAAATCGAACGCATACTTTGGAAAGGCTCAAATCAAAATCTAAGTTGTGGGCGCGGATGTGTAGGTATTGTGCTAAATAAATATTGATTAAACACTCTCTAATGTAGGTAGTCCAGTAACTAGGTAAAAACGGATAATTTATTTAGTCCAACCCAGGTGTTTTCGATCCTGCTCGCCCCTCCTTTTCTGGTCATTGTTGTCTGTTTTGGTTTGTGTGTTTGATATGCTTATAGATCGCATTTGAGAGAGTGCCTTTTGGTTTTACCTATGTTTTCACTGAAAGTATGAAAATCAATGAAAGACAAAACTTTTCCACTACAAACTAATAACATTAAATGGCCATTCCGAAAATATGAAAGATACCAGAAAAGGTTAAGGCAACATACTCAGCCGGCTTAAGGACGGCTCTGCTTCTTGAGCGTTTTGTTCGACTGTTGACAGGGCCATATATCATTCGCTGGTATCTTGATAAATGTAAACTATGTAGCACTTGTTGTTTTGTAAGTACTGCTGCTGTTGTTGGCGTTGGTGTTGGTGTTGGTGTAACAATAAGCGGTGAAATGTAGCGTATATGAAATTATTGTACTTGGCCAATCTTCTTCTCTAATAGCCGTGGGCAGACCGGGGCGCGCGAAGGCTTGGCAGTGAGGAAGGTCTACTTGTTCGGCCGGTGCAGTCAGGCGTATGCCGTCCAGCTGTTTGTCAGTGTTGCTGTAGTGGCGTTCCGGTGCGATTTTGGGTTCAACGAAGCGACGAAATGAAAACAACTCAAGTGAAAATATAATCATATTTTTATTGTTGTAACCATACTCGCATCTTCAAATGAAAAACACATCCACTTCAAATATCTACAAATATGTATATGTGTGCGAGAACGTTTTTCTTAGCTTTTGGCCGCTGGCATTCACCGAAATGAAAGTTGTTGCAGAGGAGTGCGAAAGGTTTGGTGGCATGCGGTGTGAAATCAAACGGAATCCAAACATATGGGACGCACCAATCGTCGCGGCCACAATGCGTGAAGACGGAGCGAGCAGTGGGCTAAACAGCTTTAAAATACAATATAATATTTCACATCGCTGGGCATTGCCACATTAAGCGTAAGCATATGAGGAATATTGCCAGGAAAAAAAATGAAATTCAATAGGTGGCTCAACTGTCGGTATGGAAGGGAACGGAGCAAAGCGTAGAGGTTGAAACTCTGCTGAGCGACCTACGCTTGCGGCCCGCACTCGTATATGGATGAGTAGCAGTTTTGATTTCGCAATTGAACCTCATGTCTTCAGATGGTTATGCGGCAAGCGGGTGAAACATCAACCGCAATAAAAATAATGAGAAACATAACAAACCAAGAAGCAGCCGAAACTGAGACTCGAGCTAAGAAAAAACTCGACTATGAATTCGCCCTCCACCCTCCGGCCACTAGTGCAAAAGGCAACATATGCGTTCGCAACTAGATGGGATGGGAGGTGGTCTAACCGACACTGTAGGTAAGTGCATGTGTGTGGTGCACATGTAGCATGTTAGCGTTCGTAGGTTTTCGTTTTTGGGCGGTGGTCGTCTATAACTGTCGATTGGCGGAGTAGCAGCTGTGCACCGATGGAATTTCCCAAAATTCACAAGGAAATTTCGATGATTCTCAAGTAAATGGCCGCGAGGCAGAATAGCAAATAGAAATCTCACAAACAACAGCAACAATGCGGTTGTGGGTGTAGCAGCAGCGGTGGCGTAAAAACCGGCAACTTTGAGATCGAGTTCGAGTGCGAGGCGAACACAGCAACATTGGCATTCATGCGACTTTGTTATCCTTCGGTTGTTATTGAGCAGCCGTGTCGGCAGCCTGCAGTGCAGCGATGGTGGAATGACTGGTTGTTTGCTCACCTCATTGCCGCTTTGCTCGTGAATTAAATTTCGGTAAAAGTTCATTCAAGTGCAAGAGATGTGATATTGGGTTAATATGATAGACCGAAATTTCGTTTTTGAATTCTATTTACGAGCCTCATGAGACACATGTATGTATGTTTATATGTACATATGTATGGGTGTGAATAAAGCAAAGCGAACATGTTCTCCTAAAGTGTAGAAAGCAAGTGAAGAGATTGACGTAGAAATCTGACAAATATGCATGAACCTGCATTTTAGGGATACTTGTAGAAAAGATACTTGAGAACTTGACATAAATCTCCCAAATTCTGTATGGTTGCACATATTGTGCTCATATAAAAAGTCATAGCATAGCACTAGGCAAATGCATCCCAAAGTGGCCTTAGCCAAAAGTATAAATTAAATTCCCCGCGTTTTCATTAAGTTGTAACATCTTTTAGAAAATCTACGAGGTGTTACACACAGAATATTTGTAGTGTGAAAACTGACCAGTTAGGTATATTCATAGGTGATTAAAACTATATAACTTAACTTTTACATGAATTTCTGTGAAGGTGAGTTAATTACACCTGAGTACAATTATATACTTCGAGATATAAAATCCATGAGTGGGTAATCCGTTTTTAGAATATCATTTACATTATGATATTATATAAAAATTCCTTTAAGCTCGATCGTTTGACTTTGCTATAACGGAAGCTGACATTTTCCATTAAGTTTTGACCAGCCTTACCTGGGATATTCATTATCTAGGTTGCTCAAAATAATCTGGGTTGTTGTTCGTACCTTTATCTTTAAGGTATTCCTAAAGCAAAACTTTCATTGGTGATAAGTATTGACTGTGCGGTGGCTTGTTAATGTCTCTTTCCAAAGCACACACCCCTAATGAAACATTGAAGAGGTGGCGTTGTTTCATCCGCTATCATTAATGCGAACTTCTGAAATTTTGTAGCGTTTGAGAAAAATAGGTAACATCATAATACATGTAGTTTGCCATTGTGGAAGTGTGAAGTGTGTCTTGCCTTGTAAAATTTTGTGCACTATACCTTTTTTCGATCGATGACAACTTTATTCTAACTATGAATGATGAGATGTCGAGTAGAATATTGCTACAGAGTATATTAGTTTTGTTCACCTAACGGTTGTTTGTAACAACTAGAACTAAACGATTTAGATATAGACATATATATATATAAATGATCAGGATGAAAAGACGGGTTTAAATCCGAGTGACTGTCTGTCCGCACGCCCGTCCGTCCGTGCAACCGATAACTTGATTAAAAATTAAGATATTTTGATGAAACTTGGCACATGTGTTACCGTAAGACGGTTGATATTGCAGGTGGGTATAATTGGACATCTGGCACGCCCACAAAATGCCAATAATCGGAAACAGATAATGTGCCATAGCTAAGCAGAAAATTAAGATATAAACGTGTTATTTGGTATGGAGGATTCTAGTAGGGTGGGGCATCTGTGGGTAAAAATTATTGTAAAAGTGGGAATGGCCCCGCCCTCCATTAGGTTTAATATATATATATCGGAAACCGTTAAAGATATATCAATCACACTTGCTTCAAATAAGTTTTTCTAGCATCTATTCATATACTGAGATAGTAAGTGAAATCGGGTAATAACCACGCCCACCTTCCATACAAAAGTTATGTTGAAAAACGAAAAGTGCGATAACTAAAAGCAACACGTTAGAAACATTAAATCTTGCAGCTAATATGATACGTAAGGGTTACAAAGGAATCCATGTAAAGTTTTGATGATGGGCGTGGTAACGCCCACTTTTAAGAGAAATCCCATATCTCAAGAATGCCTTAACCGATTTCTACAAACTTTGGTATATGAGAGTATATTTGCATTCTTATATCACGCTGTAAAAATGGACGAAATCGGATGAAAACGACGCATACTTCTCATATAACACAATTTTAAGTTTCACTTGATCCCTTCACTTTAAAGAAGATAAATCGGGCAGCAATTAGGATATGAAAATCAAACTTTCTACAAATAGTGATTTCAAGATATACCATGTCATGCATAAAAATAGACGAAATCGGAATATAACTTTTCAAGCCACCAGATACCCAATATTAGGACCTCAGTGCCCCTATCTGATTTTTTATCGGAAATATTGGGAAATCTGTAAGATATTGTAATGAAATTGGAGGATTATCCTAGCCCTAGCCCCTCTATACCTATTTTATAGATTTTCAACCTTCCGGTTGACTTTATATCATATATAACGGTAAATCTGTAAGATATCGTAATGAAATTGGAGGATTATCTTTCTATGAAAATAATATAGTCTGGTGCTAAAAATGGGAAAACCGGGTAAATACTTCCCTTAGCCCCCATATACCTATTAGACGGATTTTCCACTTCCTGTAGACTTCGTACCATATATTTCGGTTAATCTGATAAATATTCTGAAATGAAAATGAATATGAAATTCTAGGTTTTTCCACGGCAATAGTGTAATCTTGTGTCAAAAATGGGGAAAATCGGGTAAATACTTTCCATAGCCCTCATATACCCCAATAATATAGGGATTTTCAACCTTCCTGTAGACTTTATAGCATATATAACAGTCAATACATGAGTTATCTCTTTGAAATTCAGAGAGCGTCTCTTTCTGGTAATAGTGTGTCCATGTGATTAAAATGGATAAAATCGGGTAAGCACTTCCCCTAGCCCCTATGTACCTAATATGCGTCCATATAGGAGGACTCTCAACCTCTGGGTACACTTTGTACCATATATTGCGGTCAATATGTAAGATATCTTAGCAATATTAAGTGAACGTGTAATATCAGATATACCATAGTGTACTGCCGAAAATGTGTGAAATCGGTCTACGAATTATCCCAGCTCCCATATACTACATATAATGATTTTCGCTATTCTAGCAGACTTTATGCTGAATATGTCGGTCACTGTGTGAGTTACCTTTACAAAATGGTGTGAAAACATGTTCCCTAATATACTTGAATAATGAAAAGAGTTAATGTAATCAGTGCAGATCTTCCTCTATCCCAAATTTGCCCGATATAAGAATTCCCGACTTTCCATCTGACTTTAAACCGTTCATGTTGGTCAATATGTGTGATATTTTAATGAAATTAACAGGATATACTTTCTTAAACACAATGTGATTTCGCCCTAAATATGAAAGAAATCGGTCTAGACCATGATCTAAGTTGCTTATTCCTAATATAATGATGTCCTTTTCTCTGGTTTACTTTTTCCTCATGTATCTAATATTTTCGATTGAGCCTCTTTGGTTGAGTTTATATCGCATATATTATTGTACTTTTGAGTTAATTTGGTAGATTTTAATATAAATATCTCTGACGCGAAGCAAAATATAACAATGGAAGTACATGAGTCTACGTCCTGTAATATAAGTTAATAAGATACCAAATATGATTACAATCCATTCATAATTTCTTCGAACAATGAATGTTGAATTCTTCCGCAACAAATTTTATTATAAAGTTATGCCAGCACCTGAAAACATTTCCCCGCCTCTGTTCCTTGCACATTGCGAGAGTATAAAATGTACGGTTACAACCGAACTTAGCTCTTTCTTACTTGTTTCTCTTCATGTTTTGTTTTTCGAAGTTGGTCAGTTCAACTGCGGAGGAATGCATGTAGGAGCAAACAAATCTTGCTCTTTAAATCCATGAATTCATTACAAATTTAACATAAACATGAGAATCTAACATAAGTTTTAAATTCTCTGCATTGAGTTTATAGGCAAGGCGCGCCATCTTTTATGTCAACCCCAATCAAGTGGCCACAGCAAAATGAGTTAGTTTTGTTGCGTTTTCCTCTATTACTTTTTCGAGCATCTCGGGCGGTGCAACTATGATTTAGGTAGTAATATTTGCCTTGAGCTCGAGAATTGTCCAAGGTTTGTTGGCAAATACTTTGACTTTCAAATTACCTCATGAAAACAAGTTCTGTGTGTCAAATCTGGAAATCACGATATGCAGACAATGTCACCCCTTCTCAACATCAGACGTTTAACTGTTTTCACATCGTCATATAATGTGGTGCACTCTGTATAAATTAGCTTTACCTTCTTCTTATACATGTAGGTAAATTTTTATTGCTCTGTGGTGTATCTCGTATGCATAAACCATAACAGATCACAGAGTGAAGCGGAGAACCTTTATGTGTAAGTTAATGTTAAATGCGGCCATGTTAGCAACAGAAGCTATTATATTATGGGCTTAGATTCTATTCCCAAGAATTATTTAAATTCCTTGTATAATACAATGCAAACCCAACTAGAGTGCCAACTAAAGTTCAAAAAAGGTATACGGTCTTACAGGTTGTATACGGTTTCTTCAGCTTAAAGGAAATTTAATTGAGAGTTACAATTTTCGTGTTGGGTTTTGCTTACAACAACCAGAACTCGGACTTTTCGCTTGGTTCTTATGTACTGCGTAGGTATGCATGGTCATAGATGGCTGTGCATGTAGCGAATTACACGGTGGCATAATATCGCTTCGTGCTTATGAATATTCATGACGAACAAAAATACAAGCAGAATAAACGAAAATGTAGTGAAACGTGAACGTTGCCTGAAACTGCACCACCCGCCATTACTGAATCCAAAGCCGTTTAGGCACTGTGGCGCTGCCAGAGGAGGTAGGCGGCAAGCTAACAAACCAACTGCCTTAACTCCTACATCCCGACATCGCCGCCTCCGCTGGTAGTTAGATACTGTGATGTGTTTGCAATTAATTCCTCTTTCATACCTATACATTTTTTAATACTTCTTCAACCGCCCAACCCCCCAACATGTTCGGCTGAGTTTGGTAACTCTATGCTGAAGAAAACCACGCTAGCTTGATACGAAAGCGTGGAGCGGTGCGCTCAAAGGGACGACCGGCAGGGTCGTTCAATGTGTGCCCATTCTTCTTGTGTTGCCTTCTGCTCTCCTGCTCAGCAATGTGGCATTTTAATGAAGCACAGTATCGGGCTGGATCGCCGGATCACAATGGCTCTAAAATTAACAAAATTTCGCTACAGTTCTCGCTGTCGCGTGCTCCGGTTGGATAGTTATTGCTCGCCTGCAGATTCGCCGGCGTGGCCGATTGTCACTGTGCAGCTGGCAGCTGGCAGTTGGCAGTTGGCAGTTGGCAGTGCCAACACTAAACCACTTTGGCCTTTTGGCACATTTTGCTGATTAGTTTGTGTGAACGGACCAACACCTTATCGTTGTTGACTCTGCGAAATCGCACGCTCATGTGCACAGGCGGGTGTGCGGGTGTGCGAGTGTGCGTATGTGAGTGCGGGGAAAGTGCGAAGGCGTTGGTTTCTTTCACTACCTCTTTCAGTTGCAGCGTTTATCTGCATATTCTTGAATATGCATACATATGTTAACTTTAATTAGCTTCAGTTGTGAATATGAGTTTAGAATGTAAATGTGAGTTGGTAAATCTCGTTGTTGCATTGTGGAGACAAAATTCATTTCGTTATTTGCCAAGCAGGTCTTTATTGGATTTCGAATGCAAAATGAGATTTCAAGTAGAAGGAGTGGAATTAAAACGCATTTAAATACATTCACTAAAACATGGTGGCAAATATTTAAATAAGAGTGTAAACAGTTTCATTTCAGCGAAATCTGCCTCATCACCGTAGCGGTATAAGAGCGAATGGTTCGTGATGTAGTTTTAATTAAATGCGATAGTTTGTTTTGCCATCACAAACGGTTAGAAAAACAGTTCCAGTGGCTTCCCGTTGGGTTGTTAGTTAGTCATGTCGGGTTCAGATCCGTCCGAATCTGCATCTCCTTACACAAAGTGAGCAACAGAGCTAAGTGAGTGGAAGCTTGCAGGATTTGCTTGGATTAAATTTGGAAGTAAAAGGAAATTATGAAAATATACCTTAATGAAATTGAGCTTCAAAAATAGGGATTTTGGGCCCCAGCTCAACGGCTCAAAGAACATAGAGAGTTTATTACAGAAAGCCTTTCCGAAGGCAATTATAAAAAATTTCGAAAAGCTCATTGCTTGATGCGGTCTGATTTGCATTATCTCTATGAAAAAGTTAGTAAAGCAGTAAAATGAAAATCCTTTACATAAGGAACTTCATATTACCGATAAAGTTGGTTTTGTATTATTATTTATTTATATCTCACTTTTGAATCAAAATATTGGCATTTTGAGTACCACTGGAAACCATTAAATGGCAGGAGCAATTTTCTACGATATAAATAAGAATATGAATAGGGAAACTATAACTAAGAAGGTTTTCAGATAGACTTGAGCAGTTTTGAAATATTATATGAATTCTATAGATTTAATAGCTTGGATTGAGCAATAGATGGCTTAAGAAGACCTTCTCCATACATTAATCAGGACTTTGAATTTGCTTGTTGTTAGGACCACTCAATTAGTAGAACGTTTGATATCAAGTAGGTTTAATGTTCTTAAGGATATTTATCAGATGCATTCTTGCGGTTTAAACTACTTATTTAATCGATCTATTGTCTCTGCAATTGTAGCTTTGATAATACCACACCTCAATTGTTGTAATTGGACTTTTCAATTTGAATTTAATAATTCTTCAACTCATCCATTATTTAGCGGGAGCCTTCTGCACACACTATCGGAGAAGTAGTAAAGACATTTTTGAGTTATACTCGTCGTAAGATTTTTAATATGCATAAATTCTCGACGTCCTTATTCAAGCGATCTGAAATCCGAATATGCTCATGTGTCAGTGCATATTATAAAATAAAATGGATAAACTGACAGTTGGTCAGTGCGTCTGGAATATCTTCAGCACAATGTAATTATCTCGACACCGATTCCGAGAAAACATGCCGTGCATATTATTTGGCGCCGAACCTCGTCCACGGCTCGAGTGCCGGACTTACATTCAAACAACACAACTTCATCAATTCGTCGAAATGTCAGTGCGTTAACGAGGCCGATATTTTGGCAGTATTGCGCCATTATCAATACATATGCATGTGTATATATAGTAGCTGTCGTGGTCGTGGCATACGTAGGTTGGTCCTGTCGTTAATAGTGATGGTGCGGTCGAGTTGCCGGCGTATGAAATTAGCATATTCGGCAGCGAAGGTGAATTAAAATTACAATTGCAAACAGACGAAATTGGCAAAGCAATGCGATTGCGGCAACGGTAACGGTAACAAAAAGGGAAACAGTTATGTCAGCTGAAAAGAATCAGCGCCGGGTTAGGGGAGCGTGCAGTGGTGTGGTAAACAAAAGTGCAAATTCGGCATGGAAAGTCCAAATGTGTGACGTGTATGCTTGTTGCAGCGAGAAGGCGGCAATGCAAATGACGACATATTAATGGCCGGCTGATTCTGGGGTCATACTCGTGTGCCCGAATGTGCAGCACTGAAGATGACGAGGACCTCAAAGTGGGAAAAATTCTGTAAATTCAAATTTTAAGTCAAATTTATGGCAAACTTTAAGTTTTCTTGCTTACTTCGATTTCTATTTAGGGATTTTAATGTTTTGCTATGCGATGAGTTCGGCTTCATCCGATTCAATTAATAGAACTCACTTGTTGTCTGTTGTTTGCCTAATCCCAACTGACTGAGGAGCTCACAACGGGTTCATATTGCCTGGCTCGAATGATTTATACACATACTTGGACGAACGGTAGATAACTACGTTTTTAACCACTCAGTGCTTGCTGTTGCAAAGTGTTTGAAGTAATTTGCAATTGTCGCTCCACACTCTTTTGTCTTGTCCGTCCGCAGCGATGCCCAACCCTTGTTTGCTTATGAAAAATTGTGAAATTCTTCATGTATGCAAAATGTAAATAAATAAATAAATAAATAAGGGAGTCTAGCAGTTCGGCGAGGGAAGTCACTGGAATCTTTTTACAATGAACGTGTGCTACCGCAGTTGCAAATCCCAGCAGCTCAACCAACTCATATTGGTAATTAAATGCTTTTGCGATTGACTGGCCGGCAGTGGCGTTTCGGGTGTATCACTCTGGAAATTTGATTTATTATGTTTTTCCTGCTCGCGTCTCACTCAGTCAGCAGAGATGCCATGTTTTGACTGGGGACTGGCGCCCTTTTGCAGGGTGAAAGCTCAGCCCTTTCGCCATGATTGTCCGCTGAATTATATTTTATTTTGTTTGTTGGTGTTGTTGCTTTGAAAGTGTCTGGCTGCTTGTTGCCTTATTCGGGTGGGGATGTTTGTTGACAGCCGTTATTATTGGAGTGGCACTGCATTTGAAATTCGTCATTTCCGCTTCGCACCCTAATGAACTCATTTGTTTAGGCTAATTTGCACAAATAATTTAATCTTCCGTTTCGTATTTTTTCAGCTCCAATTTATTTTGATGCAAATTTTTAAATGGATTACTGTTGCTATTTTGGATGGGATTATCATTTAAGTAAAAAATAATTTCAATTCCTCGTGAAGCGTATTTCAGTCAGTTATGAGTACTATTTAGAAAAGTTACAATTTGAACCCAAATTACGGTTTGATGTTTCAGATACACGTTCTATTATGATCAGTTCCATAGGCTTTGGATTGATTTTCGAACTTGTTTGGAGCTTAGTGACTTCGGATTTTCTTAAGTCTTCATTATCGTGGCATTAAATTCGGAATTAGCTTCTTGAATTGAATCGCAATAAACCAAATAAAAGTAGAACATATTAACTTCTGTTATTTGCCCTAAGAACCTTTAAAGGAAATTAAACTGAGGTAAGCTCACCAGATTGTGGTGAAAAGGAAATTTCAATCAACAGGACAAGGAAAACCGTTGCAAGTAACATCGAAAGGGAGTATACATCAAAAACGATTTGAAACGATATTTTCTGAAATTCATATAATTGCTTTTACAACTGTATCATCTACTATGGTGGCATCTCATTTTTTTAGCCGCATTAAAAGCTGACGAAGTTAGTCTCCTCGAGTGGTTAATTGAGTGCGCACATAAATTACTACGGTTCATACACATATTTATGCACCTAGAAGTGTACTGTCAGAGGAGCACACACGAATGCACAAGTGCGAGCCTTCGGAACTAGCCGAGGCAATGTGTCATGGGATTCTCGCTATTAAGCCAGTGTTGCACATTAAAGTAACTGCAAATTTACTGTTACACTCACAGCAGACACAGCATATGCAGCGCCGTATGTTGCTGAGGGAGCCGGTAGAGGTACGGTGACAAGTGCCAACACAAACAAACATTTTATTCCCAACAGTTAATTGATTTTTTAATGACTTCTCGCATGCGGCACATACTGTGGCAGCTAGCAGTGTGAAGGACGCAGGAGCGCAGCGGCAGTAATAACGGCAACAGCTGCAAACATAACAATAATGAATGAGAGTTGCGATGAGCAGAAGCGGCTGTCGTAGTCGCAACAGTAACGACATTAGTAATAGCTGGTGATAGCAACAGTTGATGCCGTTGATGATGGTGGGGAGTCACCAGCAATTGCTACTGATGTCACAAATGGCTGGCGTCCACCAGGCAGTCAGTTAGCCAGTCAATAAACTCCGCCAATTAAGCATTCAGGCGGACTCAGTGAGCAACATTAAATGTCTGTTGCGCTACTGTTGCACGATTGCGACAATATGTTGCACGGTGGTCGCCGCATCTGTGGTATTGTTAGAGAGCAGCAACAGAAGGCTGTTGGGGGTTGTAAGAGGAGGTGGCGCCTAAAGTTTTAATGACGGATCACTTTTCAATTCGGCATCGCGATACATTGGCGCATCTATGAGCCAACTTAATGGGTGCAACCTATCGACACCTTTGCCACTGTCGCAGTTGCATTCTTTCATGGCATGTATACCTTATACAAAGAGCAGTAATTCCCGATTTCCTTCAAATTATATTCCAATAATCGAAGCAATTTCTTCTCTACAATCCGAAATTTATTTTATAATAAGGGGGCCTCGCCTTTTTCGCCAGACTGCTGGTGAGTAGTTCAAATGCCATTCAACACAGATGAAGAGTGGCCGTAATGGTATGCATTTGACCGATAGGACCTGGTGTTGTGTGCGCAATTACATTTGGTCACTGCCTTGGCTCTATAAAAAGTTTTGTATGTTGCATAACTAGTTAAACGTAAAATGTAATGAACCACAACATGATTTAATGGCGGAGGTCTTCTTGAGAATGAAAAGGGCGAGGCGAAAAAAGCGAAAGATTCCACGGAATTTATTGCTCAGGAGTTTAATCGCTTTTTCCATATTTTCATAAATCGATGGCGTAAGAAGAATTTAGGTCAAGATGTGGTAGATATAAGAGATTCTAGATTTCGCGTTTGCAAAATTAATTAGGAATGCTTGGCAACCTCATTTAATGAGAATGAACCACTGAAAACGAGAGCAATTAAATCCAACGAGTGCGAACTCTCAAGTGGGTGTGAGGCGAGGTGGACGCTACAGTTAAGTGAATTGTGACGAGCATACGGTGCAAAATTGTGACGACAGTGGAGGTGCGGGTAAAAGAGGTGTAATGATGCGAAAAGCCATTAAATAGCTGCGAAAGAGCCTATAAAAACAACAATGTACACGCCTGAAGGAAAAAATTAAATGCTATATCGGAACGGAGGGCATCTTTCTGTACCCCGACAGATATGTCGATTGTGGAACATGGACTGCCATTCAACAAATATGTTCATATCCACACTATTGATCGCTGAAAGTTGCTTGACCGATGCCGCGCTGGAGCTCATCGCAGTCAACAAACTAATTTGCTGACATTCAATGAAATCGAGCGCAAAAACATTTACGCGCCCTCGCTGCTTTCCATGTTGCCAGTGCGCCGCGTCGAACATTCACTCATCTGGCATATGGTGCAGTTGCTGTCTAACGTATAAGTGGATTGTAGCCGTTGTCAGTTGAGCTCTTTGTTGTTTTTGTGTATTTTTTGTAATTCGCCAACTTTCTCATGCAGTTTGTGTGTGTGAATGTGCGACAACGTGTTGCCGATGTGGAAACTTTGTCGCCAATACACTTTTATTATTTTATCAACACCACCCTCTCCAACACCAGTCCACCGCCTCACACCGCGGAAGCGTTCGCTGCTGGCGACATCGTTAACATCACCAGCCAATATCAACTTTCCGCCCCTTGGCCTGCAGAAAACGCCACCTTTGTGCACGATAGGCGTTGCTATGTGTGTGTGTGTGTGTGTGTGTGAGTGGAACATGTGCGGCATATGGGCGTTAATAGTCCGCCAGTCTACGTTTACTTTGAACAACCACGCATTCAAGGCGGTTACTTGCGTGTGTGTATGTGTGTGTGTGTGTGTGTGTGTGTGTGAGTGCATGTGCGCTTTTATGCTCGTTTGCCGCATGTGTGGCTGACTGTTTATCCTTTGAAGCTTCGCTGCGCTAAGGTGTCGACGCTGTGGTATTGCCTGTTGTTGATGGTGTCGTTACTGTGGTGTGGAAGGACAACAAACGCTTTTAATTAATTTCTTTGTGTTCATTAAAGGAGTGACAATGTCCGCAATCAATTGGCTAACTTAAAGCCCAATGCTTAAGCATCATCTACAACTTTAAAGCCTAATACAAAGCTTAAAAACTTATGTACATGAGAACCACACAAATAACAAGGAGCTGCAACTGAACTCTGCATGAAAGCGTCTGATCCTGTCAAGGTTTTGCTCGAGACCCAAACTGATTAACAATGCAGGGAGTGAGAGCGATTTAAAACATAAGTTTTAACGAGAATAAGAAGCTTCAATGGACTTACAGTTCGATTGTTCTTGGAAAAACTCATGACGTTTACTCTAAGATGCATTGAAGCTTCATAAATGGAAAACAATCCTATAATCCTTTCTTGTCTCTGCTGCCATTTCAAGGACTACAGAAATTCTTAGTTGTCGCTGGCTCTTCGCTTTAATTCTCATTTAAAGCGCTTGCAATCCATTCCCCTGAGCTTTAACAGTATTTTCATTTCAACGGCTGCTTATTTAATTAAAAAGTAGTCGTTGACTCAGCTTTCCTATGATTTGTAAAGGAAATCCCTTGAAGTGCTGCTATAACCTCAACAAATGGCAAATTTAATTTGAAACTACAACAAAAATGTTTCAGAGGTTTCGTCATCAAGAAAATTTGGAACTGGTGCGGCCAGTGCTGATGTGTAGGTTGGATGGGTTGTCGGCATGCAAATCAAGAACATTTACGAAAACCAAAAACAGCAAAGACAAGAATGTCAACACGATGGCAGTTGTGACATTTTTGAGGGTAATTAAAAGTTAGGCGAAAAATTAGATGAAAACGAGTTTCGACTGGCAGATGAAAGAAAATACTTTTCCGCTTTGCTACAAAGAAGCCTGGCCAATGGCCTGCTGTGACAAATGACAAAGCAGCCTAAACTCGCATGCAATTTGGGCAAGTATTGAGGGTGTGGGAAGAGTCCGGGGGGCGATATGGACATGCAAGGCCATAAGTGAAATAGTTTTTGCACATTTACGCATTGTTCAGGTGGCAGTTAGTCCATTTGCAAAGATTCAAAGTTGTTTTATACACACATATTCATATGCGACCTACAAACGTATGTATGTATTGCATGTCGCAAAGTCGATTTAGCATTTGTTATTTGCAACGAAATGCATTTTAATGGCATGTTTGGGCAGCCAAACCCTTCGTTTCTCACTGCTCCGATGTGGCTCCTTCACGGCACAAACTATTGCTTTGAGACTCGATTTTCGAATTGTAAATGAAGGAGCTGGGTAACTCGCATCTACATATGTATGTGTTTGCATACAAGTCTGTCCATCTTATCTTAGCCGTAACATGCTTCCAGAGTAGGAAGGGTGAGCCACTAGAGGGAAGTGGGAGAGGCTGCTGGAATGTGGATGCCTGGCAAAACGACAATGCGTTACAGTGGTTAAACCATTCTGCTCACCACTGGAGTCCGGGTTCTCTTTTGCACCTTTGTTATTTGGTTTCTGCAGCAGAGCGTTCTTGTGGATCAAGGAGGTAACTTTTCCTTTTTCTTTCGAACTAACGGTTGTATAAAAGCAGTTATTTTAGTAGTTATTTGTGGACTGCCGATAGTTGGTACGAGCCTATTCGGACGCATAGATATTCGTGTATTTGCGTGCTGAAGTAAGGGTAACCGCAGTGTCATGGTTTGTGACATCCATTTTTTTAATAAACCGTAGGAATTAAATGCAATACTTGATCAGTTTAAATTGTGCTGCTGCCAACATTTGTCACAACAAGTTTGGCATTTTGGCATTAAATATAATTATAATTATAAAGATTGGGTTAGTACCGGGTACTCTGAAACTGCTTCTGCAACGCACGCCTGTTTGTCTACCAGTATGTATTAGTTCCAATGGTTTGTGATGTCCCATTAGGACCTGCAGCGTGTTTATTTCAAGCTTCTTCCTGATAATACATATCTACAAATAAAGGTTTTGCAACACATCGCTATAAATTTTTGAGGTGATCGCAACCATTGCTAAGAGCGAACAGGCCACAACACTTTTCCCATGAAAACGGATTCCCCATTATTTTACCACATTCAAACATTACGTAATATCCATATAATAGAGCGGTAGCTTCGGTTTCTCCGGCAGTGCGTCAGAGGAGGCACATGTAATTCTGCATTCCGGCGCGATTTAAATGTCATCAAATGTCAGTTAAATGCAAACGTTGCAAAACTTTCCCAGAATTCGTTCCTAATATGCCCTTTTAATATTTTAGCCAACAAACGCAGCAGCGGTGCACAGGCCGAAAAGAAAGCTGCTCATGTTGGTGTTGTTGGTCGTGCTGCTACTTGAATTCTTTTGCTGTGCAAAGTTTAGCTGTTTCATACTCCGATCTTGAGGTTCTTCTCCTAAAGTTTTGCTTTTATGATATCTTAATAGAAGATTTGCTTTGCCTCCCGCCTTGGTCTTACGTTTTGTTTGCTGGTTTTGAGGTGTGCATCATGTTGCTGCTGCAGCTGTGATTATTATCTTTTGCATGCCGGAAAGCATAAGATACACCACAAACGGTTGTGTTTTTCAGATGTTGTTGTTGTTTTATGCGTTAGCTGCTTACCAACTTATTTGTAATTCTAAAGGATTCTTTCATACTTGCAGCCGCTTTTGAAGCTTCCAAATAAATGAGAACTCAAACGCCAAGGTTGGTATTTCATATTCCCCACCTCCAAATAGTTGTGATGTAAACGAGGCGGGACATGTGTGTGTGTTGGTGCAAATATGAACTTTTTTCATTCGCCTTTTCCTACTTGGCAAACACTTTTTGTGACATCTGGAAAAGTTTTTAAAGAGCAAAGACGTATGCAACACGCCGACCGCACAAGGTGTCTTGTATGTGTGGGCATCCGTCATGTAGGTGCGCTTTGTAGGTGCGCAGAAGGAAAACAGGAGTTTCTTAATGCAAAAACTGAAATGGAGACACCAAGCAGTAAAACCGCAGTAGATGTGAGTAGGTTGTGGTAACTTTGCCGAAAAGTGGCGAGGGACTGCAGAGTGGCTGAGACTGGTGCGAGTAATTGGTTTGTCATAACTTACATAATTTCAGCTCATTTTCAGCACCGACTCCTTCGTCATACGCAATCTCGCCACCCCTCCCATTAAATCAATGCACAGTTTTCTTTTGGATTTTAATTTTTCCCGTACTTTCATGTCAATTCATGTCGAATGAGTCAAGTTGATGCCTTTAAATGTGCGCTACAGAGGTAAAATCTTTGCTTGTGCCATGTGAGTTACGACTCTTTCGACTCTTCCCGAACGGGCCGCGTGTCATCAGTAGTCAGATCTATCTGCGTCGCTAATATGCTCATCTCCGTTGCTTCGGCAACTTTTTCTAAAAACGACAAAACTTTCACATATTAGCTTCGAATATGTTGTAGTTCGTCTTATCGCCTTCGTTCAGCTTGGTTCCACAGTTGCTGTTGTTGTATGCCATAATGTGCGAAGTTGCGGAGGCAATTTGCACATTCGTAGAATCATGAACGAGTTGGCGAATTTAGTTTAGGGTTTTCGGCTTGTCGAATTCCGCAGAAAATTCACTTGGAATTTTCATAATAAAGTCCATTATCCATAATGTGTTTGTTTCTGTTATACGCTTCCAGAAATAAATTTAAAGCAAATAATAAATTAAAGTATTTTATTTACTTAAAACACGTACAGGATAGTTAGTAAAATTTTCTTCTTAAATATTTAAAGACGTGAAAAAAATCAACAAGCACAACTCGTCTATATGAAAGTGAATGTTAGACTGTTATATTTAAAGCACGATTTCAGGCAAGTGATTGCCTTGGTAGGGTTTGCAGTAATTCATCTTTTTCCAAACATTGGTTTTATAATAATATAGACAATTAAAATTTCGTAATGAGGGTAGTAGCGCCACAACGCGACATCGAATAAGAAAGTCGAATAGGCACCCCGTGCCACCTTGTGGCAGTCATCATTAATCGAAGCAATATTTCCAACAGCGTTTTCAATGAAAATAAGCCAATAAGACCACCAAACCGTTATTTTTTGAGAATGCATTGTTTTTTAAAAAATCCCATCATTGTTCATGGGTAATCGTTGTTGATTCCGTTTCTTGGTGCCTACTTTTATTGTTAACTACTTTATTAAAGCCGGAATCATGAGCAGGAAAGCTGAAAATGCGTTCTGGGTTTAGTTATAATACGGTGAATACAAATTCTAATTTTGTTAGAGCATTACCGCAACATTGGAAAGTTTTCATAATAATTTGTAGTTTTTTTTTAAGGAAGCCTTCGTTATCTTTTGTTACATTTCAGAGACGTTATGACAACCCCTTGTAATATTATAGTTATATAATTTTTTGACGAATCTTGTTTAATTCGAAAATAATTTTCTACTTTGGATTAATTAAATCAATCCCTCCATCAAGTGCTGCTGTTATGACTAGCTCCTGAAATCCTTTGTCCGTCCGTACCAGATTCATACTTCTGACATTATTTGTGGATTTTTTGCTGCAAATTAGGCCGATGTTTGAAAAATTAGGTGGCTACTTGAATCCTTAGAAATAGTAATTTACGAAGTGTTGTTCGTAGTCTTTCTAAAGAAAGTTTTTTTTTATTTCTTGTTATATTTCAGAGTCCATTCTTTTCTTTATTAATTAATGCTAACCTTGCATTGGTGCTATACATCTCACAAACTTTGAAGGACCCACCCCCAAAAGGGCCGTTGTTATTTCCCTCCGCCGCTTGACGAAAGTTGAAAATAGATTCAAAAGGTGTCAGCGGTCGCAAATTTTCCTGACTTTTTGCTGCTCTTAAAGAAGAAGGTTAAGCGATGAATGTTTTTATAATTTTCTCTGGCCTTCTCCCCCACTCACTCTTTTATTGCGTAGTAAACTTCGACTTGATTTCTTTTTAAAAACGATCAAAAGATCATTTATAAAGCCGACCAGAGTTAAGCAAGCGCCGGGCAGTGTTGCATTACCCAGCTGTCTTGCCCCATTCCCTGCTCCAGCTATGGCTTTATGGCTTCACATTTTCCACAACGTCAAAGTCAACATTGATGATGTTGGCTTGGTTGGCTTTTGTGCCTTTAACGCTTAATTGAATTTTTTATGAGAGTTGCTGTGCTAATAGTGGTGTTGTGTAGGTGAAGCGTTGTAGCTGTTGTCGGCGCTGGCATCTGCGTGTTGGCTTTTAAGCATGTGGCAGCAAGCGTCAACGTTTCAGCTGCCACTTGCCAAAGAAAATATACGTATATTCGCTATGCAGCAGTTACGTGAGCGCCAGCAGCAACAGTTTCAACAACAACCGATATAGCTATAACAACAATATTGGAAATTGCATTAAAGGACGTATTGCCATAAAGCGAAAGGCAACGCAAAGAGGGCAGTGGGCAGCGGGTGGCGGGCGTTGAGCTTTAAACATTAAGTGCCTCATGTAAAAAGCATGTGGGCGGAGCCTTTTGCTGTGAATACCAGCCAATGCAAGTGTGTCGACTGGTGTTGCACATTTGCTTGTTGCAAGTGCAAGTAATTTAACGTATGTGTTGCTGATGCTGTTAAATGAATATTGCTTATAAATTCAATTAAGCGTAGATGCACTCAAGACGCAATCGCTCGCAAAGAGATGCCACGGAGGCTGCGGGCGATGGCCGGCAGGCGGCGGGGGAAGTTGGCTGCTGGGCAGGCAAAGTGCCGAAGCTGCTATGCTAATGTTACGGGTTTCTTTATGCCTTCTGTTTTATGCTGCCACATTTTGTCCACTGGCACAGTTCATTTGCCTGATGCAGTGCCATAACTAAATTAAATATGTGTTTGAGTGTGAGTTGATACTTGGGGCTTTGAGTGCATTGTGGCCTGCTTAGGGTTGTACGATTGTAGGGTTTCGATCGAAGACTCCGGTAATCGCTCTCAGAATTGCATGTGCGCTGGAACCCGAAAATTTATGTATTGTGACAGCTTTTCATTGCTTTTGGAATGCACGCATTGATGCTACCGGAACTTTCGGAAATTTTGATTGAAATTTCTTGGCGTCTAAAACTTTCCAATTACATAAGAGCATCTATTCTAGATTGAATGGAATCTCACCTAAATGAAACGGATTCCATGTTTAACAAAAATATGTAAAAATAACAAAAAATTTCAATTAGAAATAATTGATGTGTACTTCGAGGCTTCCAAAACTTATATGAAACCTTAGCTGCAGTTCCAGGGATTGCACCATCCTAGCCACCGAAGCGTGTCACCTCATTCGGTTGTTTTCTGTTTTTTTTCTTTTTTTTTTTTTTTTAATTTTTTGTCCTTTTTGGCACTTAATCCGTCGACGCGTTTGCTGCGGTAATTCCATTAGAAGGGCGAAGGCACTAACGTGATTTTCAAATGACTCCTCACTTATGGTGAGAGGGAGCTTTAAATACAAACTTTTATACAAATACACTTATATCACCGTAAATATGTTGCCTTATTCGCAATCTACTTGCTCAATTGGGGATGTCCAGCACGGTGCTCTGGAATATACCAGTTGTCAGCTCCAGAATTCAGCGCGACTATTCCACGAATTGATCCACTTCTTTCAAATACTGACTGTTCTAATACTAATGTGTTGTTGTTTGAGGATTGAGGTTGAGGATTTCTTCTTCATTATATTCTTGAATTCTGTTGTTGCCACTATCAGCAGAAATATATATGCAAACCCGAAGACAACACTCTTTAGCTAGTTCAAAAAAAGACGGTCATTCCTCAGTTTGGCAGTGGTTCCGAAGTGTGGACCGCTGTAACTGTGATGTGGCACAGTGATGCGCATTATTGTGATTGTCGCATAGTTTAGTGGGATAACATTGTGATTGTGTGTATATTTGGGTACGTTTGTGTTTGTTGTCCTCGCTTAACGTTTCATTGGGTTTTATGTGCTTCTTAGCTGGTTCTTAAACGGGCTATTGCATGCTGCCTCTGCTGCTGTTGATGTTTTTATTACAGCTGTAGTTGTGCACTTTTTAGGTTTCATTTCTTACATTGATACCACTTCGGTGCCATTCTCCCCTTCTCTTCGCCGAATCCATTTGTTTAAATGTTTTTCCTCTTTCCATTGCTTTCTGTTATTCAGTTATCTGGTCCATCGTTCTGTTCTACAATTTGCACTTCATTTTCCTACTTCATTCACTCAGAAACACTCAATGAAATTTGCAATCCCTTTGTTGCAAGAAGTGTGTCTTTTCAGCATTGAAAAGTGTCATTACACGGAGTGTGTTGTGTTCTAACGGTTTGCTGTTGTTTGTTGTTGTTTGCTGTTGTTTGCTGTTGCTTTCCGCTGCTTGCCGCTGCTTGTTGTTAATATTGTTGGTGGATTAATCATTCGCTGTAGATTGAATTATATTTGCCCATCACTCGCAACCAATTGCCCACTGTGCTCAGGGTACTCCGTGTACTCAGTGTACTCAGGGTACTCAGTGCGCTTTGCTTTTATGTTTGTTTAGCTCGTCGAAGCGAATCGTTTGCTATTTTCATAGAGGATTTTGGAGGAAATTTTTAGAAGAAATTGGAGTAGTGTTGATCAGGATATATCTGCCGAAATAGTGGTACTCGCCAAACATTTAAAATTATGAACCTTATAATATTTTTAGACATTTAGACAGAATATCATACTAGTCCAATTATTAATTATTCAACTATGGTTTTCGCTGTTTATTAGCCCTCGGTCTTCGAATGAAAATGTTGCCCAAAATCCAAATATTTGAGATGTCTCTCATCTCTCTCAGTAAACTTTGATGGAATACATTTCGATCTTGGATGATCGAATACCCCAAATATTTCATTTTCATTTTAAACTATGAGTTCCACTTGAATGGAAACAAAGTTTAAAGGGAAACTTAGAAAAGTATACAAACATCGGTTTTGAAGTATATGGCTTCAAGCTAAACTTTTCGCTCAATGACCTTGAACTACATTATTGATATATAGAGGGTTATTGGAAACCCAGTGGTCATCGCTCCTCATTCCGTTAAGTCCCCCGTTACCAACAGAAAATATGCTGAAATCTCAGACTATTCAACCATAAGTCTACTTGGCATGATTTTTGCAAATCGAAAGCTGATTTGTTTGAGGTTTTTGCGATTTGAATTTGAGTTGCACAGCGCAGAAACACGTAACGACTATTTGTCTGAGCTTTCCTGCCGCTGCCACTGACGGGAGACATTTCTAGTCCTCCCTGGGTGGTGGTTGGTTGACGTTGCTGATGTGTGGCTCCAGCCGGTGATGTTGTTGTTTTCAGAAGTTTTGTTGTCATTGGATTGTGTGCCTTCTATGTGGCACAAACTACTACCGCAGTGATGTGGCGAGACGGCTTTATTCACCCGAACGCATTCACTCGCCTGAACCGGCTGTAGCGAACCTGCCTGGTTGCCTGCCACTTACTTTTCGATTTCCGGCGTCAGACAGGCATTTGCCCAGCAAAGAGCATTAATGGACACATATTGTTGCAGCATGTTCGCTATCGCTCTTGTAATGGCGGCCGTTGTTGTGTTGCTCCTGACCGTTTCGTTGCTTTGGCAACGCATTCGCGGCTTTTTGATCAAAAGTCCTTTGGAGGGACTGCGGCCGGTGCTGTGGTCGTGCGATTTTTTATGATTTCCCCAAATGCCGGCTAGGTGCTGCATGTCATTGCTCTACCTTGTTCATCTCACGTACAAACATACGTATTTGTGCGGGGTCTGCGTGAGAGCAACGCCGCTTCTATGTTGCCAGGCGCCTTCCGCTCGGGGCATGGCGTACTTTGTGGTTGAGTGACAATGG
The DNA here is from genome assembly GCA_021498325.1 of Bactrocera minax. Lineage (NCBI taxonomy): Eukaryota > Metazoa > Arthropoda > Insecta > Diptera > Tephritidae > Bactrocera > Bactrocera minax. Next base: position 439,535 of record JAKEEE010000019.1, on the reverse strand, counting down.
GCGCACTGGCAAGGACGTTGGATGCCTCACCCACAGTCGTGCCTATTTGTTTACTTGCCTTGTTTACCCCTCCTGTGGCAGGGTGGGGAATCTGCAAGTATCCTTGCAGTCGCCCCACCCAGCTCGACGGCATATTGCGGTATATTTCAATAATCAGCGTTCGAGAGCGGATTTGCTGAACCTGTGGCAAATTTTTGTCGCTGCTGCCGAAGCTCTTGCGCAACTGTTGTGTGCTAATTGAACTGTGTGGCGTACTTGCGGTTACCTTTGCCATTAATTTCCGCAAACCCCTGCGTGTGTGTCGGTGCGTGTGTGCACATGTGTATGCGTGAAGTTGTTTTCCAAAACACGCTTCGTTTGCTTCCACTATTGCGCAAGTGATGATAAATTATTTATTAATGTCTACAATTCCTTTGTTTTTGCATATCTGAGTGTGCTGGCTTTTACCTCTGGCGAAAGTAAATTAGTGGAAGAGTTCAACAATTCGAAAATTAATTTCACGAGTTGAGATGTGAAGCCACTTGTGTGTACAGGCAGCCATAAAAGGGTTAAACACTTTGCAGTGATGAAAAATGAAGTTCGGTGAAAAATTACCACCTGCAGAAGCACCGAATTATTTAATAGCTAAAAAAGCCAAACATTTCCACAAAGCTTACCCAGAGCCACAGGTGAAATTTTCATCCGTGAAGTGAGTTTTCCTCTGCTTTCGGAAATCATCAAGAGGAATACCTTCAAATTTAGCTTCGAGTAATTATTATCCAACCTTCAGGTCTTTCTATGCGAGCACAGCAAAGGGAATGCCTAAGCCAAGGCTTGACAAGCTGGTGTGCGGGAATTTTAAAGCTCCTGGAACGCATCGTGTTTGTAGGGACTCTAAGCTATAAATTCCTTTTGCCTGACATATCTACATATATATCTATATATATATATATATATATATATATATTATTAGAAGTACTGCCAAAAATTCGGAACCTTCTGCAACGAGGCAAAAGTGAGCTCGAATTCCACTGTCTGTTGGCAAGCGTATGCGGCCAGACGAAGAGACCGGGGTGGCACTTTCATCTGCAAATATAATTTCTGCTTGCATTTCAACAAATCTGTCCCAGTGGCATTGTACGGCATAAAATTCGCATGGCACGACTGCTGAGCAACAGAACAGTGCTTCTGGCTACATGGAGCCACGCTAAATGGAATGCGAATTCAACAGCAAAGCAGCAAACTGAAATGGCTTAGCCGTGTAACGGTATTGCTCGCAAGCGGCTGCTGCCTGCCACTACCACTGCGGCCTGTAAGTGAGAAGTATGCGCCGGCTTCTGGAGTGTATGGCTGTCCAAGCACATTGGCCAACGCTGCACTGCCCCCATCAGCGGCCGCGCGCGTCGTATGGCGTTGAGCGTTGGGCGTTGAGTGCCGCCTGAGCACTCTCGCTACATGACAACATAATTTTATTCCGCTTTACTTTTATTTTGCCAGCATTTTATTATTGGAGGTGGGGAATCGCGAATCTATGTCTCTGTGTATGTGTGTATGTGTGTATATGTGTATATGTGTATTTGTGTTAGTGTTATTTTTGGCTTGTGCGCTTCGTGCCACATAAGAAATTTATGAAGAGACAAGCAAAGGCGAGAAGACCATGAAAGGACAAAAAGATATCAGCGCAAATGGAGGCCGGTGGCCGGGTGGCATTTGTTTATCGGTCGGAGTGTGGCGGCATGCCATGTTCATAAACTAAAATACACTAGAAATTCATGTAGTGAAGGAGTGAAGCTGCACACAGAAACATAGGCGGGCAATGACAGAGGCAGTGGTGGATCGCAAAAGCCACAATGTGTGCTCTAACCGAACTCGAATCGTTACTAATATGATGAGTAAGCAAGGATACTGGAGTCATGGTTTTTGGTCGTTGGGCCACGCAAGGCACTCTGTTGCCGCTAACGAAAATGTTGCAGCAATAAAAGTTTCACTTAAATTGCGAGCACTCAACAGCCGCGCACGTGTGAGTGCACGCTTATTATGGCTGTGTTGGTGTGTGTGTGCGTGTAAACATGAGAGCCTGGCGCTGTTGCTATGGGGGTAGCGGCGGTTGGAGCACATGTTTTCCGCAATTCGTATAAATAAAATTCATTTAATTTGGCGCTTCGGCAGTTGGTGTGGATTTTTATCTCTGCTTGCCGCCATTTGCCATTCCTTTCACTGGCCGTCACACCGCGGCTTCCATCTTGCGGCTCCCCTTTGCCCCAAATACTTACGCGTGCGGCTGCTCCGTTCGAAAGGTCGTCTTGTATACAAATGCAAAGTGTCACTGGTAGGCTTTCCTTGCTCTTGCCACTGATATATGTATTATATATATAATATATGTGTGTGCATATGTAAATGTGTGTGGAAGTATTGGTGCAGAGCACATTCAGCTTTTCGGCTTTGGTTGTTGGCTGTTTGATTGTGTCATCCATTCCTTTGTGCTGCCGATTGCGGTTCCTTTGCCGCCACAGCCACTCTGCACACATTCTCGTCCGTGTGTGTGGCGGTTGTCGCTTCTGGAGTTTATGTTGCTCCGTTGGGTTTGTTATTGCTTTTGTTTAATGCTTGTGCCGGTGGCATGAAAGTGAATTGCGCTGCCGCCGCCGAATGTAAGTGTATTCATGTTTATTTTGGTTTGTGGCATTGACCAAATGCTGGCAGACACACACACGCATACATACGCATTGGAGTATGTAAATGTGCGCGGAAGCTTCTGCCAGTGAGCTTTGTTTGTTGTATATTTAATTTCAGTCGTGGTTTCCACGTTGTCCTCTAGTAATAAGCTCTGATTAATTTTGTATTACCGTGTAATTTGCTTAGCCCAAAAAGGCCAAGCATATGTACGTGCATTCAGCACCCTGTGTAGCCCACCAAGCTGGGACTGGGGCCTACCTGTAGCATCTGCAATGATTACGCGTTAGTAAATGTGGTCAATTTAATTTATTTTAAGTTATCCCTCGCATTTGTCTGGGTTTAAGAAGACATCAACTCTGAGTGAATTGACCAAAGGATTTGTCATCTTCTTCTATTGCGAGAGTCTCTTTCTTCTTCTCTTCTCTTCTTACTCCGTAAGGAAGGATTTTATTTCACTATGTGGTAGAGAAGGCCTTTGCCTCACCACATTATTATGAGGTGGAATTTATTTTTGAAATTCAATAATCCGTTCTAGGGGCTATTTAATGCAAACAACTTTAGTAAGCTTACTATTGGGTCGGTCAAGCTTATAGTTTGAGCGAAATTAAGAATTTCGAAATATTTTCTGGGCCAAATACTGAATACCGCCTCCTAATCGTTTGTTCTTCCCATCACCTGTTCGAGTGGTCCTTATTGCAACAGAACTCATTTGTACTTTTTAAAAAATATAAAAATGTCGCATATATTTTCTAAATACGTTCTGAATGTAATAGGATTTCAAGTTCAATTGCTTAATGTTATTTATATTGAAAGCATTGAGTGGTGGTATCCGTTGATGATTTATATAATAATCTCTCCATTGTTTGAGGGCAAGTGCTGGGTCAACAAACTCTTTAATGATGGAAAAAATATAAAAAAAGGAAAAGGTCTATGTGGCATAAAATAATGAAAAAAAAACTTGTAAATCCATTATAATGTACTACCTTACAATATTTGGGGTACTCAAGTAGCCAGCTCCTGTTTTAGAACTAAGGCGAGGCTATTTTCGTCGTAATTTCGAGTAAAATAAAATCGAGTAACCCCCAACGGGGGTTCAAGTTTGGCCATGCATTGACCTATGACCTATGAACTTCTATATTGCATCTGTGGCTGGTCATATTATAACCATTATTCATGTATGTACAAAGCTCTGCCGGCTAAGTTCAGTTCCCGCGAAATTGTGTGAAACCAAACATAGCTAAAAAAGAGGAAATTTTTTGGTTTCGTATTCGCCGATTTAAATGAGTGCAAGCGGCGGAAAAGCGCTGCAATTCAGAACCCCTCCAATGTGGTAAGAAGTGGTCTTTGTTCATATAGTAGTGACGAGAGTACCTCCAACAACAGTGAGCTCATTATCAGTTGCCATTTGCAAACACTCCCACACTCATTTACCTATGTGTGTAGCTTAGTAGCCAACCGATACAACAAACTCATTCAAATCCACCTGAATTGGTGGGAATGATTCCGCAACCTCGTGACCGACTGCTTTCCGAACGGACTGACAGATGGATGATTGTGCTAGTGAGGGGGGTAAGGCAAGATCAACTTTTTAATTAAAACAAAATAAGCGTCAGTATGCGTCACTTCGGCTGGATTTTTATATTATCTTCCTGCTGGATGGGCAGAATTGGGAGAATAGAGAGGCGGAGATGTTTTCCTGCAATTTAAGGGCAAATGTGAGGCACCTCAAAGAGGCGTAAAGAAAAATACTAGTTGCGATGAAACGCCAAAAACCAGCATCCCCTTCAGTAGAAATTTGATAAAAGGACAGTAAAGGCTAAATTAGCACGATAGAAAAAAGTTAGGGAATTAAAGCGAAGCCAGAAGAAAACCAAAAGAAAAAAACACAAAAAACGGAAGAAAGTGCGGTTTGGCTTGCAGAAGGCCGGCCTGTGCTCGCAAGGGCAGCACTAGCGGTAAACGCTACGAAATGACGGGGTAGGAAGTGGCGTTCACAAAGGCCACAGCGACAAAAAGGCCAAAAATGTGGCTTCAAAGAAAAAACCACGGGGCCGCAGAAATAGAAATGCTTGCCTTGCCGCTGTGCAAAAACACAAACATATTTTTATGTTGTGCTACAAAAAGGTATTCAAGCGAAATTAAGTTGTTACATTATTGTGAGTATTTGGACCATGCTTTCTGAAAGTGTCGGTTGGGCGGTGGCTTAACGAAGAAGATGACTTCGAAAACGGCGGGTAAGCAATTCGATTAGCTCGCAAACTGCTGAGGTATTTGTTCATTTCCGAAAAAGCACACCTTAAACTCTAAACGCGTTTCAACAACGTGGTCTCTAGTCATAGCCCCAAAACATGCCAGTGGAGATATTTTCCCATTTTTAATAAGCCGGTTGTGATTTTTTTCAAAGAGGGTTACAAAGTCACTTGCATTATTACCGAATCGTTTGCTCGAGTTTTTCTTTTATGAGACTTATATTCGTCTGGTTTGCTTTTTACCTTTTGTCATGAAAGGCATCATCTGTGTCCTTTTTTCTGTTTTGTAACACAGTTAGTTTTTTCCTTGCTATTATTGTTTGTACTTGTGCCATTGCATTGTTGTTGTCGTTGACGGTGCGTTTTCACATTACAGTTGACTTGTTAGTGGCAGTTGCGAATATGAAGTGGCCATAATCCGCGCCGGCAAAATGGACTATAGTGCGAAATTAAAAGACGAAAATATTTGAAGCGCAAGTGTTGCGCATTGTTCTCCTTGCCGCCGCCTAATCCGGCCCTATCTCTTACTCATGAACGCAGTACTGTTTGCAGCCTTTTTATTTTACGACTTGTTTTGTTTGTTTTGTTTTGTTTTCACTTTTTAAGAATCTAATTGAGTTGTGTTATTTTATTTCAGGTATGCCGGAAAAGCACTTGAGGGAAAACAATTTTACTTATAAGCAATTATGCTGGAGGGACTACCATATATACACGAAATTCGAATTAACATTGACAGATTGATGGGTTTGTAAATAGGTTGATTCTTTTGAGAGCTTCTAAGTATATATTATTTGTAATTTATTTTCAGAAAGAGGTATTTTAACTGTAATTTAATTTGGGATTCAATTAAAGCAAAAATAAATAAGGTAAGGGAAAATAATTTTGCGAAAATGAGTTAACCGTATCCATGTCTCGAGAAGATGACGATATACTTGCATAATGAACTGTAGAAAATAAGCTTCTGCGCATGCTCGCTCTGTTCATTGGTGGAATTGGTCGAATTTACTGTAAATATTTTCTCTTCACAACTCTCTTCGTAACACTAAACTTTTAGATGGAAATGAACGCTGTTATATGTTCATCAAAATAACGGTTCCTGTCTTCGTTTACGTCCCAAGAAGAATTTATGACAAAATCAACTTATACATTTGTATATTATTTTATGTGAATGTTCAGAGCGCCATAGTGATTGAGGAGCAAACGATTTATCAAGCTGACCTATATTAAAGTCATGTATTTCATAGTTGGATTTGATGAAAATCAAATGTGATATTTGTACTAGATATTTGGTCATATGCTTAGATTAGGAATTTTCCATTTTCTGCCCACTTAAATTATTCTAATTTAGAAAATGCGACACATGTATCTTGATGTATTTGAAGACAATTCTTTGATACACAATTCTATTTTTAAAGTTCTTAAGTTGAAGAAATCTTTCTGTTATATGACTCCCTTGTAGAAATCTAAAAGGTGGGACTCCTGACGGAATAGATCTCCCAAAATTACACAATCCCTTGATGGCTTATCAGTTATCGCTATCTTCTTCCTTAGCAAAACACTCCTTTTTCAACAATCCAATGGGTGACTATTTGTAAATCAACGTAAAAAGCCACAACAGAGAAGAATTGCGATTAATCGCAACTTACTGAAAACTTGATTCCATAGTCGGACTGCAGTCATTATATCTGCACCATTAGGTCTTTTGATAATCTTGTCTAGATGGCCTTGTGTTTTCAAGTTCTCTACTTTGTTGTATCAGGTTAATATTTAGGTGTACTCTCAAGACTGAAAAGATGTTCCGAACATTCCGGCTAAATTTATGGGCAGTAGTTTGCTAGGCGTGGTCTGCGTTCCATTTTAGCTATTTTCTAGTTATGCTGCTGTTCATATTTAATTAAAAAATTGGTAGATTACCAGCAAATGACATGCTTGAACTGGTTATTAACTGATTTTGTTAATTTTGTTCAAAACGATGCAATTATTTTGTGTTCGGTAGCCTTTAGAACTCACCGTATCGTTAAGGACCAGAGGCCAGTGAATAGTTTTGAGAGCGTGAGAATTGACCGAAAGTTGTCAAAATTCATCGGAATGTCGATAAGGAATTAGTTACAAGGCTTTGGGGGAGACGCGGGTGCATTCATCGTGTTTGGATTAAAAACTTGTTTGACAACAATCACTATCGCTTATTTTCTGGGCTCTCGGGATGTGCTTTATATCGGCTTATAGTAAAAGAGACATCACTTGGTGAGGATTAAGCACAATGCATAATATAATATAATGCAGTATTGGAGTGAAATAAGTACTCTACCTATGAAAGCTTTGAGGAAATATAAATATTTCATACTTAAAATGAAGTGTTCTACGTGTGTTTCAATCAGGCAAGAACTTAAAAATTGATACAATTCAAAATATCATATTACTCAATGATTTGGAATTTCATTACGAAATTTCTTTTAAAAGTTTTACAGCTGAGAGCTGGGAAGAAAGCTGATTTGGAAATCAACTATGTGTATTGTCAATATATTTGCTTTGTAAATGGTAATTCTATTTGATACTCTAACACTATTTTGAATAACCCTACTATAAATATTCCGTTTGAGCGAACTTGAAAAAATTAAGCTTTTAAGCTTTCGAATTTGCCATTCATAAAAAGCTCATGGCCCAAGGATTTTCCGTGCATTATTGGTGGGCATAGGAAAGCTCATAGAAATTTGGAAATAGATAAACGGAAGCTTTAGAGCATCAGAAAACATAAAATAGTGGGAATGATCTAGCTTTCGTTTAATATATATGCTTAAAGCAAAGCTTTCCTCATTCTACAATACAACATAATTCCATAATAACTGTACCATAATTAAAGCAAAGCGAAGTGGTGTTGAAAACTGACAAAAGCTGCTTGCGCTTTGTTCGTAACTTTCAACGTTTTTAATTCATTTAAATTAAGTATGCTGACGTCATAAGCCTCATCTCAAAATGCGAACAAAATTGGAGGATTTTCATTTATTCCATTTGGAAGCCTTCAAATTTCTTCTGAAAGTTTTCTACTTTGTATAATATATATAGAGTAGAAGTAAATATTATATTAAGCCCATATGTGTATATATACCAGAGTACAGCACAGATTATTAAGCTTCTAAATGTGTTTCTAGTCCTTCCATTAAGAGAACCAATACTTTCAGATATGCCTTCATGAATTACCTTTCAACTCCACAAACACACTGAATTTAAGACCTATAAGCTCTTCTAGAGAAAGCTATGGAAGGAAGGTTTTGTTCGCGGAGGTTCTTTGCAAATACCAACTGGGAAGCAGCTTCTTATGCAAATATCCTTATACCTACAATATTATTTGCAATTAGAAGCGTGACTTGCGCGTAAAGGGGAACGCCGCTTAGGTTTTTTCTTAACATATTTGGTTGGAGACGCCATGTGTGTGCGTGAGCGTGCGAATCATTGCAGTGCCCGATCGTAAACAAATTGGATTAATTGCGCAGCCATGGAATTGAGGTTAATTTCAATGAATTTTGCGGTTAATTTCACAGTGGCCACCGTCGGCCACACTGCTTATTATTGGTATTATCAGCCGTCGTTGCCAGCCGTTTAAGATAATTTTCATATTTTTTATGACGCAAAAAAGTGTCCCTCACATATACATCTATACATTTGTATGTGAAGGAATGTGTGTGCGCATTCTGCGGTGTTCGTGGGCGTGGACGTAAGCGGTCTTGCGTAAACCGTAATTGTCATAAATTTATAGCCATCTGAACGTAATTACATACATGTAATTAATTGTTTACAAAACGAATTCGCTCCCCAGAGTGGAAAAATTAAATAAATTCACTACCAAATGCTATCATGAAATGGGACTGCACCATACACCTATAAGTGTATCTATGCGTGTGTGAAGTGCGCCATTGTTGAAACGTTCTTTCGCATATTTCTGCTTTATGCTTCTGATTTATTCAATTTGCCGACTCGTACCGTCTCTTTAAAGCACATTAATTATGATACAACCAGCTTAACCCACATTTCTGTACAGCTTTAATGACACACAAGTTTAAATAACTCATATACACACACTTGGACAAGGCACATATGCATATATAGAATGGAAATAGCTGCGTGGGAATGTGGCCGGACATAGCTGGCTGCGTTTGCAAATTTAGAAATGAATGCTGCGATAATCCGCGACTGGAATCGCACTAAGCTTTAATATTTTTAGCTTGATACAGCCAGCAAAACCAACAACAAAAACATTGCTGTTATCGACCTCCATCGGCAGAAATAATATGGGCAAAAATACCCAGTGGCAATCGTACAAAAATAGATAAGGGTTTGGTCGTTCGAGCGGCAGGTGATACCAACAAAACCCTCACCGGAATGAGGTTAAAAATGCGAAACAAAAGCAAAAGTTATTCGAAAAAAATCGAATGAAAGGCTGCAAATTAACGTTGTATAAAAGTGTCATGATATTTATCGTTGATTCATGTTCTCTGTCGGTGTCGTTTAATTGTTGCATTTATTGTAGTTATCTATGGTACATCCGATGCCAGTGACCGCCCGACTGTCCTGCGAGTGGAAGGTGGGAGTTTAGTCGTGGAAAAAAGCGATTTGAACCAAGTTTACACAGGAATATTTTCGAAATGAATTTTATCTCATTTAAATCACCTTTCTTGTCACTCCATATGCTTTTTTGTGTGCATACTGGCATTCTGGTATCCGGTGATTTTTATGCTATTTGTATGCATGTGCGCAATATGACGCTACAATTTATGTGAGTAATAATAAAATTAAATAGATGCGCATTTTTTGCCAATAAATCTGTAAATATGCATTCATATTTGCACTCGCATATTTGTATGTTATATATATGTACACTCTTGCAGGATTAGAGACATTATGTAAATGAAAATTCCGGCAATCATTCAATTTATTCATGATTGAATATTTAAGTAAAACCAATTGAAGTGCTTGATAATCGCCTAAATTAAATTTAAAAATGTTAACTCGCACCTACCAACTTTTGATGACACGCTCGTATTTGTGCTTAGTGGTTATTTATAAATATTCTGTTTGACCACTTACAATGAATATGTCTATTCAATTAGCTTTCGGTCTAAAGGAGTTCGGTTTACGTTCACACAATTCAAATCTAATATTTTTTTCTTGTTGTTTTTTTTTTTGTGATTGCGGTATTGCAAGTATATATGTTGTTTACCAAGTGGGGACTTTGATAAATTACTGATATTGAAGAACATCCACAAAATATATTTACATATAAATCTACCGTAAATAACACGTAAATCATTGATGTTGTTATTTTAGATGAGCAGTGTGCGCCCGTGCGTATGAGCAACATTTTATGCCACAAATACGCGATGCCGATGTGTGCTCGTGTTTATTGAGATGAAGGTTTCTTTAAATATCTGATGAGGACTGGAGGCTATGAATTAAATTTACTCGCTGCGTAGAACGTCCGACGCCTCGCTATTGTCTTATTGTATGCGTCCTTGTGGACGCATTGACGATTTGACGCTCGAATTGATGCTGCATTCAGCCGTGAAGCAAAGCTAATTTGCATTAATCTTACACAGGTTGCATGAGCTTAAGCATAAGGGCAGAAATAAATATGCAAATCTACACATTTGGGGTTTATTTATCATTTAAGTGCAGTTGCATAAGTTGAGTTCGCTTTTAACTAGTGAAATATGCCTTTTGTTCCGTCATGATTTGTGTTTGGATGAGTGCTCTCTGATTTAATATTGGAAATACGCACGCCTACGAGTGTGTGTTTGTATCGGTGTGCACCGTGCAGCAACGCTCGTCGGCTGCGATGACGACAAATGCCACAATTACCACCTTTGAGCCTGCAACCGGTGCAGATGTCATTTCCACATTCCTTCCGCTAGCGCTAGCGGCTATTCGGTAGCTAATGCAACAGCACCTGCAACCGCACGCGACACGTCGCACGGCAAGCACGCAGCGGGAGCAATCAGTGAAATATCCGCTTCAGCTGCAGGCAATTTTGCTGAGTTTCCAATTGCTTTGTTGATTGACTGACTCGGCGTGGCGCGGTGTGGCATTACGCTGCTCTGAAGTCGAGTTCCTGCCTGCGAAGTCGGCCGCGAAACGATTCCTTTCGAGGACCGGTGGCGGTGCACGGCAAGCAAAGCGGGCTGATCGTCGTTGCATGACTTTGCGACGGACTCTCGGCGGCAACGGTCTTACAATGTGGAACGCGGAGCGGATATTAATTTTAAGTGTGTGATAAATGCAACGAGACGTGCTGCAGGATGCCGAAAGGGTGCGCGCATATATGTGTGCGCGTGTGTGAGCACGTTTCACTTGTCGCAGGTTTCAAGTCACTTTTTTCGATTCTCGATTCTCATTTAAGTCTTGCGAGGGTTTGACGCTTTCATCTTTGGATCTTTCATTCGTTTCGTTTCGTTTCGCTTGTTTTTTCTTCCTTCTATGTTTGCATTCGTTTTGGCTTTGCGATTGAATTACGTTAATCGATGACGGAAATTAGTTTTTCCTTACAGGGCTGGTAGTTTTGAGCTTGAGAGCTTTTAAATGGAAATTCTTTTACAGGAAATTGATTTCGCAAAGGTGTTGAGTTTCTCGAAATGCAGTGGCCGCGTCATTAAATATCAGATTTTGCAGTTGCTCCGCAAAATGTAGACAGTGGACTTCAGCAAAGAATGGATAATTAAAGCGACTAACGGTTTTAAAAGCTTTTGAGCTCTTGATGGTGTCTTCAAATGCTTTTTTAGACTATTATGTGGCCTCAGCGAATAACAACGAAATTATTATTTGCGATTGACTTCGCTTCAATTTCATTCGATCTATTGATATAATGCGTATGAAAATTGGAAGTCAGTGGAGCCTCAGTTCAGGGCAAAAAAAATGGCATATATTAGATCTAGTAAAAAGAAATACATTATTTTTGCATTAAATTGAGGGTCTTATTCAGCATAGTTAGAATGATCCGATTTATGTTAAATATGCACCAGTTTGTTCGATAACTTTTTACGATTTTGAAGGTAATTTCATAATGCCACTCTTGTAGAAACCTTCCTCCCTACTGGCAAGAAAATGGGACAGCCGATTTTTACACATTTCTCTTGAGACGAATTTTTCCCCAGCAGAATCTTTTGCCATAGACAGGAACAGGTAGCAATCAGTTGGTGCCAGATCCGGTCTACAAGATGGATGCATAAGAACCTACCAACCAAGGTTCCGGAGCTTCTGGCGAGTCACTATCAATGCGTGTGGTTTGGCTTTGTCCTAATGGAACACAATTCCTCTCCTGTTGGCCAAAGCTGGCCGCTTCTGGGCGATTGCTCCCTTCAAATGGTCCAATTGTTGACAGTGCAGATCAGAATTAAGACTTTGGCCGTAGGGGAGCAGCTCATAGTAGATGATTCCCTGCCATTCCACCAGACACATAGCAAAACCTTCCTGACTGTCAATCCATGACCATGGCTGCTTTCGCTTGACGTTGTCATAAGTGACCCACTTTTCATCCCAACCCTATTAACTATCCGCTTCAGAAACGAATCGATTTTTTACGATTCAACAGCGATTCGCATAAGGTGCATTCGAAGTTTTTTGTGTTTACTCGTGTGGCACCCACACATCGAGCTTCTTTCTGCATCCAGCCCTACTTAAATGGTTCCAAACAATTTTTTCTGGATTGTTTAGCTCCTGGATAATCGAAAGAGCGCTTACATGATGGTCTGACTCGACGATTTCCATTATTTTATAGGTATTTTCGACAATTGGCCTTCCAGAGCATGGATCCTCTCTGATATCAAAATTACCGAATCGGAATCCACGAAACCAAATTGTACGCCATTGGCTATTACAGTATCAGAACCATAAACACTATTGGCGTTTTCCGCTGGCTGCCTTGCGTTTTCTTCTTTATCGAAGAAAAACTATAAAATATGAGTTATTATCTCATTGCTGATATTTATTGCTTAGTAAATAAATACATAATAAAAAACCACAAAACTGTTACAGAAGTTCTTTTTTTGATATGAAATCTTATCTTTCTAACGCCATATTGCGTAACCCGATCGCATTTACACAACGCGAGATACAGAAAAATATGAGGAAACATATTGGATTTCTTTTTACTTGACCCTGATATGTGCTTTTATAAGTTCTGCGTAATGTTTTATAGTACTAAATTGAATTAACTGACGTCGGGTATATACAACGCAGCTTACGATTACTTCGCCCAAACTTTCTTTCTGGAGTCTGGGTAAGTTATTCCAATTTTGGTTTATGATAGCTGCAGGAAAGTATCGATTCCCGACTCTCATTATCACTGCTTAGCATTTCGTGAGAGTTAACTGCAATGCCTTACATACTTATCATTTTGATTCTTTGCGAAACTTACATACTCTGAGCATCCCTAGGATAAATATTTTCTTGTGTGTTTGGATATTTAGTCCTTCTTCTATTTAAGTGATTTTCATTCCTTAAAAGACTTTAAATTTGTTGAGACCAACGGATTGAAAAACAATTTTTAAAATTTATTTTGTAAATTTCATGCACACTAAACTTGTTAATAATTAAAACGAAAATGAAACTGCTGAAACGATTTGGGAGTAAGTAAAATATGTAGTTGCACTGAAGGCAATAGTTGTTAAGTGAGCTTTAAAGAATATGTGCAGACGAAAAAGAAAAGAAAACTGTCCTTTGCGATGAGTGAAAGCGAATCACCACAGAATGAAATCGAAATTGGAAATTAGTCAAACAGTGAAGTGGCGCAGTGTGCCAGTACAACATGCTGAGCCGATTGTCGGAGTGTCGAGTGCGGGTTTGCTGGCTACGAGGAGTCGGTCGCTGCAATTGCATGGAAAGCCTTAGCTTGTAAACGTCAGCAGATATGAGTCAATATGTTAGTCATTGCGCGTGCATTAATCCCGTTGGAGCTCCTCACGCACTCACAAGCATATAAACGAAACATTCTTTGTTTACATACACTCCCGTCCCCTTTTCCGTGTAGCCGAATAAGTGCCCGAGAGTTCTTCGCTCTGAACACCTGCTTCGCTCTTGAGAGAGAGTTTTCGCGTCCGAGAGAGTTTATGCAAAGCTTTTCGCTCTTATACTCTGGGGGCGACTAATTCGTCGGAGAGAGAGTATTTGCTTTGGGCATTGTTATTGGTGTCCGAATTTGTGATTTGTTGACAATCTGTCTGATTTCTGGCAGGAGTAACGGGAAGAGTGAAACGATAAATGTTGCCAACCAATTTATGCTAATGGATTTTCATAAAAATTAACAAGATACTCATATAAGCTCACCAAATGCTGATAAACACTAGAGATTCACGATACAAATACGCAGCTAATGACATGCCCACGCTGCTCGGCGGATAAGTAATAAACTGCGAAAGTGAAGTTTATTGTTTTGCTTAAAGTTTTTCTAGCCTATTGTGGAGTGATTGTATGCGTGAGTGGCGTATATCTGCAATAAATTGGGTTTGTGAAGTGAGCGTTTTCAAAGTAAAGTCGCCTCATTTAAGAGGTGAAATATGTTTAGATACTAAAAAGCGTTCTTCTAAGAATACTTAAATAAAATAATAATAAAAGCAAATTTAGGAAAAGATATTTTCCTGTAGGGATTAAATTAATTAATAGATGAGAATATCAGGTGCAATATAAGCATCGATTTCACTTATGAAAACTTAGTTTTGAGAATATGACAAGAAAGTTCGTAATTACCAATAAATTCTTTGATTCGGTTTGGGTTATATAGATTGTGACTATCGCAAATATGCTAAGGAGACTTACTTCACTTTCATTTGATGAAATAATATAATATTTGGTGGAACTATAGAATGGAAGGAAAGCTTTTGGTTTTAGCACTTGTACCAGATGTGACTTAAAACTGGTTTTAAGAGAAAATCTTGTAATTAAATACGGCTTATAGCTTCTTTGGCATAATTTGAACTTTCGTTAATTGCTTCATAATTTTTCAACTAAACGCTGCGACATTTTGTTTGTGGATTGAGAGTTAAGCGGCTTCCGGCACTTTTAAGGATTTAATGTTCCACTTTAGCTCTTAATTAAACCATTTAAGTTAAAATGTTACCCATTCGACACACGCTCCTTCAATCATGGATGGTGAACGTCAATTTGGTGCTGATCTCCTTGCAACATCTAAGCTGCCACATAACACTTTCACTTGCCACTCTCATGTCTCTGTGAAACTGTGAAAGACAAATAAGTGCAGTACAGCAAGTAACCACAGTTCGGGTGTGTGCATATATGTGAGCGTGTGTGTGTGTGCGTGTGAATATGCAAGGCATATCATACGTGCTGGTGCATGCGTTCGAGTAAGAGTGTATTAACAATGCCCTAATGAACATTTAAACTATCTTCCACTTGGCTAATTCCAGCTTTGAGGCGGAATTCCCCTCTAGCATCCACACAAACGCTTACATACTCATACATGCCGTTAAACATATATATGTGTGTGGTAGGTGCAGATGTAAATAAATAGCTCCGTCAGTGAATAGTGTAAATAGTGGGTTGCAGATCTAGTTCCATTTTGGACAGACCAAATTGCTCAAGTGAAATTGTATGTGCTATTAGTCAGATAGTCAAGCAATGACAGTGTGATGCATGATTGATTGGAGTTATCGGGTTGTACTCAGCTTGATCTGATTACTCAGCATTGAGCGCAGCTCGCTCTTATGTTTGTAGTTTGACTCTGAGTGAAACTTGAGTACTTCAAAAGCAAACTAGGCAAAGTTGCAAAGTGTTTTCTAAAAACACACTGGTCTGAAATCGAATATCCTGCTGCGGCGGCTTGCTGAAGTTGCGGTTAATAGGGAACAACATAACAGGAAAAGTAAAGACTTAAATGCAACCAGTCTCTCATGTAACTCTGGACACTTGACAGACAGCATGCCAAAAGGTCCTCTGGCATACTCCACGTACATTTTATTGTCGCGCTCACTCGTTTACATGCCACACGTGCAAACAGACACACGAGGTTTGTGGCATAATGCAGTGTAAACGTAATGACGGAGTGTTAGTGAAGTAGCGTGTGTGTGCGACTTACAAAATTTGTGATTGCGTTCCGGGTGATACTCCTGCGTGTTCTTGCTACCATTTTCTCTGGCAGACTTTGCTGAAGCAGCTAAAATGTACTCCCTTGTTGTTGTTTCGGTGATGTCTATAGCGTTTCTGTCTTAAATTTGTTAATGAGATTGTTGTCGCGATAATTTGAACATCTAATTTGTTGTTTCGAAACACTCAGCATACATGCACATCTCGTATATATATGTGTGTGTGTGTGTGAAGCTGTGTGGAGAAGGAATATATGAAATTTCCAGCTCGTAGCAACAAAAAGTTGTGTAAATTCCATTCGCAAGTTTATGCAATCTGTGAAATAAATGTCTCACTTTTGCTTTTTAGTCCCACATCCATAAACACACATGGTAAATCCAGTTTTATTCGCCGCACAGTGCAACGGCTGTCATTAGCTGCGATTAAAAAATGTTTAAACATAAATGTCCGGACAGCTTTATCAGGTAGCATGATGTTTCACTGTGATATTGTGTGCTAATTGTTCACATGAACATGTATGAAGGTCCACGCCTGCCTAATTATTTCCGTTATTTTTTGAATTTTTTTCACAAGTTTTGTCTCTGTGTCAACGCAAAATATTTAGTAGGCAGTTTCTTCGGTTTAACTCCGACTAGAAGTTGAGCTTTTTATTATCCACATAACAGAAATAATGAAAAATCCAAACGAACTAAATTTTGTTTGAAACTTTTGCTGGCATCTTGCGATACTGTGCGCGCTCAGCTGAGGTAGAACTTGACTCTGCGTGCGAATCTTTTGCCTTCAGAACAGATCAGTTAGGATCATGAGTAGCATTGCCTGACAACAAAAAATATGAACAAATTTATTCTAGAATGGCCAATGAAGGGTAAAGCACTTGCTTAACAACACGCTGAAGACATAATAAACCGGCATACTCACAGACAAACCCACACATATACGTGCAAATGGATCACATATGGGTATGGCCACACATGAGCACACACGAGCCTCGAGTTCTAAGATTACTCGCAATATTGACACATCGAGCCATTGATATTTGCATTCCCTTTTTATTTGCGTTCTTATTTTCGCATCATTGTCCATTTTACGAGCATCAGGCCCGACCCGGTCCCGGTTGCCATCCCGCCTTCACTTGTTTAAGCTCAATTTCATATTGTCTATATTGTCTTTGTGTTCGGACGGGGTGCGTACGGAGGTAGAGGACTTGTTTTGTAATTACGAGTGTGTGTGTGTGTGCGCTGATCCTTTACCTTCATCATTTTTATGGTTCACATAAAAAATAATAAATTGTTTGAATATTACACGAAAATATACTCAATTGTTCTCTCGCCTCGCACCTCTCCGCCCCATACCCACAGGCAGCTCATCAGGCGGACTTTGCTAACGCCACTACCCCTTTCCCCTCTCCCCACTGTCGGCTTCGGCATTATCAGCAGCGCCATCAACGATGTCATCACATTTTTATGCTTTTTCCATACTTTCTACTTTCGGCTGTGGTATGGTATGCTGCACGACTGCAACTGGGTCGTTAACACAATTTTCTTGCTTTATTTTATATTCTTTGTTCTTCGATTTTTATTGTAGCATTTTCGCAGCTCCGACCGCTGGCTCAACGTTCCTAACTGCGATTTCATGTGTGTGGGAGTGCATGTGTGTATGTGTGTGGAATTTTTACAGATGTCTTCATTTCAACACCCATTTATCATTGCCCAACTAAGTTATGAATATTTCCCATGATTTACGAGTATGTAAATTCTCGAAACAAGGAATTGTGTGCGATACAATAAAAATTGCCAGCCGAATGATATATTTATATGAGTTTAAGCATTTCCAACCGCAAGTGTGAATTACGACCGCTTTTGCTGGTTGTGCTGATGTGTCCCAAACACTCAAGTGGCGTATTCCCAATTGGCGTGTATTGTTGTTTGCGGTTCGGAATAGAAAATCGTTGCGGAATAGTTCACATCGATTCAGCAAATCCTTTTGCACTTTCACTGCCAGTTCATTTGTACAGCAGTGCAAATTAAAGTGTTCGAAGGTGAGAGAAGTCTGCAATCAATTTGGTGGACCAACTCTCCTAAACTGTGGCAATTGCGTTGATTATTCATAATCTGTGATTTTTCGACACAGTGCAACTTGATTTTAGAAATTTAATTGTAAAACTGAGATAATGTGTCCAGTTAATGTCAGCGGGATCGAGAGCACATATTATGATGATTTTGTCCTACAACAAACATATGCTAAATTTGCCAATTCTATCTGCTACCAAAAGTGTAATTTTGTCACCGTTGAGATTTCCAACTTCAGGTTTTAATTTATTTTTACAAAATTTTTTGGATACCGGGAATTGGTATGTCTATATATACATCCGCTTGTATGCATATTGTCGTCCACGGCCTTCCTAAGCTTGCTTTGAAATCCTGGCATAGTATCTTTGAAGATAAACCCAATGGACACGCACTCTTTGATTTCGTATATATATTCTATTCTCTACACTCATAGACGATAACCAAAAAAAAACCAGTCTTTAGAATAGGGAAATCTTTAGATGTTACAATTACATTTCAGCTTTGTGCAAGGCACCTTGACTGCGTGACCGTTCTGTGCAATAAAGTCTGCTCCATTTATTTTATAGCTGGGGCACTAAAAGTGCGCAAAAATTTTTATGCAAGGTTTGAATTCCATCGCCGTTCCGACAAAAATCCACAAGTGTTCTCTAATAGCGGCCGCCCCTCCGTAGTCAATGAGAAACCTTGTAGTGTATTTGTTTTAGGTTCTTGCAAAAGCACGAGAACATCAAGATGGAAACCGGGCGAAGAAGTTCCGTCAAATCTCTAGCAGAAGTGCTCATAGTTTTAAAATTTAATGTGCCTTTTATTACATAGATAGTTGGGGTGGCATCACCGGTCAAACTTATAACTAAATTGTAATCATAAATTCATTTAAAGCCTTGTACCCACCCCTCTAGTGTAAACGTGTAACTTTTTATTATTGCCAAACTAGTTTGCTGTATTCTGAAATTTCGGATTCCGCATTGAATACTAGGAGAGTTGACTGCCGCTGTTTAGCCCAATTTAATTATGTGTTGAATCTCGACACGAAAAGCTGATGAAGATTTCTGATTTTCCATAAATCATGTACTACTTAGTAAATTTAACAACAATTTAATTTAACTTATCCTTAAGAAGTTCGCCTCTTCAACTTGACATTCGAGAAATATATTGTATTCAGCAGCGAATAGAAAGTAACGTCTAATATAGAGGCTAAAACTTTGGGCATTGTCGAGGCTTTTACTTAAATTTTTCCTTTTTACATTTAAAATCAGTACGTAGTTCAATGATATATTTACATAATTTGGGGCAGTACACACTAACTTATGCACATTTATAAATAAAAATATGTTTAAGAGAAAAGTATTTGAACTTCACTAAGAATATTAAACCTTTCCCAATAAATATCTTTCAATATGAGCGATTTAGTGGCTTCGCATAAGTCGCGATAACTCTGCCAATAAATATTTTATCAGCCACTTTTAAATACAACTTTGAATATTTACTTAAAAAGCACTTTTGAGTTATGAAAGTATCAATATCCCAATATTGCAATATTTTGCTTGTCCTCATAGTTTGCTGAGCTTATGTAAGTTCAAAATATATAGGTACGAAACTCTTATTTGTAACTTCGGTCGATTTGCGATTGTATAATTTTTGGGCCCGTAGCCCCACAAACTTTCGCTTTCGGACAGTCGAACTTCTTCTTCTAATGTTGTTTTTATTTTAATTCATTTGTTTTTGTCTTGTTGTTGGTCTCCAGTGACTGCTGAGCTGTGTACTTGGCTCACGTAGTTTTACCTGCTGTTGAGTGTTTTTCTTGCAGGTGACTGGGCTTGTGGAATGAATTTCGACCGGCTGCAAAGTTTCCCTCTTCACTCGACAGTATTTCATGGCATTGTGCAATCGATTAGGAGTTTTGTTGCATTCCCGAAATCTTTTATTCTCTCATGTATTCCATTCGGCTCTTTTATTCATATTATATCATTTTGGATGTGGTTGTGGATGCAAATCGTTCCAAATTTTGAAAACTCTAGGTATTTAGATAGAGAAAATATTATTTAATTCAACAAAAATTTTGCTAGAGTAAACACCTGACATAAAAGTCATTATTAATTCACTCGTCATTGGTTCCCTCGGAAATATATATATTGTAATTCGTAATATAGGTTGTAATAAATTGAGCCTGTGGTACCACCTTATACAGAGATATCATTTTTGTATGATCATATTTACTTTACCATAGTCGATATTGTTTTCGTGGTAATTGTAAATGATTTTATTGTTTTTCCTGATTTTATTTGCTAACACTTGACTCACTTTTGTCACTGATTCTACTGATTGGGCAAATTCAATTTGGATCAAAGTGGTATTTAAATAAATTTGTATTTCGATTTTAAATATGTCATCCTGCCCTGCCCTCTCCAAATAGTGCCTAGACCGCTGCGCACCCACTTTGGTGGTATAGTTATCCATTTTAGCTCATTACTTAATCCTCCGTTTGAGTCGGTCATCATCACAGTCTTTTTGGTGTTCCCCTGTTTTTTTGTTAATGGGATACTTGTTTTTGCTATAACGACGCAGGATGCTATCGTTTTGAATTGACTGCATCCGATTCAGTGCGTTTATTGCACTAATAAATTATGTCTCGCCCATTTAACCGGTCAGCTGGCCAGTTGTTTTTCTTGTGTGGCTGCTAAAGTCCTTACAGAATATGATCAACCAATGGAGGCCATAGATAACAGCGAGTCAAGTAAAAAAGTGAAAATTAATAAAATTTCAACAACAACTATAAAAAATGATTGTTATTAATTATTAATAATAATCCAGAACTAGGTCTTTAGTAAATGTAATTTAAATAAGGACTGGCTTTAGGTATTTTGCACTGTGGGTTTCTGGTTCGAAGCAAATGAGTGACGGTGTATGCGCCGTGGTACTTGGTGTTATTCATGTCGTCCCAGGCATTGAATTTTCTTCCATTGAACCAGAAAATATCCTTTGTAGCTTTCTATTCCCAAAAAATATTCTGAAAGTTAAAGTGATTGCAGTGCCATCTTCCGTTAAAATTGCGCCTTTTCGAAAATAAATTTTGGAGACCGTGAAAAGCTTTGCGATTGAAGCTCAAAAGCTTTCAAAAGCTACAAAAGATTTTACTTCCCTCTTTATCAGTAAAGCCTTTTTATTTGAGCATTTGATCCCAAGCAATAATTATCTTAAGATTTTGTTGCTTTTCTATTTATGGTTAGCGATACAACGGTTAATGATGTGTCAAAAAAAGAAGTCAACAAAATAATCTTAAAATATATTGTCATGTGTGTATTAGAAGAGTTAATATTTCTAAATCAAAACGTAAGAATATTTGAAAAAGCTTAATTATCGTTTTAAAGCTTCATTCTGATTATTGATAAATTGATATTGTTATATAAGATATTTGGAAACATATGTTATGGTATGTTCGATTGTTTTGTGTTGTTAACTTTGGTAATTTAACTTTATCTTTGTGTATCAGTCGAAATTGTAGAGCATCTAAAAGTTATCCTTGTCGTAATTGATCTTGGATCATATCTGAACGCCTGCCGATTTTTGGCGAAGTCGTCATCTTCTTGTTTCCTTAATCTATCCATGTCCGAGCGAGTTTTAAGTTACAATAAATCTCTAACAAAGACGAAATTTATTGTAATAATTTATCTCCAGATCCTTCTAGCAGGTCCAAACTTCAAAGGTGCACTTTGTGGGTTGCCATAAAGCTGAATTTCGGTAAGATCGGTTCGCTCGAGTTTTGATTTTGTGTGTTTTCCTCTGGCGGATGAACGCCAAACTCCGTCCTTTCTGAAAAAAACTAAGCTTCCTTTTTTAATTCAAGAAACCTCGAACTCAAAGCTTTTCAAAAATGTGGGCCGTCTCGAAATCAACGTAATAGCCGCCTTTAATTCAATTTATGCCAACTTTTCAATTACGCCTTCCATGGCCATTTGCAATTAGCTGGGCCGAGAATTCTGGAGTTATTCGCCCTGCAAAGATGTTAACTGAATTTCGGATGGGCACATGTGACCACTAACTTATCTATATATATACATATATACATCCACATATGCATTCTACATATATATATATAAGTCCGCACATGCATTTTTAAATTCGAGCATGCAATCAACCAAATGGGTAATTGCTCTGACATTTCAGTTAATTTAAAATAAAATGTTTCGCCGAGTGACGGTATAACATCTTTATGCTCGTGGAAGCGAAAAAGCAGCAAATCTCATTAGCCCCGACAGAGAACTGAACGATTGTGAAAATTATATGAAAGTCAAGAGGAGTTTCACGGAATTGAGTTATGCATCGAAATGGACTCAGCCCGAATGCGTTGGCAAAGAGCGCGGTGCTGTACGGCGGGTCGATAAGTAATATGAAGTGGATGCGTTGAAGTGATGGGTCCGCAACCAGTGCAATGCATTGCTGCCACTTCAATGGAATTAACGAATTAAGAGTAATCAGAGTGGCGCGCGCCAATGCCACACACATCATTTCCTGGAATGCGATAGCAGCAAGCGATATTGCATCTGCCTCCCAATGCAACAGCGTTGGTGCAATGGCTGCAACATGTCCATTTCCCATTTCTGTCGCATTCAATCTGCTCGCATTTGTCCACCGTAACCAGCAGGTCAACCGGCCGTCATATTCGGTGAGTGGTGGTGGAAAGGAACCGTGGAGCGATTGCAGCACCGCAAACATACAAACAAACAACAACAACAACAGCAGCAGCAATGCACAACTGTCACACAACATCAGCCGTGACATGCGAAACTCTCCCAACAGAGCCACACCTTTGCTGATACGACAGTGTGGACCCTTAAAACTGGCAGAATTTCAAATGGAAAAACATAATTTTCCACCCGAACAACCTTGAACACATTTTAACCAGGAATCAAATTAAAGAAAAATAACACATGAAACCGAGCATGTGGCGTTCTCTTGTCTTTCAGATTACCATTACTGGTATTCAGCGGATACAAGTGCTATACAAAATACCGCCACATTGTCTTCCCTTTCTAGTTTCGAGCTATGTTTCGTAGGACACAGATGGGAGATATTTTAATATAAAAGAGCAACTTTTTCAAGGCTAGCGTGTGCCAGTTCAGGGTCCTTCTTCGGCTTGGAGCGAGATTAGAATCTGTTATGCAGGGAAGAATCACTAGATACGTCAAAGCTCTATTCAGCGAGTACAAGCAGGAGTCACGGAATATTGTGCAATATTTCTTTGCATGTGTGCGTGAGCGCGTGTGTGACTACAACGACACCCAGCTAAATTATTTCTCGATTGATTATGCAAATAAATTCACAAGTTTCTTTTGTTGTGCTCATCATAATTGTCAACAGATATGGATAAATATCTTTTGCATGCAACAATACACGCCGTACCCCGCTCCACTGCAGCACATTGAACAAACATCCGAATGATGTATTGTCGTTTTTCTGTTTTTCTGCTTTTCTTTCACCGACGTCTCCCTCCGCCTCTGCCTCCTCGTCGTCTTCGTCTTCGCCTTCGATTCGACTTTTGCTATTGCTTTTGCTGTCGCTGTTGCCACGTATGTTGCATATAATTTATCACTTGGCTGGTGTGAGATTTCAACCTCATTTCCTTGGCATGTACACGCCACACACACGCGTGCACATACTTGACGCATTTGTGAACACAATGAGGATATTAGACACTTTTGTGTTGGTGTGTGTTGCGGTTGTTATTGTTGGCAGCGATATTTTTTATTGTCAACCTTTTACATCATTGTTCGATTTTCGATTTGTTGCAAAGGGGCACTCACACACACACACACACACACACACACATATATATGTCGAAACATATCAGTTGGTGGTTCACACATTAATTCATGATAAAAATATGCTTTGTGTTGCAATATGGGCGAGTTGCTGAATAGTTTCTGTTTTTGCGGGTGTCCTGCGGTGGTGCGTGACAGAAAAATATACACAAATCCATCATTCATTAAAATATTCAACCGCCGTGGTGTGGTCCAAGCAGCTCACTTATGCGAGACTCTGATAAGCACCGATGTCTATTGTACAAGCAGGTTGTCCAATGTGTGTGTGTGCACCTGCAAAAATGGATGTTTGTGTACAATGGCAGAATGAGCTTTTGTCGAGGTTTCAATAGAGGGTGGCAATTAATTTCTGATGCAGTTGTTGCACATTGAACTGTTGAAAATGAACACTCACACTACCCCAAAGCTACATTTTATAGTAATTTATTAAATTTGACTGGATTGTATGCTAATAAGTGCCATATTCTCCATATCCTGGTCCAATTAAAACCATTTCTTTAGTCGTCAAAATTCCATTCTAACACTTAACTGTAACAACCGAATATGGACGTGTGGAGAAATTTTGTTTTCGCTTTAACTAGAGCCTTACAATATGTGATTAATGCAGAACATTTATTATAAATAATTTTATTCGCGCTCTGCTTAGTTATAATCTTAAAGCAAACTGCCTCTTATCTTTTTGATGTATGTGTTCTGGTAAGTTTATACCTTAAGATCTCTTTATGCAATATTATTATATTTTATATTATAAAAAGAAGTTGTGCACAACATTATTTACACTGAACTACCGTAGCATACTGAAACATTTTATGGAATAGTACTTAATTTTTGTTTTAAGAAGTTTAAGATTCGCAATAAAATAGTCCTCCTTATAATAGTCATCTGCAGTTTACTAATCTTTAAACTCTTTTAACTCTTTTAGGTTGTATGGAAGAGCAATTTGTATGGCTAACTGCTGTCAAACCCAAACTCAAGTCTGTTTTTGCTTTTTGAAGGTAAACTTGAAGTACTATTTCGGGTATTGGAGCAATTTCATTCTTTATACATTTAGTTTTACGCAAATGAATAATTTTAATACTTTGCTCAGGTTTGGTTTGTTTTTTTTGTTTTTTTTGGTAGATAGTAAGTCTAGTCCGTAATATTATTTTTAAACACAGGTATCTGTGAACAAATTTCGGAAAGGTTTTTTAGATGATTTACATTTAACACAGATTTTTTCCATGTTTTCTTTTTCTCAATGGCGGTAACTTTGGTCCAAAATATGCTCATATTAATGTTCCGAATACGTTTCAAAGATTTGTATAGCCTCGGTGCTTTTGGCAAATATTTGTTAAGTTAAATTTTTTTCGTTAGGGTTTTCGAATTGAAGATTGTTCCAATACTATCTGGAGACTTTTCCATATTAGCAAGAAATGCTGCCCAACTACAACTCTTAACCAAATTTGGAAAGACATCCAAAACGATTTTCAATATATATAAATAAGGCTGAAGATTTATGAGTGAATTCGAGTTGTGTTGCAAAAGAAAATACTTTAGAGTTATTTGAAGTTTCGTAGGTGTATTCTAAATCTGATTTTTATTGCTTATAAATAAATTAAAATCCAAGTATTAGTGAATGTGAACTCCCTCATAACCAAACTGGAAAATTCCGGATTCTGAATTCCACAAAGGATAAGATCTACTAATTCATCCTTTACTTTATTTAATGTCAACAAAGTATTACATTATAGGACAATTGGAAGTCATAATTATAGCAAGCTTTCGCATAACAGTCGATAAATGAACAATCCCAAAATTCACTTTGTAAAATATGCTTGTGAGTAAACTAAGAGAGCATTGCGTTACTTAAGGGAATTTCACTCAACATTTTTAGAGAGTACTCGTGTCGATGAATTCGACCATATCCATGAATGCGTAAAAATATACTACTACTACTATTAACAGTGAGAGAAATCTGTGTTCCTCCCACTCAGAATGCAAGGAACGTTGTACCACATTCCTTACCCTCAGGGCCATGGAAAGAAAACATAAGTATTCGCTGTTCTGTTTTTATTTTCTAAGCACATTTTCCTGCGAATAATTCTCCAACAGTTTTATGTTCCTTTACGGAATTTTATGCTTCCAACTTCGAAGCATTTTGTCGCCATTATATTTGCCGACGCCATGAGGCATATCATTTCGTGCGACTGCTGCAATTGAGATGAAATTTTCATTACTGCCGATTGCCGAGCATTCGTTGCCCTCACTTATGACGATGCATTACTTGTGTTTTTGTTGTTAAAAGTACTTAGGGTTACAGCAGCAATTGTATATTATGCACTAAAATCCTTACAAATTGGCGAAATTGTTTGAGTGACTTTGCTTAATGGAGCCTTAAAATAGCGACAACAACAACAACAACACTTGTGCATACAAAGCTTTACACTTAGATAACTAAGAAACGAGCGAGTTTAAAACATATTGACATTTTATTGTTTAGCTGGTTTTTGGTCGATCCTTTCTATAGCCAGTGGATTTTTTACTTCTTTACAAAAAAAAAAAATTTCATGGACATTTTTACATTGCATGGCAAAGGAAAAAAAGTTTTCAAAAACCTCACTAAAATCGTCTGTTATGTTCGTCGTCGAATTATTGAGTGTCGATATTTTAGGTAGCGGGAAGACCTTAGAATTGGCGTTGATAAAAAAATAATTGTAACCTCATTTGAAGTGTGGTGCTTCAGAGACATGCCACCCATCTACTGCCTCAGAGAACGTTCAGCACCCCGGTGCTCCTAAAGCGTATAAAACGGTATCTTTCGGTCATTCATCTGTTGGTCTCGGCGATATTCTAAGCATGTTCTCTAAGACCTAATATGCTGGCAAATATTATTATTGATATTGCCTTTGCCACTTTTAATGTTGCTGGAGAAACGTATATAAATCTGCCTATTTTTCAGCACTTTAAAATGTTGTTCCGCCTTGTTTAACCAAACGATTTAATTTTTCGAGGGAAGGCTTTAACGAAAACCTTATGGGTTACCCTTTTGGGATCATTCGTACATAAATATATTCAACCTCTTTATAAAAAATCGTCTCAGCAATGTATAACACACCAGGTGCGTACCAGCGGTGAATCTCACAGTGATTGACTTGCTTTTAGTATTGCCAGAGTGATGTTGATCAGCTTCGTCGATGCGGGAAATTCTAACTTAAATAGCTCCAGTTGCAGTGGATATTTTTGAACTAGGTTAGAAGACGGAACCTTAATATTTTTCTGTCGGAACGCAAGATTTCAGCAAGATTTCTTTGCATTGCCCAGTGTGCTTAATAAATTACTTAATTGTAGAGATTGAGTTAAGATGCTATATAACTTGTATTTATTATAAAATATACTTAAAAATTCATGCCTCATACTGTACATGTTAAAAAGAACCGACCACACACTGGCAACAAATGGAAAGATTATCTTGCTGATAAATTCCAGTCTCCTGTCGTCTCACACTCTGAGGCGCCGTCTCGCAGCCGTTCTGTGGCGCTTTCGCTTGGCATTTTTCTGCGCTTTGTGTATTCTGCCTTGTGAAATATTTGACAACGCGACAAAGCGCCTTGCGCTCGCTTTCATAAATTTCTGGCAAGTTTCGAATATTTACAGGTTTCAATTTGTTGAACTTTTTGTTTTGGCTTTGGTGTTTGTTAGGTGTTGACAGGTGAATAATTCGCGGTGAAAAGAACAGACATTACTAAGCATATAAGCATATAAATTTATGGAGATATATATATATATGTATTATAAGTACTGTGTGTGTTACTGCATCCTTGCAGTAAAATCAACTAGTTTTTAATAACTTTACATCCACTATAAATCCCAAACCCAACTAGTAACCCGAATTGGTCACAGGATATGGAAATTGCCGGAATTCGGTTAGAAATATACCAGTCGCACTTAGTTCAAAACTGGAAAAATATCTATTTTATTATGGAAACCGCGGGTTTTGATGTCCTCGAATTCCCCAATTAATCCTTTGTAGTATTCGATTGTTCGGAAAGTCATTTCGTTTTTTTTGGGGAACATGAAAGACAGTTTTCGTATAATGAATAAATATTTTATTAAATTATATATTGGCCATTCTGGTCCAACACCTTTTGCCATCTTTCTGGCAGTAACATAATTCCCCTCTCATAAAAGTTTTGGTCCTTGCTGGCAAAAAACTCGTCCAGGTGGTTTTTGACATCTTCATTTGAGGTAAAGGTTTTGCCATCCAAAAAATTTTGCAGGGACCGGAACAAATAGTAGTCGGAAGGCGCCAGATCTGGAGAATATGGTGGATGTTGCAGTACGTCCCATTCAAGCTGTAAAAGTTTTTGGCGAGTGACCAAACTTGTGTGAGGTCTCGCATTATCCTGGTGGAACACTACACCCTTCCTGTTGATTAATTCGGGCCTCTTCTCTTTAAGTGAATCATTCAATTTGTCCAGCTGATGACAATAGACTTCTGAATTAATCGTTGTATTGTCCGGCAAAAGCTCAAAAAAAACGATTCCTTTGACATCCCACCAAACGGAGAGCATCACCTTTTTTTGGTGAATGTTGGCTTTTGACACGCTTTGAGTCGGTTCATCTTTTCTGCTCCATGACCTCTTGCGTTTAACATTGTTGTATACAACCCATTTTTCGTCCCCAGTAATAATCCGCTTCAAAAATGGATCATTTTCTAGACGTTTGAGGAGCGAATCACACGCGTCAACACGACGACACAAATTTCGCTCGGTAAGGACATGGGGCACCCACACATCGAGCTTCGAGGTTAAGTCCATGCCTTTCAAATGGCCATAAACAGTTGAATTCGACAAATTTAACCTCTCACCGATCTCTCGTGTGGTGATTCGCCGATTTGCATCAACTAATGCCTTTATCGCATCTTTGTCAGCTTCGACCGGCCTTCCAGACCGTGGTGCATCTTCGACATCAAAATTGCCGGATCGAAATTTTGCAAACCAGTTCTGGCACTGGCGTACTGTTAACACGCCTTCTCCATACACATCCGTCAATTTTTTTTCTCGCTTGGACAGCATTTTTACCTTTTCTGAAGTTAAAAAGTAAAATATGACGAAAATGCTGCTTATTGCTCTCCATATTTAAAAAGGCACCAACCAAAAACTACTGGGTAGAATTAATAGAACTTTTTCACACACAAGCCTTGCAATATCAGCTCTCATGACATATAATGGTTATGGGGCTTAAGTGTGAAGTTAGTTTCGAAAAAACGTAATTAAGTCCTCTGGCGGGAAAAAACGAAATGACTTTCCGAACAACCCAATAGTATTGTAATTATATAATTTTTTGTGAATCGTTGAGTTCAAATAAAATAATTCACATATAAGATTTCCTTTAATTAGTGCAAATCGGTCTACCAATCGTTTACTCCTGCTTGTGTAACTGTAACTGAGTTCTGCCATATTGGGTGTATGTGGGAAAAGTTTCTCTGCTTTTTTTGTAACCGCGTAAAACAGGAAATACATTATAAAGTATGAAACATTAATCAAACTCATATGAAAATTCACATAATCTGTGTAAACGTTTGCAACTTGCACTAAAATGTTTAATTATTTCACAAGAAGGTGCTTACCATAGCTAGAGCCAGAGTTTCACAAATAGGGATTTGAACTTTATTTACTTCATCAGTCGACAAAAATGCGTTCTTATTTATTGAAACTCTTTAGTTAAGGTAAACACTGAAAGCCAAGAACAAAAGAATTAGAGAACTCAATTAATTAAGTATCATTAGGTCATTGATATCCTTAGTATAATTGTCTCCTAAATTCGATATGTTGAACCAGCTTTCCCCTTTAATAGGAAACGTATCGCCAAATCGATTTTAATCCTCCGTAAGTAGTTAACAGTTAAAGTTCTATATTGTGATAAAGCGATGTTCACTGACCTCCACGGACCTGAATGTAATGTTTATTATGAACAATTATGTTTCATCCCTTTTATTGACAGGATGTTGAGCTGTATTGTCCAATCAATAGGCTCCGTAGCAAAAGATTACCCTTTAGAATATCTTCTTTTCTCCACAGAGATTATTTCCTAGACCATTTTGCTTTAAAATTTTAAGATTATTTACCTCTTTCAAAGAATATTTATTTATGCAGTAATTTTAAGGCCTTTATTCTTTCAGTTTTTGAATAAATTAAAAACTTGAAGTGGGTATGCTTGAGGTTAGATGTGATAAAGATATTCATTAATTAACAATCAATCCTGAATTCGACTATATATAATAGAGGATATAGGCTTAGTTAATATCAAGCAATATGATGTGTCCTGGCGTGGGCATACAGAGTTTGGTCCAGAGTATGGTCTTTAGTTCTTTGATGTCTGTTGCGATTCTTCTTGATTCAGCATAGGTTTGTTTAACCAGTTGTTCCCCACTGCTCTTTCTGTATCCTTTCATCCTGTATCACTTTCCTTTTTCTCTCTCTGTAAATGGAGGGTAGAGGTGAAACCACAGGGGATTTAAATTTCTGCTACGCAGAGCACTTTTCGTTTAGGTTGGCGGCTCAAGATCATAAATGGAATTTTCCAAAGCAACCGCGGATGTGGTTGCGCACCCCAACGCACTTCATTCAGGTGCAATCCTCCCCTGCGACTGCTCCCCATATCTCTTTCGGAATTGTGCGTATAATTTTTAATGGGCACACTGTAGAGTGAAAACTTAGAGTGCTAATGAATTGAAAATGTTCCCGTATTTATTTAACATCGACGCACTTTCGTTGTTGTTATTGTTGTTGTTATTGTTGCTGAGGAAACATAAGCGACGGCAGCCGAAAACTGAAAGTCTGCAGACAATCACATTAGACTAACGATGTTTTCGAAAAAGTACTAATTGCGAAACCGCAACAGCCGTGTCACACAAGCCGAGGCACACATGCGTGAATGCCGATTACTCACACATGCTTATTCCTTTGGGCACAGCCGTAGGCACACGCTCACGTGCAGGCGACGATAATTCGCTCGTGCACATGTAAATTTCTCAAGTCGGCTTTCTTGCGACGTCTCCACATACACACGCATAGCCATGCATATCCACGTGTGTGTGTCTGCTTAGGTGACAAGTGCGGGGGTTGCTGTGCTGCGGATATTGGGAATGCAGTGGAAGTGTTAAAAACAATGGAAATTATTTTATTATACTTATTGTGTCTCAACGCCCGCTATGCATTGAGGAATTCTAATTGGAATTCCATTGCGACAGCGGCAACTGACTTGCTGTCACATATCCCCCATAGTGACTAATGGTGGTGTGGCAAAAATAGCTCGGTTAAAGCGGGAGGGCTCACATGTTGTGGGGGAGGAGGGCAGGCCAATGTGTCAAACTCAAAAAAAAAAGGGAAAAGAAAAGTACACATAAATATAAGCGCATTTTTCAT
Organism: Bactrocera minax; assembly: GCA_021498325.1. Classification (NCBI taxonomy): domain Eukaryota; kingdom Metazoa; phylum Arthropoda; class Insecta; order Diptera; family Tephritidae; genus Bactrocera; species Bactrocera minax. Next base: position 408,252 of record JAKEEE010000019.1, on the reverse strand, counting down.
GTACTTTTGAGTATGTCGATAAACTCTTTAGCAAAACTTTATTTATTAACTGCTGCAATTCCACCCCGGTGAATTAGTGGCGTTTCGGTTGGCATGTTTTTATGCTTCTTAACCTTCCAAAGTACTTCTCTGCACATATCAAAAGTATTAATTGTGCCTTTGTTGCAGTGTCTAAAGATCTGCACTGCGGCCATTTTTGTTGCTCCCGATTGTTATTTCATAGATAGCTTATTTTCTTCGAAGGAGCTTTAAAGTTGTATTTTCAGGGTCTTTTCAAGAATTCCCCTCACGCTCCAATGAGACAATGGGTCTAAAATTCTTCGGGTTACCAATTACATATTCAGCGACGAGTCAGACCTTTTTGTTTCGAAAACTAACCTCCTATTATATATCCCTAGATGCTTTTGTTTTTGGTGTTTCAATATTAAATACTTGGCACAGGGGCGCAAACCATCTGCCAGGTGAATGTGAATAATTTTTTAACGAAATGAGCGACATTACCGGGTATGCTCCAACATATGTATTTTCATGTAGTCGATTTCACCGTTTTCTTCCCTCCCCCCCTTCTGCTTTTGGTTTTGCTTATGAAATTTCTACTCTAATGTTACTTTTCAAGTGTCTTGCGGTACTTGGGTTTGGAGTTTTATGATATGAGCTCATTTATGGCATATGTGCTGATTTTGGTTTGTATTGTTTTCTGTTTTGTGGTCTATTTATTTTTATGCGATTTGTCGAATCTTTTTTTTTTTTCTTGATTTTTTTTCTTTTTGTTTCATTCAAACACAAGTTCGCTTCTCCAGCAACGACGTGTTCGCACATAAAGCACTAAAAATTTGCATTTAAGCAATAACAAGCATATGCTTCCACTCGGATGGCTCGGTACAGAGGCACATTACTGCTTTCCCATCTAAATACACACGAGCTCATGCCGAATGCACATGAACTCATATTAAGTAAATATGTAAGTAAAATAAACTAAGTTGCGGAATTTCGCTTTTTCGGCGTTAATGAATTGAATGGTTCATGAATTCGGAAACTTTATGATACTAGGGCATAGCGACTCGTTATTCCCGTTATAACGGTCACGCTCACTGTATCGCCTGCACCGCCAAAACCAGCACCAACTCAATCGCCATTCGCAGTAATTACGATTCCCCAAGGACATTTTACAGCCACGTTTGACATTTCGTTATGTTAAAATTCACTAAACGGCAAATATGTAAAACAACACGTCCCATAATCGTAAAGACATCGTTTTTCATTCTCGTTCTTTTCCTTCGACACTCATTCGTACTTTTTCGTTCGAGGTATGCAATGTTCGGTTGTCGGCCCCAGTGCGTGTTGTTGTATTTGTTGTGATGTCAAGCGAAGTATGTTTTCGCCGCACCTTTGTCACATATTTCGTTGTAACCATTTGTTGGCATTTCGAGCGATAAAGCGCGTACACTGCTGTGAGTGTGTCGGAGCGTTTGCATGGCTGTGTGTGGTTGTGGAGCGCTTGACTGTTAGTTCAATAATATCAAATTGCAGTTTTTCTTCTACCATTTATTGCTTCTCATTTGCTGTTGTTGTTTGCTCTCTGAACTTTTCTGCCGCCGACAGACAAGGGTAGGTGGGCGGCGTGTGTCCTCAGCGTCCCGTATCAGCAGTAACAGCATTAGGAAAATCAAAACGATCTCATTATTTTTCGAAAAGATATCATATTTTACGCTCTTGTGACTCTGTTATGCTGTTATGCACCGCACCCTGTGTTTTCGCAAACAATATGTATGCATGTCACCAGCGCCCCGGCGGGCTAACCGCCACCGAGGCGTGTGAAAGCGATCGGCTATGAGCTAAGTGCGATGTACTCGCACAGGCATTCACAAAGGCCAACATATCTGGAGATTCCCTGCAGAGTATACATATACAGCTCTGAGTTAGGAGGGAACTAACTATTTTAACTACAGTATTAGTTCTAGTTTAATACCTAGACAATGCTTTCAACTGTCCACTTTTACACGAATTTGTCATTGGCGGTAGCAATTGTCGTTCAGTTCATTACTTTCCCACTCCACTTTGATTTCAATTAATTTTTTGCTAAGTTGTAAGTGGAAAATATGTCTGTTAACTATAAATTAGAAAGGATATTAAGAATAATGTAAAATTTGTGGAGAAGTCCCAGATTTTGAGAGGGATGTTATTTTAAAATTTCGTTTCTTCTGCATTCAAATTGCCTTCCGTAATTATCGCTCTGCATCCTCGTCCTTCGCTAATTGCGAAACTGAATCTACATGTTAAAAAACAAAATAAATAAAGTGGAAGCGTGCTAATGCTATATACTATGTAGATAGTTTATAATTTTTCAAAATTGCAAAAAAATTGTGTCTTTCCGAACAAATTGTTCTTTCCAACGGCTCCATGCTATCGTTAGTTGTCAGTGGGAACATTCTCCTATCGGAGCGCCAATTGACTTCTGGCGAATCAAGTTTTGTTTGAGAACTTTTTGTTCTGCTAGAGCTTCCATTATGTACTTGTTTTGTGCAAATTAGGTTTCTGAAATAAATGACTATGGTTATATTATGGTTGTATTATATATATCGTACTTTATAACTTGGATTTGCTCCAATTTATAGCGAATGGTTTTAATTTCGTTTGATAATGATAAGCAATTGGAGCTGACATTACTTAGAAATCGCTGTTCCAAATGAACTTTTCATAGTTTTTAAATTATATGAGTAATGTCAGGTGCAACATTTACTTACGTTGTGGGAGAATATTTCCATCCTCCACAATTTTAAGTTTTTTAGTGACATTATTGTCGGTATGTAAACTGTCTTTTAGTTGTATTCCGGTTTTAGTTGCAACCGGTTCTAAGCCACATGCGAAATGATTAGTTCAGAACTGTACTTTTTTGGACTGGTTGGACTGGTTGGAATTTTGTTGAAGGGTTGCATTGGAGTAGCAACAGATTGTTGCATAAGCACACACATACATGCCTGTGGCTGTGGTGGAAACATGAGACTTACACTTTGCTACACTTACACACAATCGCAAACACGGTGTACTGGCGTCAAACTGGTTGTTGCATACAAGAAATATTAAGAAATATCTACTTTTTTAACCGCCCTCAAATAAAAGGGAAATCCGTTAAACTGAGACCTAGGGCAACTGATGGCAATGTTTGCTAAACACCAACCAAGTCAAACCTAACTAAATTGCTTCGGTGGTTGTTTTACCGGCCTAATATTGTATGGAGAAAATATTGTTTATGAAATATTGAGCGCCAGATATGTCTTATTCGTAACAACAAATGAAGCTAAACCCTTCCATACTCCTCTCTTACCAGTTCAAAAGAGTCTAATCAGTTCTTTGTTGCCAATTCAAAAGCTTCTAACAAGAATCTAATTTGGAACACTTTAAGAGCCTTCATTTCGCTTGTTACCTTTGACCTACATCTCAGTGTTGATAATGTTACCCTTGTGTTCTCTTTATATTTCAGATGCATGCTCAGTCTAAAGTTGTATTGTTTGGGAAGACTGATTTTGCGGGGGATTTCAAAACTAACACTGTTTTTGGTGTTTATGCTGTAGCCCGATTTGTAGTATGCCCGATTTTTCCAGTGTAGTCGAGCACGCGGCATTGTCGATTATCCCGAGCATTGACAATGAAATTTCCATAATCTAATATTGCGCAGTTATAAGCCTTCAAATGATGCCCCTGGGGAGTTCGACTCCAGCAGTCCACTTACCGCCAGCAACCAGTTTGCAGTTGCCACCAACAGCAACAATAACTATTTGTCTCTGCCACCTCCACTGTTGTCGGCAATCGACGTCGTCTTTGTCATTTATTACCCGCCGGTGTGGCAACTCTCAGCTTGTAATGCACACTTCGTGGCGCGTGCGTGCTTATACGAGTAGCGTTGGTGTTCTCGCAGTAGGGGAGTGAGTAGGTGTGTAGGGTGTGCGTGTGCATGTGTTATTTAGCATATTTGCTGTCACATGAGGAAACTTGTAGCTTTTCGCACTGACGTTGGCGGCAAGGCGTGAAATAAGAATTTTCGTATTCTGAAACCGTCCCGCTCCCTTTCAGTTCATGCTTTTCGTTGGCCGTGTGCGCTTCTTGCGTAGTTGTTGTTGGCTTGTGATCACTTTTGGATATATATGGAAATCTGAATTAAATCAACATGACGCTCTCCAGACGCATGCATTGGGAATTCTTGGCGCTTTCAGGCAGCGCCTTCAGTTTGTTGGTTGCCGCACTGCGGCTGCCGCAGCCACAATCACTGGCGTGTATCGCCGAACGCAACTATGACTGGAGTGGGCGACTGTCAGCTGAGTGCCAATAGTTTCCGGTGCTCGAATACTTGTGCATGTGTGCGTGGCTCATGTGGCAAGTTGTTTGTCAATGGACTATTTTGATTTTGCGTAAACGTGTGACTGCCACAATCTGTTGTGGGCATGTATGCTGGGTTTTGGTCTGCGGGTGACAGTGGCATGCAATTTTCCACAACCTCATTCACCTATGTGCGTATGTGTGGATGACCAAGGCAACGGAGATGGATGTGCGAACGGAGGAATATGCAAATCACTTTTTCAATTCCTGTTGGACCAGGTAATCACATGAAAGCCGGTGTGGGATATGCATGTCAGGCAGTCAGTCATCATCGAACAGTAGTGGCGGTGAGGTTGACGCCAGAACGGATGTGGGTAGCAAAGAAGTTTTGTTTCTAGTTATCACCTTTCGGAACAAACGCAAATGTATGCAGGCAAAATATCTATTAGATTTCTAATTTAATTATATACCTGCTTCCCTGTGCTCAAAGGCAAGTCCATAATATATTTCCCCAAAAAGAGTCTTTCATTTGTTCCCTTATTCCAGCTTGCAACCGCCTGTAGTAAATGTGATGCGTTCCAGTATCCATGAACGTCTCGAAAGCAAGTGAGTTGATTTCGAAGGATGAGTTTGTATATTAATTAGTAATAGGCAATCATAAGCGAACTAATATAGAATAGATAAACATTGGTTCTGGTTTAATTGACTAGCGTTGCCATATTTATTAAAAAATATGTTTCAATATTTTCAGCTTTGCACTCAAACCTCGCCAATAGCTTCGTTAACGAGCACACACATGTGGACACCAATCAAACTTTATAAGCTATAAACGAATGCAGAGACAGACATATATCCTGTTATGGTCCTTTCAATACGTCCGTACTGGTGGTGAGTCAACCCGCCGCAAGAAGTTGGGAGCGTGTAGCAAATGAAAATTTCCACCTTGCTTGTATGCTATTATGTAATTAATATGCCAGCGAAACGAAGGAATATGGGCTTGTAAGTGGAGTAAGTTTTCTTTCTTCTTTCAAAACTCAAGAGCAATCGGAAACAGATCAAGAGGAGTATGCGAATGCTCTAAATATACGATTTGTTTTTTGGAAATTTTTTTTACAGCTGTCACAGATATAGTGAATGAAAGATTTCTTCCCTATATCTTTCGCAAAGTTTTTAGTATTCAGACTAACGAAAAACTTACATATTTTTTAACAAATGGTTAATTCTTTCGAAATTTCTTTTGGGTGTATCAAATCTTTGACATGATTTTTACCGCGATATCTTTGTTAAATTCTTTTTGACCAACTTTCTTTTAGCTAAAAGGTTGAAGAATTACTAGTCCTGATTCATGGACCCTGACTCTCTACTTATTTTATTAATTATATGTCCTCTTTGTATTGTATAATAATGGAACCCTTATAACTGCGGATCTCAATAATCTAAACGTTTTCTTTTTCTTTTGCATTCAACTTAGTTGGATTCAAGGTAGACTAACGACATTTGGCTTTATTTTTGAGCGAGCGCCAACCGAAATAAATAAAACAAATAAGAAAGGGTTAAGTTCGGGTGTAACCGAACTTTTTATACTTTCGCAATGCGCCGTGATCAGAGGCTTCGGGGAGGAAGCCTGCGCCAGAGGCTGCGGGAGGATATACTTTCGGGTACTGGCAAAATTTTATATTAAAAAATGTTGCGGAAAAATTCAACATTCATTATTCGACGAAATTGTCAATGGATTGCAATCATATTTGATATCTTATTAACTAACTATTTTGCTTCGTGTCAAAGATATTTATATTAAAATCTACCAAATCTCATTTCTCAAAAGTGAAATATGTGATATAAACTCAACCAAAGTGGTTTCATGAATATATTAGATACATGAGGAAAAAGTAAACCAGAGAAAAGGACATCATTATATTAGGAATAGGCAACTTAGATCATGGTCTAGACCGATTTCTTTCATATTTAGGGCGAAATCACATTGTGTTTAAGAAAGCATATCCTGTTAATTTCATTAAAATATCACACATATTGACCAACATGAACGGTTTAAAGTCAGATGGAAAGTCGGGAATTCTTATATCGGGCAAATTTGGGATAGAGGAAGATCTGCACTGATTACATTAACTCTTTTCATTATTCAAGTATATTAGGGAACATGTTTTCACACAATTTTGTGAAGGTAACTCACACAGTGACCGACATATTCGGCGTAAAGTCTGCTCGAATAGCGAAAATCATTATATGTAGTATATGGGAGGTGGTATAATTCGTAGACCGATTTCACAAATCTTCGACAGTAAACTTTGGTATATCCAATATTACAGGTTCACTTAATTTTGCTAAGATATCTTACATCTTGATCGAAATATATGGTATAAAGTCTACCCGGAGGTTGAAAATCCGTATATTAAGTATAGGGGGCTGGGGGAAGTGCTTACCCGATTTTATCCATTTTTGACACAAGAGCACATTATTATCATGAAAAGATAATCCTCCAATTTCATTACGATATCTTACAGATTTACCGATATTTTCGGTAAAAAGTCCGATAGAGGTACAGAGGTCCATTTATTGGGTATATGGGGGCTTGAAAAGTTATAATCCGATTTCAACTATTTTTATGCCTGGGATGGCATAGCTTGAACGTACTATTCGTGGAAAGCATTGTTACAATATCTTAATTGATGTTCGATTCATCTACTTTAAAGTGAAAGTATCAGATGAAATTTAAAATTGTGTTATATGAGAAACAGGCGTGGTTTTTATCAGATTTCGTCCATTTTCACAACGTAATATAAAAATGCAAATATAATGTCATAAATCAAAATTTGTTTAAATCGGTTAAGGTATTCTTGAGATATGGGATTTCTCCTAAAAGTGGGTGTTACTACGCCCATCACCAAACTTGACACGGATTCCTATGCAACTCTTCCGTATCACTGTTTCTGTAAGTTTTAATGTTTCTGACGTGTTCCTTAAGTTAACGCACTTAAGTTAAGTCACCACCGATAATCAATGGTATGTGATCATCACCCCTGCCAAGGAGAGCAGTACTGCCATGAGTGTACATGAGCAACGAACTCTGTATGAAATACATGATATCCTCAAGTTTTTGAGTAGGAGATATATAGATGGCTGCGATGACGATTTCTTTTGCATTTGATAATTTACATTTACTCAAGCTGATATCGCCAATTTCAATCAAACTCACTGATATGAAAATGTGGATTGTCAATGTTTAATGTATCGCTTTCATTACAATGGATCGCAACACCTCCTGCTCGAATGTTCGGTCGTTTATATTTGACAACACAAGTGAAGTTTTATATGCTGACGCTCTCATCATTGTCGATTGCATTTTGCTGCGATGATTCGTCATTCATGATACATACATGGTCGTTGCTTGAAGAGATCATGCAATCGGGTGTTGGTTTAGAGCAGATTTCCGAGTCTTTTTTCGTGCTCTGTATTCTCGGTTACGCTCCCTTCTTGATTTAGCCGTTTTCTTAGCCCGTTGCACATTTTCTCGAGCTTATGTCTCTGGAGTTTTCGTTGCAGATATTTTGGGCATTGCGAAATCTGTAGAATAAAAGTTTATTCAATGAAAGTTAGTTACGAATCGTATGTAACGCGTGTTTCCATGTTCCGTTCACGTAATGTGCCTGTCACTCTCAGGTATGCAGACACGTATTCCAATTATATACCCTGAGGGCACGTACACTAAATGTAAATAGATAATTACATGAGGATACTTACGTTATTTTTTTTTAAGATTTTATAAAAGTAAAACTATCACTCGACACAAAATATTATACCACAAATTTAATTTACTCTTTTACAGAAATATACATCTATTCGAAACTCGAAATCTCCTTGTGCGACTCTAATTTAGCGCCATCTGTTTGTCAGTAAGGAAATCTTTATATTATCACAGCTGATTTAGACCAGTGGCCATTCATAGCACAATTGTGCAGTCTGACTTCACACGTACACTTACGCTCTATCGTTCAGTCGCTGTCGAGACAGTGACGAAATAACATTACGTATGGTTTTGGCCCTAAACCAAATGTGCCCTTCACGAAATTCTTTATAATTATATGAATGCATTTTCGTGTTATGAAAAACATGCTGTGTTTTAGGTTATTTAAAGACAATAAAGTTAAGGTTTTTAGGGTCCAACATAATTCTTTTAATCATAATATATATAAAATTAATAAAGAAATAATGGAATTGTGTGTTTCACGAAAGAATAAAAATATTCTTAAAATGTAAAGTTACATAGTTCTCGTTGGGTGTTTTTATTTTCGTGCTCACTCACTCAGTCGCAGTTCCTCTTATGCCGACCACTGCTCTAAGACCCGAACGATTCCGAAGTGATGTATGTATGTGCCAATGTGAAGCTAGAAGGCTGCGAAATGAATCGACCAAGCGCATTCGTATCAAAATGTATGTACAATTCGGCAAAAGCGAGATGGAAATTGGAAAAAGTGTCGTGACGCGACCTTGAAAAATCACTCTGATACGGCCAAAGAAGTATTCACTTCCAAAAGTTTCAGCTGTCGTTACGTATGTTGACCACTTTTCAATTATGTAGGGACATATTGTTTAACTATTTCCTTTTCTGCTTGTTTAGTTGATCTTTTAGTTTTAGCTGATTTTAGTAGAGATCACCTTCAAGATTTTTTAGGTAGATTACTGACGACGAATACCAAACCTTGTAAGGTTGAAGATTCTGTTTCAATTCCCTTACGGTCCTCTTCTCTTGCAAAGTTAAATTCTTATTAATTTCAAAAAAAAAAATGCTCTCTTTATAGTAACTTTGAATAGGCCGCAATAATTCTAACGTTACGTTATTCTATTAGCACTACTTTGAAGGTATGACGCCAATAACAAACTTAATTTTCGTGTATTGCAAAAAGCCAAAAAGAGAGAAACTCCGAGAAGGTGGTCAGAACTGCTTTCGATGATGATATTGAATTCTAAAACGGTCAACCTATCGCCTTCAACATGTATAAGTTTAGTTGCCTGAAATGTGAATCAATTTTAAAAACCTTATGGCAGGCTCAAAATTCGAGGTGTTGTTTCATTTCTTCGCAGACGTTGAAGGAGCTCAAAATAAAGAACTTGTGGAAACCAATTGAAACGTCGATTTTTAAGGCACATATACATATATATATGTATAGGCAAGTGTGTTGGTGTGAGCATATGAATGCTATGCTCTAGCAAACTTTCTAATTACGTTCGTTGCTTTTTAAGTGCCAGAAGAGCTCTAAAGTTAATGAATAGCAAAATTATGTTGATGACTGCCGACAGCTCATTTCTTAAGGACCGAGCTGCCAAAAACCATAGTGAATTGAAAAGTAATTTTTGGAAAATGCCTGCCATTCCTGCACTGCCAGCGATATTAATTGGATTCGAAAACTCCACTTATAAATCAATTACGAAGTTGAAGCCGCGAAGGACGAGCTGGAAACGGCGGAGTGCGCCGCGTCGTGCACCTGCTGAGCTGGCGGCGAATTAAGGAGTCGAATCGAGCTGAGCTGAGTTGACGAGTTGTGTTAGGCATTACCCAAGAATGCGGATCGGAAGTACTGGAAGGCATACAAGTATATGCATATATTTATATTGTACATATCCCATCATTCGATTGAATGATTGTTTGTGCGGGTATTTGTATGTGTAAATAAATTTCATTTTACATTCAATTAATTTAATTTCAACACCATTAATTAGTCAGGTTGGAATCATTGGCAACACTGGCGGTAATATAAGCGATCGCAATACTAAATCTAGCTTATCCACAACAGCAAAAAAGGCACTAAAACTTTGAAGGCACCGAATCGATTCTCATAGCCGCATACAAAAGAACTAATTGATTTATGTTTGTGTGGATGGACCTGAGTAAATATTAGGTATGTGCGTTGTAAAGCCAAGAGTGTGGAGAGCAAATACAATGGCAGCAATTCATGCAACATCTGCAACGCATTCTTCTCTAATGTGGAAAGGCGAATTAATGTAATTACAGAAGAATAAAGTTTGGAATTTTAATTAAAGTATATTTCCACCCACACACACACACACACAGTTGGAGTTAAATAAAGCGAACTCCTTCGCACGTGTGCGGCGCAAATCCTTGCCTTGTTTGACATTGGCGATGACTCAGCGGGGATGACTTGAGCGCTGCATACTTGAATCTTCGATACACATCGGAAATTGTGATTTTTGCACAGGCTGCACCGCAGGTACCGTTAACGGAATCAATGAAGACTTAATTAAATGATTTAAGGTACTTATTTTTGACAATAGGTGTTGCTGTTTACTTTCAAGATTACCGAAAAATTCGATGTCATGTGCAGAAGAAAACATAGTTTTTTTTGCTCTTGCTCCTAAAAGTTTACTAGACTTTATAGTTCGTTAACACGACGGCGAGAATACTTATGAGCAAGAATAAGACTAGACATAGGACTTTATGGTTTGGATTTCAGTTAGTTTTGAGGGCTTGGGCAAAATTTCATTCTTTCCACTTTTTCGGACGTCTTTCTAGCTTCTACATTTGATAAAATATTATGCTCACTTTTTTTTAGATATTGACATTTGGATATTGGTCATTGGATTTGGATATTTCCATATCGAGTGGAAATCTGTGGTATATATATCCATTTCATTTAGTTTGTTATTACAATCTGTTATATCCACTTTGAAGGGGTTCAGTTTTTATTACTTATAAGAACTTTTGGTCTGGTTTACTTTCACACTGTAATTAAAAAAGGCACAAAAACTTTCAGCAATTTTGGAACTGGTAAACAGAATTGTACAAAAAAATATTCCAGACGCTTGTCATTTGCGGCTTTGGCGACCGCAGCTCTGGAACAATGCATAGCTCGGTTGCGCGTGGTATGTTAGTGAAAGGCTTCAAATGCCAACAATACAATCACACCGATATGCCACCGTTCATTGTCTGTCTATGCACCTAGCATTCCCTCTGGATTGCCTGTTTTTGTTGTGAACGGAACGGCTGTTCGTTAGGTCTCTGGTAGTGTGGTAGTTTGACAACAGTCTGGTTGCACATGGCCTTCAAAGCGCTTAAACGGGCCGCAAGTATAGGGTGAAGTTGCCGCAAATTTAACGAATAGGAATGTATTTTCATACTCCAGTCTCCATGCGCTACCATACCATTCGATGGGTTCGTTGTTTGCGGACAATGAAATTCAATGGATATGCGCTCCGTGGCTTGATTCGCATACTCTGACCAATTATGCAGTGGTCAAAATTGGCGAAATGACATTTTCGTTTTTCACAGACGTTTATTGGTGGGAAATGCGAAGCTTTCATGTGACAGCAAAGCCACACAAGCAAAGGTACTCTTGTTGTGACTTTGCCATGGGAGACCGGTAGATTTTGTTGCAGGGACGTTCTAATGTATTTGATGGTATACTGAGTTGTTTGGGACATTAAAAAATTTATTTCATTGGCTGTGATGAAAATTAATAATTGTTAATAATTAATTAATTGAAAATGAGTGGATGGGCATTGGAATTGAAACAACGATTGTGAAGTCAACTACATACATACATACATACATACAACTACACTACAACAACTACATACTACAACAGTTTCGATTGCGGCTTAGCTGACAAGCTCATCAATTATTCAGAATGCAGCTATCCAGGTATCTTAGCATGGTTATCTTCTCTATGTCTATCTATCTATAGGTTATTTTCATAGCTTAACCAACGCTGAGCTAGGTATCATTGATACTAAGGGCCATATTGTCAGTCAGAATAGAGAAGCAGTAAATGTCGTCTCGAAATCAATCACAGTGTGTAGTAGTTTAACCATTCATGTTTCCCAATGGGCTCTCGATTCTAATCTGGCTCTCTTCCTAGTGTCCCAGCTCATGTAGATCTTTATAAAGAATTTGCCTTGAGTTGACCTTATCAGTGCTCTGTCACTTAATTTTTTGAAAGTTGAAATTTTTTTTTAAAGTGATTGCCATAAATGGAAACGGCGGTGAGTTGGTGGGTGTATGATGGTGACTACTTGGCTCAACTCAAGGTGTGTCGTATCCAACCGAACGGATAAAATTACACTGGCAATATAAGCAGTGACGGCGCAGATAATCTCCTTGATGCATGCTTTAAGGCGCGTTTAATGGTATTTTATATTTAAATAAATGCGCTCCATTTTCTACTTGGACCAGCAGCAGCTTCCTATGTCCATTATCTTGGGCCTAAGGACATCCACAAGTGATTGCGTGAGCGTGTGGGGAGTCTGCTCGCGTTTCAAGTTTTGTTGTTGTTACGACACTGCAGCAGTTAGGTGGTTGCTTGTTTTCGTTATCATAACAAATCCATACTTCTCCCCTTATGAATTTATAATTTGGCCGAAACGGGTTTCTCGTTCAGTCATTGAGGGCTCGGCAACGCTGGCTGCCGTTCGGCGGCTCAAAATTTCTTTGCTTCTTCGAATTTATTTTTAAGTTCCAAAGCTGAATTTTTGCTTCTTTTGGACCTTTTGCTTTTGTTTCGGTGCGTGCCTGACAATGCAGCGATTACCCACTAAGCCTATAAAGTTTTCCAACTTCGCCCATTCCAGCACTGAGTTTTTTCTTTCCCTGTCGCAGTGATTACAAATATCTCCGCCATTTCTTCCAACCCCGCTCTTCAGCTCTGCCACTGCCTTTGGCCTTAAACTAGCATTTAAATGCATTGAATGCTTTATATAGCAAACAAGCCTAAAAACGTACAAACACACACACACACACGTATGAAGAATATTTAGACTGGAACATGATGAAGTGTTGTTGTTGGAACTATATGGACTCTTCATTGTTTTCGTATGCTGGCAACGTTCTGATGATGAGCACATTTAACTGATCCTAAATGGTTTTTTAACGGTACATTTAATCCATAAAAATGCCTCTGTGGTCGTTGCTCGTTCTTCCGACTTCGCTCGTATTCCGGCTTCGGCTTCGCATCCTTCGTGTAATCTGCTTGCGAAAGTCTTCGGGACCACGCACTGCAGAAGGCGTTGAGTTAAACTGCCTAGCATATGTAGATAGGACAAATCGGTATTTGTCTTCATTTGAGCTTGAGCTTTAATGGCTGTTTTAAACAGAGTTGGCCTTTATGAGTTTTATTGTCCGCATACTTTCCACTGCTTGCAACTTTGCATACCCAACTACATAACTTCGTAATGGCCACCAACTCATATTTGAGCCACAAACTTTTGAATAGAAACGAAAGCTTTTGAAAAAGTAGGTATGCCTACTATATTATACACACTCATATTTAAGCCAAAAGGCTGATAATCGACTGGGATTTGCGGAAGCAATTGCGTGACGAAGCAACCAGAGTATATTATTTAGTAAATATATGTAACATATAAAAGCACTTAAATTGCTTCGATTTGAATAGCACAATCAATTATAGCATAAATAATTTAGAGATGGATGAATTGAAAAAAACAGAGGTGTAGAAGGAAAGGGTGAAAGCGAGTGAATGTCGTATGGGTGTGGACGTAAATGCGTCGGGGTCCTTCCTTAGGTCGAAAAGTTCATTGGACTCTAAGTGCCAGAAAATAGTGCAAATAGTATACAGTGTCAAAATAGAATCAAGCATTAGGGAATCTCCTTTATATTTAGATTGGTACATCTTCATATTTGCTAGCGTTCGATATTTGTCCCTAGGCCAATTTGAAAAAAACATAACTGTTAGCAAGTTCCCCTTTTCAGACGTTGCATAGAGTGAAAAGTAAAGGTTTCGATTTCTCTGGACATGTTATATTTACACAATCTATGGTCGAGGTCGAGGCATCAAACTACTCAAGTAAAAATGCACTAGATCTCCACTTTTCAAAAGCCTAGGAGCAAAGTTGTCCACAATTACTCATGAACCCCAGATAAATACTGGAACGAAGGGCTGCGTCGAAGAGTATGCTCGCGTGTGTTCGGGGGTGATGCGTGGAGACGCAACAGCTGTGGCGAGCAAAGAAGCGTAAATGACCAAAGCACTTAGGGCGAAATTTCAACATTTAAACATACAATTTGTGTGTGTAAGTGGCTCGATGAGGCCATTAGATACACTTATGTGTTCGTGTATGTGTTGCATATCATGTAATTCGGAATAAGTATATTCACTTGTGTGGAATGTAGCGCATTCAAATTAGTGCGAGTGTCACATGTGCGTTGTCCCTACTATCCAAGGCGCTCTCTATTTCTTTGCTTCTTCGCCTCATATACTCGCTGTCCATTTGTCGCCCATTTGTAGAATGCTTTTTCATTTCACGGTTAAATTAAGATATTTGCCACAATCGATGTCCCATCTATGTGCCACATGGCGGTTCAATAGCTCTAGGAAGTTGTTGCTGTTTTCCTTATTTGCTCTTACTCACACACATGGAGCGAGAGATTCACGTGTTTGCGAAATGGCACTTTAGCGACATTATGTGAAGCGAAGAAACCGCTGTGGGTCCGAAGGGGTAGCCAGCCGGTAATGGTAAAATATGTTGGAAGTAAATTTCCGCTTAAGTGCATTTCATTTATTGGCAGCGGTGCCCAAACAATTGTGGTACTTGGAATAATTTGTGTCTCATAAGTCATATTAGAAACTGAATTGAAAAACTCTGCCTAACACACTTGAGTTCAAAAGCAATTTTCGCTTATTTACAGCAATTGGCGGCATGTCGATTACATTCTCGGGGCAATCGGGGCATGTAATGAAAGTTTAATTGTGAAATGTGACGCAAATGGGAGTTCTGTGTGAGGTGCATGGCGCACCCTGCACGCACACACGCACACATCCATTCGCCTCTATTGTTGTGGTGCTCTTTCTTTCAACAGCGCAACAGCGAACCGACGCCAGTCTGAACATTAAGTCCGACCGTTCGACAGGAGGACGCAGGAGAACTGATACTGCAAAATCAACAGGGCAAAAGGAAGCGAACCGTCGATGTCGTATGTTGTCTGGTAGTTTGTGTTGTCGTGGAACGTGCTGCAGCAAATGTTTGCCCAGCTTAACTTGAGTGTTAAATACAAGCAGCTGTCGCGTTGTCTGGCCGCCCGCCCGTTCGTGCGGTTTCTTCCGTCTTCCGTTTTCCGATATCGGCCGCCTTGTCGCTAGTTGCGGTGTAACAATTTGGCGTGGCATGTTGCACGCAGTAAGTTCTTCCGTAACGGCCTTCTCTTACACACTCACACTCTTCTTCTCTAATACACTCACTGGCGACCGGGCGGCATTCTTTATTGTAGCCAGCAACAATGATGCTAGCATTGGGTATTTGCAGAATGGCTGCTTGGCTGCTTGTTGGCCAGTTGGGTGATATCCTTCCGATATGTTTTCGTTTTCGACAAAGTGTTCGCCGCCACCATTGTTTTTGCTGCAGCTTTCAGCCGTATTAGTTTGACAAGTGGTATTGGTTGTTGCTTTTTGTAAGCTGCGCCACACCAAAGTTTACTTAAAAGCAATTTGAGTTATCGAGCCGCTGCCATGTTTATGGATTTTTTATCCCTTATGCCGAAGAGCGCGGGGCGCAACATGGAGTTGCCCCATACATGTTCTGGCTGAGCAGCTCGATAGCCGCAGACTTAACTGCTGTAGTTATTGTTGTTGTTTCTGTTTTTGATTTTGTTGTTCGAAAAGCTGTGAACTTTTAACTGCATTAAAAAAGTGCTGGGTGCTGCGTTGTCTTAGCCTCGAAATGGTCCATGTAAGAGCGGTGTGGCAGCAACAAGGAATACGCACGCGCTTGTTTGTGTGAGTGCAACGGCTGGTTTGACAAATTTTGCTATAAATAAGAAAATAGTAGTTTTCGCAACATTTCCTTGTACTTTCGCGCTCTCCTTTCAAGTTAAGTTTACTTTGGCCCTTATGTGTTTCCATTCGGCATTTTCACTATTTCTCTCTCGTCGCCGTGCGATACAATCAAGTTACAGTTAATGGAAAGCATCTTGGGTATTTGTGCAAATAGAAAATTGATAATTAATAATTAATGCAATGCTTGATTCCATTCATGCTTCCCTGACCATTGACTCTCGAGTGTTTGTGGATGATTGCCTCGTTGCTGTTTGTATTATTTATTTACATTTAGTATTCGATTTTAATTTAATTTTGATGTTATACACTTGGCTCTGTTGTATCAACACGTCCTTAATATTCCTAACAGGTTTTGCAAAAAGAATATTTATTGATTACTTCCGTTATTAAAAGGACCACAGAATGCAGGGAATATGCCGAGATTTGTGATTGTGAAATTAGGAGAATTCCTTTGACACATGCAATTACTTAGACCAACAGGATAGCCATCAGCATTACACAGCACCTTCAAATTTCACCACGGTCCAGAGCTGGGCATTCATGACTTTCCCTACACTCATCTTATCACGTTTGAGCATCTCTTGCATTTTTAAATCAAGTATGCATGTATATATATATATATATATGTATATATATATATATACATATCCATACATACATACACACATACATACATATATACATACATACATACATACATACATACATACATATGTACATATACATGTACATATATATATATATGTATATATATATATATATATATATATATGTGTGTGTGTGTGTGTGTGTGTGTGTGTTCATCGTGCTTCAACCTTATTGGCGTTCAATTAAATTTGCCGAGATCAATTTATGCTGCTGCTGTGGCATGTACTTTCACCGCTCGAGCAGCCAGCAATTGGGTAAATGCGACCTCGGTGTGCGCTTGGTTGGTGGCTTGTGAAGCTTTGTTTGCTCACCTAATTGGTTGATATTAATTCATTTATAATTAAGATGTAACAATTGAATAGCTGGAGGTAGGCGGGTCGTCAGGGGCGGCAGATGGTCAGTGGACTCATGCTGACGCAATCGGATTTCCATTCCGAGAAGCTGTTAGTAACCGCAACATTCCTAAGATGCATTTGAAGATTTACTCTCGTATCGCAATGAAGTGAGAGTGCACTCGCATATATGGCTTGTAGCTTGTGCAGATGTGTGAGAGTGTGCTTTAATAATGCCGAAGTAGTAGCCGTAAGTAATCAAGTACGTAGTCCTGTGGAAAATGAAATTCACATTTCCTTTTAATTTACTTAAGTTGAAGATATCTCTCAAAGATAGCTGAAGCACTCGCATGCACAAGGCTATTTGCTCTTCATATCTCGGTCTATATTGCGCTAGTGTGAATGTGCCACATGCAGAGCCATTTTCGACTTGGGCCGACAAAGGAACGCTCCGTGAAGTACGCAGTATTGCCTGCGATTCCAATCGAATGGATCCTAATGAAATTAGCAAGACGCAGAGCCACAAACACAAGCGCGTGCATAAGCACAAGGACGTGTGTGTGCGTGTGCATGTGGGTGTGTTATACATTCCTTAGTGCATTTCGATAAACAGTTATCAACGCTTTGCATTGCTGCAGTGCATTGGACTCGAGCACACCCAGCTATGTGCGCCCAACCAGCTTGCATGGCAACCATCCTGCCCTCGTCACCCTACCCACCGCTTCGGTGGCGTGCATGAACTCACGACTCACCTGCGTGTTGTTTACTGTGCTTACTGGCCGTGCTAGTGCTCAGCAGCTCGAGTAGCGACAGTGACGCGTATCCATTGGATACATTTGTTGCCCTTCCGCCTTTCCGCCTTTCCGCCTTCCGAATGCCGCTTATAGTGCTCTTGCCTCACTCAACCGTGTCACTGGTGCCATTTTACCGATACCGTTGCCATATGCCGTTGGCTTTTTGTGAATTGGCATTTCATATTTCATATTTTGCGAAATGACATGAACCCCCGCATGCTGCCATCTCTCCCAAACAGGGTATTTCACTCATTTGGACCTCTTAAACGGTAGCTAAATTAAGTGCCCACTTAAGTGGATGCCAGCATATGTGCTTGACTCTCTCTCGAATTACTTGTCTTCACTGGGCTTTTGCAATAATAAGCTATTAGTTCCTTCGCAATTATTGGAGCAGTGCAGTCCTATTACGATTTTCATTTGGTTGGTTCAAAAGCACCGAAAATTGCCCAGATATGGGATGGAAAGACTATATTGCTATATACACACTCGAAATTGTATCTTTATCCTATTGTCTGGGAAATTGGGATTTTGTAATTTAATTTCCACATGTGATGAAGGTTTGCTTAACTTTTTCTCTAGGAAGGATTACTGGCGAACTACAGCCTAGTATTTCTACTGCTGCAAGGTATTACCGAAAGTGTTTTATGGTTTTAGGTTTGGGTCAACCCACTATTTGAATGAAATACATTTCGCAATGACTTAGTGAGTTTTGAACAGTTGACCGTCGAGTTTTTGCTCTTTTATTTAAGATCCGCTGTTCATTTGCGCATATTTGTTTTGCTGCTAAAATATGTTTCCTATTGTGTTGCTGTTATTATTGGTATTTATGAATTTGATTTTATAATTGCTTGCAACAAAAACAAGTGTGACTTAGCCCAGTCTGCGTAAATTGGAAAATAATTTAGATGAACTCACAGCGATTGCTGTTTGTGACTTCAACAAAACTTCCATAAATGCACTCAAAATATTCCAAACAAAAAAACAAAAAAACAAAAAAAAAAAAACCTTGAAAAAGAACAAAAACAAACTGTGATATAATAGACAACAACACCTCAGGGGAGCGTAGCGCCATTCTGTAGCAATTAACAATTAATTATTTAAATTAAATGACAATTTACGCTTTTTCATGATTTCGGTTTGAAATTTATGGCGTAATGCCTTCTGCATTTCCCCGCGAAGTTGTTGCTTTTGTTTTCCTGATGTTTGCCACAACTACAACAGTTGAAAGAGTGTTGTAGTCGCAGTATCATTTGCCGCCGCAATTGTGTGCTTTACAGTTTCAGTGTTTTTGTTTAATGATATAAAATGACAAAAATTAAATAAATTACCAATTCACACAAGGCAGTCACGTGTTAATATTTTAAATCATAAATAATATCAATTGCAATCAAGCGAGCCAGTACTCGTGCATACATTACACGGAGTGTGAGCGAGTGAGTGCGCCTGGGGCAGAGCGCGGTTTGCAAGACATGTGAAGCTGTTGTTGCCGCTGCCACAGCCGGGTTGGACGGAGTTATTGTGGGCGGTCGCCAATGGATACTAGCGTTTACGTGGGAAATGTGGCGAAAAAGAGAAACAACGAAGTCATATCTGCGCACTGTTGCACATAAATTAGTAGTGCAACAATATGTGCAACATGCAACGCGCGCTGATAACCCGACAAGAGCGCGCGATAGCTACGCGCCCACCGGCATGCATTATTGGCGTCGACGCAGCAGACTGTCAAAAATGTCGAATGGAAAAATGTCCGACTCATTTGTTTGCAATCTCTCTGTTTAATTTACACATCTGCGACTCGCCTGTGTGAGTGAGTGTGTTTGCGGTGCCACATCGATGACTGTCAATGTTTGTTAACAAACAGTTGATGCATGTATAGGTGGTTTTGCTATTGTTTACCTGGACTTGTTTACCCGTTGTTTACCGTGCTCGCAGTAAGCGGCAGTTCGGATGCACGCCCACATACACAGGCTTACATATGCACATATTGTGGAAAATATTGCTTTTTTTTCCTGGTAATTTTGGACTTTATCCCTTTAATATAGAACTGATTTAACAAATTTTCGCTAATCGTTTCACCTATGTGTTGCTACTGCAGCTATAGAAATAATCAAATAAGTTAAGGAGCCCACACGGAGGAGTTGCAGTGATGGCAGCACACAAAGAACGGCCTTTGAAGATTTCAAGCGAAAAGGTCATCTCGATTCAAGGAAAAGTGAGGCCATGGGAACATTTAATCATGAGTCCTCAATAATCCAGAACAGACATTTTTACCGCAACTATTATAAGGATTTGTGCTCTTTTCAGTAATTTATCCGACCCTCACACCTTTCCGTTTCTTGTGTATATTATCCGGAGAATAATCTTAGAAGAAAATGCCTAAATCGCCTTTTACTACTTTACAGAAATGTCCTTGAGATAAGAGTGAAGGAGACCGACTAGTCATACCTAGGTTAATGTGTTTCTTAGTTATTTAAACGGTACAGATCAAGAGAAGCAATAATTATATGTTGCGAAGAAAATCTCCTTGAAAATTCTTTCCCAGATTATAACAAATACCGAAAGACGTCTCTTGGAAATATAAATTCAGTGTACTCATGTCTTCAAATTGATTTTTACTACTGACTAATAATAATTTACCATTCAAAAAGTCCTTGTTTTCTAGAAAAACTCACTGTCATTACAACACTACAGTATTGCCATCTCTTTCGCCCTTGAAGCTCAGTATTTTTGGTGACCCTGACAACGTTTAGCCCCCTTACAGTCGACTTGGTTGTTGAATTGATGATTTAAAACTCGAAGGATTTTAATAACTCATGTCACTAACTTTTATTTATTTGGATGAACATCTTCTCTTTTCAGTAAGATATTGTCTTAAGAATATGCAAGATAAGCGTCTCTACTTATTATTGATTGTTTACTGAATTAGGTAGTCATGTACCGAGGAGAATTCTTAAGGACTCTTATGAACCAATTTTAGATTTCTCCTTCAAGAAGCTTGTCAATTAACAAAAATCCTCCATTTCAATAATTTTGAACTCCCGGTTGAAGAGTGGTCGCTTGGACTGATTGACATAGATACATAGTATGTGGTGTTCAGTTGTAGCACTTCATTGTAAAATTTTTGCTTTCTGAACTTTGTCTTAGAAAAGACAAGTTCCATTTGAGTTTATCGTCAATGCAATAAACGGTGCTTTTTCTTGTAAGCTCGCAATCGATCCAATTATTCTCACAATTGGAGCACCGGGTGAAATTTAGTCATCGAATGAACTTTGTATATAATTTAGTGAGGACATATCAATTTAGTTTATCCTTAATAACAGGTATCAATTTCCCAATTTAAGAGTGTAACTCTGAGCAGCAGAAATCTAGCGAAGAAATGCTGTCGAAGCAAAACGTCCAGCAACAACAACACCAAGTGTGAATGTAAAAACAAGCAAACCGTTTAATTGATTTCGTGATTTAATTAAAATTACTTTTTATTTCATAGCAAAAATTGAAATTATGTCATAAATAAATACATACACACCACCAGGCCACATATACATACATGGGAGTACGTGCAGTATGCAGCAAGCAGTGGCGATGGACGCATGTGAATTTTAGTGCGTGGCAAGTGCGAATGAAATATTTTATTGCAGCATATTTGTGCTCGCGCATCGTCGCTTTGACCAACTATGCAACGCTGAATGATTGGCCCTCAGCTCTCACCGCCTCTCACTTCGTATGGACGCCTGTCTGTTGTGTGTCTGCCTTAGCGCCTCTCCACCATGCCTTCGCACACTTGTTTATTTGCTTGTCCTTTTGTTAGTCGGCGCTGCCGCACAGCTGTTCTCCGATCCTATTTATTTGCGTAAGGATTTTTTAATTAAAACTAAACGAAAATATAATTGAAAACGCGATTTACAACCCGCCGAAGTGCTGAAAAAGCGACCGAGTGCACAACAAGCGGCGCCAGCGCTATACAAATGCAAATAATTATTATTTTTTTCACATCGCATGCGTAACTGCGGACACCACACTCACACACATCTGCATAAATACGCATTAGCAGGACGCGCGCGTGTGTGTGTGTGTGTGTCAAAACCACAGGAAGTAATAACCAGCTGCAGTGTTTACACGGAGGCAGCGTGCGCGTATTTGTGTAGTTGCGGTTGTGTGGGTGTAAATATGCTAAAGCCCACACGTACACATACACACATGGACGTAACGCCTGCCGGGCGCGTATTCGAGCGAGAGTGCGTATTATCTCTGTGAGTGACTGATTCTCGATAGCTTTGTGTCAGTAAATTGGCCACAGCTTTTTGCCAGTTGCAATGCATTTAAGTGGCAAATGCGTCAGGAGATAAAAAACTGCTAGCACTTAGCATATGCAAGCGCTGGTATAAAAATATTATGTAGAATTGCTGAGCGTCACTGCGGCCACGGGGCGTATGGGCAACTTTTACGGTGAGCAGTGAACTGATTTTTGCAAATAAAATGAAAGCTGTATTATTAATGCGAACATACAAATCCGCGCGCGATGTTGGCCATCGGCGATTTGCGCAACAACAACTGGGGAAGAAGTGCAGGCACTTGCATATTCATAGATCGATATTCTATTCGGAACGCCTGCCATCCATAAATAATATGGAACAACCATTACATTCTTTTGCCCTTACCCTTTATAAGCTAGAAATTTTTGCCGCATACCATGTAATTGATGTTCTGCGGCAACAATTTATTGTTTTTGTTTGTGCAGTTATGTTCCGATAGGACTTATGGTTTATTAGCGGCGAGCGCGCCGCAAAATATGCTTTGATATCAGTCGCGCGGTAATTAATGTGAGTGGCACAGCATTGGGCTGTCAAATTACGACGAGCCGCCAGCGCATGTGCGCCAATATTGTTTTAAATTCGTTTATGCACAATGGTAGAGCTGGAATTCAACGCACTGTTGGCTGTAGCGCCTCTGCCTCCGTAGAGATAAGACGCTTCGGAAATTAGTACTTTTGGAGCCGCATTTCGGAGGCATCACCCAAATTCTTAAATAAGTTTGACATTATCAAATTTTTTATATAAATTGCCAGTTCAATATAGAGTTGCCATTACAATTGAAAAGAGTGCGGGTGATTCGATAAATTCAAGTTCGCCATCGTTCGTTTGTCGTAATCAACGAATTGAAGAAATGTTATTGAGTTTAGGAGAAGAGTTACAGATCAGCGTATGAGGAAAGGAGTCCTGATGTAACGTCGAGGAAGTTTCGTTGGGAGTTCGTTTTTATTAAATATAAAATTAGACACAAATTCTTCAAATATGGTTGAGATCTGAACTTGTCCACCTTAATTCACGTTACTCACTTTTGGCTCACATTATTTTCAGCTTGCTTGCTTGGGTATCCTTTGTGTGAAAATAAAACCCGGATTCAATGCCACACCTTTCGTTAGTTCTAACACTTGGTCGATCCGGTACCTGGGTTCTTCTGTGAAAATAGAGCATGTATGTGTACTAATGTAATAGCCAACAGCGGTTGATTATACCATTTCATATATATTTTTAAAGCAATACATCTGCCTCGACGGTGATGCCATTACTGGTTAAGTTAATTCATGCACAACATTAACGTCAAAATGTTTATTATAAATTTGCTGGAATCACAAATGCAAATCAAATGCCTCCAATCAAGCAAATATGCGTGTGCATGCGTCCAATAATCGGAAAATAGAGCTTGTATGTGCACAAATATTTATGTGCAAACACCAACACACACGTAAGCAATGGTGGACGCCGGCAATGGCGCGCGGAGTCGGCTCGACTCAACCAGGTCGAAACTAAAGCGACAAAAAGTAAAATTCGAATAGTGAAAATAATTATCAGCAATCAAAATTCGCATTCACGTTCGCCGATGCTCAATTGGTCGATTGTTTGTACTTGCAACACGGTGGTAGTGGCGAGGCTCCTGCTGTTATTGTTTATTGTTGTGGGTGGCAAGGGGAATGCAAGTCCGCCCATGCGCAATCACTTTAATTAACAACAATTAGTAATAGATATTTCACTTTTTGCACCAGTCTACACAAAAGCTACACACAAATAAGAATATGCTTGTGTTTGTGCGAAGGTGCATACGGCAACAACAACGCGAGCACGTATGCGTGTGTATGTGTGATGATTTGTAAACAAATAGCCATCGTAAGCCCGCAACCACAACCTGCCGCCAGCCATCGCATTGGTTAATGGCCCGCATGCGAATCGAACGGGTGAGCACCGTCCGCTCGGCCGCTCGGCTGCTCGGCTGCTCGGTCTCCCGGCAGCCAAGCGCAAATGTTCAGATCGCTGCATTACAGCGTCTGTGTGAGTGCGGTCGTAAAAAGTCACAAAGCATATTTGCGCATTTAATGGCACTTTGAAGTCGTCGCCGCAACAATTCCCAATAATTCGAATGGAAATTTATTAACAATAATTACGGGTTATTTGGCGCTAAATACGATCAACTTGATTTCAGTTTGGCTGGCGGCTTGCTCCGCCCTCTGCTGCATGCATTGCACGTATTCAATTCCATGAAGGGCAGCCAGGCTCAACATGAATGAAATAAACTTTTTAATACGATTCTGTGGCTAGAAAATAGTTTTCCAATATACTCGCTGTCAAAATGATGATGAAAGGTGTCATTTTTACAACTTCAATACTTTTACTTAATAGGATGAATACCAAGATCCAAGGGCCAGGACGTGCACAGTGTTTGACAAGATAGAATACTCACTCGGAATAAATTTTGATATCTCAAATGCGATTTCTGTACAATCACAAGTCTTGGCGTATAAACTTCGAGTATTTCTCATGACAGGTCGATAAAAAAGGAACATTCCACCTGAACGATAATATGTATTTTTTGGACTTAAGGGCAGTCGGTTCACAAATAAGAGATGGTGTGATGCTATTCAACTACTCGATGCATTTGTTTCTCTTTGAGTAAGACAACTTTTGGTTGGCACTTTATGTTATTTGCCTCGATTTTCGTTTGTTCTCAAACACCGTGCCCTGCCGATGGAGTGAGCGAACCGTGCCGTTCCGTAGTAAAACTTTTCCCATTTATATCCGTACATTTTTATTTCTATTTATTTAGGAGAATTCTATAACAGTGGCAACTCGCACTGACAAACAAAAAAAAACGGTATTTCACAACGCTGCATGTAATTCTTGATACTGGATTCTCTCCACAACTTTCTTCATAAGTTCGTCTCACATTAAGTATGTGCATGTATACATATATATATATATGTTTTTGTTGTATATGTGTAGTTACATATATAATTAAGGGCACATTATAATCACGAAACATCAACTAAGCAACTTTTACTATTAAAAGCCTGTCCAAGCCGCCCACCCACTTGCACAACCGCTCACCGCCATACGGTCATCCACCTGTGCGCCACGTTGCCCATTTTGAGGGTAGACATTTTGTTGCGGTGGAGATGAAATATTAAGATTTGTTCACATGAGACATGACAAGCATAAGCAAAGGCCGCAAGGTGCAGAAGGGGTTAAACCACATATAACCATATACTTTTGGAGGGATTAGCACAAGCCCAATGAAAATTAGATAATCAAAGGAGGGTAGCTCGGTGGACTGCTGCTCAAATGGAACTGTCAGCGGGCAGCCAGTTGGAGACCTGTCAAACTATTGACAGCGTATGAATATGAATTGAGTTCTTCGCAATTTTCGGTTGCCAGAAACTCATAAGATAAGCAAAGTGCATTAGTTGTTGTCCGTTGAAATGTTGATTAGCTGCTAACAATTCCATTGATGACTGAGACATTTAAATCGAGTTTTGCAAATACACTTCTGGTCCGTTCTCAAATCAATTATTGTCCTTATCGATTTGACAATGGTAAATGCCGGTTTTGGCGATTCATAGACCACCATAGCCTGATTGACTAACGGACTGACGGAGGGACGGAAGAGTTGATGTTGATAATATATACATTTAAATTCATTTCCTCGCACACAGCGCAACTGAATGCCGACCTATCTCTGCTGACAAAAATAATCCCTGGCGGTTGTCGGCTTATGCACCAAAGTGCTCCGGTCGCCTGGTTGCCTGGTTGCCAGGTTGTAGTAGTTGGCGTCGTAATTTATCCAACTTTAAATATAACATGATTTCGTTGGTATGTTGATATTTCCATATTTAGAAATTGTGAGCATATTTTGACATTTGCACGCATACACATACACGCATGAAAGCACGCATCACACATGCCACCGTCACATATGCGTGCATAGAAGTCCAGACCAGGCTTCAGTTGGGCGTGCATGTTTGTGCTGGTGCTGGTGGACGTGGTGTCTGGTCGGCTGGCGATGTTCTGCAATTGGCGTGTCATGCCCCTTAGCCAACTCGACGCCCCCCATCACCAGAGGTCCTGACACTGCGCTTGCTCTTTTGTCATATTTGTGTGTGGAAAATTTGACAAAATTTTGATGCGGGCTCACGTAATTTTGGGAAACTTTGACATCAAAAAAGTTAGAAACACAGCAGCAGCACCACCAACAACAACAACCATATGCACCAGCATCTATGCTGCACATCAATGTGCTTGTGTGTGTGTGTGTGTGTGTGTGTGTGTGTGTGTAAGGGCATGTGTGTTGTGCAGCTGGGCAATAATAAAAATAACAGAGCAAGCCAAAAACAACGGCAATAGTATTTTGAACTGGAAACAACAACAGAAACAGCAGCAACCACAAGGCAAGCAAAATAGACTTGCAACTGCCAATGCAGCCGGTGTCCATGGCGGTGGGCTGCAAAACCAAGCAAGAGAAATTGACTTAATAGCTCATCAATGATTCAAACGGAAATCCTGTACGTCCGAGCGTATCCTGTACTACCGAACAGCGGAAGAGCATTAGTGTCTGTCCAGTCGGGCGTTGGAACAATCGGACAATCAGACTATCGGACGGTCGTATCATCGGGTGCACAGTCCCCTCGTCTGAATGCATTGTTGTACCTGCAGCCGCTCACTTAGCTTACCGTGTGCGTGAATTAGTGCGTTCTCGTGGCCGTGCCTGTGTATGTGTGCGTGTGAGTGATTACTTGAATATGCAAGTGTCTGCTATGCTCTTTACAATACCCACACGTACCCCCGCACACACCCACACATGAATATATGTTTAGATGGGCGTCCAAATGGATGGTTGTGTGTGTGCCTGGAATCAAATTTGCATTTCGTTATAAGGCAATTGTTGTGGTTGAACTTCCCAGCTGTAAGTTCCCCTTTGACCCATAGACGATGATGTCTGCACGTGAGTGTAACTGTACTCTAAACTTGGAATGAATCCCAGACCTTTCATTAACAGCAAAAATATCAAACCCCTCTCACCAACTCTTTTTGACTCTAGTGGGAACCTTATACCACTCATAGAAGACTTAACCACGCACCTTCTGTGAGACTAAATAAATTCATGCTATACAAACGTCATTATTTAGGTAGGTACAGCTATTTCATTAAAATTGGCGAAATTGTTTACGAGTTATAAAATTTTATCTAAAAGTGGGTGGTACCATGCCCATATTCCCATTTGTGAACTGATGTAAATATAAATCTATTATGCTCCCTAGTTTATGTATGCTATTGACACTTTGTAGTTATATATTAATACCTTTTGAGGACAGTTCTTCGTCCATATTTACAAATTTGAAAATCATAAGTGTCCATCCTCCTTTTTTGAACTTTTCAAGCTTTCTTCAACTCAGGTTCTTGACTTATATAATATTAATACTTGATATATATTATGTACTTGATATATATAATATTATCCAACATTTATTTCGAGGAAAATTATAATGAATAAATTTCTTCCCCTTCCCTTTCTTAAAATCATCTGACCTTCAACAGTCGACAAAGTCAAACTCCCGACATAAAAATAGTTTTTTAAAAACTTACCAGCCTGTTATAAGAGAGCTCTAAACTTACAATGATCGGTGCTTGTCCAAGAGTATCACGACCCGCTTCACAAATAAGAGAAGGTCCGTTCAACTTAGCTTCAACAATGTAAACTCCTCAGTTTGTATATCATACTGAGAAGTGTTGTGTGGTGTTCGCTCTGACGATTTGCAAAACATCCGCATCCGGAATCGGCAAGCATTACTCTGGAAATTGGTGTAGTCCTTGGACATTGTGCTTAGCGATAAACATAAGTAAAAGATAAGCCGCAACATAAGACACGCTCAAATGGCTGACATAAGTTGCCTCGTGAATGCATGTGTCCGTCTAACCTCAATGAGCTGCTTTAAAGCTTCTTTCCATTTGTATGTAGCACGCACACACACATTTGCAAGTTGATGCACGCCAGATCGTAGTCATTGAGTGTGTGTATGTGTGCGGTGTCATACTTAGAACAAGGAGCATAAAATGCATTGTAAATCAATTGAAATCACAACGTCGCTCCAATAAGAGCCGGCTGGGATCTGAGCTTGTTGTCTGTGTGCTTGTGTCAGCAATTTGTGCAGACGGGCATTACAACATCGATAATAGGCATCTAAATTGAACTTTGTAATGTATCTTCCTGCTCTTCTCTCCTACCTAGGAGCATACATATTTAGTTGTGTGGCTGTCTATTAGTGATGGGCCTTCGGATGGCAATGCAAGCCGCATTGAGCAATGAGAAGGTGACAACCGAATTAACTTCTTGCTTTTACCCTCCCCGTGCCTTATTTATGAATGCTTAACCACTTTGTGGCCTGAGGTATTTCAGTAATTAGAATGACAAAATTTCATAAATTCAAATTTACCAATGTTATAATCTTTACATGTGTGAGTGCCCATGTGTGTGCGTGCATGTTTGTTTTTGCAAATAATATTTAAATACTTGTGAGAAATTGTAAGAGTGAGTGCGACATTTTATAAACATTTAACTGTTGTCTTTCGAATGACTGTGGAGTTATTTCGATTTGAACTTATGCTCTAAATTTCCATGGGATTAACCCTTTCGGGACAGAGCATTACTTTAAAATCCAAAATAATTGTAACACATTTTTTTTGCATATTCTGAAAGGTGGCTAAAAAAATTATATACCCCATACTTGAAAATCCCGAAATCGCCCTTCGTTTATCCTGGGACTTATAATCTCAAAACGTATTTTCAGTGGGACAATTAATTTCGATAAATGTAAAAGACAGTAACTTGAATGTTACGATCAAGTAATCGAAAGGAGTGTTAGTTGAATTTTAGGGTAATTTTTAATTATTTCCTAATTGTAATTATTTATTTATGTAATTTGTGAAAAGGTGCAAAACATTGCGTTTTCCTGCACAAGCTATGTGAAATGTACGCAGCGTCTGCGGTTGCGATGTTTTACTGGCAAGTGATCTCCAGTATTGAGGAGATTAGTTTTGAGTTCCCCGACGTTGTGGTTGGTTTGTGACTCACTTTTCGCCCTCGAAAATCATGTTTTCCGCTAGAGGGACCAAAAATTCTTTTAGAGACAGTTTTCTATTTTTACGTTCTTTATAAATGATCCATGAATTGGTTATCGCACTCGTTAAGAGTTTATAGAAGAAAACTTCCACCAATTTTTTGATTTGCAGTCGAAATTGTAAAGCCCCGTCTCCTGGTCGGAAAGGTTTCGGTCGATTCACCCATTATTTTGTTATAGTCATTGATATTTTTCGGACAGTCAGTAAGCTTTTTAGTTTAATTTTTTGCTTCCGTTGAATTTTTTCAAAATTTGGCCAGGGCAATTTGAAACCAAAAGTACTTCTTTAGGATCCATCCAACAAATTCCCAAAGTACCTTTATCATTGAGCTGGAAGTGGTTTTCATTCCTGGCCAATTGGCCTGAAAATTTAGGAGTGTTCTTTCTGTTTCCTTTGCATGTTCCTATTACTGGGTGGTCTAGTGTTTCTAATAACCTAATAGAAGTGAAGAAGCGATCAAATGCCTAACAAACATCGTTCTACCGAATGGATGAAGTCAAATTCATTAGTACTCCATCTATGAGAGTATTGGGCGATAGAATCGGCCGATTATTATTCGGTTCCTTCCCAGTGAAAATGTTGAGATCATAAGTATGACCAAACTTTACGTTGCATCTCATCCAAATCTTTATTCCGCCTTTTATCGGCTTCGTTTATATATGTTGTTTCATGCATGATCTACTTTTAGATTTAACAATGTATTCATCAATAGTTGGTAGTCGTTAAAATATATCTTTGGTACTAGTAATAGAAAGCGACATTCCTGACATTCAATTCTTAATAATAGAATTATCTATTGACTAATTTTTACTCCAAAAGTCCTAGAATTATAGTAATAGATAGTGTAATATATAGTACTCTTAGTAATAGAAAAACTAATATTTCAATAGCATCTGTAAGCTCTCGATTTGAATCCAAGCCACGATTCATAGTAATTAACCTCTGATTTGTACATTTAGCAATTCGTACAAGCGAGTTATATGGAAACAACCTCGTAAACACTTGAAACTGAGACCAGTCATCGGTAATGACAATTAAAACTTCTGTCGCACGTTCAGATGGAAATTGATACTTTGGATTAAAGTCTAGATGGTTCTTAGAAGGGGCTTTTACTGCATGAGATTCTGGAAAACCGGACTGGAAAACCACATACTGTTATGCACTCTGAAGCCGAAACGTGCGCTGTTATAAAATTTTGCTATCTAACTGTCGAAATTTTACCGATGTTGTGAAGTTCGTCGACAATTTGCATGTACATGTTAATCTTCATCGTAATTGTTTTGTTTACATTGTGAAATAGACACTAAAAGCTGCATTTGGGATATTTTACAATGGCGCGCGATTTAAAATTAATAAAATTACAGAAGTTTTAACATTGCTGGGGGCTATTGTCCCAGTAGTCCCGAAATGCCGTAAGGGTTAAATGTGGGAAAAATATCAAGCGATTGGTATTGTAGAAATTTGTTGTACGAATACTAAAGAGTTTTATTTATAAGCAAGAAAGGCATATTGACGACATTTTAGGTAATATAAATTTTTTTATATAGTCAATAAAATGGAGTGATATTCTTCTATTACAATTAGGTTATTCAATCTTTAAATTTTTTGTGGCTTTTATTTGTTGTTTTGTTCAAAAGTTACTCTTTTATCAAGGAACCTTTGTATATCCTCTCATATCCCTCGGCCTCCCTTTGTTCAATTATAATTAACGGTTCAAACGCTGACATATTTTCGGCCCTTTAAAAGCCTATTCCAGCGCAATGAGCGAACAATCCACGGTCAATCAATAAATACACATTTCACGTTCATTGCTGTTGGTTCACTCGTTATCGTTGTTATTCTACGAATTCATTCTACAGCGTCCGATGCTCTTTTTCTCCTCCACCTCTTCTTCTCTCAAGACTTATGCCTATATGCGTTCCTTGCATTCCATGCGTCATTGTCAGTGTTCAGTTGACGGCCTCGGATTGATGTCACAATGAGTGAAATATAACCGAAATGTCGGCTGTCAGTGCCGGTCACAGCGAATTCATTTCCCATCTCTGCTAGAAGGGGTCCCTTCTCTTTTGCTCGCCAACTTTCGTCGGCACAACGTAATCGCCGTGATTCATCAGTCGATATGGATAGGAACAAAACAGAATAGTTTCGTCTGAATATTTGCATGAAGACCGAATGCAAGAACAAAGCAAAAAAGAAAACAATGAATGACTGTGGGTTAAGAAGTGGAAGATACGTACGGGGGTGCATGAAGAACTGGAAGAGCTTTCCAGACGCAGAAATCAGAAGCTTTCAAATTGCATCGAAAATGGCCAAATATGGAGAGTGAAACTGGTAACTGGGCGTAGCTTAATTTAACGGAGAAAATATATGGTCTTAACTTAGAGAAACACTATATGCCGTTAAACTTGTGAATATGCGTGTTTAGTTTCTATAAACCTATGCTATAGAAGACGCGTCATTTAAAGCCTTACGCCGTCAGTTGAAGACGAGGCGAGTCGAGTCAAATGTATCGTAACGAGCTTGATGATCCATTGTCAAATATGAATGTGCCAATAAACGCGTGTGGCGGTGTGCGACACGTGCGTGAGTACGTTGCTTGCTACGGGTGCGTTGATGTGCATACAAATGTGGAGCCGGCCAGCCATCCAACCCACTGACTGTGAATCCATGGCCAGTACATTGTCGTTGCAGCCGAATTCGGAACTGGAAGGCTAAGGGCCAAGCATGTTCCGCCGCTTGAATGGTCAAGTGCCTGCCACAAAGCTCCTTCTTTTGCACCGTTCAGTATCGCGGCGACACGAAACTCGCATCGTTCGCATTCGTCATAGTTAGCAAGCCTGTCAGTGTGTGTGGGCATTTAAGTTGTGTGGGTATCATTGGAGCAACCTGAGAGTTATGGCAACAATGCGACTATAGACAATCGGATAGAATAAGGGCATCAGTGGCATGAGAGAGGGCGTAAGTGTGGTCAGCTTTCGAAATGAGACATATTCGTTGCAAGCCGGATGTGTACCGTTCGCATGTGGCATGGAATATTCAATTAGGAAGCGTACGATGACAAAATAATTACATTCAAGTGGCTCTTGCATGTGTTTGTTCTGTACACACATCCCCATATATGTAAATATGTATAAGCACCTATAAACACCTGCATCCTTCCAGGGAAATCCTTTCCCAGAGTTCCGTTCCAAGGATGAATAGACAAATGTCTACATCGATTTTCAATGTGAAATCGGTTTGCTTTTGAGTAAAATCTCAGTCACTATATATATTCCACAGTGTTTCGTATAGACCGTCTAAAAGTTTTCTTATTAATAGAATGTTTTCCTCACAGGGCGATATATAAAGTGCCATAATGTATAGGTTTGTGTGTGGCATAACAAATTGTTGCAGCAACATTTGAATGAAAAGGGGAAATACTCGAAATTGGTCGTATCGAATATTTGATCAGAAACAGACGAAATGCGTTATATATATCGACCTGAGCTCTGAATTCTCCACAAGGAAACCTCTTCTATAGTTGATAGATGTCCAAAAGTATGGACAAACTTTATCTTTGCCCTTTGGGGTATTTTTAACGACAAAAGGACTTTAAATTTACAATCTAGTATGATCATTGTTCGACACTAACCAATGTATTACGCAATTGATCAATGTTTATTATTGTATGGTATTGTTTGGAAAAAGCATATTTATTTATACCAGCTCATCTTTTTCATTGAACTTCTAAGCCCTCTATAGTTCCAACTTTCATTTTAATTGTGCGCAGAATGGTGTGCTCTTATATTCCTATCCCAAAAGACCCAAGTCTACAACCATTTCTATAAAGAACTTGAAATACCCAGCACGTTTAATAGTTCTCGTTGATGTACTTTTCTTTGCTGTGATCTTTTCTTATGCCAGCGCCAGAAAAACTTTTCCTTTGACTCGTTCATTTTTAATCTCCCTCAAGATTGTAACAAGTATGTCTCAACCTTTCGCGTCCACCCGTCCAAGCGACCACACATATCACTGTCAACTAATTTCGCATGCAATTGTCAAGTTTAAACTTTTCGCTTGTGATCTGCCTGCACTTAGTGCTTAAATGTCACCGGCAAATAACACAACATTGCTCCACCGCTAACAAGCCTGCTCGGGTCTGCCCAATCGTACGCAACATAAGCTCAGCTTGCCCGGCACACGCTTTTGTTGTTGCTGAGTAGACATCAGCACTTTGGTGTGGCTACTTATTTGTGGTCTTCTTGCACATTCGGCAGGATAATTGACCGACCATTTGACTTTGCTTTTATTTGCTCCTTTAAGTGATTCCTTGCGAGGCAACTACTTGGGTCTTGGATAGAACGTTCACTGCCTACCGCATTCCTTTGAAGCAACAAATACAATATATATGAGTTATCTGGCTTTGTACTCATACAAACAGATAGCAAATATAGTAGTCATAGACACATCTACACACACCCAAATAAGTTGCGTATGTGAATTACGAGAGCGAGTTTATTGGTGTACTTCTTCGGGGAAAACATTATCATAACATATAACATTTATCTTAACACTGCAGAAGTTGTTGATGGACGGATTGTCTCATCCGTCAATTGCAGTTATTGACGGATCTATTGCCAGTGGTTGAATGAGGGTATGTCATATATAAGTCAGTCAGTCGTTTTACTACGATCCAGGGAAACGAAACTGTTTTGACCTGAAATGGTCCATTTAATGGCTAAGATTTGTCTCCTAGGTTGCTGTGAAGTTATGAAGGAAATAACTAGTTTACCTTAATTTTTGCATTCTTTAACGAATTATTGTTTTAGAATTTGGAATATGGAAGTGTTGCGAATGTGATTTCCCACATGGGCGAATCGAACATTCACCTCTGTTAACCACTGTCATAAAAATTGCATGAAATTGTGCCTATGCTGACATTTGACAAACAGAAGAGGCTTTGGAAATACTTTATACGTAGTCTTATTTGGTGACGTTAAATACTAAGAATTCGTTCCGAATGGTCAGTGAGGAGTCTATACTGGTGTTGAAATTTTTAGAAACTCAACGATCCTATGGGGTCTGTAAAACTTTCACACTTTTCAATGAAAGGGTCCCATTTAAAAGTTTTTCTTCCCCTCTCCGCTTGGTGAGCACATGGGTACTCCTGTGAAAGTGTGCACCAAGCACTCAATACAAAAATTGTCAATCTGAGTGAGTAACTTTGTGTCGCCTCTACTGCCGCTGATTTCACTATTCTTGAGTTGGATTTCTGAAAGAATTGCATTTATTTATGCTAAATGTGTAACAAATCTGATTACAAATTATTCGAGCGACAGCGAATTAGCGCCGCCTGCCTGACTTATCCATAATAACATATTGTGCCTTCGCGGAGAACGGAAGGGAGACTGTGGAGAAAAAATGCCAAAGAACAAATGGGGATATGAATGAGTAAGTGAAATGATTTACAAGTAAAAGTGAGGCGAAAACCAAATAAAATTATGTAGAAATTCTCGTCCGAAACTTCTGTGCAGTTCAGTTTGCTGCTGGAAACTTTCCTTTTGCGTTATTCACGAGAAATCTCATTTTCAGTTAAGTCAAATGCGCTGCTGACTTCACTTATACATACCGATTCATAAATTCATACATAGGCGAATAAGCATGTATGTACGTGAATGTCGGAGGAGGGAGATCAGGGGATCCCATTCCCTTTTTGCCCATTCAAAACTTGGTGCGAGCAGCGATGTGGTGCTCAAAGACACTTCAGCGCAAACATGTGGAATAGGGCCATGAGGGGGCGTATGTGTATGAGAAACTCGTCCTTAGCTGAGAATTAACTTATAAAAAATTATGTGAAAAAATTCTAGCACGTCAGCTGGTTTGATACGCAGACAGAATTCATTACAACGCGAAAACTGACAAATATTCCACGAAGCGAAAGTGGACGAAAAATAATAAGAAGATGGAGCAACGTGAAGAAATGAGTATAAGCATATCCAGAAGAAAATCAAAGGGGCATTCAACAGGGGCGCGTGGAGCTTCTGCCCCCGGACATGTATCTGACGAGCTGCCGTGTAGAGCGGCGAATGTTTTCAGTATGGTACTATGGTGGGGCGAGTGAGTGCAAGCTCGCTTTCTTATATATGGCACGCATTCAGAATGAATTCACTTATTATTCCAATTTGTTGTACTATTCATACCGAATTTTAGTAGTCAGTGTGTTTCTGCTGCTACAACTTTTCCACTCTTAACTACGTTTCGGGTGTTTACATGAGTTCTCTGGCGCATATTGACTATCGGGCTGGCTGGCTGACTGGTTGAAAGGCGGCTTAGTGGGTTGCTTGGTTAGTTGGCACTTTCCCCCGTTAGTTGGCAATTCATATGAGCAGTGACGTGCGCTCAAACACTCGTGTACTCTCTTCGTCGGATCTGTGGAGCTTTCATAGCCGAGATTGGCCGACTTTGAATTCTCATCAAAAAGTCAAACTATATTTTAGTTTGTCTCGCTGCTCAAGCATTTGTCCGCCAACCGTACTGAATTCTCGTTGCCCTACCAGGATATCGGCGATGTCTTTTGCTACACTGTTCCCTTCTATCTCGACTCCTGCAACAGTGTGTTGACTTTCGGTTCGATATCCGGCTCTCGCTTAGTGAAAGTGTCATTGCACGTTCGAAGCGGCCACATGGAGCAGTGTCGACGTTGCCGAAGCGGAGTTTGGGGCTCGAAATGGCTGTTTCTAATGATGCTACGTGTTTTTGACATCGAAATTTCGGTGCTTAAAATCACACATTGCTCGTCTTGGTTGACACGACACCGCAGTGCCAGTGTTTGCAATATTTGCACAACAACAACTCGCGGGTTATTAAAGAAGCTCTGAGGAAAGAGCTTTCTTGCAAGAGGATTGGAGGTGGAGTTAGTCTGTTGGCTTTGTGGTAAGCGATGTACGTGGTTTGTAGCTTCGCTGTGATGGTGGGCGGCAATAATGGTGCCCGGCACTTAGTCTGATATGGAAAGTTTTCAAGGTCTTTGATTAAATTGTGCGAAATTACATTAAAGGCACTAAATGAAAGCGGATTGCACGTTGAATACTTGAGCACCCAACTATGGGGTCCAACTATGATCCCATGTTGTTGGTTGCTGCAAGCGTATGCACATGACGGCTCAGCTTTTCAACGAGTGGATGAACTGCACAACAATAAAAAAGAAACAGCAAAGACCTGCTGCGAGAATGTTTAACAAATTGTCATAACAAATAGGTCTATAGCAAATAGTGGTGGTAATTTTTAATAAATTTTGTTTTATAAGAATTGGTATTGCGAAATCGTCCATGGTCTCTTAGGATAATATGTCCATGTTTTAGCTTTTTAATTACACCTAGGCATTGTAATCGAATTTTTTTTACAGTTCAGCTGTTTATTAGCATAACTTAATATTGTTCAACCAATTGTGGGTCAAAATCGTATGCCACTTTTAACGGGAAATAACTCGGGGATTCGACATTGCCTGTAGAGGTTAACTATAAAAATATTTGGGTTTGCCTCGGCCATTATTTGAACTCGTGTGTGCTAAAATTACATAGCGATTTATAACTGAAAAATATTTTGAATTTTTAAGTAATTTCAAAGTTCGTCTTACTCTATTGTAAATTATTATATATTGTTGTATTAAAAGCAGGACACTTTCTGTTTCGTGTATTAGAAGCGCTTTTTTGCTGTACCGCCCCGTTTTCACCTCAATTCATGGACTTTCGCATTCATTTTCTAATTTTATCATAAATCACCCTTCGAAATATGGAATTCATGACAGCGGGTGAATCGCGAACACACTTTCGCTTTCCAGCTAAATCAATCAAGAGTCATCGAGTTAACAAAGAAAAGAGATACGCCTAGCAAGCAATGCCACTTATACAAGAACAGTGGTTGCGCCTGCATGCACTCGCAGCGCACTTCGTTGCCATAGAAAGCACAGCATGCGCTGTTGAATCCAATTCGCTGAGTAACAGACATGAGCATAATTCAGTTAATTTAAATTTTCCACGTCAGGCAATTGTCAATATGTAATGAGACCAAATAATGGGTTGGTCCTTGTGTGCGCTTCCGATAAAAAATGATGAAAGTCAGAATTCAATAAAACCAACATTAATTAAATTAAAATTGAAAAGCGAAAATATCGATTTGAAGGAGGAAAGAAAGCAACTCCATTTTTATTTTAGAGAAAACAAAAGCAGATTCAAAGGCGTTGACTTCAAAGAAGAATTTTGGGGGTGGGAGAGTGGCAAATAAAATTAATACGCCTGATTACGAGAAATTGTTTGTGAGAATGGCTGCATAAATTAGATGATAACCAGTGGTCAAAATGAGAGGAGTGAGCAGAGGCGGTACTATGTCCAAGGCTCATAATCGAACTTGTTAGGATCAGATCAACAGTGACTTATTATACTGCAGCATAGTCAATACTTCAAAACTCATTGAACTAGTATCGAAGTGAAGTCAAGACAAGTATAAGAACTACTGGCAAAACAAAGAGGAGGTAGTGAAACAAAAAGCCGACAACTATTCGAAAGTTCAAGAACAAAAGTTTGACTGCACAAATCCAATAATAATGCGAATTATGCGGGCGAACCCATCGCTGTCTCTGTTTTCGCGCAGTTATTTAGAAAAGCGCCTCCAGTCGCACCAGTGGTACTGCCAATATGCCAAAGCAGAGTGCCATAGGCAAGCGGCCGAGAAGATGATGAACGACATGGACGCAAATCGATGGCACACGGAACCCGGCGAATGTCAAAAACGACAAAGACTTTTGCTAAGAATATGGCCTTGCTGCAGATCGGTTGCTGTTGTTTGAACTTTTATTGCTGCCACAGACGTAGACACCCAAGCAAACACCTACCCGACACTAATATGCGCTTTTACTGTGAAGAGCGGCGCCACAGCTGCTCCCACTAGACACCGTGGCATTTTCCATTTTTGCCATTTACGGTTCGCTGTTTGCCATATTCAAAATGTTGCGTTCGAAGTCATAAATCAGAAAATTGCTGCAGGATATTTAATCATAATCACATGAAAAAATAAACGGAGAAGCAAGCAAATAAAATTGCAATTTATTAAATTCGACTCGATTGGTAATGGGCAGGCCAGAGGTAGCGCATCTCTTCGACCGTGCACGGCTGCAATTGACTTCGCGTCCTTGGGTGTGTACGACTTCCGGCTGTTGGGTGGATCCCGTTAAGTGGTGGGCCTTTACCGCTTTTAAGGCTGCCTTCTCGGAATTAATGATTTTTTTATTTGAAGTGAAATATCTAACACCTACTTTCTCTACGGTGTTATTTAGAATAATCGTATTCAGTTTTCTAGCTGATAATCCCTTTGGTGTATTTGATTGAAACTTCAAGGTCATATATGAAAGTCAATGAACAAACTGGTAGCAAGTTAATATGTAAATCACTCGTCTAAACAGGGTTCAAAAAGCACCAAAATCTTTGTAAAACTCGCCTTCTCTTAAAAACTCTGAAAGAAATCATTATAAGTGGTACATACCTTACATATACTCTCAACGAAATTCGATTAAAGGCAATACCTTTAAAGTTGTTAAGCAGGCAAGTGGAGCATACCTTGGAATCCGAAGAAACAGTGAAAATCGTTGTTTAGAAGAATAATATGACAAAACTAAAAGATAAATACAACACTAACTGATCAAATAAAAATAATCAAAAGCTTTCATCTCAAAAGCATTCATCTCGTGCCACGTCAGCAATAATTCGGGTCGGATTGCAAACTAGTCGGATGCAATTGGTTCGGAAATAAAGGCCGATTTACAATTGCCAGTGCCAAAACGACGTGTTCGATAAATATTATCTGACAGTAATATACTGCATAAAAGACTCACATAATATAGCCAGGTTACACTTTGCAAATGACCATTGTCAAGGATGGAACAGTGGCTAAGATGAAAAAAAATTCAATCTCGATGGACCAGGTGGTTTTAATTATTATTGGCATGATCTAAAGAAGCCCGAATTTCTTCTACCAAGCTCAATTTGGAGGACGACCATCAGCGGATGATTTAGGCAGCTTTCCGTTTCTACGGAAGGTCCCGATGAACTCCTAATATTATATATATTTACTGAATTAACTGTTAGTCGACCTCTTGCAACAGCCGGCCCATACTGACGCAATTTTTCAGCAGGATAACGATGCCTTACATGTTCTCCGAATCAGTCGTAATTGGTTTCAGAAGTAAGAATATCGAAGTATTGAAGTGGCTAAGATGTTCGCCTGATATGAACCCTATTGAAAATATGTGGGGTGACTTAGCTCGATGGGTCTACAGTGGTGGAGTGAAATTTAATTCGGAGAAGAAGCTCCGAAAAGCCTTAATCAAGATTTCTCAAAAATTCCTATTTTAGAATTTCCGATTGGTCAATTCAATGCCAAATTGAATTTTTGAAACAATTTCCAATTCCGGACCTTATACTCACCTTGAACGATAAATTACTTTAATATTTAACTTAAAAAAAAAATTATTCCCTTATGTTTTAAGAAGGTGTCTTTAATTGAATTTCGCACACACAATTTACTTTTTTTTTGTTAAAATTGTTATTTAAAGTCAAACAATTCAGAAATAAACATTAAATATAACTTTTTTTAAACCAATTAATTAATAATTAAATAAATAGTTTCGTTATAAATCGCTTAATAAGCATCAAAATTGCGATGGAATTAATGAAATTTCGCTGACTGAACAATAGATTGAACAATAAATGGGGAATAAAATTAAGCAGGGGCTTAATAAAATAAATAAGAGAAACAAAAGTCATTAAATAAGGTGCATAGGTTATAAGAAAGATTATAGAAAACTTCTCCAATTTGTGGAATAAAGTCATCAAACATAAGGTGAGCCCTACTGCTAGTTAAGTTAGGTTTCCTCATATCATCAAAATTCGTCAAGTCGTTTAGTAAGATTTCACATGTTTATTGGCTACAAAGAGATATTATGGAACAAAAAAATATTTTCATCTCAATCTCGTTAAGAGAGAATTTATTTTATGAATTATGCCCGCTCAAGGCCAGGGATAGTGTGCCATATCCATCATGGGAGTGGTCTGCTAAATTTGTGGGCGGCACTGTACACTCATGCATACATGTATATTTGTGTAAAGCAATTTCTAAAATGTTCTTCTTCATTAACGGTTGGGTCTTTCTTTTCGCTCAGCGTGCCAGTAACATAAGACTTTCAGCCCAATTTCCGGAGTCCACAAAAACTGTAAATATTTTCCCATAACGTCATGTGGAAATGGATGAGATTGTATATAAAACGGTCCACTTATTTATAGTGGGAGAAGCAAAAAGCTGTGATTTTGAGGCAAAAATCCACACATGAACTTAAAACACGCAGTCGTGAATATTTCGTTTCTTTTCGATGGCATCGCAGCCCATTTTACCATATGCATACACTTCGTGGTGTGTGTGTTGGGACGAGGGTGCCTGCGGGGTTCTTGCAAGGTTGTCAACGTGTTGTGCTTCTTGTCGCCCTCAGTAGTTTGTCGTTCATATGCCCTTCGTCTTCCGTCAGCGCAATCACAACATATTTTTTCTTCGAAGAGTTTGTTTT
Source organism: Bactrocera minax (assembly GCA_021498325.1). Lineage (NCBI taxonomy): Eukaryota > Metazoa > Arthropoda > Insecta > Diptera > Tephritidae > Bactrocera > Bactrocera minax. The sequence continues at coordinate 367,311 of JAKEEE010000019.1, read as the reverse complement.
ACACGAGTTTTGTCATAAATTTCGAAATATTCGCTCCGAAAAATGAATGGGCGGCACTTGTCTTTGCGCGCTCGACAGCTTGGCAACTGCGAACGTTTGCGTATAAATACTTACGTACGTCCAACACACACACAAACATACACTCCGTCACACATAGGACGCCTTCGGCGTGCCGAAAAGACCAGAACAGTTTACTAACGTCTTCACTGCATCATATTAGGAAATGGTTAACTGCTGCCCTGGTAGTATGGTATAAAGCATAAACATTAAAGAAAGTATGGAGAATAGGTACAGCTCGGTATGTCTTCCACCTCAAGTGGCTGAGTTAAAAGCCAAAGAAGTTTCTTGTCAAAAACTTTCTAAAACAATAACAATGGTAATTTTAGCATTAGTAACAAATTCGAAATTCGCTTAGATGGCAATCTGGAATAGGAAATTGCAACTAATTTGGCAACAATTGAAAAAGCAAGAAGTTAAGCAAGCGGTCCGAGATTCTCGGCGCCAACAGTACGCGGCGAAAGTCAAAGCCACAAAGCCGACACCCTCTTCTTGAAAGGCGAATAAATTACAATTAAATTTTGCGTTATTCACGTTTCTCGCTTTCAAATATTTCTGCGCTGAATTATTACAGCATTTGTCTGCCTCTATGGATGTCTTAAATTTCAATTATGCCTTTACTGTTTTCTCTTCCTCAACTGCGCTGGCCAATTAAGGTAAAATGTCTAATTAAATGAATGAGGTGGAGCAAAACAAAAGAGAACAAATTAAATAAGAATAGATATATGTACGTGCTTTCATTGTGCCGTTAAGTGTTCCAGCCTGTTGTTAGACACCCCACATAGTTTAAAGCTGCTCATCTTTGTCAATATCGATATCAATGGACATAAGTATGTATGCTAACGGCACATTTCAACCTTCAATAGAAACTATTCACTGCGTGACTATGTGCTTTTGTCTCCAGCCACACACTTGTTGTTCCAATTTATCGACGGAGAATGAAGTTATTTGCCCTCGCAGCTGTCAGAGTCGCTTATTTGAATCTTTTTCACCTCCACCCTAAACAGAATGGTTCTTCTAATATAAGGGTATGCCGATTTGGCTTATTCGGTGGGGGTGGTTTGCTCCATTTGTCGCTGAATGCGTTTGTTCTCTAAATATTTTATGGTGTCTTTTGTCTGCTCTCTTCTCTTGAGTTAATATAGGTGCACGGGTACCTAAGTATCTCGCCTCAGTCCTAATTGCTCCATAAACCAACAACTTACCGCAACTCTAACTAACAATTCTCCGCCGAATGTTTTAGAAATCGAAAACAGGCTAATGGAATTTCTTAATTTGAGTTTTGCGAAAATTTTGGAGCTGATCTCCCTATATGTAAGGAGGAGGACTATTTTCATTTTAATCATTCACGCCGATTTTCTTATATTTCCTTCAGCTTATTTTCTTATTTTCCTCAACTTCTTTCTCTTTATTGTATTACCAATCTTAAGTACGCGTAAGGTAGTATTATAAAGTATAATCTCTAGAGACAGGGGTGGATCTAGATACAGGGGTACACATTAAGTGTCCTTTTCATTATGGCAGAACCGGCTAAAAAACTGTGAGCTTGTTGCATGTAACACGAGGCTACAGCCGCCATCTCTCGTAAGACGACTTGCCGCACTTTGCGCCAATTAGTATTTACACACCACCCAAAGAACCGTGCATTACCCAAACCACAAATTCTGGCCACCAATGTGATGGCCAAGGAAAGTCAGGACACCAACACAGGAAGATGGAAAGGACAAAAAGTTAGATAGCATTTTCCGCTGCAAGGCGAGCAGCGTGTCGGAAAATAAATTTATATTAAAATAAAATTAAAGGCTGACACGCCAACGGCCAGGAAGAGACACCGACTTTTGGTCGCTCTGTAATGCACCGATGAATGGCAATCACAATCACGCGCTTCACTAAAACACACCGCTCGCCGTGTACCGTTGCGCATAGTCACTAGTGATTAGTGCGTGGGGAAGGTGTCGTCACACGAAGCGAGGAAGTCACGAGGAAGGGCATAGCAAAACTGGCAACTGCCTACTGTTGCTCTTAACGCTTTCGCATGCAATTATCTTGGTGAGCAAATTTCATTTTGCTTAATTAAATGTTATGGATGAGGAAGGCTGCAGACCACGTCCGTCGGCGAAGCAGCCCTGAAACTGCTTGTTCGCGTCTTGTGTGGCTTTCGCTAAAGTTTAAGTTATTTTACAACAGGGAAGATGAGGGCCGTTGAGAGCCGACTGTGTGACATAATCGAAAATTACACTTTAAAGGCGAAACATAAATATCAACCACTCGAAATTCAGTAAATTCATACTGTTGCAAGTTTAATTGACAACGAAATATATCGGCTTGGCAAAAGTTTGACTGAAGATTGTAACCGAGAAAAGAAATTTATATTAAATTGTGAATTGCGCGTCGCGAATAAAAATCACGTAAAATATGCAAACTGGTTGAAAAGTGCGAATAAGGGGCGAAGAATTGCTACACATCAAATTAAATAGAAGAACACGTCCAGCTGGAAGACAAACTGTCTCTTATTCCAACAGAAACAGCGCCTATTACTCCTGAAACAATTCAACTGCGTTGAGGACTCCACCCGGAACTTGTAGTGCGTTCCTCCCCTCGTCCGTCGTTTAGTTGGGATAACTGCCGCTGATGGCAACTGTGGCAGGCGCAACACTATACTGCGTCGAATGTCGTCTCGTTTGTTGTAGTCACGCGCTGCAACAGGCAGACGCATGGCGAATGCAGAGTAGTACAGCTTTTATAGCGCGATGTACGAAAATTCTCATTTCACACAATTATGCACACTTTTCTACCCAGCTCGGCTGTGGTGTCGGCTCCGGTGTGCGAACCGCCGCAGTTGCCTTTTAAGTAAGTGTTGCTGAAACGACGGCCACAGCCGGAGAATGCGCACTGAATTCAAATAGAAATGGAACCACAAGTCCACCACGCTGCCAGTTACAATTCACATGGCCCAATGGAGACGCAACAACTTACCACAAACAAATGATGTATACCATGTGTTCGCGTTTGTATGTGTGTGCATGTAATGTAGATATGGGCCCACTGAAGGCCACGTAGTCTCTGCGGTGTTGGTTCGTAGCCGCATGTATACACTTGAAGGCTGCCTCCCAAAAATCACCGATGGAATGGTTTTTCCCTTCCCAATTTATATGTATGTTCATTTCAGATAGACTCCCACCAGGAAAACAATTGAAGAGCAACCATTTACATCGCTTAGTGTCAGCATAATTGCATTGTTCGCACCGCAAATTGCAAAATGAATTTATTCGCCGAGTAGCATCAATGCTAGAGGTGAATGGCTTCACGCGAGCAACATACGTGTAAAATACAGTGCAGTCCCTAAAGATCTACATCGAATTATTTAATGCCACAAAATATTTTTTGGAACCAACTCATTTCCATACAAGCGCATGTACATATTGTCTGAAAATCTCTGACGAATTTATCTAACAATCACACCGGCAGAAAGCCTCAAAGAAAGGAAGAACCAAGACTTGTGAGATTATTTGTTAAATCGCAAATGTTCAAATAAAAGTTCATCATCCGATCTCATATGACTGAAAGTATATAACATACATATATTCACTTATGTATATTTCCTGAATAATAAAAATATGCTCTTCACGAAAATAAAATACAATATACAGTATTATTACACGAAAGATATCAGATGATGCAGTATATTTGCTCTAACAAGGGTTAATCAATTGAACACGCTAGAATTAAGGTAACTCATATGGCCCTGTGATTTGTGTACGTGAGAATACTTTAGTAAAGGTACGTATAATGATAATCCAAAAAAGGATATAACTTCAACTTCAACTGAATGGTAGTCATAACTTCTATAAAGGAATATGAATTATGGACCCATGTTGAAGGCTGGGACATTTCACATAATTTAAACTCACTAACTGGGACTTTAGTAGTTGCTGAATCAGTCAGTCGTTGTTGCGAGTGCTTCTCTGCTGAGAATATGGAAACTTGAAGTTGTGACATTTAACAATTTAGCAGTAATCAAAGGCATAAATACGTACATAGCTACTTAGGTAACTAATAGTGCTGTAAACGGTTTATTCATTTTTTGTGGTAGAGCAACATCTGTTTGTTCACGCTGTCCTCATTGCCATGTGGCAAAGAATCAATTGTGTGTGACCAAATTAAGTTCATTTGAATTCCAGTTGTCAAGTGGCAAACGAATGACAGCCATTAGAACGGATGCAGTCATTATAATGAAGGAGAAGGAGGAGAGAATCGAATAGCAGCTCTGCTCTGGAGATAGGATAAAGAAACGAGAAATGTTATGTCGGTCGCAGTGTTGAACCGAGAATTGCCGGGCCACAGCGATAGTTTGTGGGTGTCGGTATTAATTGGATTTCAGTTGAAGCGGCAATGGGTTGCTAATGTGAACGAGCTAAGGGAAGTGTCAATTCTCGTGTAGTGGTGCTAGATGGATAAATGACAATTCATGTTGGTTCGCATTTGGTTGAATTTTCGCCAAGGTACCTAATTCGCAAAATGAAAATAGCTTCGGCGTGAATGGCGTCTAAACATTAAATTTAGTTAAAGGGAGCTCTCATTGCGCCAGTGTTTTGAATGATCACTCTGAACTCTTGAGGTACTACAAGAAGCCTACTTAGTTTGTCGATTAGTTGAGTAAAGCATGTGTAGTCACATGTTAATTATAAACTTGAGTACAATCACGTTGAACTGTCCACAAATATAAATTTCATAAGTCTGCATAAACCACCGCAGCACCTAAAAACTTTAAAGCGGTGACGCAGCATCGGGGAAATGTAGTCTAAAGAGCAACTCAAGTGTTATTAGAGAGACAATAAATGCCTTTGCCACTTTCTTTATATTTCTTTTGTTGTTCTGCGGAGTGCTCCCAGTTGTTGTCCTTGATGAACCCGACCCAGAAAGCATGAAGGCAAGACACGAACCGGTATCCATTATGTTTCCCCATCGCTTGTTAGGTAAACAAAAACTTGCACATATATTCGAGATTCCTTAATTAATAACTGAGCAAATAACCATCAAAAGATTATGGCTTAGCTAGCACTCGCCACACCCCTCCGCGCTATCATTACCGAGATGTGTGAGCATATGTTGGTGCTTAAATGCCACTAAACGCTATCGAAGTGTGAAGGGTATGTGTGTGCCTCGGTGACAATGAAGTCTTAACAAAAAGTTGATGAGTTTAATTATTTCGATGCTAACTTTGTAAGGCATTTTTGTTTGCCAGGCAGTCGGTTAGTTTACGTGTTTGTTTTTCGTACCCCCGCCCCTTCGCGTGAACGATTGTATGTGCTTGTGGAGACATGCGAGATATAATGGGGGCCGGTTGAATGAGATGCCAAACAAGCTCCGAAAGAAACTTTACTGGCTGTTGGTTTTGCTTTAGCTGCCAGCAGGCAATAATGGGCTTTTCATACACTCACGTTTAGGCACAATCACACGTCTAATGGCGGCCTTTCTATTGCGTGGAACGTGTGGCAGCAAAGCAAAAGCAAACATGATTCGTGCATTTTATCTTGGGGCCAGCTGAGCAAGTCACCTTTACTACGTGTGTGCGTGTGTGGAAAAGCTTCTTGCCTGAGTGGGTTAATTCGTTTGGGTGAGAAATGTCATACGTATTAGTCTGTGGTGCGAGTTGGTGACTTTCCGATCATTTCGCATTCATGCGGTTTAATTTTTCTGTTATTGCAGTCGGAATGGCGCAGCAAATATGAAGTCGCCGTCTCTAGACTCTAGTAGTTTATTGCTAAGTTTGGCTGTGAGGCAAACTGTTGACAATGTGTTCTTGATGTGCCATAATTGAAATATATAATTTTCGCAAACATTAATAGAGGAGACGTAATGCTAACCGCCACCATTCTGGCTTAACTTAATATCCCCACATTGTTGTAGTTTCGTGCGTGCGTTCACGTATTTTGTCCATACTTTAGTTTTAAGAGAGGTGGTTACAGAATTATCCCACTTTTGGCTCTTAAGACGATCCAAGGCGGAAACATGTAGACATCGACAATTTTCAATAGTGACCAAACCTGGTGCCCCTGACTTCGTATTAAGCAAGGCGGCTTTTTTACGATATGCAACATCAAGATATGGAAACATCTGTTTTCAGTTCGTTAGGCGTCGTACTGACGATTTACACGCCTCGCAACTTCATAGTTGCCCAACAAAGTCTGTAATAGTAATCAAAATCAAAATTAGGTGTACGATCCCTCAGGAATTTTCGATACCTTTGTGATGTTGTTGAGAATTCTATTCCGATCAGAAGGGTTTCTTAGTAGAATCCCTGAAAGTCGAGAAAGCATTTAGTTACGCTTCAGGCTATGCCTTGATAAACTATGAAGACTGGCTTTACGGTAAGAGACAAAAGTCAAATTTTGTGAAAAGAAATACGCGATCCGATCCACAACCACCGAAACATCAGTTTATTTGACAATGACATTGGACTATGTATGAAGGAAAACATCTCCTAATGAATCGTAGTACTCGTATTTAAATTCAAATATTGAAGTTGTGAAAGTGCTTTAAATTTATTGAACTCATATAGAAATATGTGCACTTATACAAGAACGGGTTAAAGAGGACTATATTGTGATGATGCGCCCAACACAAAATTAAACATTAATGAGCGTTTATATTTATTGTGGCTTTGAATTTGTGACGCGTTCGCAAAATTAACAAAAATTTTATGCATCAACGCACAAGCTACTGCAACTGGCCAGCGCTCTGCCGGCTGTATGTTTGCTCATCTAAATGCCGATTATGTGTTGTGCATTAGCACTGCATTACCGTTGCCACATTGTTAAAACCGCTAATGAATACTTTAGAACGCGCAGCCCATATCAACAGGCCGGTCTGTAGAGCTGGCAGCAGGCGCTGTGGGAAGGGTGCCAGCAATAGAAAAATTTAATTAAATTAAAACCATCAAAACCAAACCGCAGCGATACGTAGATGCCCATGGGGCGGCGGGACAGTTGACCGAATTGACTGATGGACCGACGGTGTGACGGTGTGATGGAGCGATGGACTGATGGACTGATGGATGCAAGTGGCAGGTGAGCGTGAATTATGCTGAGTCCGCCTTGTGTACACCAACGGCCAGCAAGAGCGGGAGGGATATCTTCAGTGCCCAAAATAGTAATTTTATATATTTTGCATATTAAGCAAAAACATTCTCTCGAATTTGTAAATATCGTTGCGTTTATGTGTGTGCGTTTTTACGCAACGTTGGCGCACGTACGCTGCGCCGAACATTCGAGCAACAAGGTGAGAGGGAGTGTGTGCGGAAGCCATGTTTGTGGTGTGAATATGTAAATTATGCAATAAATTTGCAGATAACTACTTCAGCAGATGCATTTAATTCACAAAATGTGTGTATTTGGCGGAAATGTTGCCACTTCTGGCAACGCGGGCGACGCTAGCGCCGCTTTAGTCTCAGTCATCCGTTATTTTTTCAGTGCTTTTGCATCTATTTTCGTCGGTGCCACACTGCATGACATGACGCTGTGACGTTTGACGTGAATGGTGTTGCTGCAACGTTGCCAGCTCGCTGATGCATTTTCGATTTTGATGAACTCATTTACTGCAACATTTTGCATTTAAAACTTTGTCAATATTCGCTGAGCCAAGAGCGAGATGGCTGCAACGCGTGTGAGTGGGGCGCTGTGATACTAATTGAAATGCAGCTAACGCATCGCTGGACGAGAATCAAACGTTTTGATGAGGTGTGGGCTCTGGAGATCCCAATGGTTGTCAATGCCTGCGCCGGTTACATGAACGCTTCATTGGCAACCACACAATAAACAATTAATTGCAAATTACATGCAGCAGCCGAGCGGCGAATGTAATAATAAAAGCAAACGAGCAATGTTGCCGGGCAGTGTTGCAACGCTGACAGACCTGGGACATGGCGATAGGACCATATTCAAGTTTATGCCAACAGTGTATTTCACACGCTTCAAAAATCACCAAAAGCAATACCAAAGTATTATTATAATTATTGTCATAACGCAGTATTATGCTAGGAACCTGCTAAGAACGCTCCGAAAAGGACCAATTAAATTATTGATTTTTAGGGACGTCGGTGTTTATTTTATTTTTTACTAAACTCGAGGATTCCGTCATGCAAGCTTTTAAAATTTTTTGTTTACATATTTAAATTTCCATTACGCAAGCACTAATCAATTTTGGTTTATTAGAAAGTTTGAGCTGAAATATCTCTTCGATAGTTGCAGTCACTTAACATTTCCTCGATTTAGAGCCACAAAACAATATTTTCTCCTAAATTCATTTCTGATATCCATAAGCTCCAAGATTTATTAGTCAGGATCCTTCCAAAGAAAAATCAGAAATGCTCCCATGTTCTATGTTCCATGTTTTTGCCAATCCAAATCAGCAGTGCTTTTGCAGGAGCAGCTCAAGGGCTCTATTTTGTTTCTTAAAATATAGAGTTCCACATTTAGAGGTTACAAAAATTCGTGATATTAAAGGCGCCATTATATTATTATTTAAAGAGATTAGTAGGTGTCTGATTTCTCCAGACTATTTAAAAAAGAACTAAGTTAAAAAAATTTTATAAAATCTCGCGTAGAATAGAAAAGAACGAAATTGAGTTGAGATTTCGCCGTTGTTATTGACTGTGGAGGCTTAGGTGGCAGGAGTGAACAACATGTTGCGTAACGGTGCACGGGGGAAATAGAATGAAAAATCAAAACTCGACAATAAGCGCATTTGCGAAACAGTGCCCTTTGTGGCGCCTCGGTGTGAAAGAGCACGACCAGAACGTAGATTAGGGGGACGCTTGCAAATGCACATTTGCAGCAATTGGTGGTGTCCTGATTGAGTGATGATGGCACATCAAAAGCCGGCTAGTCTCAGCAACAACATTTTGGCCAGCAACGGTATATGAGCCGGCTGCCCAGCAGCTTTTCTCACGCTGTGAGCGCTGCAATATTGAAGAGTGTACGCCGCATTGAGCCGCAAAATAGAATGCCCGCAACAAAATACATCAACTGCTACAACTACAACAAGATGACAAAGTGCCATTCGCATTGACTTGACGAAATAGCAAAACTAATCGCTAAATTTGCATTTTTCCTCAGCTCATATGCGAGCATATGTTGCCGCATACATAACCCTCGTGCGCACAAACATTTACTCTCAGGCATATACATGTGCGCGTATGTATAAAGTGGGTATAATAGGGTACGTGATCGCTGAGGCAAATATAAATTTTAATTTAAATGCAAATTCTCAACTCATTTTCAACATATTACTGCTATTAACCGCTGGCTGCCAACCACAAGTCAGCAGTCAGCGACCTCCAAGCGCCAACCCTCAACCGCCTGTCGCTGTGACCCATCCCCGCAGTCCTTCATTACTCTCGCATCACCGAGTTCCACATCGTTGTTGTTGCTTTGATGTTGTTCACATTTTTATATGAATTTTGTTGTAATATAATATGTTGTTGTAGTTATCATCATCTCGCTGACATGTCTGGCACACCGCACCCAAATTGTCTTACAGCGGCGCACGCAGATTCCTGTTCCAGCGTAGCCTCTCTACGCCCATTCCTGTGACTCGGTCCCAAGTGCATTGGCGGGTGATTGTGGTGCGTCTGAGAAGCAATTATGTATTGGATTAGGTGCGTGCGCGGATAGTGTTGTTCGCAGTTATACTCGCCGAGCTGGTCCGCCCCTCCCCTTCTCTGTCGCGAGTGAATAAGACGAGGCTGCAGGGATGTTTGAAAATTTATACAGATTTGCGTGAGCAACTATTACTATTTGCGTGTTTTGGGCTGATTACACCTAAAAAGTGGAAAATATGATTTCTAAGTATTATTTCGTATCGATATTTTCCTCCAGAAGTTAGTTACAGAAGGTAGTGCAACAGATAGTTCTACAAATGCAAATGCAAATTTCATAGACAAATTTTGAAAAGAAAAGACTAACATGTGTGCCAATCTTACTTCGTGAGATTCATACTGGCACCTGGGAAGTAGACGGACTTACGGTTCCATATTGTCTGCCCAAACTATTTCAATAGATCGTACTTAGAATTGCGTGTGCATGTTTGTTAAGTTTTGATCTAAATGAGAGCTTAAAATCCAAGTTTTAAAATAATCCGTGTAAAAGTCACACTTAATCTCCGCAACAGCCTAAACCAATTTGGCATTCTTTTTTTGATAGTATATAAATTTGTATTATTCTTACACAAAACTGTTATTTATAAAAAAGAAGTGGTTATCGTTTCTTTATCGTTTTAAGCCGTACCTCCGAGGTGATGAAATTATCCCCCCAACGAACGAACGCATGCAAACACACACCGAGCATAAACATGTTATTACTTCAATCTGAACATAATATGTGTACATATATATGTAATATATCATATTTACTTTGATATTTTTGTGGCGTCACAAGCAATTGTTTTGGTGATACCACTGGGTAAGCGTGATCAATGCGGGATTTAGTACTAGATAATTTTTTATCTGAATTATATACTAAAATAGCGATCGAATATTGTCCAACTCGTGTGCCTTTAGTCTGAAAATATCTTGCTTTGTGTTGTTGTTGGAAAATTGGAATTAAATTAACATTTAATTAAAAAATCAGTAAGGACTTCTTTTTAGACGTCAAGAGCCGCCAAGAGACAGAAGCCGGCGGCATTGCGACATTCAAGGAAGACGTTGGAAGGAAGACTGTTGAAGGTGGAGGCCTGGAGCTTAATTACCACACCAAATAGATACGGTGTTTCTCTGACAGCAGCAGGTTGTCTTCCTTTTGTTGCAGTGGAGTTGAATCTTTGCTTCGTGTTGAAATGGCATGGCAACCATAGTGGAGGTGGCAATTAGACGTTTGTAATTTGTACAACAAAAGCAATCACAATAACAAAGGCCAAGAAGCGAAAAAACGAAAGCTAGTTTCGCCGGGGATTAGTGGATGCATGCAGACGAACACGAGTTGCGGCTGCTGTGCTCTGTCGCTCTGAGCCGTGCGACGCTGCTAACGAATGACTGTCCGACGCAGTCAATGGCGTCGCATTGGCGGCAAAGTTTTGCTCTTCAAGTGCTTTCCGATGCTGCGTTGGAGTTGACACTAGACGACAGCGTAAGTGCTCTAGCTCCTCACTCCAGCTGACAAAGGGGATCTGGTTTTGGAATTGAGTTTCGTTAAGTGTTTGCATCACCAACAACAAAAATGAGTCATGTGACAAATGAATTGTAGGTGCATGAGAAGAGTTGAAGAATTACGGGCCTTGTGGGTGAGTCCGAAAGAGTATGAATGAGTTGTAATTAGTTTTGCATAACCATCTTGTTTGCTTGATGAAGATACCAAAAGTAGTCAACTCCTTAGAAGCCTAGACACTCGCTCAGCTCGCCACTCTCATCTTACAGTAATCGACATTTTTCTGTTAGAGTTCGCTTTATTTACGACTTGGCCAGTAGAGACGCTGACACTGCTTTACGAAATGGAAAACAATTTGCATAATTAGTGATTTCTTGCAATTTTTCTCCTTCTGTCTCCTCCTTTTCACGTATTGTTCCTGCCAGCCTTACTTGATACGGTGCGTTTGCCTCGCCATAGAATCATGTAGTCCTGAAGTTTGTTGTTGGATGGAGAGTACTATTATTATACCCCTGCACAACTTGTTGCATGCGCAGATTCATGGGATGTGCTCACCAATTATGGATATTAATTTGCTCATGAAATGGCAAATACTACGAAATGGAATTGAAATTATTAAGTCTTACCTTGCAGTTCGGCTAGGAGTCGGAAGGGCTGGTCCTGGACGGGCATAGCATATAGAGTGACTATGGAGTGAGATCAGAAAATTTTAAGTTAGAATAAATAAGGAATAGCTAAGTTCCGGTGCAACAGAACATTTTATAATCTCGCAAAGTACGGTGTTGTCAGGTGTTATCAAAACTTTTAATAAAAAACTTTACGTAAGAACTAACATTTATTATCCGACGAAATTTAAAATGGATTGCAATCATATTTGATATTAAACTCACATGCTCATAAAGTCAATATAACTAAGACAAATCATCTATGTATATTCATGGTATTAGGTCTGTTCGAAGGTACAACAGCCATAATTTTTATTAGTGGATAACATAACATCAATCGAGAAATTATCATTCAATTTTGTAGGATTTTTTTAGGTCTAGTAAAAAGAAATAATTTTTTCAATTTAGTTTGGTAATTCAGTAATTCAGTTTTGTTATTGCTTGACACAGTATTGTTTGAGCAAGCGCCGAAGATAGAAACCAGTAATAAGAAAATACCCCATGTTTTACAGTTTGTCGTCGATAAAGGCGAAAATGTAAGCCAAGCGGTTGAAAATGTGATACTGTAATAGTCCTGGTGCTATAATAGCCAATCAGCCACAATTGTTTGGAACCATTTAAATAAGGCTGGATACAAAAAGAAGCTCAATTTATGGGTGACACACGAGTGATTTCAAAAAAATCGTATGGACCGAAATACCACCTGCGAATCGCTGCTGAATTGCAACAAAATCGATAGATTTCTGAAGCGGATGGGTACTGGTGATGAAAAGTGGGTCGCTTCCGACGTCAAGCGCTACTTAAAGCCAACTACTAGTACCTAACCGTCAAGCGAAAGAGATTGTGGTCGAATAGCACTGAGCCGGCGCAAACGGTGACCAAAAGCGGTCAGCTTTGGCCCATAGGAAATGAGCGAGAAATTCGGCACAAAGTCCATTGGAATAATGATAATCATTATATCTACTATTATATGTTGAACTAAATCGGGGTAATTCGTAGATCGATTTCACTAATTTTGCAACCAAACTATAGTATATTGAAGAATTTACTCTAGAATACTCTTGATACTAGAAGTCAGCTGGAATTTTGATTATTGAATTGTTGAATTTTGAATTTTGATTGAATTATCATGTTATGTATATGGGGGCTAGAGGTAGTATTGGCCTGATCTTATAAATATTTGGCATCAGGACACATTTTTACTTTGGTTAAGGTGAACTTAGTTAAGGTGTCTCACAAATCGGTGGATATATCCGGTATAAAGTCAACCGAAAATTTGAAAATTTTTATGTTAGGTGTATGGAAGCTAAGGGAAGAATTGACCCATTTTTTACACAAGCATATTAATACCAGAGAAAGATACTCGCTGAATTTTATTAATATAACTCACAGATTGACTGATATTTTCGGCAAAAAATCAGATATAGGCACTGAGGTTCACCTATTCGTTATCTGGAGGCTTGAAAAGCTGTTTTCTGATTTCCACTCTTTTAGGGCGGGAGATGGCAAACTTTAAAGGTACTATTTGTGTAAAGTTTTAGTGTGATATCTTAATTGGTGCTTGAGTTATGTACTGTAAAATGAAAGAATCTGATTGAATTTAAAATTATGCTACATGAAAAATAGGCGCAATTATATCCGTATTTAACCCATTATCATCACACTGTACTAAAAGAACATCAAAGTAATGTTAAGCCCCAAATTTGGTTGAAATTTGTTAAATCGTTCCTGGGATTTCACCGAAAAGTGATCGGTACCGCCCCTTTGTAAAATTCTTATACGGATTCCTATTCATCCCTTCCGTGTCATATTTACTGTAAGATTTAATGTTCCTGACGTGTTTCTTCAGCGAGTTAAAGCACTTTTATTAGTTTTCAACAAAACCTTTGAATGGTGGTGGGTGTGGTTATTATCAGATTTCACTCATTAACTCTCTATATATATCTATTTATTAGTTTTAGGTATTACAAACAACCGCTAGGTGAACAAAACTATAATACTCTGTTATAACATGTTGCGAGAGTATAAAAATTAAACTTATTGCGTAGTTCTGGGCTTAAAAAGTAACAGTAAGATAATTCCCCGTAAATAGAAATGGAACGAAACCCTTTCAAAGAGTTAAGGGAGTAGTTTGAAATTTGGTTCTGTTTCGCCCTAATTGCGTTCCGTCTTACGTATTTCAATTACTACTAGTTGGGTTTAACTAACATCGATTCGCTTGGAAAACGACTTAGTGATGACCGGCGTCTGTCAAGCGACGGGAGAGAGGAAATTAAACGCTTAAGACTGAGTTTTTCTTTTACTACAATATATTCTCCACTCCAATACGAGTAACTGGAAAGAATTACTTTATTATTATATTTTTATTCTATTGTATTATACTTCAAAGCGTCAGAGGCCCATTCGACAGTTTGTGAGAAAGGGAAGTATTTTCAGAGTGTAGAGAACACATTTCGTTCCCTATTTCTCAAGTTATTTGCATCCTTGATTCAATCACTTTAGAAAGGATTTGTTTCGCCGACTCAATTTGTTTTTAAACGCACATATTTGCATTTATATTCTTTTGGCACATTCTTGTTTACTTTTACTGGCAATTTCATGTGAAATTCATCATCGGATTTGTTTACAGTTATTTCCATTACTCTAATTACCATACTCGAGGGTGTCGCTTCCTGCTACAGCTGCAAGCCCAACTGCCACTACCTCGCGCTGCGCTAAAAACTCTCTGCCCACAATAGTTTGCAGCCGTTGTGAGCGTGTTATCTTTGTTGTGGTTGTTGTTGTTTTCAGAGTTATTGTAACAGTAATTGTTGTTAAAAAATGTGCATAAATTGTGAAATTTAATGCCAGAGCGAGACAGTTTCATGCAAAAATTGCTTACAACTTTTGTTTCCACTTTTTCGGTGCTGTTATTGCACTTTTAGAATTTTCATGGGAGATCCGGGCAGGGTGGCGGGGAAGACACCAGCGGACATTGGCACCGATTCTCACAGCACAACACACACCCACAAAGCTAAGAAAATCGCTAAAATCGATAGAGAAGTGCCAACAAAGCACTTCTGTGGACATACATACACCAACAAACCCCCAATCACTCACAAAGACATGCTCTATTTATATTGTTCGCAGCAAAACAACAAACAATTACAAGAAAAATGTTGTCTGTTGCTGCAACAGGAAGGCGAACGCCTGCGAAAACTACGAAGTGAGACTGCAAACATTGACAAGCTGGGAGCTGCCAAGCGGATAAACCCACCGATTAAAACACATATATAGGTACAGGGTGTGCTATCTTTTATATAGGTGTATAAGCATTGAATAATGCTGATACTTACTCACTGATTGGGTTGGTCAGACAAAAGGTCTTGATGGTTTCTAGCTCCAAAAAGATGGCGCAACGTGTCACTACTCAGTTTCTGCAACATACTGACATAAAAGATGGCGTACCTTGTACCGACATATAGCATACATACATATATGCATGTAGTTGGAGCAGTTTTGAAGGAGACGCCTCTGTGTCGCCAACAACCGAAAAAGTTTGTCGCTAACTGTGAAGTGAAGGTAATAACAATAACAGGTACACAAATCTGCAATCAAAACCAACTACCTTTGCGTCTACAATAGTGCTTCGATACATATGTACATATGAAGACATGTACTTGAAAATGAATATTTGTACACATTTGCAGCTTTGCTTACTTATAAGAGAACCCCGCTACCATAGAATGAGCTGGCGGGTCGTGGTGCAGAACCAGCCTCAGAAAAGCTTCCTTGACTTCGACATTTACTTCGCATTTTCTTTATTTTTTTATATAACATGGCTATCGGCGCTGAGATCGCTCCCAGTTTTTAACCAATGTTGAGAAGTTTGTTCTAATGGCAGTGGAACCTCATAAAGAATAATCAATCTCCGAGTGTATTTCTGTCCTAAAATCTTCTCATAAGGCCATCCATACTTCCACGGTTCGAATAATACCAATTTGCTTGTCAAAAGAAAGTCGGTACTCAGGAAAACTTCATCGTTTCATGCCTTCAATTTCATCGTAATTATTCATGTGAATTAAGGAAAACACACGTGTATATATATTATATATGAGTATGATACATGGGGAAGAAGCTTTCATCATGCGACTCTTGATCTAACTCTCAATTCCCTATTTTCAGTGCCACATGATAGTCAACAGCGTAATTGCAATTCAATTAAAGCTCGGCAAATGGCAAAAGGCCGATCTAATAATCAGGAGCAAGTCCAACTATTCAACCTTCTAATATTACCAATGAAGTGGCCCAATTGGAATGTTTAATTAGGAAAAATTCAATTCATAATGTTATTGATGGATAACTGTTTTCGGTTGGATATACGAAATTTATTGGCTGCTTTAGCATATATTCACGCGAGACTACCTGTCTAAGTATGTGTGGATGTGCGTTTGCTGCCACATATGCAGCGGCATAAATTACTGTCAATTGACTCCAAATTAATGCTACATCAGCAACCCGATTGGCGCTGAATTAATTCAAAAAAGTTGTTTGCACTAATGCAAATAATTAGAAGTGACAGTGGCAGGAAGCAGCAGTGGTGAATTCGTCTGAACAGAGGAGTGAATCGATGTCAGCCGACTGGCAATCACCTGCCAGTTGTCGGGCCGGTTGTTGCTGCTAGCCCGATAATGTCGGCGCTCGGCTGGTTAGAGCCTTAATGGAGCAGCGCCACGGTAGCGCCCACTAAGCAAGGCGGTCGGGCCGTCAGTTGAAAAATGGAGCGGGGATTTGTTAAATTGATGAAGCCGCGCCGAACCGAAGCGAATTAAGTTGAAATGTAGCGAAAACGTCAACAAATTGTCAACTTCATTTGCAATCGACAAATGAATGGGGTTGTTGGAATGTAAGCGTCGGCTCCGCGTCGCACCATACTTGTTGGGCAGAGTGGCGATCTATGCAATGGCATGGCGAGGCAGCGCCACCATTTGCATCAAATAAACTCGAATTCGTGTTGAAGCGAATCGAATCAACTCGAATTGACTTTTTAATTCGTCTGCGGATGCGGAAAAGCAACTGCAAATGCAACATGAAATCGCATACCGTATTTTCCTCACAAATACAAATACATCGATATTTAAGCATAACACATGCATTTTCATAAAAGCAGTGTTCAGCTCTTGTAGCCATTCACTGCTGGCCGCGCACCATTCGCTTCTCCCCAGTCACCATTCACCACTCAGCAATCGCCATTCACCGGCTGACAACGGAAATGTTTAATTGAAATTCCAAATTGTTGCAGTGGCTGCCTCATCAAAGATGTTTGCGCTGATGATGTTGCCAGTTAACTCACCATTGGACAGAATACCCCGTGGCTGGCAAAGATATGGAACAGTTCTGGTTCAAATCCGCATCCGCTGATTATTTGAAGCAATAATCTTCTTTAACGGAAATATTATCGACAGGAGCTCCGCGAGTCCAGCGGTCGCTACTAAAAACGGTCCCGTCCGACTACTCACAGACTCCCGTCCGTTTAACACAAATAAGTTTATAACTTTCGAATATACACACCGGCGCCGCCTACATCACATGGAACTAGTCATGCTTCCGCTTACCATACTCGGGCCTGTCCGATTTTCTGTGTGTTGCTTAAGCCTTTAGTTTTATTTGCATAATATGTGTGCGTGTGTTCCTATGTGGACTTTTTCTGTGGATGTCGGTAATCAGCAACAGGCGGCAACGGTGCTGAAACTGTCCATGTGCTCGCAATGCGAACAATTAGCGAAGTGGGAAGAATATGCAATGGCCGAGCGCTCAAACGAGCCGTGCAGGATGAGCAATTAATTTGATGGGCGCATTACAGCCCACTCCTCCGCAAGCACTTCGACCAATCAATGGTTAAACGAATGGCGTAATGCAGCGGCATATTCCCGTGACAATTCAAGCGATCTCTTTGGACGTTGGGAAATACGCACACACATACATTCACTTATCAAATTGGCAGATGGTATTGGTAGAATTGTATGTGAAGGAGCAATAATTTCAAGGCGCATCGGTGTCACGTACGTATACACGCACATATGTACTTGCATAGTGAGCAAGTGCCGCTTCTTATTATTATGTAAATGATTTTGAAATCTTCCCTTCCTCGAAATTCAAATATAATTCTTTCCGATTTTTGAAAGTCTAATGCAGTAATTAAATGTAGATAACAGTTGTTAGATTTAGATAGGTCTGATTGTGAAGCTCCACAATGAAACGAATTGAAACGGTTCAGTCTAGAACAAGTTTGCTGAGTTATAGCTTATAACATCTTTGGGAAATATTAACACTTGCAAAAACTCGCATTTTGCAAATTTGCAAAATTTCTTTAGCATATGTATATATATTGTACATATGTTGTTGTATACCAAAAGAATATGTCAAAAATTATTTCAAGTCGAATGAAATATGTCCTGATATTTCGATGCATGTAGCATGTTGTAACAGTGAAATGGGTTTAATTTTTGCAAACACTCGACAAATGTACACACTCGATTTTTACAAGTTTAAACGCAATGAGGAATCTTACTTCAGTTTTCCGCTTTTCTTTTTCTGTATTCGCTTGTAAATTTTTAAGAGGAGGAATTTTCCTTTCACCTTTAATATATTTCAACCAATTTCAACTTTAAAAGATCTTTTCGTGAATGTTTCAGCTATTTTTTTGGAAGAATTCTTAAGAATTAAGCATTTTTTATACGAAATCATCCAAGAGATTAAGAAAGTAGAGGATGTTAATGAGTGCTCTTTCCACTTTGTTTATAATTCGTTCTAGATTAAGAAATTTGTATTGGAGATGATTAATTCAGAAGTGTAAATATTACAAACAAGGGCGAAAGCGATGCTTCGGCGCTCCGACACAAACAATTAATTCACGTCGCCCAACTCAACAGTCCTCGGAACGCTGAGCTGTTAGCGACCGCGGGAAAGTCTTCTAATTGTATTCACCATCCATCCATCCGTTCTTTTTCTCGCTGCTCTCTGAGCTGAACATATTTACTCAAGCATATTTGAATAACATTTGTCCACGCCCACGCGTACAGGGTGCAAGGGGAGTGCGCGACTGTTAGGATTCATTTCTGTTGCTGGCAGGCCTCTTTCTGTTTTGTTTTCTTCGATATTTTTTGGCTCAAACAAGGATTTCTATTTTCGGCTAATTCCCACTAGCTTTTTTGCTGCTTTGTCTTTGTATGAAGCCACTTGGGGTTGTTAGACTCATTTGCTGCTGCGGAGGCGGAAAATAATGACGGAATCGAAATGAGCGTTGGCAAAGGGCAGGCAGGCATTCCCCGCTGGAGCTCTGCTGCTCCGGCTCGCTGGCGGATTGGCGGTAGAATGTCATTACGCTTTGT
The DNA here is from genome assembly GCA_021498325.1 of Bactrocera minax. Classification (NCBI taxonomy): domain Eukaryota; kingdom Metazoa; phylum Arthropoda; class Insecta; order Diptera; family Tephritidae; genus Bactrocera; species Bactrocera minax. Next base: position 348,078 of record JAKEEE010000019.1, on the reverse strand, counting down.
GGACATTGAAATTGAAAAGCAATATCCGAAGGGTTAAATAAACAAGAAATACGAATTCGAATAAATGATAAAATGCATGGTGATGAGAAGGGCTGAAGTGACTCCCACTTATTTACAAACAACATGTGACAACAGCACACGCAGCCAAATACTTTAGCACTAATGCAGAGTAGCATGGGGCGACAAGAAACGCTCACAGAAATGTCTACAACTTGATAACTCTTACTGCTCATGCGATTGGTTGATCGGCATAGTTCTGCAATATTTCATAGAAAATTGATTTCATATCAAATATTAAATGGCATTTGCTTAGGCAAATAATGCAGAGAAAACATTCCGCTCAGAAAATTTGAAAACAATTCTGGAAAGAAGAAAACAAAAGGGGCTGCATTGCCTCAAGTAAGCCGAATGGCCATTTTCCAACACAATTGAGCGAGTTGCCGGGTATAAACCCGATATTTCTACAGTTTTTGTTAATTGAAAGATAAATGGAAGAGAATTCTACAAAGCAAACAATGTAATAACTGTATACAAGAAATTCTTATTTATCTACCGCATGTTGTTATTGTCGGTTATTTACTCAATAACGTTTTCGAATTAGACTCACAAACATAAAGGTTGGTCCGAACATCTTATATTTATATAGATGAAGTAAAATGCAGCGTGGAACAACTTCAGTCCAACGAAGGCACACCTTGCCTTGATAAGATAGTGGTCAGCTATAAAAGTAAGATTAGACCATTGCACCTTCTATAGGAAAAAAGCAGAAAAGATTTAAAAAAGAAAATTAAAAGTTATAGAAAAGACCCTGCCTCCAAGCTGTTGATTAAAAAGAAAACTTACTTAAATTGGGTAGATATAAAGAGGCAAATATGTTAGTTTCTGTGCCAGCCACACTTAGTACTCCTTACTTGTTATTCCTTACAAATCATCAGTTTTTGCTCCAAGGCTCACGGCAGTCTGCTTCAGTGGGATAGTTAATGCAGCATGTTCCAAGTTGCAGGTGTATAGGTGTGTAGGTGTATTGGCTCAACGTGTGCAAATTCAATTGTAAGGTTAAAGTTTGCAAACTGTGATCAAAAATTATACGTTGAATTCGTCTTTGATTTTAAATTTGTATGTGAGCATTTGCGCTTTGCCAAAGGGTCGAGCGCAAACTTCATATTCTGGACATTGTAATAATAGACTCCAGTTCGATTCTCACAAAGACGCCTTACACGCCCACGCACTCTACAATTTGTGATTGTTCGGCTGAAGGGTGAGTGTGGAAAGTCACTCAGTTTGCATTCAAGATTGTAATTGAATTTTCGAGCGAACGCTTTGACAAAGAATGTGATAATAAAGCACCATTCGATATACCAAGTCAATGCATTGCATACACCAAGGCGTAAATTTGGGAAGACGAGAGCAGGAACTGCATACTCGTCTACTTCAACCAAATGTATATACACCATACCCAAAATGGATGTTGGGAATGTTCTGGAATACAAGCTGATATGTGTGTGTGTGTGTGTGAGTAGAGACGGTTCGATAGGGACGGTTGCTTGGTTGGATATGGAGAAAATTAAACAATTGAAGAAAAATTGTATTTCAAAAGAAAACCAAAGTGATTCAATGCCGCCTTAGTACACAGGCAGTAGCTGCAATCACCAACAACTACAACAACCAGCAACTCAATCCATGTACAAAAGTGTACGTTCGGATATGCTTGAGTATACGAACGCACATACTCACACACATGCTACACACACGTCACACACATACACATATATAAACATAAAATTGTGTAACTTTTAGTTTGGCCTTCCCCTGAGCGAGGTTGATAGTGTAATAGAAAAAGTTGACAAGTCAACAGGAAACACCAACGTCAAACATATTGAAAGTATACTCACACACACATACACATGCATCTGACATCCCAGAGTGAAATCACAAGGCTTCTTCAATTGCCAAGCGCAGTTTTGCCAAAAGCGGAGAACATCTGGATGCATAACTAGTATATCAGTGCCTTCAAATAGAATACCAATATAGTATTTTTAAAGAAACTATGAAACTTTAAAAAAACTTACGCTCCGATAAGGCTACCCGCTACCAACAAGGAACAAGAATAGAGGGAAACTGGTTGATAGTGAACTAAATTGTTGTTCTGTAGGGTGCATCACGCACACACCTACATACGAGAGTGTGTGCGGTCACTTGTGTATGGGCGGATGTTTTCCCGTGTGTTGGCTTGTAACCAGAAGGTCACGTTGATGGACGTACTTGCAAAAATAATTGTGCATCACTTCGGTTGTGCGCAAATCAACAGGCTGGCCTGTTCGAGCTACCTCTGCCTCGAATGTTCTCGTCATAGACATGTTGCGACCAATGGACTGTAGCCAATAGTTACCCCTCATGGAAGTTGTTGTGTTCTCGCCTCAATGACCTTTATTAGCCATTATTGAACAATGACTTCCGATGTTCTTTCAGCACCAAGGCTCGCGTCTCGGTAGTATTCAAGGTTTCAGCTTGCTCTCGACTTCGCAAACACACATGCGCACATGAGCACAAATGGCCAGTGTTCAAGCCCGTTCTGCTCGCCGTCCCACTCGGTCCCGTGCTTTTTGGCACTTCCGTTCAATTTGTGCGTTCAATTTCATATCGATTTACCTGGTCGTCAGCATATTGTTCTTACTTGTGTGTGGGTGTGTGAATTCATGTGTGGCGTATTCGATGCTTGTGCTTTCCTCCAATTTGTAACACAATCTCTTGAAAAATGGTCGAATGTTACATGTTTGCCATTAATTATAGACTACGACGGCACTCTTATGTTGCTGCTACTACTACTGCTGCTGCTGTGGCTGGGCTGCTGGGCTGCTGGGGCTTCAATTGTCGCATTTAATTTTGTATTCTTTGGGTTTGTTGTTGGTCGGTTGCATGCTTTTTCATTACCGTCAAATGCGCTGTTGTTGCTCAGCCTTGGTTACCGCGTTGAAACAGAGGGCGAAAACAGAGAGAGGAAAAATGAACTTTAATTATGATTATTAAGGCATTTGCGACACCATCGAAGTCACCTGGGGCAATGGCATAGCGTGAAAAATTCGAATATATCCATGAGCAAGCCACCTGCTATCTAAATTTACTGACGATTTAAGACCAAATGATACAGTCCATGTAGCAACACAAGGAGTGGTAATGAAGGTTTGTAACTATTAAAATACCTGCCTATATGAAGATGCATGGGTTAGTAAAGCTTGGAAATTTATTTCGTTTAAGAGGCATTTTTTACAGTTACATCTGTCAATTATTTTCTTTGTAAAAATTTGAAAGTTTATCAAGTTTATGATCATGACGATAAGTTGATAATAATGCCTGCAACAACAAATCAAAGTTAGCACCATCTTTCATTATCGAGTATATGTTCTTCTACCAGTCCAATTGTTTCTACATTCAAGACCTCCAAAAAACTGTGTAACGACTAAGCCGAATTTTCTTGTTGCTCAAAATGGAGAGCAAAATATTACGAACTTTACTGGCCTTGGTTTCTTTAAATCGGTATGCACTATCGAATTTCTCATATTGTCTTTCACCAATCGAAATCGGAAGAGATTCAGAAAGTTAGAACCCTTAGATACATAAGCGTAGTATAGCCAATAATAGTAAGACACGCCAACCTCGCAAATTGATAAGGACCACTCCGACACCATGAGATAAGTCATCAATCTTTAGAGTTGGCAATTTAATTCTATTAAAATGTAGAATAAAAATGAATATATGCGCATAAATATTTTATTTATTGAGTGTTGGGGTTAACAAAGCTGATAAGGCAAATATATTTATATCCAAAAGTCTTAAGGAAGAGGAGGAGGCGGGGGCTTTCTCGCTGTAATGCGAGTAGGTACACAACAGAAAGAAAATATTCTTTCAAAAATATTACATATGTAAATACGTTTGTGGGTGGGAAGTTGCCTGTGTGTATTTTTAATCTCAGAGACAGTGTTGCTTAAGCGTGTGTTAGTGTGTAGGAGAGTGAGCTTTCGCAAGAAGAGGAATGAATAAATATTTTGTGTAAATCCGTTTAAGTTCTGTTTACATGTGCTGCCAAGCTAAACTCCGTGAAATCCTTTACAGTTAATGCATAATTTCTTGTCGCACATATTTTCACAAATTCAAAGTCTTGCTTCTATTCACACGAAACCAAACAAAACCGCTGCGCGCTAAGCCCACCTGCGAGAAAAACCAAAACCACTGGATCGGAGCCATTACACTCGCATATAAGCTTACAAGAAATAGGGTTGCCTTTCCGCGCTGTATCGGTTATGCCGATATGATTGTACACGGAATAGTTCAGATTTCACGAAAGTGTAGAGCGCCGATTTCACCGATTTCTTCTGTTCTATATCCTGTATTTAGATGGTCCTACTGGGATGTGACTACATGAATTGTTAATCATACCTAAAGTTAGGGCCAGGGATGCCAACTTCGCACACACTTTTAATGATAATTTATATTCGCTCTTCGCATCAGGCTTTTTGATAGGTTAAACAAATTAAAAATATTTCTACGTTTATTATAATACTTTTGGCTATTTACGAGCAATCACAGATATTCTTCTCTTAACAGTTTTTATATTCCAGCTGTATTTACAGTGAAATAACCTAGCAAAGGCATGAGTTGTTGTCGTCATCATGGCAACTCTGTTACAAAACACCATCAATTGTCAAAATGAGCACAAGATTCCATCACAATGCATTTTTGACGTTTCCCTATGCGCCAAAGTATTTTTCAATGTTGTTTCATTAGTGTGTTTAAAATATGAGTACCAGCAGCAGCGAGGAGTCATGCTCATGCCCTTCTTCCCTTTAGTCCTACGCCACCGCTTCTCACAGCATATCGTCGCCTGCATCCCTGCCCGTATAATATTTTATGAGTATAAGTGTATGCGAATGTTTGTAGCACAACAACACGCTGAAGTGCGAAAACGCTCATATTGTTGCAAAGGCAATAGCAGCATACATACAGACATGTGTGAGTGCATATAAGGGTGTAGCCGTCTCGGTAATGGAGGAACTGCTCGCCTCACCTTTTTCGACTTTTCATTTCATTTATTTATTTATGAATCTTCATTCTTTTGCAATTTAACAGTGCGAAGTTGTACGTGTGGGTGCATGCGACAGGAACGCGTACTGGATCTTGTAAACGTTGGGGCATAAATGTAGATGTACTCGTATGTACGTTGGGGTTCTAATGTGCACTTATAATTGTATGTATGTGCGAAATGACGTGTAAGCTTAGGCAAATAAGTGCCTTTGAGTTTCCCCGTCCACCATCGCCCCATTTTAATCTTTATTACCCCATCTCCTTTCGCTCTCCGCTCCGCCCTGCACAACACCCGTTACCTACGGGGCCCTGCTATCTGATTGGCTGACTAGCTAGCTTTCTTCGTCAGTCAAAATGGCGCCATGGTGCGAATTAAATATTTATCAATTTTATTCATCAGCCTTTATACTGAGCTCGTGTTGACAGGACCACCAGACTGGGCAGGGTTGCGTTTGTTTTCTTTTTTTATTTATCGCTTTTGAAAGCGGATTTTTTGCACTTTCTGCTTTAGGTCTATGCCAAATTGAATTAAAACTCAGGCGGCGGGAGTTATGGATTTGCATTTTCGATGTAAATAAATTTTTGTATTTATTGGTTTGATTTTTATTAGAAATACAACTTTATTCATCAGTGTAATAATGAAGGTTTTCACATACAGGTTTCCATAGAGTGCGGTAATGCTTCAACCAAAAGCACAGTGTTGTAATTTCTAATTACCCGATTCTCTGCTGGACTTACCAAAGTTGCCGAATCAACTTTCCCTAATACAATTGGCTTAGAATTAACGCTCAATGAAATTCACAAAATAGGTGAAAGACTACCGAAAAGAAAATTGATGACCTCCGACAAAGTTATGGCCCGTTTTGCGTGCTCCATTTACTCGACCTCACCGCACGGATACCACGGATGCCTGTCAGCTTAAACGCTCTGCAGTTACTGTCCTTTGGTTTGTTCGTGCCGTTCAATATCACAGAGCGTGGCGTGTTACTCAAATATCCACAGTTCACACCGCCCATTCCCCTTGCCGTTCGGCAGCCAATCAACCTAATTAATTGTTAACAAATTCTCGAACAAATTCGATTATTAATAATGCGTTAGGTAGCAGACAATATTAATGATCATCCTGTGCTACCGATTGGACACGAACGCTCCAGGGACTATGGGTACACGGAGAGGTACTTATGTGTTAAAGTTTATGTGCTTGGAAGTAGACACAACTTCGTTGGGATTTTAAAACAAGGGACTTCTGTCCAACTTGATAAATAGTCTCACATTTATAGAAAACTCACATTTTAAATAAAGCAAACCATTTCCACTCCAATAGTGCGTACCCAATATTGATATATTGATATTGATAAGGAAAAATAACTTTTTTATACACAGCCTGTACCTTGACACCTGATAGGGAGGCATATGCGTCTTGAATCTCTTACCTATTTAGTAATTCCTGCGTCTCTTACTTTCCTATTCAAATATCGCTAAATGAGGCCTTCTCTATGAATAAAGCAACAACTTGACCACAAGAGCCGAGGAAGAGTTCACACAATTCAGTCCCCATTTGCTGCTGATTTATGCAGCAGCCCTTTTCTAGTGACACGAGCAAAGAAGATGATGCTCAACGCTTGAAATATACACGCTCGTTACCTGATAATGTTCTAGAGAGGCGTGGAGGAGGTAGAGGGTCGCGGCATAATCAGATGCGTGCTAGGTCGCCCTGAGGGCTTGATAGATGCGCTGCATCTCATTTGTTAGCAAGCTCGCCCCGCGCAGTGGTGTTACTTGCTGATTGGTGTTCATGTTTTTATGCGTTGACTCCGCAGCGTTCTCCATTGTTGCATTGTTGCATGCAAATGCTGCTAGTGCCACTGTTGTTGTTGTCATCTTAACTCATTCATCATTTAGCAACATCATCAGCAACAACTGCATACTGCGCGACAGCTTTTTAGTTGTAATTGCTTTCGCTGTCGCCTTTTCCCTCGCCATGCTTGGAGGCCTGATTTGCAATACACAGCAGATATATTTGTATATAGCGTCTGCAGTGCAATAATAACAACAATAACAACAATTACAAAACACATACTCAGATCCATCTCTTTGGCGAGCTCAAGTGTCCACATGCCACAGCCTTTGACACCGTTACCATGCATTATGCATATCACGGCGTAGGTAACAGGTGGTCCGAATATTATTTACGTATTTCCACTTCATGCATTGCGGGAATTACGTTCCAAATTGGAGGGGAATCCCTATATATCCCTTATCAATTTGTCTGGCCGCCTTGGAATTTTAGGAGGGCTTGGAAGTGATATAAAATTGTTATTGCCTTTGGACCACCCAGTTAAAAACATGGTATTTAAATACGTTAATGTTCTCCAAAAAGACACGAATGCATCTGCGCCTTTGTGTGTGTTTGCTCATATTAACTGTCCTGTTTGTAAACATTGCAAATGTCCTAGCGCCGCTGCCGCATCCTCTGACCGCAGTTGACTCCTAGCGCTTTTATGTCCTTAATGATATGTTAAGTAAGTCCCTTGCAAAGTCAATTTTTTTTGTAACGGGAAATGCTTCGGGCGTAGCATGTGTAATGTTGGACCGGGGCGCAATAGCGCGGACTGCCGGGGTGTCGTTTGCGGCCAGCGGATGGGAGATAACAGAAAACGGATAGCAAAGGAATAGAAAAGACGGCAATTGTGAGAGTGCCGCTGATGAATTAAACATTTGCTTTTTATGGCTTTGAGTGTGTCGCCGTAATGCATTCGCTCGCTCTGTGCTGCTTTTGGAAAAGCTGCAGTTTGCTTTTCATTGACAATTTCATTGAAGATTTCCCTCCGCCCTACTTCGTTTTGAATGCAAGACGAGATGCAGATGCACCACTCAAGTAAGCTCATGAGCCGCTGCAATGGCTCTCGTTTAAAATGCAGCACTGCATCGTTTTATATAACTGACATCACCCGACTGCCCGGGATAGCCTACCTTGCCCCTAAGTAAGTCAGGTATTTTGCACTTGTAAAGATTTGCTTGGGTCCACATCCGACTTTGTTTGTGCAAATTAGATGGCTGCTACTGGTTGTTCCAAGTTTCTGATCGCGATTGCAACAAATACAGGTAGCGCGGTAAGCTTACGGATTACCTACGATACTAGTGTGCTCTGTCCAAAAGTGTCCCAAGAAAAGCTTCTTATGTCCATCTTTGGCATGCCGCTGGCCAATCTGGGTGTCAAGGCTGCTGCCACATCACAGGTGGCAGTGCGTCTTATTGCGAAGCCGAGAGAAATATTTTATACAAATGCTGATTGCTTTCACATTTGCCGTCTACATCGGTGGCGAAGTGTAATCCGTTTGCGTACTTTGAATTTCTTTGCGGAGATGAATTTTGCAAGTGTTTACTCGGCGTTAATGGCGGATTTGCTGTTTGGATATGGCTTACATATGCGGCTTATGTAAGCATTTATTGGCTTGACAAATAGGTTTTCATAGTTTTTGTAAGTTCAGTGCATTAGAATAATATACAGAAGAGGTGGTTTGGCGAGAATGCTTGATATAAATTTCATCTCGTGGAAACTTGTAAATGATTAACGGAGAATGGGGAGGGTTCCAACATCAAGTAGTTTTAAACTAATAAACTATTTATCATTAACTGTAATTTTTTATCTCAAAAAAAGCGTAATTATTAAAAAAAATTGTTTTTGGATATTGGAGTCGAATTTTAAGAGTATATAACTTGTATGATTCTAATGGCTTAGACGGCAGTAAAATTCATCGTAACTAAATATTTTTCATTTCGTAATACAATTAAGATGCTTCCAATTAATTGATCGAGGTGAAACGACAAACATTCTTGGCGAATTTTGACGTTTAGTCGTCCATTTTGCCTTCCCTTTGTATATTCGATAAAACTGAGTAATTCGATTTCGACTATTTCCGTTGAAACGGAGTCACATTTGTTTGAAATTATGAAGTTTTACTCGATAGCAAATCAAAGTAATGTATAGTACAATACTTTGACCCGCTCTAGCGGAAAATTTTTGACAAATGCAGATTTTTTTCCGTTGCCGATATATGTCTCGTGTTTAGGACATATTAGAGGTATGAACGGTACGAGATGCGTAAGACACGAACAAATGTTTATTCATATTTAAAAAATCGTAGGGGAATTCTCTGAAAAATGTCCCGGGGATTTTGCTAAATATCACGAAACTTGGTTCAGACCCAGTAATTCTGTTGCGGTACGAATTCCACACACTCATAGTAGGGAGAATCCTTGCGTATTCATTAGATTGTAAACAATTAGCAAAATATGTCTGCATATTTATCAAGTGAGGTGTCTTAACGAATCAGAGCTCGCTATTGGTCCACACCCATGACCGAGATGGCCATGATGTGTGAACTATCAGTTCATGAGATGTGAAAAGTAAAAGATTTTCTACTTCAGAATTTATTCAGAAAGAAAAAAACTTAACTATCGATTAGGTAAATCCACCGCAAGCAATAACAACAAATTCTGAATGTCGCAACAAACATGTCTGAGTATTTGTGTTCGAAATTGTGGGGGTCTATTATATGCGACAAATTGTCGAGGTAGCCAAGCGAACACACAATACCTTTTATTGCGACAAACGTGTTTCGGCAAAAGAGAAAAAATATGCACATAAGTACGTCAATGAAGCGAACCAACTCAAAAAAACTCTCTCTCCTCACACATGCAAATGGGGCCAAGTAAAAACATGTTTGTGTGTATGTGTGTTATTTTTTGTGCTCCATATACTCGCCGAAAAGTATTCTTCGACCTTTGATAAATGCGTTCGCTGGTCTATTGCCACTTCACTTCTGGTAATATGCTGGTTATGGCGAAGTTATGCACGCTTTATTGTTGTTGTTGTTGTTGTTGTAAATTGTTTAAAATGTGTCAATAGCAAAGCGAGATTTCACGACCCAAAACGAAGTAGAAGCGTGGTAATGGACGTGGTAAAAAGCTTCTGAATTTGCGCTAATTCGCCAACCTGCCGGTACCGCACCTCGCCTTACTCGGGAAGTTAACAGCCTCATTGACTTTCTTCGGTTATTATAAGACATTGGTTGATAACGACCAACTTAGCAAACTCTAACTCAAAAAATGGTGTTTCAAATTGAGTTCCATTTAGAGTCAATTAGATTTTATATTGGAAAGACATTATGCTTCAAGAGCTCATAGCAACTAACAATATTCCCAGTTCTTTTCGGCATCGAAATTGGATAGGCAGTACAGACGAAAAACAATCGAAAATATTATACTTTATAGACGGCTTAAGACTGGCAAGACGGTTGCCAAAATAATTGTTTTAAACTCATTTCCACAAAATTTAGAAAATGGAAAAGAGAGGCTCATGTCGTTGTTTGTACAAAATTATTGAATGTCCGCAGGAGTTTTAGAGAATATTTACCTGGGCATTAAATAGTGTATTTACGAATAGCGCCCAAAACTAAATAAGAATGGATTGTATAGGTGTTCGAAAACGAATTACGTCTCACATTGGCTCGGGTGATATAGCAGTAAACGAATTTCGAAGTCAATAGAAAGCGGCATACAAATCCATGTATCGATTGGACTAAGCAGATTGGACTTCGAACGTTTGTTCGACGTTGGAGGTGGAAAATGAATGGCAAATTGGTTGGAAATCACAGAGAATATAAATAATATATAATACTGAAAATAATATTATATAATAAAACTATTTACATTTTATGAATAGACCTGAAATATAGGTAGCAAATGTAGTAGGACCTTCCCTTTTTCATATAACATTAGACGCACACTACAAATGGGAGGAAAAAGGTGCCCAGGCCAGGCCACGAAAGAGTATAACAGTTCATATGTTTATAAATATGAAAACATATGCGCCTAGAGGGCTAGGCTAGCTGCCGAAAAGGCTCGCGAAATGAGTTGCCCATTAACACTACCGACACATTTTTATTTTAACTTTTCTCGGCTTTTATATTTTATGCGTCACATGCTGGCCGGGGATGAGGTGATAATTTTGCTTAATTGAGCAGCATTTATTGCAATCGCAGAGAAGCAGAGAGCCAGATGAAAAAATTGTGGCGCTCTATGTTCCTTTCGTCATTTCACGTTTTTTATTGGCAAAAGGCCTAACATCTCAAAAGTAGACACGCATACTTTAAAGTGGAATAGCGTCAAATGTAAACAAGAACAAAAAGATATGGAATAAAGCTACGTTAATTTAAAAGAAAAATAACTCAAATTGAAGAGGGCAAAAGTGACGGCATCAACGGTGCTTAAGTTTCGGGTATCCGTTTCATTGTTTCATCATTGTGACACTAGGCGTGTCTTTATTTGTTGGTGGTTGGCTGCCTGCGTTGCATGAATGCGTATGAGTGCATGTGTTTGCGACATGGTGTGCGGGCAGATATTGCCAATCGCCCGAACCATCAGGCTGCCACAAAGTGACTGAGTGGTTGCTTGGCAGCCTGTTTGACACAAACTTTCATCAAACGACTCGTACTAAAGTGAAGTGAAGTTAAGAAAAAACAAAACACTCACCAACAAAAGAGATGACTGGCAAAAAGTGTCAACCTTCTGCTGTTTGGGCTTCAAATTGCCAACGCGTTGTAGGGTTATCCATTTCCTTCACCTCTCGGGCCTGCGAAGCAAAAGCGTCAGGAAAAACTGTTCAAATGTGCAAAAGTTCCACAGAAGCGATGCTTTGTGTCATCGTGATGAGTTTACGGGAAGGGCGGGCTATTGCGAAAGGGTCAGTAAGGCGTTGGTACACGTTGCGTAAAAAGCGAATTATGTGTCTGTTGAGTTTTTGTCATTTATCGTTGGTCGGGTTGCTAGTGGTGTTCTGTTGCCTTCTTAACCTTTTCTCCGACCCGGTTTCGTGCCCTCATTTTCTCCCAGAGTTCCACGGAGCATTAATTAAAAGTTGGTTATTTTTGCGTTGCTTCTTCCATCCGAATATTGGGTAAGAACATGTTTTGGCGTCTCGAAAACGCACTGTAGGCTTTGAGCATCGATGAGGACTCTTGGCGCTGACGGAGATTCATTACTTTATAAATATTTAGTTTGTGGCGCGTTCGCATACAAACAGAAGTTTTGAAATGTTTTTTACTTTCATTTGGCTTTATTTGCTTGTTATGGGCTCCTTCCAACAATTTTAGAAGAAAAATTAGATGACTTAACTTCTGTTGGCGATCGTGAAAGTGTCTCTTAACATGCTTTGTTGGCGCGGTGCCGTCAGTTATGTGAGAGGACCAAAGGCCCAAGTGCTTGCATATTGCTTTTATTCGCCGTTTCTCCTTGCGTTTTAGTATTTTTTTTGGAGATTTCGGCCATCTTAGGACACTTGACCACACATTTCGAAATTCTTCTTTTGAGGAAACTTTTCGAGGGAGTCTGAGCACACATACAATGAGCATATATGTTCGTGGATATTTCTAAAATGATGTATTTCAGTATACTGATATCAAAGCGTAGTCATATTTCCTTCCCTCGAATATAAAAAAAGTGAAATAGATTGCTTGCCACAAAGCAATCAACTCAATAATCTCGTTGTAAGGTAAATATATGTACATTGACCGACGCAAATGCTAATGAAATATTTGTTTTGCAGACAATTTGAAATGCTTTTGGTCAAAAAAATATTTGCTCGTTTTAATGAGAAATTAGTTGCGAACTGCTTTAATTACTTTTAGCATCGAATTGATATTTTATGATGAGATTAACGACGTAATTCCCAAACTAACGAGAATATCATGTTCGTCACACATGGCTTTGCAGTCGGCGCACAATATCTTACATCTCAGCTTCGACCCCCGCTCACTAGTCGCTAGAGCAAGGGAACAGTGTAGTGCATATGGAGCAAAGCGAATCTTGCATTAATTTGATACTTGTTAACGAAATGTGTGTCGTAATTCCGTTTTAATGCTTCGCCGCATGCAAAGGGAGAGGGGTGTAATCATCAAATGAAAAGAGCAATAGCGCTATAAAAATATTGCAACACTATTATGTAAGTCGTATAACACCACTGCAGCCTCACTTCGTTTTCCCGTCGCACCCTGGTTCTCGTTGTGTCCACACCGCAGTCGCCATATTTTGTGGCGTCAAAAAATCACAATCATTTCTGTCGTTGCCTGAAACGTGAGTCCTGCAAAACTGTCACTGCCACAGGACGAGTACGGAGCGGGGCACGAGTGGCTGCAACCAAATTGGGTGGATTCTGTGAGTGAGTGGGCATGATATGTTTGAAATGGGTTTTGTGCGTAACTGCGGGCATCGAATGCAACAGGGTTGGTGGTGAGAACAAGGGAGCGGTAGGAAAAATTAAATCGTAAAATTTTCATTAAGAAAATATGTTGCTGCAACAAGCAGAGTTGGCGGCGCAACAACAATGGCGACAGTAACAATTTAATGCATCAAGTGGATTTACGAGCGCATAAACAATGTGCTTGTGTCCTGTTTTCGCCTACGGATTGCATACTTTGTCACACAGTAATGTACATAAAGCATACATATGAAAACCTACCCAGTCGTGCATTGCCACATTTTGGTGACCCCCCATTTACTCGCTTAATAATACAGAAATATACCATAACAGAAATAGCTTCTTAGAGAATAGTCTTAAACTTTTCAAGACACATTTGACAATGATTTCGAATGTTTTGCAGGAAATCCTCAAAAAGTGTTTTGCAGATGTATGATTTCATATATTGCTGTCACACCTGGGAGTTTGACGAATCGAATAAGCAACTGGCATCAATCAAGATGGTGTAGTGAAGTAAAGAAAGAAAGCTTGTTTTATTTAAATGAGGAATGCACATAGAACAGAACTGCGGTGGGTAGCCGACGACGGTTAGTATTGACATATCCTTTCCTACCGAGCCTGTGCAAACAAAGTTGTGTGTCGTAACGTCTCACAGCTAAAAATCGTCGGTCACAGATATGCACTTTGTGGAACAGAGCAACGCTTACTCGTAAACTCCATTTAACTTTTATAAAAATATGAATTTAATGCGCCCTTAAGCTGCCCAACGCTTTTCACTTGCGCCAAGACAATGGCAGGGCCCCGGCCACTTGTCATTTTTGCTTTTATTGGCAGACGAAAAGTGTCGTTACATATAATTTTTTGGTCATTTAATTTATGTAAAAGCAAAGCAGATTTTATGGTTATTTTAGCACCACGGCAAATGATAAATACACACAAGCGCTTATAAATACACATAAAACTTTGTAAGAAATACACTGGTACAAAACTGGTTGAACTTCAGAGCACTGAGGTCCGTTACTGGTTCATTTCTCAAATATGCCACTTCCTGATACATCGCATTACGGAATTCTGCATAATAGAGAGAATAATTATGTAGAATTCCATAATACGAAATACCAGGAAATGACATATTTGAGGTTATGATTCACATGCTGGCAAGGTTATATGCTTTTTACACATTCCTTCAACCGTTATTATTTAATAATAATTTCAAATATCGGATACTTCAAATTATATAAATAATTTCACTATTTATTGGTCAAATATAAAATTTTTATACAATTTAATTTGTCCGTAACTTTCTACGCTATAAAATTCTTACAAATCTTAACTTCTTAATATTATTCATCAAATGTTTCTTTTACGAGCACTCAACATTCTCAGTATGATTAAGTATGAATATACAGTTAGTTTCGGCTAACAGTGCTGCTAGGGCTAAATGTGTGAATACTTGGGGCTACCACACTCTTGGACGAATTGGACCGAAACGGCCTGGGTCTGAAATTACTTTAAGTTTGATTAGTTTCTGTTTTCCTGCAGGGTGTTATGTCCGCTTTTATATATATATATATATATATGTGTTGTATGTACATTAAAACTTATAGCCAGCCACATGAAATTGCATTCGCGTACTAACTGTGGTTTAGCTCCACTTGCGCTCCAATCAGGAAATCTTACACGCAAGGTTGCTTTCTAGCGGGGACTCGACTCTGCGCACCAAAGAAAACACCACTGCAAGCCCTACCTCCGCATTGTCCTAGTTTCTAATATTGCTCGCCCTTCCTCCTGCCCACTTCGGCTGTCCATCCCATGTTAGTCTGGAGATGCCCACATACACCCCTCCCACCATTGAAATGTAAGTGTTGCTGTGCGCACATGTATAAAGTTGATGTCTGTATGTGCGTATGTTGCACATGGTGCGCTGGCATCTTTACGGGATTGTTATGAATTTTTATTGGATAATGTAAATTTCATTATAATGAATTGGTTTAAGCGAACCAACAAGGCCAGCAGAGTCGCTTGCCTTTGCTTTCTATTCAGTGTTTCTTTTTACGATCATCGTTTGAAGAGTGTTTGCCAAATACATCGGGTGGTTTCTTGTGCGGTTTGGGATAATATATGCCGACTAGAGGGGTGTTCAAATGTCCGACGTTAGAAAAGTTTTTGATAACTAAACTCACTCTTCCTTTAAATGCTTTCGTGAATTAGGAAGTTTTCAGATCACTATCTAACTGGCAGGACTTCACATTGCATATATCTCCTAATCCATTGCTACTCACAGGGTTGCCAATACCTGTTGAGGGTGATTGGATGGCCTTTTTCTTCGCAGTCGTTGCTGTTAGGTTTTGCATTTTGCATTTTGCATTTTGCTTTTTGCTTTTCATCAACCCTTAATAATGCGCAGCATGCTTGTGCTGAATAAAATGCCAAACCTTTTGGCATCTCAGAGATTCAGCAGCAAATTGGCATAGGTAGAACTAGCAGAAAGAAGGATAGTAAAATTTTTGCAGAGATGTTAAGCCACCGCTCAACTCCATTGGTTCGTTCTTAATATTTCTAACTCCTGGCAGATTATAGCAATAAAATGTTGCCATCGACATATTCTGGATCTTTACAAAGTTAGATGTTTCAATGTTGGGTATAAACCTAAAGGGTATAAACTGATGAAAAACCGAACCGCTGTCTGTAAGAACAATTTAAACTAGCTGAAACTCATAAATGTTTGCGGAATAATCGAATCTCAATTCTGGAACTATGCCCTCAAGCGGTGTGACAATACACTGTTCCTCCCCACCCGCAATAAAAGTCTCTCGTGGTTTCATACATGATTTTTATGTTTTTGTAGTTTTATTTATATCATTTATTTACGTTTATAGACCCTTGATATCCTCAGTGTAATCTTTGTTGTTTTCATATTCGCTTTTGCTTAAAATGCATCATTTTAAATAATATATACTCTTTTAATTTATAGTTATTAGCTTATCATTAACTTTATTAACTTAACGTAAATCATTTCTGCTTAGATCGTGACAAATTCGCTTTCGCTTATAGAAATCGCTTATGTGGCAGCTTGCTGTCCGCACAACAGCCCTCCAAATATTTTACATAGAAATGCATGTTTATTGTGGTTTTCGAGATGTTATGTTTACATTACTTTCAACATTGTATTGGCCACAAATATGTATGCACATGTACAGTTATGCTGAGGGGGGCATATTTGCCCCTCTAATTATTGGTGTAGTTGTAGTTGTTTCTTAAAATTTCTGAATATTCTTCTTTAGTGCTTTGCATTGCCGTGCACGGCAATTCTGTTTAATTAAGGAGTGGACGTGCAAGGATGGATAGGGGATAGCTAAAATGAGGGGAGGGGTGGGAGGAAGTTTTGCGCAAACATATATTTCGGTGTACATACATATCTGTGTACTATATAAATACGTACGTCGCGACATACATACACATGCATTTAAGTGTTGCAATCGACATATCTTATATATTATACCCTCTGCTGTCCACTATACATACTCGACGATACTCGATACTGTGCAATGAATGCATCTGCATATATTAGTTTATAAATACTTTTAAATATCATATTTCTCTTGCTCGTTGGCATTTGCTTTTGTCATATTTATATCGCATATTCAGTTTTCTCTATATTTTGCTTATAAATTCTTGCCATTGTAAACATTTATTTTGTCTTTTCCCACTTTTTGTTTCCGTTTGGTTTTCAGTCCCTTATCACTAAAGAATTTCAAACACACGGCGCAGATTTCACCGCGACAAACAATATTTCATAAACTAATTCGAATTGATTCCCTGTTTCTTAAATTTTCATTTAGTTTTCAACTGTTACTTAATTAGTTCTTCGTCTTCTAAAAGTACAATAGTTTTTGTTTAATTTGAATATTTCTTGCTATTATTTCTAATTGGAGTTGGCGGCGCAGGCGCACCCGCTCCCATGGGATTACATATGTACAGTATGGACGAGTTCATTTCATAGCTACTCGGAGTCCAACATTTAAGAGTATGAAATACACGAATTATTAAGCTTGATTATGCATTAAGCCCATTTGAAGCACTACCCGGGACGTCGCTGTGAACCAATCGCCACAACTCTATATGTTCACTTCTCAAATTTTCAAACTTGTGGCGAGTGGCTGTCCCTCTTTTATTGCTTTCGCGATCTTTTGTGTTCCATGTTCCACGTTCGACGTTCCACGTTCCAATTCATTTCATTTCATTTTGTTTCATTTTATTTTATCTTATTTGATTATTCTATCTTGCATGGTTTGGTACACAACGAAGTTAGTTTTGGGAAGTGGATTACCCACTATTTAATTTTATTTTGCAGTTTTATACGAGTATTTTAATCATTCTTTGTGTGTGTCTTTTGTTTTTTGTTTTTTGTTTTCAGCTTTTCATTTTGCGTTAAATTTATAGGTAACTGACTCCTGCTCTTTCAAATATTGGATCGGGTTGCCAATTATTATCGAATTTTAGACATAAGAAAAATTGATGAAAACAAAACAACAACTGTTATAATGTACATACATGCATATATGTATGATTTGCAGGATATTTGGTGCACGTGACCCTAATTATTATTATCCCTAGTTTACTCTGTATGTATTTATATGCCTAAGTGTACGTAAATGTGGGGTGTTAGGTCGAAAATTATTTTCAATTCTAATTAACATTTACAATTATTCTATACCCAAATACTATTTACAAAGCCCTGCCAGCTGCCAGCTCATGGATTCCTTATTGCGGGAGAAGATTGCTTGTTACTGTCGGTTCGAGTCGAATCCGAATAATCGGCTCCCTCTTGCTAATTGCATTTTTCATGCGTAATTCGCGGTTTTGCGCGATCGGCTGGCGCTGGTAATTTACAACATTTCAATTAAGACTAATTGGATTATAAGGATTTTGTGTTGGCTCAATGCAGAACAGAGGAGATATTAGTTTGGGGTCAATAATTTACACTTCCACT
Source organism: Bactrocera minax (assembly GCA_021498325.1). Taxonomy (NCBI): domain Eukaryota; kingdom Metazoa; phylum Arthropoda; class Insecta; order Diptera; family Tephritidae; genus Bactrocera; species Bactrocera minax. The sequence continues at coordinate 329,746 of JAKEEE010000019.1, read as the reverse complement.
TACTCACTAACACACACATGCACACACTTACATACTTCACACTTGTGCACATGTGTGCGTAACTAATTTCTAGGCTCAAAGCATCACAAATAGCAGCAAAGGGAACCGAACATGTTCAAATATTTTTTGCTCCGAACGCACTCATGCAAACTAAAAGCTCTTAGGCAGCGATACAAAACAAATTCTATTTATAATGCATAGCTTTTATCACAATAATTACAGTGTAAGTAGGAAAATCGCTACTTGGGGTGAGCTATTACGTGGGGCATTACGTAATATCTACGGCAAAAATGAAATATACATATGTATTTTGATTAAAATGTTTTTTTTGTTTTGTTTTCTTTTTGTTTTTGCATTTCATATAGTATTTTAGCATGATTCATAGGTGAGGAGGAGTAGTAAATTTCGGATATTTGCTCTCATATATGCATACATACATACAAACATACATCTTAGCAGATAATAACGTACATATTCCTGTTCAACCATTTAATTTATGCAAGCTAGCACATATATACATACAAGTACATAAATCTAAATCTAATGGCTTATTCGCGTTGATTACGGTTAATGTCTAATTTTATAGGAGAGACTTGGCGTGCTTTTATTGTTGTTGTGGTTGTGGTTGTTGTGGCTGGTAAACTTTTCGATTAAAAAAATTGCATTCATCAGCTATTAACTACACAAACATAAACACATAAATGCACATCGCACTCTGTATAAATATGTGTATTCGTCTATAGGACACAGGGGGCTGCAAGCAACCCTAGCAGCGAGGCCAGCGATGGCGCAAACAACGCTGTTAACAGCGTCGACGGGGTTCTTGCCCCATTATTGGTTGTATTAATATATTTTTATTTTTATTTTGTTGGCTTATCCAATATTTAGTTTACCTTTTGCTACACACTGTTACGTACATACATACACACATTAATAATACTATGCACGAGTATGATTAATTTGATTCTGACTTTGCTTATGCTAAGTATGTTCTGCGCGCTACTACAGCTCTCAATCGTTAACTGCTTGCCCCTTTTTGTTACACAACGCCTTCTCTATTGACCTCGACCTCGCCCTCGGCCTAGCCATCAACTGTTTGGTAGAGCGGTGCGTGTGCGTTCTGTCTCTTTGCAAACACATGCTCCCAACTAATTCGGCTACTTCTGTCATTTACTGTTATGTATGTAGCTATGCTTCTAATCTCTGTGTATGTATATATATGTATAATATAAATTTCTATTTGGACTGAATTTAACATTTTTGCTGGACCGTTTCAATGCAATGCGTCTAAATTAGATAAGCACCAATAACATGTTGAATGAAATGGCAAAGGAATGAAGGATAATGTCTACACAATGAAATTTAATTTTGTAATTAATACTTTTTCTATGTTTTCCTTAATTTCCTGCTGAAACTGCTAAGCGAATCGCCCTTCATTCGTGTTGCAACAGAGAGCCCTTGCCGAATTGTGCCTTTTCTGCGTTAAAATGTTTCATTTTCGATTTTTCGATTTTGTTTTGCACAAACATGGACGGAAGTTTTTGCCGTCTCTGCCGAAGCACGAAATTGATCTTGTGAAATGCGAGAAATTAGAAAATTTATGAAAACTTCTTTGCACTGGGAAATAGATAGGCGCGTACACACACACATAAGCACTTGTGTTGACTGAATGACGACGGAAATGAAATGCAAATAATAATCAAACGGAACCAACACAGACACAGACAAAGAAGTTTTTTTTTGTTCTTTCTTTCTGTCTTTCTTCGTGAAATGAAAACGTGTCTCGTTTTATAATACTGCTTTATTGATTTCATGTTCTTTCATTTATCGCCGGTCGTAGGATTTATTGATGTTAACCTTTCAGCACAAGCACTTAAAAATAACTAATAATTTTAACGAAAAGGCAAGTGGAGCTGACATTGAGGGGTTTAAGTCACCTGTAACTCTACAATTAGTATGTACACATGTACGCAATCGATATCAATTTCTTATACAATTACTGTTAACTAATAATTTTAGCATAATAAATTCTTTTCTTCAATTTAGACATATTTGGATATTTGACTTTTAACTTACTACATTTTTACTGCGATTTTTACTTTGACAATTGCTCGTGTTCAACTTGTTGCACACAATTGAATCAGTTCAGCACTTTTACTATATTTAGCGAGTCCTCACCCATTTCTTCAGGCTTCAGTTAAATATTATTCTAGATGATTTTATGTTTAATTTGTGTGCTGTTGTTGTTTGGCATTTTTCAGTGCTTTGCATGGTTCTATTTGAGCATTTTGCCACATCTCACCTTCACCACACCCTGTCGGGTTTGTGGTTTGTGCGTGTGCCTGAATCACTGAATTCGCCTGCCGCGGCGAAGCTGTCACTATTTGCCCATTGGTTGAGACTTAGCTCTATATCATACTATCATGCTTCTGTTGTCGTAGTTGCCTTATATTTGAGTAGGTGTAAAATTTTGATTTCCCCTTTTTATATTTATTATATTATTTCTTACTGTTAGGACATAAATTATCTTATCGCATAATTATATATATATTCTGTATTTATTCACTACTGTACACATATAAAACATATTTACTTTCTTGTTTTTGTTATTGAAATGTATGCTATTATGCTATTTTTTTATCTTATTATGCCGTTAATTCATCTTCGTCGCCACGTATAAACATTCGGCACATCTATAAGTTTACCAATCTACGCACATTTGCTCTACAATGTTCCATTTTCTAAAATAGAACCGAATTCGTTTTGCTCCGGTCTCCAAGCATCTTCGAACAAAGCGGTATTTTGCTCCACTTAGTTCTTTCGTGCACTCGGTTAGACATTTCTATAATAGTATCTAGTATTCGGCTGCTTATCATTTCCTAATATTTTTTTTCTCCTTGAAAGTAACACAAATAAATTTTTTTATTTTATTTTATTTTTTTTTCAATAACCTCGTCATCCCTCCCGTTGTATCACTGTGGCTAACACGCGGTGTTGCTGTCGCTGTTGCTTGTCAGGCCATGAAGCTTTCGTATTGGCAAGTGTCGTCTCGTGAGTACGCTCAGCGTGTCTTTCGCCGTCGCTCCTCTAAGCTTTGCGTCGATATTACTGGGCTGTATATCTCTTCTCCGACGTTTGCGAGCGTTGGCTACGCCAGCGGCGCCACCCGTCGCACCTTTCTTCTTCACGAACTTGATGTTGTAGGGATCTTCGGCAAGTTCAGGGTACAACGCGACGTCATGTATATACTCGCCCTCGTAGTTATTCGCGTAGCTTTGTTTCAGAATCTCGTCGATCTCCTGTTGGTTCCATTCTATAGTCGTTGTCAGACCACTGCGTAACGCTTCCTTTTCGCGGTGCCATGCTTTACGTACCGCCGTCAGCTTGGCGTGATGCATGAGTCTCTGTTTCTCTTTCTCTACAGTGGTGCCGTATCGTAGATTGATGATGGCATGAGCTCCGTGAATTTTTACATCCAAATAGTTGTTTCCGCTGCCATTTTCTCGAGAGTTTTCGTGGAATGTTGTATTTACTTGCCCCTGAAGTCGCTTCAGTTGCTGTCGATCCTCGCTGGCACGCCACGCCTCCTCCTTGACAAAGAAGAACGAATCCTGCTGTGCATTATGCACAACAAATGTAAATGGTAACAGCTTGGAGCGGTTGAAGACTGATGTGTACACATCACGATAGATGGCATTCGCCGCAGGAACGCTGGACACGATGGCTTGCCCGTCGCTGGTTCGAGACACGACTATACCTTTACCGAATGGTGGCTCAGTATCTGAACCGATGTTGCGTGGGCTAGGGTTCATGACATCGAACTTGAGAGCGGATTTTGGTGGTGCAGATAAATCCTCAAAGTTCGACATTCTACGAACATTGAGATGTGCTAGGAAGCCGCTCTCCACAGCAATGGTTGGTATGTTGTCTATGGGACGTTTCATATTCAGCGCAATTGGATTATGTGGTGCTCGTCCCCACAGTGAGGGTTGCTCCCAAAGGTTTCGCGTTAGTTGTGGTATCATATTTTTAATGCTGAAACCAAGTGTCTTCATCCACGAAGAGAAGTCAGCGGGATAATTGCGATCGTGATCTACATTTATAGGATCGTTGCCATTGAAACGGTAGAGATGCATTTTCGTTGGTGTTATGATACGCTCAGATACCTGCTCCCAGTTAGGAGACATCCATTGGCCGATTAGCGGATCGTAAACCCTCCCATCGCCCATATGCACGAGTGCTGTTACGGGATCCAAGATACCGCCACAAAAGTCAATGGGCAAAAATAGGTAAGGATTGGAGTCGTAGACAATGTGTCCAAATGGTGAACGCATAATCTCCCGAATATCCTCGCCATACTGATTGAAGATCATGATCGGTGTACCACTTTGGTCGGTGGCAACATAGTATTTGTGACGGTACACTTGCGCGTAGATGAGATGACCTACGTCATTATAGGTCAGAGACATTAGTTTGCCGTCACGCGGAGAGTAAATTTGTGATACTTCATATGGACGTTGCTGATTATTGTAGAAGAACTGTGTAACGTTTCCAAAGTTGTCTTTTCTGGTGGTTAAACGCTTCATATGATCGTAATAGTAGCGCACATCGAACCGACCACGCTTTGTTGCACGGACCAACAACCCTAGTGTGTTATAGTGAAAACGTTCCTCCCTCGCATTCTGAGCAACAAGTCCACGTGTGTCATACTTGTATTGGCCTTCTCCGAACTTGACAATACGATCTTGAGTATTGTATTCCATTGGGATGGTATTGCCACGGTAGGTCAATGAGAGCAAATTACCGTTGTCGTCGTAGCGAAAGCCCCACGGTTCTTGAGCCTCAACACCAACTAACTGTCCGTCACAATCCCAAGTGTAGTTCTTTACATTCGTATATGTATTAACGGCCATGTTACGGGTGTAGGTGCGTGTTTGCGTTATGCGTCCATGCATACCAAAAGAGAACTCCATACGGAACACTTCGAGACGGTGTATGGATAACGTGACTTTCTGTGCCATGAAGCGGCCGTCGACAGTGCGGGTGAAAGTCCCTGTACCATCGTAAACTTGAGTTTGATTAAGCATTGGATGTATGATTTTAAACAGACCAATCAAGCTGGGCTGGCCTGTCCGTTGGGTGTATGCGAAATTCTGCGACGGTAAATTTTGGCCACCAATGCGGCCTTGAATTGAGATAACCCGGAAATCGGTGTCATACTCGTATGTGAATTTAGCGTTGCTTAGTCCTGTCTTTGCAACATAGTCGATGCGTTCTTCGCTCAGCAAGCCGCCGGTATATTCAAAATCCCACCGATACTCTAATTCACGTTCGGTGTGCGAGACAGTGCTGGCCATGCCAGTGGCATCGTTGTAGATAAACTCGCTTTTGCCGTCACCATGGACGATTTCAGCCAGCTGACCACCAGAGTTGTAGCGGTAAACGATACGTGCTCCATCTCCGGGGAATATGGTCTGAAGGAGGGCACCCGAATGACTGTAATGCTGCAGATAGGCACGTGTGCTACCCGGCGGAGTGTATGTGCAACGAATAAAGCCAATCGAAGTCTGCATACTGAATGAATGTTTTGTACCGGATGGCATTAAAACGTGTCGCAGACCACCCGAGTCATCATATTGCAGCAAAAACTTTCGCTGGCTAGCCAAACCTATCTCCGACACCAAATTCCAGTCATTGTACACAAATGAAATGATGCCGTCTTGTTGCGAGGTGATCTCGGAAAGTAGACCATGTCGATCGTATGAGTACTTGAGCTCGGCCGCGCCCCAAGCCCAGCCTTCGACACGATTAAAGCGATCGTAGGTGATGTTCACGGGGTACCCATTAGTGGGATAATATGACTTTGGTAAACCCGATTGATCGTACGCCACGATGAGAATAGGAGTCCGATTAATGTCGTAAAATGTTTCACGGTTCGTAAATTGATCGTACTCGATGCCAATTACTCGTGATTGGTTTACCCAGATCTCGCGATTAAGTGTTTGCTGAGGATTACGCACATCGCCTACTAAATTATATACAGAGTACATATTGTTTGTCAAGCCCTCACCCATGGTGACGCTTTGGTGGGACCACATTGCCAACATTTCAGCCTCGACCGGCAAGGCAGCCTCGAGTAGGGGGTGTCTAGCGACAGCCGATGATTCAACAACCACACCATTAGCGCTGTGAATAACAAGTGTATTGTTCGGTTTAATTTCAGCGTCCGCATTCTCTCCACCCTTCTTCATGAAAGTAGAACGCACACCGCCCAAAACAAGTAGTTCATTGGTTTCGCCTCGTTCGCGCGAGAAAAGTGACTCAACCGAGGCATGCACATAAACGGTCAAACCTTTGTTGTCGGCAAGCTGCGAAGTGATTCGTACAATTTCACCACTAGGCAAGATGGTGCCAGTAACACGTCCGAACTCATCGTATTGATAGATGTAGGTTTCACCGCCCGAAGAGCGTGACATAAGCAGCCCGGTGTTACTGTCATAATCCAATTCGATCTCTTGACGACCCTTCTCACTCAGCTTAGTCATAATGCCGATTCCGTTTATTTGTATCTCCGATTTGTGATCTTGCGTGTTTTCAATGGAGCTTACAACATTACTGTAATCTCGGAGGAATTGAATCTTGTTGCCGGATGCATCAGTTACGGTGGAAAGTCGACCAAAGGAAGTATTCTTAGAGTATAGGAAGCTGTAACGTGTCTTTCCTGAGGTGAGGTCTTTTGTGGCAACATGTTGGCCATAGCGATTGAAGACATAAATTTCACTAGATGGCGGGTAAGGAATGTGGAATTCGCCATTTTCATCATGCGATGGAAGATAGTGCTCGAGCGCAAGAACATGAAGAGAACCTAGAATAGAAAGAAAAAGAAAAACAGTTCATTGGCCGTATTTAGCATGGATGGAAAAGTAGAAACGGTGGCAAGCTTATTACTTATTAGCTTATTACAAGCGTCTGTATAAATATTTGAGTAAATATGAAGTGTAAATATAGGATATCTGGATATCACGAAAGAAGAAGGAGTTAACGTGTTAGTTAGTTTAAAAACTTTTTTCTAACAAAATTTGTTTAGATCTGACCTTATTCCTTCAGAATTGCATTCAGAATTACGGCAGGGGTTGGTTGGCAAAAGCTCTAAATTCCACTAAGTCACCACCCAGAGCTTGTTTTCGATTGGAATTGCAAGAATTTGTTATATAATTAAAGCATAAAGATACTTCTGTTAAGATTTTGAACACAAATGCGGTACTCTCGTCATAGCACAGTGTAGGTATGGCACAGCAATTTTTCCATTTGGTCCTTAAATACTCATATGTTTGAAATTCTCTCGTTTTACTTACATTTCGCTTTTGTGTGAACACTTTGTGGATCCAATATGTGTGAGTTCGTTTGCATATTTGCGTATTAGCCAAATATTGAAGCAATTTATGAAATTGTGTTTTTGCGTCCGGTTTGCACATGTCTGCCTCGTCCTCAGACACGCGCTTGTTGCCCGCCCTGCTTTTCCCGTTCAGAGCCATCTCTGTGCACTGCAATGTGGCAACATCAGTTGTAGCTGGCGGGGCAGTGCGGTGATGGCGAAGATACTGGCGATGTCAATTTTCATATGGAGCAACATGTTAACTGCCGAGATGGAAAGCCCCTTCACTGCAAGTTTGCATGTGTATGTATGTATGAGTGTTTATGACAGCAAAAAAGGAAAAATTGGGCAACCGCAAACTGCAGCGTCGCACTGTGAAGAGCCAAGAGCAGGCGGGTGCCACATTGTCAAACATGTGCGAGGGCTTATGCGACCGACAGCAGTAGAAGAGCTGAGTGGAATGCGGTTGACTGCAATGCGAAAACTTGTAACCAGCAACAATGGAGCCAACAAGAACAGGTTGCAAGCGGCAGGGCAGATTTTTTGCATGTCGGATTTTGAGGTGATGAAATTGGCCACAATGCAAAAAGGTGCAGCGCTCACTCTGTCGCTGGCAGCACAACATTCGAACAAGCACGACGCTTCGATGACAATGTAAAATAGGGGAGAGTAAGGGGGCACGCAAGAACGAATCACCAGAAAGCCAAACAGGTGGCTCCGCTGTTGCTGCACGGCGCTGCTTGGCATTCTTCACTCACTAATTTACACGCTCATGGAAATGTATGCAAGCTGCACCGCCTCTAAGTATGCAACATGCGCTCGTGCAAGCATTGATGTAAATTTTATGAGTGGATTATTAGATTTTTAAATGAAAGTTATTTCCAGTGCAAACTTTGTTCGAACAGAAGTTCAGGACTTCATAGCGCGTTAGCGCTTAGTAAAATAATGAACAAATACGGGTTTGTGCGAGTTGAAGGGTTCTTGCGTTACTTAGTTATTTAATTATTATCCACGTGCTTCTCTTTTCAACCAGCTGTGTTTACAACAGTCAAAATTGTCCACTATTCAATTATATCTGTGTATTACTCTGGACTAAATGCACATACTGACGTTTGCATATATGCTTGCAAATGAGATAGGAAAAAAGTTTGTTCACATGTCCAATGAATATAATATCAGAGACTCTGATGTTTTTTAAGTCGTAATGCAAATATTTTTTATAGACATAAAGTTTTGACAAATAGAAATATATATTGTCATTTGGATTATCAACATAACGAGAATCATCTTTGTACATGCAACACAGTTTAAAAGTAGAGCATGAATGCACTCTATATAATCCACTTAATTTCAGATTTCTTCCCAACCCTATGATATCATCTTTAGATGCTCTTGAAAGCCTAAAGGTCTTTACATATATGCTTTCCTTAGCTCATAACATGGCAGCACTAGATTAACAGTGTATTACTCGTGTATAAGCAGAGTGAAGAAATTCGCCTGTATGAGAGATCGAATCGCGTAATCCCCGAAAACCACATTCACAGTGAAGGTATTAAGAGCATTTAATGAAAACAGCTGAAGAAACCAACTCGATAGGCAGGCGACGGAAGAAAGTAGACAACGCAATCCGCTAAACGCCTGCAGCCAGCTCAATTCGAATGGCCAACGGAAAGTCAGCAAACGCTAGCGCTGATTCGCTCGCCTGGTGAGGATGGGTGAGGAGGCGAGACCATTCCCCAAACGGACAATTGCGTCGATTAAAGAGCTGAAATGAAGCAACCGAGAAAGAAACCGACCAATTCAAAGGAGCTGTGCATTAAGCCTTAAGCCTACTTAAACTAAAGACTTCAAAGAAGCTTCGGCGCTTGAAAACAGATAACAGAAAGCAACTGAAATATATAAGTAGCCGTATGGAGAAGCAAGTAGAAGCGGAGAACCTTGAATGTTGGCCGCACTAAGAGCAAATAATCAGTATAAGAAGCACAAAAATCAAAATGAAGAGCCACTGCAGAAAAAGTGGCCAAGATTAACACCACTCAGTGAGTTTTTGTACAGGATTTGGCGCTCCCGCAGCGGTATTATCACCGGTGTGGAGGTGTTGGAGGTGCATTGACTTCAGGTATTTGTTGCAATTTGCCCCAAACTGCACAGCCCAACGACAGTCGAAGTGGTTGGAGTCATGCAATGTGACGAAAGTCATTGTACCAAATAAAAACTGTGCGTCATAACGGGATGAGTGAACACAGGCCTGAACTGTATATATGTTTGTATGTGCCTAGCAGCAAGTTTTTTAATATACCCGCTACATATTTTTCGTTTCGCATCCACTTTGAACAAATGTGAGATTGCTTCTTTTGTTTCAGCGTTTCGCGGACTATTTGCTAGTTAAATAAATGAAGAAAAAAGCAAAAATGAAAACGCGCACAATGATGCTGAACAAAGGATGGCGGTGAAATTGCTGGCAAAATAATAATTTTTCGCTTTGAAATCGCAGAAAAATAATGTGGAAAGTTTGCCTTCAGCCAGGACGCTCCCCTCGATCATTCACTTGGCGCTCGTCTGGGCCGTGAATATTTTGTTTGGGTGCATCGTGTCCAGCACTGGTTGGCATCCCAGTTTAGCAGTTTAGTAGTTTCGCAGCTTTTCGGCTTTTTGGCTCCGCGCTTGCACTGCAGGCCAGAGCGGCTTACGGCTAAATACGAAAAAAAATATTTACGAGTTGGCTGAAAAGTTTTGCAAAGCAAATTAAAAATTTACCGGAAAAGTGCGAACGTTTTATTCTTTCAAAGTGCTTATGGCTTACTTTTCGAGGGAATTAATTTTCATTGTTGAATCTTTAAAGAAATATTGTACTAGTTGATATGCACCCTCTCACAAGCTCTTTTGTATACATTTTTGTTATGAATTTGTTCGCTCTTACTTTCCTGCGATTTCTTTCCCAGCGAATCTTTGATCCTTTGCAACAGTATATCTCCGTTTTTCGCATTTGAAGCCATCAATGATATGATATGGTCTATTCCTCATTATCATCCTGCCTTCTAATACCATCATCGGCCAAACAAGTTAATCCACACAACTTGAAGATAATATTTCTCTTTTAGGTACCTACCGTCCTTACTTCACATTTGTATTGAGAGGGAATGTTTATTTCAAAGACCTATGTACCTATGTACATATGTATTGCCTTTAAAGTGAAACTGTGCTAGAGGCATCTATATTTTTTTTTCATGCAAGTTTTATTGAAACAACCGAAGGCTGCAGGGGTTTTAAATGCAACCTGGGAACTAAGGCGATGCAACCTTGGTCCCTGTATTTTTACAGAAAAACAACGGTATGGGTTCCAACTTTCAACATAGAGATGCTGGCTGTCGGGTTTCTATTAAGAAAGCAGTAGAAGAAGATATTTGGATGTATAGTGATCATAGTGTGCCAGCAACAATAGCACCGAGAACAACAACAATTCGCAGGTACGAAGGAAGTGTTTGCTTATTTTATAGCTACGTCGTTGTTGTTATTATTCTGACTGGTCTGCGGTCAAATTGAGACTTCTGGGGTGTAGATATATTTCCATATAAGTGTGTCGTTCTGTTTGCTGTTTTCATTTTTTGTTTAAAAATTTGTCTTGTTGTTGGTGGAACTCTGCACAATTTCACTATAATTTAAGGGCTCATTGCTTCGTCCCTCATTTCACATCTTTACTCTCTTCCCAGTGTTTATATTTCGTTACTTGCTTATTGCCGTTAGCTATTTTTGTTTTCCTACTTTAATATTTCTTTTCTGTCTCCACCGTCATTATTGTTGGCTACTCCTGTTATCCCCATTATGTATGCCTTTTTATTGCGGCAACAACACAGCTATTGCTACAGCAAAAATAATGGAGAAGATGATTGCTCTTCTTTTCAGCGATTGTTGGCCGCAACAATTTTTTTCTCCATTCTTCACCATTTCGCTTCACAGTTCCATGAGTATTTAGTGCGGCACTGTCTACGGCTTCCCTGCAGTGAAATTAACAGCAAACTCAACTAGTCAGCTGACCGTAAAAGTATTTTTTCCATCCTATAGTGATTTCTCACAGGATGACAGTCGTTCGATTTCAGTCAGAAATGGACCATTTTCTTACTAGTTCACATGCACTAAAACTCCAAAAACTAGCATAGATAAAAGCTTTTAGTTGTTTTAATTTTTTTTTTTTTGCTGTACTGAATTGTTTAAAAATAACACAAGTCCCTAGTAAATCATTTCATAATTGGGACCGGTGTGGTTCTTTTTGGAATAGTTTCAAAATTTTATTTTTCAGTTGAAAGATGGTAGTTGCAAACCGATATTTTCTGTTGCAAGAAAACAATTACCCGGAATAGTTCATTGTTGCGCTACGGGGTCTGTCCGTGACTGTGTCTGTGGCTCCAGTTGCAGTCATGACCGTTGATTGTTGGTTGCTGGTTGCCGCCTTTGCCCTGCTGCTTGTTTCTTCAGTGTGCGCTCGTTGCTGTTTTTGCTGTTGTTGCCGCCATTATTACAATTACTATTGCAGTTTAACATTGCTGCCGATTTGGAGCTCACAATAACGACTGTTTGCTGGCACAAACAGCGGCTACACACACACGGTTACACGCACAAGCACCCATAGATCAGTAACCGGGCCGTCGGGATCAAAGTCAGTCTGCTCAAAATTAAAATATCCTGGCAACGAACATTGACTCCTTCATTTTTATTGTACTGTTTATTGCTGCTGCTGCGCTATTATTGCTGTTGCTGGGGTTATTACTGTTCCCATTTAATATAGATACATTCACTGCTGTTATTGCTCTTGCTTAGCTAGCGGATCTCTGCCGCTGTTGTTGCTCATTTATAACGACAGATTTCCGTTTTTGTAATTGCGCGCCAATTGAGGGTTGCTTGGCTGCACTTGTCCATAAACTCGAAGGCGCTTGCTGGATTGCTGAATTGCTGAATAGTGATAAAATACTACACACATATACATAAATATACATACATATCTATAGAGAAAGAACACACAAATGCGGGTATCATTTTCACATTTACATTTTCTTCATGACTCTTTCTATGAAGCACATTAATATACACAAAGCCTTATTTTATTTTGAGAAGTTGTCTTAGACTTTAGAAGTTTACTAAAACGGTTTAATGATGGAAATTCTTAAAATTCATGCATGCTATAATATCAAAATGAAACAGTTATTATTTTCCTCTTTTTTAATATATCTAAGCTGTAATCTCACCACGGATGCCTACAGTTCGAAAAACTATTGAAAGGGATGGTGCCGGCTGGTGCCGCCTCGACTTCGATTTCTCACAATTAAAACGAGGGAAGGCCAGTACAAATCTAGCACCTCCAGTATGAGGACATTTAATTTCCCGTCACTCAGAAAGCACTCTATTAGCGTAAAGTTTGGGATATAAAACTCATATCTTTGGGCTTTAAGACTGTATTCAAATTGAAGCATAATATACGCCTAATGTCAGATATACTTCCACAGGTTGAGGAATGCCTACTGAGGGAGTCTTAGTAGGCTAACAATGACCTGGCGTTGGATTCCTACACCTGGGTCCTAAAACTTTCTTGAAATGCACGGTTGGCACATGCTTTTCTTTCTACTTTCAATAATGGATGTATGCGCGTGTTGGTAAAGTGAGTTTCTTGGCAACAAGACTGAGTCTACATCATTGAGTAATGAATTATTTTATAATTAAAATTCTTAATTACTTGCAACAGTTTGTTGAATACATTCTGTACTCGGTGAATTGAGAAAACAATATCTCCAATCGATTTCAATCTAGATTTAACCATGTGTGCATACTTACGCACATACACATGCACTGGCAGGGACATTCATGTATAAATAACTGATGAAATGCTAACTATTGACGCAATTCGAATTTATAAATTCCTTTTCGGTAAATTTATTTGCCAGACTCGTCATTTATTCCAACTCAAATGAGCGTGTTATTTGTATAAATGTTTATGCAACTATTCCTTTTAATAAACATCTACGCACCAGCTGAGCAATGCATGTGCGTATGCGTGTGTGAGTGAGTTACCAGCTACGCAGTTCGGTTTATTACAGTCGGTTTGATTGCATCACAGTTCATTTGCGTAGCCGGGTGTGACGCTTCCATGCGCCGACCAACGGAGCGAACGGAACCGAATTCCCCAAACACGAATACCGGAACAGCAATAAAATTTTTGCAGGCACTTAACGCAATCAAGTGTATTCTTGTCTGTGCGGCGTGCGTGCGTACGTGCATGCGTACGTGTAGTGGAAGCGTGTTTGTGCAACTTAAATAAAACTTATGAATGCGATCAAGTGTGAACTGATTCACAACAGAATTAGTCGGCACCCATCGGAAGCAGAGGACACTTACCTACATGCATACATGTACTTATGTGTGTGCGTGGAATCTCTTGTGAGCTTATGTTAATATTCAAGTAACTATAATACACATACGCATTCACTCTCCCTAATACCATGTTCACATTAAATGAATTTAGAACTAACTCTAAGTTTATGCAAAAATTAAGCATTTTCGGTTTATAGAATTTTTCAAGAAACTGAAAATGAATGAATTACTTAGTTTTTCATAAGTCGAGAACCATATTAAGAGCACACGGTATATGGAGAATGTATTGGAAATGTATTTAAAGTACAATATAATATTTGTATACGCACAAAGCTATTTGATAGCTTAGCAAAGAGTTGAATTCGACTTCAGTCGAATAGATAGATGGGCAATAGATGCTTTCTTACGGAAATTCGTTTTGAAACAATTGCGTAAAAACTGTTTGATTTTCCGTCGATAATAGACATACCGTTGCCCCCAGAAACCCGACATAAATAAATAGCTCATTATTAATTTCTCACATCTTTGCAGATATCACCGAAGAGAGAAGTTCGTGTGATTTTTAAACCGTTTGTTCGAATAGCTGCCACATAAAGGATTTTAATTAAAATTGGTAAACAATAGTAAACTTCTTCTGAATTTTCTCAACAGGAGCATAAAATCAGCAACAGAACAACGTACTTGGTCCTATATAGCTCAAAATGATAAAAATGCTTATAGAGTTAGAAATATTGGATGTTTTGTAAGCGAACCATGACAACACAATTCGTAACTCCTTTCCAGAAGAAGGCATGTGCGTAGTTGCTCTGAGTTGTAAGTTATGCTAAAGTTAATGACCAGGTAATTAAATTCCCCACCGTCAAGACGCTGCAACAGCTTTTAGCTTAAGCATGTGTACTCATTCGCGCCATAAATCAATATTTGCCTTCTTCTTCGATTCGCCGTGATAAATCGTCCAGTTTGCCCACCCTGTCCGTCACATTCACTGTCAGCAAGCCTGCAATTTTTGCAACGCAGTTTTTCATATGTATGTATGACGGTGTTTCTGTTTGCGAAACTAAATTTACCAAGGTATAAATTTGCGCGCATTACCAAGGCTTAATTAGATAAGGGCCAATATAATTAATAAATGTCTGTAGTGGAATTACCAGGCGTCGAAAAATACAAAAACAAAGTCAAGTAAAAACAAAGCGGATTTTAGTGAATTGCCAAGCAAGCTGCCACCCCTGCGCACATGAGTATATGAAGGCGTGAAGGCTGGTACTCGGGAGAAATTTCAATAGTGGTGATTAATCAAGTTACAACAGCAGCCCGGCAGCAACTGAATACGCCTGCCACAACATCTAAAGGTACGAAGCACTACGACCTACACTTTTCACTCGGCGAAAGATGTGAATGCCACTGTGCATGAGGCGGCAGGGGCCTGTGGGCGTCGAAATGAGCGAAATGTGCGAAAAGGCAAAAACGTTAAAATCAATCTTATTAGCTAAAGTTGATGGCTCTGGCATTAATCAGCATCGGATGAACGCAACGCAGCAACGAACACTAGGCTCCATGGACCCGCCCTATGTCAGCTGATCTATATATACATAAGAAAATAAACTCATAAGCATGCTCGTGCAATGCCGATGTGTTTGATGGATCTGCTGAAAAAGATGGCAACATAAAACAAAAACCAAAAGTTTGCTAACCAGATTTACGTGCCTCTGCTGGACGAGGGCGCAGCTCATATTACAGTGCAGTGCGATGGTAGTGAGACAAATATATATATATATATATGTATATAAAGGTAGTAGGAGTATATACTATAAAGTCGTTCGCGTAAAATGTGTGATAGCATATTTTGACAACGAACCGTATTATTTGGGAAAGCTGTTGAAGCATGAAGCTGGAAAATTCTATCTGACTTTAAGTATAGAAACTAAGAATGAGATGGAAGAGGCGTTAGAGGGGTTCGCTCTTTCAGGTAAAGTTTCCATTTAAATAATTTTCTTTATCCATTCTGAAATTTTTCAAAAATATTTGTAAGTTGTCATTTATATTACTCGAATTATATTCAGTAGGTTTTCACTCAAATAAAAGTGAAGTGGCTTGTCAGTATAGGTGTCAGTTGTTGTTGCTGCAGATTTTTGAAAATATTTCGTACCTGATTGTTCAGGAAGTTGTCTGTGACGTCATATTATCAATTAATCTTGTAACTGAGCTCATATGCCGATGCAGTTCTTTGGAGATATGAGTGCAATGAGTGGGGGCGCTTATTTGCGCAGCTTACCTTGGTCTGCCACATTAATGACTCCGTCCTGCGCTACCGAAATCGCCGAAATTGCTTGGAAGCGAGCGTTTGACGATAGCAAGGTCTCCGCGTTGCTCAGAGTGCCATCATCATTCATGGCGCCGCCCATGCCGTTCGCCGCAGCTGTTGTTTTAGCGCCGAGTAATATCGTAGTGGTTGTGGTCGGTCCAGTTGACATTAAATTGCCACCGGCCACTATGCCTGCCAGTCCGCTGGGAGCGCCGACCGTGACACCAACACCGCCGCCGCTACAAATGCATGGTGCACCTACAGTAATACCACCGCCACTGGCTACCCCGCCGTTGCTAAAGGCAGCCCCATTTCCGTTTCCGCCGTTGCCATGCCCATTGCCTCCAGCTGGCGTTGGCGGTGTGGTTGTGTGTTTTGGATTCATGGTCGTTGAGTAGGCGCTGCCGACGCCAACGTTGCCTGTTGATGAATGTGCTGAGGCCACACCGGATGTTGAACCGTTGACAGTGTTGCCATTGGAGCAATCGCAGGTTAGTGAACTGTGAATGAGAAGAGCAGAGTTTAGCGGAGGTGTTATGAGGAGACTTGGCAAACATGCGAGCTGTTGACTGCTTAGCTCTAATATATGCCCAATATGTGTATTGTATGTATGTGTGTGTGTGTGTGTGTGTGTGCAATGGTGTTGATGCAGTGAAAATAGAAATATGAGTCGAGACAGCGACACTGATGTATGAGCTGTGGTGTCTGATTACACGTGCGGGTCGCGGAGACTGAAATGGGCCGATCCACTAGTGTGTATGGTTGCAATTGTAAATGTGGTACGCGAAACATGTTTTCATTTCTGAAGAGCAAACGTTAAATTAGTTATGAGCTGCTGCCGATTCGAACACTTGATATTTGGGCGCAGGGCGCACCATACGAACCCGAGGCTCAATGAAATCGCGTAAATATGTAGAGTGGGTATAGTAGGCAACCACTGAAGTGCTTATACAAATATCGCGTATCAGTAGGTCAATTAAGCACATTTATTTCGGAAAGTACTGCTAATACTTTCTACTACTACAACCATCCATAAAGGGAGGAGAATCCTCGGTGGCATTACAATGGTGTAGAGAAGAATAGGAATGACACACTTATTTACCATTCTATCCATCTACTAGTAATGTGCTTTAGATAGGTAGAAATTCGCAAGAGAAAATCTTACACATTTCTGTTGATGTTTAAAATAATCGAATGTAAATGTTTGCGGTTGCCAGACCGTCATGAGCAGAAAAGTGCGCTATGAGAATTAACAACTTGACAACACAGCTAGGCAAACAGCTGCTGATTAAAAGGTGAACGAACCCGCCACTGGCTGCTTCGCTGCCTCTGCTATGTGTTTGCTCAGGGGAACACCGCAATGATACAACAATGGGGCAGGCAAGCAGATTTGTAAACCGGCATATCGGGCACAACATTAATGTCAGCTGTTGCTTTTGGTAATGATGCCAGTCAACAAAGGATTGTTTGCATACAGCGCGAAGGAAATAAATATTGCAATGCAAGGGCGTCAAACAGCGCGCTGCATATTCGAGCGAACAGAGCTGTGGAGCGAATATGCTTCAAATAGAGAAAGTGACATTTGTACGACGTTGGTAGGTTATGGTAGTTTTTGCAGTGAGCTCGATTGCGAAAATGTCAAAAATGCACTCAACATTAGGCCGACTGTCTGTTTTTTCTTTTCATTCTTAATATCTACTAATAAAATGCTTACTTATAGACAAGTTTTTATGAATTGTGCTGATGAGATGATGTGTTGTATGTGTATATCATATAACTGTGTGGGACACTAATATTTTCATAAAACAAATCGTACTTACCCCAAGCCCTCTTGCTTTCCAGCGAAATAATGCATATTGCCCGCCGTGTCCACTACGCGAATTGAGTTAACTCGCCGCGAATCACTGTCCGCGATGTAGAGATCGCCGAAGGGCGAAAATGCCATAGCGAGTACTGTGCCCAGTACATTTTCCGACGTCTTGTTGGTTTTGTCTTGACCGTTATTGTTGCAATGTAAAGGGGTGCCGGCTACGACGCGTATCTTCATGTCAGAGGTTAGTCGGAGCACCAAGCGATCGTCAATGAAGTGCAGCGAACCATCCAGTGGGCTGAGTGCCAGACCGGTCGGCCACTGTAACTGAGCTTGGTTTGCCATAAGTGTGCCGGAACAAGGTGCCGGGCTCCAGTGGTTGTGGTGGCCATGGTGTCCAATCAGAGTGTGTATAATGCCTTTAGGATCCACCGCTCGTATGTTGGTTCCATCCGCAATATACATTGTGCGATCAGCGGCAATAGCCAAACCTTTCGGATGTGAAAGGCGAGCTTGTGACGCGGGTCCACCATCACCGCAGTTGCCTTCATCGCCAGGTATACAGCGCTGACCACTACCTACAATTGATTCGCTGTTGATGCTCGGGTCCTTCACTTTCTCCAAACGTAACAATCGTAGAATTTGATGCCGCTCCGGGTCGGATATGTAGAGGTAACCATCAGCGGGCGAAACGGCTAGGTAGTATTGATAAGAAACTTGCGTGGCGCTTAGTTGCAATATTGTGTAAACTTTTCCATCAGGTGTTATGCGGCGGACCAAGTTGAAATCGCCCACATATAGACTGCCATCCGGACCTGAAGCTAGTGCAATGGGTGTGAGTAGTTTGGCATCCTTAGCAATACCGTTGCAATGATCCGGACAATTGAGGGGGCGTTGCAGGCCGGTGCCCATTACCACTTTCACCGTACGTGGGTATTCTTTCATGTGAAGCGTGCTTCCATCGCCTTTCTGTAGTATGCCCTCGTGGAAGTTGTAGTGGTGGTGAATGTCCAGACCCCAACCGCCGATATCGGAAATGTCTACGTCGTAGCCCTGTAACTTGGCTGTCTGCGTAATCCAAACGGGTGTTTTGCAAGTCGAGTGCTGGTAGCCAACAGAGATGCGTGCAATTGTGACGCCGTAAACCTTTTGTCGGTAAACGTTGCGTTTGTTCCAGGCGAATGTGTGTATTAGGTTCGGATCTGCCTCATAAGTCTTCACATGCAATGCACCTTCAATCTCAACGCCCACGTGCACATGGGTCAAAGTCTTTGGTATCTTTTCGGCTGTGAGACGCATGCGGACGATGCTCAAATAGCCCGAAGCCTGCGACGACTGATATGTAAGGTGCAAGTTCGAGCCTGGTATCTGTATGGATTCTTGTACAATCTGAAATAAAAGAAAAACGAGTTCAAGTTGAATAAAAAATATTAACAAAATGTACAAGTAACTTTAACAAACTCTGATTTCTGCTGAATTTCTTTGCTGCTTTAAGATTGAAGCATAAGTCGGAGAAGACCAAAAAAAAGGTCGATCAAGTATGTCCATTACTCCATTTACCAAAAGTGTACAATTTCCATTTAAAAACGAGTAAGCAGGGAGAACTAAGAGGCCCTCAAGGTTTGTTTTAATTTAATTAAATTACTCTAATAGGACAGCTGTTGTCAATGCTGCCATTGCAAGAGACCAGTTGCAGCATGAGAGCGTGTGTGACTTGTGGGGTGCGGAGTTTTTAGCGCTGGTATAGTTGCTGATTTTAATCTAAGGCTGTAGTCTTCGTTTATACTCTTGCACCAACTTATCACCGTCATAAATAATGTAGGAACGAACTCAAGTCTTCCGACCTTCGCACGCTGCTGGAGTAGCTGCAACGTTCGTAATGTTCATATCGTTTTCTCTCTATTTGCTAAGGAAAACACGTGAGTAACTTTAAGCGGAGAAAACTTAAAATGTAATCAAATACTCGTATCCTAAGAAGCAGTGGATAGAGAAGGCGGAAGTTTCAGAATGCGGCATTCTGTTGTATTATGTTGTAATGGCCATGGCGAGCAAAGGTCAAACATAGTCAATGAACCATGAACGAAATTGGAAAAGATACTCAGGCAAGCAACATAGAAAGCGGCGATGCAGAATATGCCACGGAAGAGTGTTGCCAATGCCGCCACTGACTAATTAAGTTAGAGCAGAAAGTACTACTTAAAGTGGTTTGGCAAGGATAACCTCTCGTGTAGTTGGGAACAGTCGAATGGGGTCGAAGGAGCGCTGAGAAAATGGCTTTTTGCTTGGATTTTCTACTCACCTGCGTCTCGGCAAATATGACGCGCTTGCCGGGCATAGCGCCAACACCGTTCGGCATCCAAGTGCTAATTAATTGAGGTTTCAGCTCCTCGTGGTCATGCTCCACGCATATTTTGCTCACATCAGCCTGCTCATCAGAAAAGTGGTAGAGTATGGAGTTGAGGAAGGTTAGCGCCGGGTTCATTGGGGCCACTCTATAAAAATGGCATATGAAAATTGTGCAATTATTAAAATTTGATCGGGGCGATTTAATTAGATACATAACAATTGAAGTAATCGCACAGCTCCAACTTACTTAATACTTCGGCCGTTGCTTTCGTCGTCGTCGCTGAGCTGCATCTGTACGGGTGGCAACACCACAATCCGATTCCACGGCACAAAGACGGTGCGTGTGAGGGGCCTGAAGGGAGAGCGTTGGAATTGCAGTGTTACTGCACCACCACCGTTTACGAGCACATCGAACCTGTTCAATGAAATTTATTAATTTTTAATATGCAGGAAAATTTACATAACATTACAAAGCGGCATGAACACAACGACCAAAGCCAAGCAAGCCCAAAAATATTGACATTACGTTTGCACACCCCCACGCCTTCCACCAAGAAACTCGCGCGCTGAGCTTCTGTCGCAAAAACGTAACCATTGTGGCAATCGCCACCGCCGAAAGCACAGGCGAGCTTACACAAACAGTAAGGAGTGAGAAGTGTACTTGTGCGTGCACTATTGTATTGAAAAGCATTTTCACATGTCCTGTTTGAAGGACATTTTTCATTGTGGAACAAAGCGCATATATTAAACGATGTACTTTCGCTTCCAACCCACAATACATCGCTTGGCCGCATATGAAATTCGCCTCTGCCCTGCCCCGTATCCTTGTGATCGCTCCTATTCACTACTTTCATATTATTTCTCATGAGGTTTTCTCCACATTGTACAAAATCCAATTTCGTTGTGTCATTTTCCGGCCACCAACCTTTCTTCTGCCCTTATCTCGCCACACACCCCCGCATCGGGTACGCTACCAGCGCGGTTATGTCCTTAGTTTGACCGCCGTCACTGTTATTAAGGTTGTTGCTTTACTGGTTGTATCTCTTCCGGTGAGCGCCAATGTCGCCAAGAGTTTATCTCTGCTACGCTGTCAACCGTGGAATTACACACGCACGTATTGCAGGTATGTATGTGTGGGATTTCAGCTGGTGTATGCCAAATAATGTGGTTTTGATTTTCCATCTTGAAAATGGCTGCTTGGACAAGCAATAGCAATCGCAATCGCCCAGCGCATTGGAGCGCACACACAAATGGGACGTGAGTAAAATGTGTCGGAAATGGTGCAGTATGGGAAGCATTATTGATAGGAAGGAATACATTCCGCCAATGTATAGTGGGCCGCATTCGAGAGTAATTTCATAAATACTTGCAAGTGATTTTCAACTCTTGGAAACTATGCAGCCACCGGGTACCAGACAATGCGCAGTGCTAAGTATTCACTTGTGGAAACTCACGGCTCTGGTACTAGAAGATTTTGACTTTTGGTTCATTTGCTGAAGCTGTGCCAATCGTATGAACATAGAAAAATCTGTGGAGATTTTCAGACCTCATTCACATTTGGTAAGAAACAATTGAAATTTCCTCATGAGTACTACCGAACTACGCGTCCAAAGAATTTGGAAATATTTGCTCTAAACGACCCTTGCCGATTTACCATAATCCGCCAAATAGTTTTAACTATTTTCACCTCGAACACAATGCTTTCTGTTGTTGTTTGTAGGCAAAGTGAAAGTGGAAATTGCAAATATTTTTCTGCTATGCGATAGTGGGAGGATTTCGCCGTTGTATTTTTGGCTTAATTGATGCCGCCGATGTTAGCGCAGTTGCATTGCGGCGGAAATGGCTGAATTAATTTTCCGCTAAAAGCTATTTAATTAGACGCAAAACAACACGAACACAAAAAGGGAAATTCGCCAGCAGCGAAACAATTCCAACAATCGCCGCAGTAAACCAACAGACGAGTGATGCAACAAGCCACACACACACACCACACCTAACGTGGCAGCTTTATATGCCCTTCATGCCACCACCGGTTCATTTCCGGCTTACGCTTCCGTCAGCCCTTCTACTTTCGTTTGGATGTGTGTGCCTGCTGCTGGCTGTACCTGCTGTTTTTCTCTGAAAACATTCCCCTCCGCATTTTTGTGTTCTGTCCTGCTGGTCCTGCGGCAGTAGTAACGCTATTTTTGTTGTTCTAACTTTGCTTTGCTTTGTTTTTTTGCGCACTTCGGCGTATTTTGGCCAACCAAATTCACTTCTTTCCAACACTGGTGCAACTGTACTTATGTACCTTATTCATTGCAAGCGGGGTTGAGTGCATTCGTATTGCTTTTTTGAATTAAATGCGTGTGGAGGGACTTTGAGTGACTTTCGAGGAAGAGCAGAAGGGTCTCCAAAATCATATGGCTGCACATAAATATTTACTTTCAGTGGCAATGCATTTTCGCAACTTCCAACCCATGCTCACTAGAGTTTGCCATAAACGCGAGCTTAACAAGCCATGAGTTATTGATTTTCGATTAACCCGCAAAATGAAAAATGTGTTGCCGCAGCGGCAAGTGAGCGTCGCGGGTATATGCCTGCCATATCCCCGTTCTCATTTCGTAGAATAGCCGTTGCTTAAATTTATGGTTGATTGCCATTTGCAATTACAGATTTGCTCCTCATTTCTTCTTGTGATGCGGTGATGCGTTTTAAAACAGAAATAAATTGTAACGCATTTCGCTTTTCGCTTTTCGCACTGAAACAACACACTTTAATTTGCAGTTATAAGCTGTACTTTCACACACACGCACACACACATATGAGTACTTACAAGTAGGGATGCATAAGTGCGAACGCATTTTCATTAAAATTGCGTTGATTTGCAAAGTGTTGCATTAACAACGCCAACAGCCATTACAACGGCAACATAATTGCCAGTTGAATTGCATTTTTTGTTGCTGCTGTTATTGAAAAACTTGCATGCTTAATTTGTAATTGACCCAAATATTAGGGGCCGATGAGGCGTGCGCTCTTAAATCCCCCCCAAACCATCATTCGTAATGGTCGAACACAGCGACACGTGTGTATGTACGTAAGTGTGTGACAATTAACATAAAACACATTTGTGGAGAATAAAAAAATGCAGTCCTTTAGTTTCCAGAGCGATTTATTATATTTTTGCTTTTGTTTTTTTTTTGTTTTATAAACACAGACACTTTCCTATTTCGTCCACCTGTTTTTCACCTTGGACTTAAATGACCTCTATTGTTTTGTGACTTCTTTTGAATTGCCTCTAATTTATGTAAAAGCGCTTCTTCCGAACTTCTCATTGAGACCCATTTCTTTAAAAATTCTCTTGGAAGTCTTTCATGTAACGAAGGACAATATTCCTTAATTGTTATTGATATTACCAGTGACGTCTATTTAGTTATATAAAGTAAGGAACGTGAGATTTTATGTGGTACTAGCTATAGACCTCATGAATCCACCGCAGGGTCCGCGCCGCGTCATTTTATCAGTGTGAGCATATTACATGTATAACGGTATAACGAGACGTTGTATTTCTTTTTCTCCTGCTTTCTTAGGCATTATTGTGTCGTTTAGTTTCACGCGCGTATGTATTGCTCGAAGCATCAGAAGCGGAGCGGGCAACAAGTGAACCACGGCGATGAAACCAGCAATAATAATAGCAATATAGGGACACAGAGACTGCGCATAAATAAATAACACGGAATTGCCGCTGCTACATCGGACGTGGCGAATTAAGGCAATGGGCTAATGAAAAGTTATATGACAATAAGGGCACAGTGGCAGCACGTCCTGACGAACGGTAGCAGGTACATATTAAAGCGTAACCTAGCAGAGCCACATAACAATAAACAGGGGCTGGGCAATATTGTGTTGCGATGGCAACACTTTTATTGAGTATGCATGAGCATCTGTTGCACATATGTATATGACTGCGAAAAAGTGAGTTTGAGGCCTAAATCACAATAATTGGAATATCTAACTTAGCTGACACTATAAACTGATGCATTCTACGTGGCTTACTTGCTGAACTTGGTTCACGAATTAATTTTATGAACATTTCTATAGTCATATATATTACATATAGAGGAAAATTCAAGAGTGAAATTTCAAAATCTTTAAAAGCTACCGAAGTGTATTTTTATGCGTATTGCATAGTGTTTTAGAGTCTTGAAGTAGATGCCTTATTCCCACTTTTGTATGCAGTAATCTACGCACTACTCGCTTACAGACAAAGCTTTTGATGCAGTTGAATACATTTGGTAGAACGTTTTTACTCGGAGGCTCTAAGCTTTGGCAATATCCTTAGCTTTTGCTCTTGACATTTGGCGGTTTCGTCGTTTTGCAACGGACGTTCGTTCATTCGTAAAAATTATCAGAATTAAAAATTGTTCATGCGTTGCAAATTTAATTTAATTAGTTTTCGAAAATCACTCTCTGCGCAAGGACAACTCCGAGGCGAAGGCGAAGGCGAAGAAAAGAAGCGTCTCCCCAGCAAGCGGTAGTTGTGGCTTTCACGAATGTTGGCCACCGCTGAGGGCGAGAGACACTCGGGAGCGCAAAGTTGTTTCTGTGACGCTTCACTGGCGCATTCCGCGTGTGAGTTCATCTCTTGGACATATTTCTTGTAACTATTGTCACAGGCCGTTGTTTGTGCCGCAGCTGTTGCTTTTCCTTCTCCATTGGCGCGCTCTATTTGCTTTCACAAAACTGATAAGGCGATTCCATTCGCACGAAGAGAGTGCTTGCTCATTGTTTTCGACGCGCAATTTAAATGGGATTAAATGAAAATATTTGTATGCCTTTGAAATTTCGTTCTTTCTGCACCTATTCATTTGTTCGCTTATGTTGTTTTATGGGATTTTTTCTGTTCTGCTTTGTATTTGTTTGTTTATGCGGAAATATTTCGTATCCAATTGTTTTTATTGCCGGTATGGAAATTTTACAGAAATCTTACGGAAATTATATACAAATATACATATTTAATATTATCTAAGTGGATCTCTAAGCCAATTATATATTCAACTTTTCGAAGAAAATACTTTTGTGTGTGTGTGTTGTTTGATATCCTTAACTTCCTTTAAAAGATATTTGTTTCGGCACTTTCTATGTGGACTGTCTGAACTTTATGAGCCTGTTGCTGCGACTCCAATTAGGCCATTTTCATAATCAACAACAGTCATTGAATCTCTAGAGTGTGAGACATGCCGCAATATTTTATTATAAAAGGAAGTTTGTGCCACGTTTGTGGCACTACTTATACATATTCTTGTACTTCAAATTGTATATTTAGTACTTATATGTACATACACTCAGCAGAAAAAGTCTGCGTACACGCTTATGTCTTATTTTCTTTTGTTAACAAATAACTTTAATGTATGAAAATTCAGAGAAAAATCACATTATGTGCTTTATTGCAAGTCTATTTAGTCATTTAAAGTCATTTAAAGCAATTAAACTCAGGCAGCATTGTTTTAGCGATAAATTTACAAAAATTTTTCACTTGGCAGCGCAGAAAGTCTGCGTACAAGTACTAAAATGGCAATTCCCCGCCTAATAACCAATTGTGACAGTGTCGGGAAGCTTTAATTAAATTTTTTTTTCGAAAAAGCAGGAATTTTCAAAGATTTTTGAATCATTCGATTCGTTATTAATATTATAATATGCAATATCCGCGAAAGGAAAAGAAATAAGCCCTTCTGAAAGGGAAATTATGGGATTAACGGAAAGGGATTAACTCTTCGAAGAAGGAAAATTTTACCATGAAATCGGGCGAATTGTTGGAAGAACACATTCTTCCATACAAAGAGTGATTATTAATTACAAAGATAGGTTTTGTGCCTCGGCCTCGTCCAGGGCGGCCAAAAATATTAATAAAGTGTGAAACTCATAACGCTTGGCAAAGTGTGAAGCAAAACCTTCGACTTACTGCAACCAAAATCGCTCAAAATGCGAAGGAAAATTTTCAGAAGACCCTCTGCACTGACACAGTACCAAAATTTCGAAAAAGCTGGGTGCCATGGTCATGTCGCACGCAAGAAGCTATTCATATGTCTAGTCAATAGACAAAAGTGTATTGCTTTCGCGAAAGACTACTTAAATAAGCCCGAGAGTTTTGGCAGAAAGTTATTTCTTCCGATGATAACAAGTTTTACGTCTTTGGAATCAAGGGGTGTAAGATTGTATGGCGAAAAACAGGAGGGGCACTTGATAAAGAAAACTTAGGGCCTGCTGTGAAGCATGGTGGTGGTGGAGTAATGATTTGGGGGTGGATGGTTACTAATGGGGTAGGCCCCCATTTATAGAGTCCACCATTGACAAATTTGCATACCTTTACACCTTGAAAAGAAATTTGAAGCAAAGCGCGGAAGAATTGAGTCTAGGAAGTACTCTATTACTCTTTTCAACAAGATAACGACCCGAAGCATACAGCAGACATAGTTAAGCTTTGGTTACTCTATAACGTTCCCAAGCAGCTTCAAACAACATCACAATCGACAGATTTGAATCCTATAGAGCATCTATGGGATTCACTTGAACGAAAAATATCCCAACGCACAATTACCTCAAAGGCTATGCTCAAGGATGTGTTGCAGGAGGAATAGACTCAAATCCCTTCAACAGAAACCACTAAGCTTGTTGATTCCATGCCAAAACGACCAGCGGAAGTTTTAAAACGATGGGGATATCTCACTTCCTATTAAATTTTAAAAGGAATTTGGAAGAACAATGTCTTTGTTCGACTTAAGTGTACACAGACTTTTTCTAATGGATTTTCTAGTCGTCTTGCTTTGTTTATAAGTTATTGTTAAAAAAATTTATCACTTTTAAAATAAAATCGGATTTTATAAAAGTATATTTTTTTTTTTAAATATTCTTTCTTTCAAAGAGCCTTTTTTTCAGCCTTTTTTTCAACCTTTCCTTCAAAGAGTTATATTTGTTAGTACCTTGCACGCAGACTTTTTCTGTCTAGTCTATGTATTTACGTTTATATAATTGGAAAAGTACTCACCATCCTCCTTGACGTGTCAAAGTGAATCCGAACCTCGAATCCCGATCAACCGAGACCCGAATGCCGACAATGCCCAGTCCCTGCGGGGTGATGACCTGTCCACGCATTACCGACACCCGACTGCAGCGCACAGCGAAATGTGCGACAGATCGAGCGGGTTGGTGGGGAATAGAACAAGGCACAATTAGAAACATTAGAAATCGCGTGCGTGATTCGTGATTCATGTGATGATAGTGTAGTGGTTGAAAACATAACGGCGAATAAGAGTATTTATATGTGTGGCATCGGGGAACGATAAAGAAAAAGGCGGATGCTGTAATTTCTGATGAACTGTGGTCTTCAAATATTATATTTGCGATGAGGAATAGTTAAAAATGATGAAGAACTAGTGAGGGTATTCAATCATAAGTTATTGGCGATTAACGGTATATAAAATAGCCAAACATGTGTTGACCATAATCCAATGGAATTGAATAAAATTTCAAAATGTAAAAAGGTTTAGTTTCTAAGATGTAGAAACTTTACTTAATCTTAAAATAAAGAATTGAGAGTACAATAAGATTAGTTTGTATTGAATTAAAGTGAAAGTAAAAGTGCCAAGGGTAAGATTGAAACAGGTACAATCAATTTCAAATCAAATACAATCAATTTTCTACTCAACCGATGTTTACGGTGATTTTCGTCCGTTTGAACCTTCTTAATCATACCAATAAATACCAATAAATTAAGAATGTATTTAATGGAAGTATTTACAGAGTCAGTGCGCCATTTTATGTATGTGTGTGTGTATTAAATTTCTGTAGCCCAATTTGAGCTCGAATTTAACTAATAAATGGCACACCGACTTGTTGGTTTTACACCGATTTTCTCTTCTATTAAAATATTGTATAGTTTAGATTTGAAAACATGCAGTTGAAATGCTGAAAACTTTTTCAAACGTTTCTCCTTTTATAAAAATATAGCCCTACGATAAGTTTCATGTATACTTCCACAATACTTGGAGAGTTGCACAAAAGCCGTTTGCCAATATAAACCCTTATATGATGGCGTTACAAAAAAAGCAAAAGCAAAATGATTTGGTTACTACAAACTTCGAGATTTTTAACGAGCACGAAAAGCCGTAATGTTTTTTTTTTTTTGCATTTATGGCGTTGTGGCGCATCTTATTGGCGTGCGCATAAATGCGCCCACTTACAAAGACGTACTGTTACTGTTAATGTGGCTTAACGGTACTTGTGTGTGGCAAATGTTTGCAGATATAAATAAACGAAGCAACAACACCGTAAACAGCGACGAAACGTTATAAATTCATCCACATGACCGCACTTACACCGAACATCGCCAACAACAACATGTGTGCATGTATGTGTTCAGCAGTTTCTACACTCATTGAGTCTTTGTCGGGAGCTCTTTGCTCCGTCCGCTTGACGGCCCGCACCGTCGCTTGCTGTTCCAGTAATAAAAATATACAATATTGCTCACTCACACATGTACGGCGTGTAATCGCATTAGACGTGTCCTCGGTACCCTTATGGCTCGTTCTGTGGGTCGTCGGCAGGAACTACGATAGTTCTGCTGGTAGTTCTCTTCAGGTTCTGATACGTTCGAGCTTTGGAAATCGTAATTCTTGCTGGAGTCTTAACTCAATTGTTTGCTTAGTGTGGCAACAAGCTTATAACTGTATATGCCGCAATTTCTTTCGCTTTGATCAAATCACATTCGGCGCTCACTCGAGCTTAATCATGTCGTTCTTTCAGGGCAATTTCATTTAACGCGTTTTGGGTTATTTGCGAGCGTCTCCTCTCGCCACCAGCTTGCCATTACATTTCATCTTCGGCAACATATCAATTCGCTTTGTGGCACTGTGGCGCTCTTTGCCCGTGTATGCTTGTGCTCGAATGTGTGTGTGGCTGTACACACAAGCACTTCTGTGCACCACACAGGCAAACGCACGGTGTAAGCACACATATCATTACGAAGTAACAAGCGTGTATATATATGTATTCGTTATTGTATCGTCGTATATTCGTAATAAAACTCGCTTATTCTCATGCACTAGCACACTTAAATAGTAATTTTACCGCTAACGCTTCACTGCATTAAAAATGTGTAACACGCCTCAACATATGCTACAATATGCAGGTCACATATGTATGTGCATCTATGTTGTACATAGATCGGCAAGCAATTTCATCTACGTAATTTTTTGTTTACTTACAGCATTTTATTGGACGCAGCTCTATCAACTGTAAATGGAGGACGGCGTGAGTGCCACTGTTATGCCGTTATGTTATTATTGCCATAAAAATAAGACTTTCGTTTAGACACACGCCATGTGAATCATGCATTTACACGTTGTTTGCGCTGCCACTTCTTCGCTCACACGTTTGCATGTGAGCAGCAAATGCGTGCGAGTGAGAGTGAAATTAGAGATTTGTTTACAACGTAGTCTTTGTAGATCCTGCTGGTCCTGACGAACGGTGTGTGGTGGTGATGTGCTGACATATTTTCGCAACAAAATTGAGAGTTCCTCACCATTTGGCAACTGAGTAGCATTAAACCTAAAGTAGAAAATGGTTACACTCACACTCCGGATCACGGTATTAATTAGTACTTATTGAATTTGTGGGGTTGTTGCACCTGGTCGATGCGCCTGGTGGCAAATGCTTTATTCAGCTAAAGTACACCTGCCGAGTACACCAGATTAACATCAATGCATCTTTCGAACATCACCTATCTCAATTTGTCTATAATCAATTATGTTCGGTAATTCTACATTATTGTTTGTTCGACTGTTGCGAATGTTACAATAGGTACCGTGCCGTTCACTTACTCAGCATTAAATAAGTTGTGAAAAAATCTGAGTCATTACGTAATTAGTTGCGATAAAAGGCAAGAATTGAGTAAGCAAAAGCGAAACAGAGGAACACTCCCTGCGGGAATGCTATTACGAACGTGCTGGGTTGGATATAAATATTTTCCGCTCCGAGCGCTGAATGCAAAAGCTTATATAAGAACTTTACACTTAACCCAAGGCAGCAGAACAACGTGGCCAGGTGGAAGTGGGAAACCGTGGTGAAGGCGACGGAGAAATGAAAAAGTAATTACTTTCCATTGGCCCATCAATTTAGCAATGGGATGGCAGAAAGGAATACGAGGAAGTAGAATAGAGAAAAGCCATAAGCGCCAACTCTTCGACTGGAACGTTCTTCTTTCCCCGTTCTAGGAAAGTGAACTGCAACAGAAATGTAACTGAAACTATGCTCGATTTTAAACACACATATATAGGTGCCCACACACTCGAACACACAAATACATGTGTATTCCTGCAACATCGAAGACGGCTGCCGTTCCGGGGTAAGCAGTCCCAGGCATCTCACCGAACCGAGTCTGCCAACTGACCGACGTACTGACCACATAAGCAACGAAGCAGCATATCACACCGTCCCTTCATACACCAACCCGGTGCACCGTGCCAACGAAAATGCCAACCAACTATCATAACACAGTAACAGTAACACAGTTGTGAAGCTCGATGGCTTGGCAAGCGGGTAACCAGCAATGCGACTAATTCTAATGAAAGACTCATAAATGCAAGTGAGTCAATTTATGGCATAACGTCTAATCCTTGAAATGGATAATATTTCATGTGGCACGGAGCGGCACGTGGACATGCGCCCGACGCCAGAGACTTGAGCTTGAGGCAAGTAACAGAGCATTGTGAGGCAGGCAAAGAGGGCTAAAGAGGGCGGAAGGGGCGAAAATTGAAAACTAGTGAATTGTGTGCGAGCAGAGAATGGGCCTTAGCGAAAAGGAGGAGTACCCGATGTGGACCCGAATCAGCAGCTGGGAAGCTACACAATGCAATCTGCGAAATGTGTGTCACACAGACATCTAAGTAAGCAAGCAAGTCGTTCACTCACAGCAATGTGTTAGTATGAGTGAGTGGCTCACGTAAGCGCCCCATATGTTATTCCATATAAGCGGTGTGGCCGTTTTCTAAGCGTTAATTTTAATCGCTTTCCACTGGTTACATGATCCACTTAAAGTTCCTATTCAATTTAGTTCAGTTTGCTTATGGTCCCAACCGAGCTTTTCATTCTCCGGTAAAATATTATACTTTCGTGAAAATCATATACTTGAACTTTATTTCAGAATATCGATTACCCACTAATATTTTTGCCAATTGTGGCATAGTTTGAGTGAGTTTAAAGTGCATCATCGGCAAAACGAGCATATTGAGCTAATCCCAAGTTTGACTTAAAATGTGCCTGAAAATATGCAACGCATTTTGTAGAGCTCTGTACACATTCTCAAACAAACTCTTGTGTCACTTTCTCCTTGCGAGCCAAACAAAGGCTGATATAGGACACATCACTTTTTGCGCTGTGCCAACGCTGGCGCTCTATCATGCCACTGAAGGCAAATTCATAACATTATTTCAGTGTGTGTGTTTGTTGTTTGTATGTGACACAGCGATGATGAAGTGGACAATAAGCACAATGCTACTTACTTGAGATGGAGTGTGAGAGTTCCTAAATATTTGCACACCGCGTTGGATGTGTGAGTGCCCTAAATACATACAGACGGCATGCTCTTATCCTCGCTTCGCTCTGCTCTTATCAGTGCATTCACATTTTTAAAGAGCATATATAAATATGGAATTGTGCGTGTGTGTAGTGGGGCTGGCTGCCAATATTGTTTCGGTGTCCATAATCATTATTAGCATATACATATGTAAGTGTGTATGTATGTGTGCGTGTGTGCACAAATATATGAGTCATGTTTACTGTCGATTATATCATCTTCATAGGCACTGAAGAATACATGAGATACAGTTTTGAGAATTTCTTCTCTGTTGAATACACGTGCTAGTGAATAATTTAGTTTTATTACCAAGAATATGGGATCTAAGGCGCCTTCTCATTTCAATTAAAAGCCACTGTTTATCTGCGAGCACTAGAAGTGTCGAAATAGACGTGCCAGAGCTCGAGCTTACTTCGGGATAACAGCGCTCTTTTTTTAAGATAATATCCATCGAAATAAGACTCTGATTATTAAATATTTGTTGAAATTTATTTTGGAAGAGGGGGCAGTTCCGCTATTTGGGTATGAAGTTTGATATCGGCTTTAAACAATTTAATGTGTCTTCCGATTTTGGCATTTGGTTTCCAGATTCTCAAAATATTCGGGATTGTTTGGGGATTAGTAATTAGAAGAAGTAAACTACCGTTATAACGCTATGCATTGTGAACCAAACATATCAGATGGTGTAAAAAAGAAAGTTATTCTCTATCAGCAGACATGATAAGCTCGGAGACTCTCAACGCAATAATTAAACAGCGTCTGCATGTTATTGTTAAAGCGCCATTCTGTTTTCGCTTTCCAAATAAGATCTACAGTTATAATATATATGTACACGCATGCAGCAATTGTGGTTTACGATAATGCCACAACCAACAAACAGGCGCCTGAAACGTTAATAAATTGGAAAAGAACGCGACCACTCGCATTCTTGGCACAACGAATGCACAATAGCAATAATAAGGGCTAGAAGCAAGACGAAGCATCGGTCACTGCTGTTGTAAAACCACACAAAACATATTGAACACATTGCTGCGATGGCAATTTGGTGTTGCATAAAGTCCAGGTGCACCGGGCAATTTCACTTGTTATTCCACTGGAGTGTCATGGCATGCGCAGTTGGAAACATGTGTGGACATGCAACGCACCCATTTTAGGAGATTGCCACATAAACTCTTCTTCGGCCAAACGCCCTTTTTCGCCAGTGGACCATAGAGTCACACTTCTTCCAGCCAATTTTCCTATCGGCTTATAGCACAGAGTGGGCAGACACACACATTCACACATTGAAGAGTATTCATGTTGCATTCCGTTTGTAGAAAGGCAAATGATTTAAATACCGTTATTTTCGCATTTTATAGTTGCAAAAAGACCCGTTGTACGAGTGTTTGTGTTGATAAGTGCCCGCAAAGTAATTTATTATATACATACATACACATGTAAGTGGCGATCTGTTCAGAAAGCCAGAGTAGTGCTTCAGTTGAGGATTTTACCCGCTCTTTCTGCTTGGTACCCCTTTCAGTCCTTAAGCCGTTCATCTTTCATCACCAGCGGCCCTACTTGTGGATATGCACGTATGTATATAGCTCACATAGCTCACGGAAGTGGGTGCGCACAGTGTTGGAATTCTATTACTCTGTCGTTGACACTTTTCTTAATGACAAAGGCTGTGAATTTTACTATTTTTTATTTGAATTCTCATTAATTTCCCACCCAAGTTGTATCTCCAGGATTGCATTGAATATAAAATTCGAATTTGAAGTCGCCGCTGAGCAACGCCTTGGGGATGTGAACATTTTTGGTCCCGTAAATGGGGACTTTAGAACACTTTGAGCTGGAATATTGTAAGATGAATACGAATAATTTCTGGGTTTACTGGAGTGCAGTTAGTCTTGCGAATGCGAGCTTTAAATTTTCACTTATTTAAAATTGAAAATTTCGCATGTGTGGCCGAACTTGTTGCACTGTGCACCGGCTTCTGCGACTTCGGTGCTCCCACTACTTTCAGGTTGGACAAAATGGCTCGAATGAAGGAGTGTGTGGGTCTGTTTGTGGAGCATACACGTGCAGCAATTTGTACCTGCTGCGTCTGCAATGTTGATGAATTGTTGCTCGCCCCTCCCATTCTACCAGCTATCCGTGGCAGCCGCGCTCCGCTGGCTTGTCGTTTTGGAAATTCCATACATTGCCTATCCATCTGTACATTCACTCACCCACCAGTGCTACTCGTTCACACATTTCACACAATTCACACATTCACACATTCGCTCAGTCATTCAAAGCTTTTCGCAGCAATAACAATTTTTAAATAGAATTTTTAAGTTTTCTCGCACAAAAGTAACGCTTTGTAGGGCATAATTTGCACTTTGTAAATTTGCATAGTGACGCAGGGCCATGAAAGCGGCTTTTCAGCCAGTCGCTGTGAGTGCCAAACGTGCCACATATGTGAGTGTGTGTGCATATGAGGAATGTGTGCCTTTGTGCAAAGAGTCATGTACACACTAATTTAGTATGGAGCAATTTTGTGCAGCTGAAACGCTTTTTGTGAGAAAGGCTCAGCATGTGAAAATGAATTCTATTGCTTTATATGCGAGTTGCATGCATACATATTTATCAGGGCACATAATATGACATGAAAAGTGACACTTGAAAAGCTGTCGCTGAGTGTTGCAATTTTCTGCGCACTCGCATTTTCGAGTCCCTCAAATAGATGACAGTAGCAGAAGGCCCAACTATTCGCCACTTGCCACATGTCACTTGCTACTTGCTACTTGCTACTTAATGCTAGCGACTTGGCGCCCACCTACACTGCAGCTGCGCTCAAGTGGCTTTTAGATAGTAAATGTTGCGCTGACTCAAATGTCATTGTAAAATTCAATTATGAATATTTCCACTCAGAAGAAGGAAAGTGTTCAAATCTCGTCCGCTACGCTTGGGACGTTTCGAACGTGAAAGCTCCCAATGCTTAATCTTAAAAGCATCCTAAGAATGGTGCATCGACTCTGCCCAAGAATCCCAAGAATGAGAGATGCAAAAGGCGGCTGATTTGAAATTCTTTTATGGTTGTACAGTAAAGCACACGCCCGCTTATCAAGTTATTGGCAGCAGAAATATCGGCTTCACTCCGCTTGCCTCTTCGTGTGCGGCAAGTGATAAGGACTGAATTAATGCGCCCCAGATGTCAATGGCGAGGCGAGCAGTGTCACTTGTTTCAGGCAGGCAATTTATTCGCTAAGCTACACTTGCGTGCCGCTAAGGCTGGCATTTGCAGTTTGTTGTGACGTTTCAAAGCCCAATGACATATTTGTATTCACGAAGCTGCACACACAACAACGCCTGATCTGATAGTTGCATCAGTTGGCCGACGGATTCACCAAACCGAAGCGTAAACACTATATTGATTATTTGCGGACCACGAGCGCGCTTTAATGTAACACTTGGAAATGGGAAAGTGAGTTAAATTCGCTGGGAATAATTATTATATATGCGGAAGAAGATTGGTCAGTAGCAGAGCTAATCTAGGAAGTGCCCATACATCGAAGCTAAAGTAGCTTAAAGTCAAACCTATTGCAACATGCTTAGCACAAAGTCTTTCGACACCATACACTATACCCTGGTCTCGATTCGACGTTGCCAATTATTGTTGTCACTCAAGCATTTCACGGGGTTCTATGATGATACACTACAGAAGAAGTAATTAGCTCACACAAAAGGTGTCACGAGGTCAAAACGAGCCAACTGCAAATATTTGTGGTGAAGATTTAAAAAATTTCCAAATGCTAATTTCGAAGATTTTATAGTGTAAAGCAGTACAAAGCTATTCTACTTATGTTTGTTGCTACAGTTATTGTTGCATCGTGTCGCTTTTTAAATAATAAATGAAGAGGAATCAGCTTCCCACTTTTCTCATTGGCCGCTCTTATGATGAATGCAAAGACACCTAACGGATTTATGAATGAATACTCTACCACTTGAGGATATTTGCTACAGAGCAAGCATTCGAACGCAGGCATGAGGGTGAACCTCGTTCTTGCAACACAAAGGCAATACTTAAATAATTCTTTTGCATTTGGTCAAAAGCATTTCAAAATATGTTCACCACTCATGTGCATGCTTTTACAAACTGATTCACTGAGCCGTGAGTTCTTCACTCTGCCTATTTGCCACTCGGGCAGTCCATTTAGCGCTTGTCTCACTGTGGCGATTATAACGTTTCATTACACTCATTCATTTGTGTGCAAGCATATTGTTGTTATTGCGGTTATTATTTTTATGTAGAAACTTAAATATCGGCAAAAGGCCTCTGCGCTACAGAGCGACCGAAGGGATTTACAAATAAAGAACTTTAAGCTCGTTAAGGAATTCTATTTGAGGACATAAAGGTTTATGACCAATAAAGTAGACCACATAGTAGAACACGGCTGTTTGCGGTTCTAAAGTCGCAATATCCTGTCGATGTACACGTTGCCGCTTAGTGTCTTTAAGGGACACTTACTTCACTAAACGACTTCGTAAGCAGAATTCACATCAACAGGTTTACACTTTCCCAAATCACAATCTAATCACATAGATTCGCGCATGGCTTCTTCTGCTTTTGAACTAATTGGAGTTTACTTTCTCCATTATCTTTCGCTTTAAAAGCGTTCCGCCGCCTTTGCACTCTTTGCCCACCCTCCAGAAATTGTTTGGCAGCCATGCTGACGTCTTTTCTATGTCAGACCCGCATGCGCCGTTGCTTGCGCAAACTTTTTGTACCATTTAAAGTTAATTATTTTAATTGTAAATTGCACAACAAAATATGAAGACATTCGAGCATGAACCAGCAACTGGCAACGCAGAAGAACGACGAGGAAGTGGCTGTCGCTAGTAATTATGGTGGTTGCACGAATCGGAAATATACAAAGCCCTTCTTCTATCCCTGTGGAACCCTGCAAAAGCAAAAAGCAAAAATGAAAACTAACAACTAAATGAGCCGGCGGATAGAAGAGAGCGCAGGTACATTTTGCTACTTTTTTACATGTCTTTTTACATATTACAACCTATTACTTATTACATTATCTTTTACATATCTTTGTTTGCTTGAAGTTGCTGTTATACACCCCTTCAAGTTCATAACACTTTGGGAAATTGTTAGCGGAGTGAGGCGGCGATGTTGTGTCATTGCAGCGACGCGTTTCACATTGCTTGCTTGCCGAAGACGTAGAAGTTATCTGTTCGATGGCAATTTGGCGCTGCCACACCAACATCGCAAACGCGTTTCCGCAAACCATAAAACCGCAAAAGCCCACAAAGTTATACAGTCGATGGGCAATTGAATGTTGCAAGTGCATGTGTTCATAAAAACTGTGAGCTACCCTCACAGTGCACATGCACACAATGTTGCCTAGGCAGGCATGCCGTACACGCGAGTGCGGAGCCCGTTTGGTAGCCAGCAACGTCAGTGTGGCAGGAAGATAAGGACTCGTGCACGGTAATGGCGCAAGAAAATAGCTGATACAGAGCAACATTCCGCCTGTCACGACACACCCATTTCACCGCCATAACGAGGAGCTGCCAACCGGCCTGCCAGCAAAGCCGCACTTACTCGCTGTCAGCCGCATCGCCCAATTGCAATTCGTGGAAAGAATCAGCCGAGTTTTGCTTTTGCCTGTAGAAATGCTCGTTGCTAACCACTCTACACGATTGTTGTTGTTGATTTGTTTTGTGGCGCACTAAAGTATGGCACAAAAATGAAAAACACAATAAAAAAAACTTTTGCGCGTAAAAAGTAAGGAATTTGTTGCATTTCGCGCTGCCATGCACTCATTCGACCAGCTACATCCTGCCACATATCGTTTACAAGCAGCAACACGCACACACACACACACACACACACCAATGTGCATACGGCATGTGTGATTGTTGATATTAAAAGAGGCAGTGCAGCGCTCAGGACAATGGCTGAGCTGTGCGCGCCGCCGCTGTTGTCTAAGTGCACACGCGGAATGGAAGGCAGGCAGCAGCAATGAAAGCACAAAAGTGAGCGAAACCAAAGCGCGAAGGAGCAAATATGCTGAGGACGGCAGAGTTGCAACCTGCAGAGCCACACTCAACGTTCGGCAACATGCACCGAGTTGGGTTTTTTTTTTTTTTAGAGGGAAAATTGTTTGTGTCAGGAATTACATGGTACAAATTCCACGAAAAATCATGATAAACTAACATAAGTTGGCTTTTTTATTTTAGGCGTCACCAGAAAGCGGAAAACTGCAAACGGAACAGTAAGTCTGAGCCTAACGAAGGGACGCGCAGATGCGGTGCCTTAGAGGATGGTGAGGAGCTGCGCCGAGCTCTACTGTCTGCGTCTGCTTTTGGCCATTTTCTCCGTTCGTTGGCTGCCAGCCATTTTTAGTGGACGGAAGAATGCTCAGCCGCCACCGCCTACCCCACAAAAACTCTGCCCCACCTGCATTAGCTTATCTGGATGTGTGTACTGTGGCGTTGTTCAGCGCAAAAAACTATTTGCGGCATGTAGACACGTTTTTTCAGCGTTTGACACAATTCATTTTAAATGCCGACAAGTAAAAACTGAGTTAACACAAAAGACACCGCAGGAGGGTGAATGTGTCCATGTGTCCATGTGAGTATAGGGCGCTTAGGCAGAATAAAATACAGCAGCAGGCAGGGCAATGCCGAAATTTCCATTAAAGGGAGCTTCCACCAACAGGGACAACGCCAGTGACAGCTGACACCTCAGAATTCAATTTAATGGCGCTTTTCTGCTTTGGAATTGAACCTTTGAATTCCTCTGCAAGCATATGTTGAAACGAGCAAGCTTAAACGGTAATTTCTCATTTGCATACGGACGAAAGCCGCGTTGCTAGGTGGTAGTAATACTACATACTGCCGGCAAAAAAATATTTATCACAATACAAAATTTGATAGCAATTGCCATTTGCTGGAAGATAGCTCTATTCTTGAGCAAATTCTCTGCTATTCATGACTGTGCTTCCCGCAGGCAGCAAACGGATCCGTAATTATTTTCTGGATGTTTATTGGCGAAGCGCCGTTAAATTTTATCTGGCCTTGAATGATGGAATTATAGCAAAATATTCTCACCAAGAAAGCTTCAGCACACACACATTTAAATTGAAATTAACATGTGCAAAGGTCGTATGCCGCTGCAAGAGTTAAGAGTCGGGTGGCAATAAAAGGGAATTCGGTTGAAAGCTCTCGGCACAAATTGATAGTCTCATGGCCTCACGGCTTTATGGATGAGGCTCGCAGCTGAGCTGCGGCGCCAAAGGCGAACAGTAGGCGCAGCGGGACCCCTACTGCTGGATGGATTTAATTTCGG
Organism: Bactrocera minax; assembly: GCA_021498325.1. Taxonomy (NCBI): domain Eukaryota; kingdom Metazoa; phylum Arthropoda; class Insecta; order Diptera; family Tephritidae; genus Bactrocera; species Bactrocera minax. The sequence continues at coordinate 290,612 of JAKEEE010000019.1, read as the reverse complement.
CGCAAAGCGATAGCCAATGTTATGCAATGTAAGCTAAAATAACAAGTTGTTTATTACTCTCACATTTCTGTTGATTGTTGCCGGGCAGCGCCGTTGGCAACCTCGTGTCGACGCCTGCCAACAATCGAAGCGAATTTGTTTATTCCCATGCGCGGGTGGGCGGCAGGTGCCGATTGCGTCAGTTGCGTATTAAAATGCGATTAACACACTTTATGTTTTAGGAGAAGCACAATTATGTAAAACATGGCAATGTACGTTTAATAGAAACTCATTAAAACTTTGACGTAGAAGTGTTAATTGAAACAAGAAAATCGCTGAGCGATAAGCAAACGCTGAATCAAAGTGGAGTGGCTATAAGCGCATCGCAAGTAAATCATAATGAGAGCGATATATTGCTTTGCCTTTACCTTCGAAATAGCTTCAAGTAGTTTGTTAAGTCATTGTTTGTGGTTGTTGTATTAACTCCTTAGAAATAAGGTGGATGGTCAAGTATATTTCTATATCGGCCCTAAATATCTGCATCACATAATCATAAATGAATGTATACATACTTATTTGGAATACGAGCAATATGGTCTTGGATGTCTAGGGTATTAAGTCACTTCCTCCATTATATTATGTCCTACAGAAGAAGATGGATCATATGCTTTCCAAATATTTATGTAAGGTGCTTAGTGGGCCGGCACTTTGATTTATTTATTCTGTAGTAAACGAATACCAAATTCACTTACAACCTCTTCTGCAATATATTTACAATTAAATTTTAGAAACCAGTTTGTAAATGTTGCCACTTGCTTGTGATGTAGAAAAGTGTGTTTATGCGTGTGGTATTATACCGGCATAGCTTCATCTTCTTCAGTCGCCGAGCGACAATGCTGCTATCCGCCGCGTGAGAGAAGTCCAACTAGGAAACCAACTCAAATATGCAAACTAAAATATTTTTGATTACTTTTATGCAAAATGTTGTTGCAACGCGCGAAATTTGAATTTGAATTTAAAATTTTTCATTATTTATGCATTGAATTTTGTAACGTTTGTTGCTTCGCAGCAGCGCGCATTCGGCTCCATCGCCACCACTCGCTTTTAGGTCGGCGGCGCCACGGACCTCCTACGTGATTGCACATGTTTTTTGAAAAAATTTCAATTGTACGCTGAATAATTTCGATTGCAGGCTCAGATAATCAGCCACTACCGCAGCCAACTCATTATTGTAACGCACATCAGAGGGAGGTGGGAATGTCGTTTTCGTCAACACTTCACCTAGTTCTTGCAACAAAAGTGCATTCACATCGTCATTGTCTTCACATCATCGTTCCAGAAGTGTGTGCGGGCTGGAGGAGGAGATGAGGATGAGTACAAGTAACTTCCATTTTGTTGCCATTTTCGGAACAATGAACTGAGCGTTTCGGTACTTTCTTTCCATTGGTCCTGTGTTTTGTTAACTTTCCTGACGTTTTTCGTTTCGTATTTCTTTTCATTCATGTTCGCTCACTTTGCAAAAATAATAGAATTGATGAAAAACAGGAAGCGAGATTTTCCCGCCACTATTCGCCAGCGAAGTGGAGTTCAGTGGAGTTCACTCGAGTTGAATTGAGTTGAGTTCGCTACGTCGGTGGTGCAGTGGCAAGAGGGACAACAGCCGTGTTGGCTTTGTTATAGTTTTCTTTCTTTTTGTTTCTGTATTTTCTTTCATTCTCCGCAATTTACAATTTCCACATTGTTCATTTCTATTATGCACTGTTGTCCTCCGCCGTCTTATAAAGCCACTTCCTTGGCTTTTGTTACTCGCTGCTTCGCTACTTTTTAGCTATTGTTTAACTTATTGTTGTTGTTGAAATAGAACACTTGAGTGACAATAAGCCGAGATAATGGTGTGGGTGAGGTTCATGCAGCGACAGCAGCCAGCAGCGCCAGCAGCACTCGCTTCCACCGGATCGAAACCGGGACCGGGACGTAACGGGGAAAATCTCTGCGAAAGCACATTGAAGAATATAAACAGAATTAGGTTCCGCAGAGAAACAAAGAATTCGCTCGCGTGCTGCTACGCCAGTAAATGGCAGGTAATCAGCCACCGCGTCCGCCGTTTCAGCGACAGGTGGCGGCAAGGCGCGTGATGGAACAGCAGGAAAGAGTTTAGTTTGCGACACAAATAAGTTTCATTCTGATTGAAAGGAACTCAAAGTAACTAGAAAACACTTTTGGCTCGTTCACTGCTGCTTTTGGAATTGTTGTTACTTACTCTATTTGCTCAATTCGCTGTTTTCTTGTAAGTGTGCATGGTGTTTGTTGTTATTAGCGTTATTGCTTGATTTCCTTTTAGCCATTATTTGTGTATTTGTGTTTATTTCTAGTTATTTGCCTTCGCCGCGAGTGTTCTCCAAAGACTTTCACCTGCTTTTTAATTGTTTTGTGGTAAGTGGAGTGGCGACTGAAAGCACTCACAACTTGATTTCGATTTAGCAATTGGCTGCTAAAAAATCCGCATACCAACTTGGCTATTTAGCCATCTCCTAAGAACAGAACAGTCACCAAGGAGAATGAGCATGAGTAAGGGCCACTTAGACAGAAGCTGGTTTACAATAACCTTTCGCATTAGGAAACAACTCTGCATTCTATACATTTTTACCAGCTAAAGATCTGTCACTCATACGCCTAGTCGCACACAGAAGCAGATGGAATGGCGTGTTTGTCATTTGGAATAATTTCAATAAAATCGAGAAAGATTATCACCTTCGAAATGGATTACGGGTGACACAGTAATGTAAGCTGGAAAAAATTATGTGATAAAGCTGTCACGAAAACTCTGAACACAAACTACTGAGCCAGTGCCGCACAACTTGCCACACTTCGGAGTGCCACTGCTTTAAAACCCATTCATTTTTGTTTCGATAATTTACAGTGGCCATGCTGCTGCGTGGCTATGTGTCTATTTTAAGTGCCTGCAAATAAATCGTGTATTCGAAAACCACTAGACGTGCATAGAAGCAACGAGAACGCAACAACAAAACAACAATGAAATACACGGAGCGAAATCGGACTATTAATTTATTCTTTTGATAAATATTAAAAGAATAGTTTTTTTCCTAAGCCAAAATTTCGATATAAAAGTTCACTTTGACCCCCTTCGCCTGCTATTTCTATCAGATCGCAATTTCTATCAGGGACACTTTAGTCTCCTCATTAGATTTTATAAAATAATGTTCAACTTTCTCTCCCAGTCATCGGGGATCCGCAATTCAAATAACATTCTTCAGAACTGGGTGGCAAGGCGTCATTCAAGCGACAGGAAATAATGCGTCGTTTACAAAGAAATTCAATCACGAGTCCGTGTTGATGCACAGAGCAGGGAAAAGGACATTTAGTACTGGTACTCCTATTAGCATCAATTTATATTAGAGAAGCGTTTACAAATATGCTGCAATTAGTAATATATTGTGAGAGGCTACAACTCGGTGAAGCAATCTCCCGTTTTATCAGTGTATTTGCGTGCGTAGTCGTCCACATGCAAAAACACAATTCGAATTGGTCTGTTATCATAATGGCGGTAGAAACAATAATAATATTAACGGTTTGTATCTGTACAATTGAACCCTTTTGTTGTTATTTGTCTGCTTCCGCCTGGGCTGCATGTTCATTCAACCTAACTACATCGACATGGTAGCACGGTGGCATCGCATGAGTACACTGCATCTTGCAGCCACGTGTAGAGCGCTCTAGGCGGAGAGAAGCGCAGGGTTACGAGTGCGAGAAAATAGCATTTTATTGTGTCGGTTGCGCACGATAATGAATAAATGCAATATTTTATTTACACTCATAGCGGCAGCGCTGCATTACCCCTGCCACACAACGCAACGCAACGCTCCACAGACCGCTAATATTGTTGGTGTGTGTGCGCTTGGAATATGTGACTGTAGACGTGCGCGATGGCTTGATGTTGATGGCGTCGAGCAAGGCGATAGCGAAATATAATTCGCATTAGTGTGTGCATCCGGGCGACCTCTGCCGGGAAGGTTGTGTGCTGCCTGCCCGCAGGTGCCATGCGAACGCGACGGAACGCTGGCCAGTTTCGTAGTGTGAGTGTGCGCAACATGAATATGAATATGAACACATGACCGAGTAGGTCACTCGCGCCCTCCCTCACTCAGCCAAAGGCTGCTTGATTCGCTTTTAATCTGCTTTGCAATTATTTAAATTTTATGTCCATACATGCGAGCATTCCGCCGCCATTTTATTTCTGTTTCTATTTCTATTTCCATTTACACTTTCATTTCCATTTTCATTAGGGCGCGCGGCCTTTTGTTGTTGGCATAGCAAGTTTTTTGTAGTTGGTGTTACCATTTACATTTAATTTTTTTTACGGCTGCAAGTAAATATAGAACTGGAAGCCTGCCATGGCGCACGCAGACACACGCGCTCACCCACATCAGCGCATTCTGTGGCAGCTAAAGCGTCAGCAGTGTCATTGTGCTGGTTTTGTTGGCGCTTTTTGCTTATTTGCGTGTTCGTGTCACTGCCACAACAACGTCTATGCAACAATAAGGGACGAGGGTGGAGGGTGCCGTCTCTGGCGCCTGATCTACACGACTTTTCTATAAACGACTATATATGGCGGGTTCATCGCGGAATTGGCCGCGGTGCGGGGTGCAAGTACCGGAATTGTGCACTTTTATAGTGATGATTTGGCTCTTTGCACTGCATAAAAATACATAAACTTTCTCATTGTCCCAAATGGCTTTCAAACGATCGTTTCCGCCGCTAAGCTGAAAAGTACTAGCAATTTATTATGTCCATGCATTATGTAGCTCGGGAATTTGCATTCGTTTAGATTTATTTGTTTTCGTTGAGAAACGGATTACCAGTTATTTAGCAGTGAGCCGCGTAATGGAATTTACTACTTGGTCATTCGATTACTAATGGAAACGATTGTGTTTGCGGCTGTTTACGGTTCACATCTCACGCCTCACGGCAATCGCCGATATCGGTTCTAAAATTATGGCTTCCAGAGACCTCTAAATACTCATATGCAAATATAAATTATAATAAACAGTTATACTCGTAAGTATCCATTTAATTCGGCTTGAAAATTGTTCCTAAAAATGCATATATATTTTTATAACTTATATTTTCGAAGTCCTTTTTTAAAATTTTGCTGATTCCGATTTGTAACATGAAATTTATCGTGAGCCCAATTTTTAGGTTAAATTTTTATTTTTTTATTTTTCTAAAATCGTAAAAATACTTTGAAATAATATTTCGAAAAATTAAAAATAAAAAGAACGCAAAATCTTTTAAAACTATGCAGTGTTCGATTTTAGTTGTTTTTTTTTCTCTTTTTGTTTATGTGTAGTAATTGGAAGCGACTACGCTTGTATGAAGGGAAAGTGGATGTGGTCAGGGTTGCATGGCGTGTCTGTGTACATGTAGGGGTAGTGGTGATAAACAAATGATTTCAAGACGCAGACAATTGGGAAAGTTGGAAGGTTGGCTTTTTTATAGTTTGATTATCAGTTTCATTCTTCTCAACACATTATTGTTTCATAGAATGTTTTCTCTTTTTTATTGCTGTTTTATTGTTTATGTATATTATTTAAACATGTAAGGATGTTCGTTTCTGATTTGGGCTGGGAGCACATATAAGGGCTGTGGATAATTTGTTTTCACATTTCACCATTCTCTGTTGCAAGGCATTTAGAAACTCTCCGTTGCGTTGTTGTTTTCGAACTTTTTCAGTTTCCTTAAAAACTCCATGTAAACATTCGGTTATACGCTAACTAAAAAGTGTACTAATTTGACTCTGTAGAGTTTGAAACAAAACGAAATGACAGAATTTCATGGTGATTTCACTCTTCAATGCGATAAAAAGCGCAAAAATTATGTGTAAAAAATATGTTAAATAAAGATGTTGAAGTGAAACTACTGAAAAACTGAAACACTTTTATGAGTTGAACTCCTGGAAAATTTTAACAATTTTCTACATTTAATGCAATAAAGCACGCGGCGATCGGATTTTGCTAAATATAATGTAAAATATAACAAATATAGCACGGAGTGAGTCAAGAAGTGAACGGAATAATTATTGTGAACTTTTTTGTTGTTGTAATTCGAAAATAATTATGTACATATTAGGCAATAAAATATACGGCTAAATGAGTGCGTGAATTGGAGATAACGAATAAAACAAATCTATTTACTATATATGCATGTATGTATAATATACAGAGGAAAAAGCAAAACAAAAGGCGGAGGTTAAATGATATGCCGGCCGATTGATTGGAAAATGTGATTAATCGATGCTAGTGAAGCTCAATGATATTAAAGAAACAAAGCAAAAAACTCAACGGTTAACCAAGTACAATTCGAATTGAATCAACGGAATACACATAGACACGTACACATACAACAAACAACTGTAATTGATATTCATAACAGTTACAATAATAATAAGTTATAGTAGTAATCGTAAAATATCCCATTTATTTGCATAATTTACGCCTAAAAATGCATTCGTCCGCGAATTATACACTTACATAGAAATTAATTTCAAACAAAGACATATTTACAATTTGTGGTTCTATGTTTTCTTTCTTTTTTCTTTGTCTGTGACTCCGTTTTGCTGATGTATTTTCTCAACTAAATAGCGTAATTTAAACGTATCAGAGAGTTTGCTCTACTTTCGGCAAAATAAAAAGTGAGCATGGGGTTTGAATTTCGAAAGTGCTCGATTGAAGTTTTACCGAATACTCGCGACTTAATCGTCAGATGTGTATGAGCAAACCTTGAAAATGAAATGCTTAAAGAGCTTAGGTTTTCTTTTTGCTTTTGTCGTCGAACGAAATAAACTCAATGGATGAAAATAAAGAAAAGTGTTGTTGTCGTTTCTTGAAATTTCAGTGTGAGTTTTCTTATTTGTGCCTATTTCCCTAGGAGCGCATTTGTGTTTGTCAACTTACCAAGGTGTGAATGAGTTCCAGAAGAGACTATACGATGGAATTTACATAATTCACGATTGAAGTGTGTTTGGATTTTTCGGCAGCGATTTTTTTTTTTTTTATTTTATTTTATTTATTTTTTTTTGATTTGTCGATAATTTATTATATTTCAATTATTGTAGGTTTCATATATTTTTATTTCGTGAATTTGCGTTTTGTGCCGAGCAGCCGTAAAGCGACAAAGGGTACACAAACATGTACACAATAAAAGACAGGACACAAATCGAAAACAAAAAAGAGACAAAGAGACAAAATACAGATATTTGTAATATTAATTTTTTGCTTTTCTAGTTATATTTTGTTATTGTTTTTTTTTTTAATATTTTTCTTTTCTTTAATTCCTTACATAGTCTAGAGATGAGGGGACTTGACTTCGCGCATACAGCAAACTGTCGAAAACTCAATGAGTTTCCGGGCAATCCAACAAATATCGAAACAGAAACATAAACTTCAAAACACTCAAATACTTTAAACGAAACTTTCAACTGAAAATTTACATTTGACAAACACACACAAGGACACTGACAGACTGTCGCATTGGCACCCGATCCTTCACTCCGGCCGCTACGCCTGGTCGACTTCTCCGCCAGCAGGATTTTCAATACTTAACTGACTAGTTAGTAATATGTTAATAGTTGTAAAATACAAATTAAAACCGAAACACTAAACCAAACAGAAGAACTTAGCACTTGGACACGCACATTTGAAGAACGAATACAAACAGAAACGATAAAATAACTGTAAACATAGAGGAGCATATATATATACCATCAAATCAAAATCGAAATGAAAATGAAAATCGATAAACCAAACCAAAGCAAATGTATGCTGATATAAAAATGCCATAATTGCAATTGAAAGCCGCTATAAATCTTCAAATAGACAAATGTTTGCATCTTTCCTTTTTTTTTGTGTCTACTTTTTCGATTGCCATCTCACAGTTTGATATGGAGATTTACGTTAATTTTTTGTCGTGGACTGAGTACGGGCTTTACAGGACTTCAAATGCTGTGTTAACTGGTTTTCTCTCGCAAACACACACCAACAAAGCGATTTACGATCGCATTTTCGTACTTAAAAAGCTTACAGGTAGGAAATATGTTTGCATGTATCACATTTATATTTAGATTATATGAAAACGAAATCAAAATGAAAAAACAACAACAAAAAAGTACACTTTTACAAAATCAGGCCAAATTTTCAGCTGCCGCCCTTTATACTTTGAGACCTCTTGAAATCCTTAGAAAACATAAGAGTTTGTAAATGAAGAACAAGCAATACATAATCGTTTGTAAATCTTGATATGTGATTCTGGCTGTCAGGAGAAAAGTAATCAAAAAATATGTAATTAATTGAAGGTAAATAACAAAACATTCGAACGGAAGAGAAAGGCAAATGAAAATTAAATTGCTTATTTCCTTTCCAGAATGTTAGTAATATATTAATGCATTTTAGGTAGATTTACGGAGACATATATATATGTGTGTGTACAATTTTACTGTAGTAATTCAACACCCGTTTTCTCTCTTGTTGCAGAGAGACAAACAGACTTTTGTAGAAAAGGCAAGAAGAGACTTTTGCAGTACGTCTTTACTCAGAAAATAAAGTTCCCTTTAAATACGTAGGCAACCAGGTGTATGAAATTAAGAGGTCGACAATAAAAGAGGTCCAATAATATAGTATCACCGTTTAAATACATAGAAAACCAGTAGTCAATTGCCCACTTATAGCAGAACAAGGAAATTTGGACTTCGTTCGCAGCAATAATGCAGTATCTTCTATGTACCGGCCTTCGACTCAGTTGAATCAAACTCAACCCAACTTTAAATTAACTTAACTCATTTTGGCACTATGAATTATAACTAATTTCAGTTGAGGTTGAGTTTGTGGTTGCCCATCTAAAAAAATCAATCAGATAATTAAACAGCTAACAGTTTTGTTCATGCTTGCGAAAAAATAATAAAATGGACATTAGCTTGGGTATATTTTATAACTTCATTTCATTGTAAATCCCAAGCTCCAAGCAGAAAAAAATTAACAGATTCATAAAATAATTTCGTTTAGATAAGGAAATTTTTCGCTTTACGCTACTAGAGATTAACTAACATTTATACAAACGTGTACGAAGGGCAGCTGTACCTGATATATTGTCGGGACCTTGTTTCTTCCATATGATTTTATAAAATTGTCGTTTTAATTTAGTTTAAAGAACGGAGAGTTTACTTTCCAATTTCTTTTTTAATAATTTTTCAAAGACAACTGAAAGAAGCCTCTAGGACAATTGTTAGTAATCGCACAACCACACAGGGTTGTAAACGGTAATACCTCAAGAAAGTTATAGGACAATGACAACTGAACGTAAATTTGTTTGACAGGTTGAGTTGTTACCGATAATATGTTATAAAAGTGCAAAATTTAGAAATTTTGTGCAAAATTTATCTAGATTATGACGTAGCAAAAAGTCTTGAAACCGAAAAAATTAAAGAATGAATATTATAAATAATATTAATAAAGGACAACAAAGTTTGAACTTTACAAATATTTTGCATATATCTACACAAACTCAAATACTACGATTCCTTATTCGCTATTAAAGTATTTGCTTAGCCGTAGTAAAACCATGTTCTCCAGCAGCCTCACGGTTACCAAGTCATGATGAATAATGTTGATTGTTAACCCTCGCCATTGCTGAATATCCGTTAGTAATTCTCTGAAAGCTCTAGAACAAAGGTCGCAATTGTTTATTTTTAAATCAGTTTTCTTATAAGCCGTTCGGCACTATCTTAAAGTGAGCCCACATTCATTTGACCATAGGTTGAATATCACCAACGGAGATTCTACCCTGGCCATGCTGAGATAAATTGATTTGCGTTTGATAACTTTTTATATGAAATGAATCGCGGATACCAGTTGTAGTTTGGGAGAGTCACATCTTTTTTTTTATTTTGACTCATAAGACACTCCGATGGCACTACAAGACCCATGTTGCGAGCGATATTTTTTTTTTTTCGTTTTTATTTGTAATTATGAGGTTAAGTTTTCGAGACATTTTACGGGGTGAGACGAACACAAGGAGGTAAAACACTAGACAACACACATACTCAATGAAGTGCTATCATTATTTCGCTTTGGATTTATTTTAATTTTTCCTTTTATGAATTAAAAACATAAAAGAGAATAGATAATAACAAAATACGATAAGAAATAAAGGCTACACAAAATTAAGTTCAAAAAAAACTATTCGTGTTTGAAATCGGTAACCCTATAATAGGCAAGAAAAGAAAAAGCTCAAATAAAAGCTTACATTTACTGTTATTACATTGGTTGTGTAAATTTTTGAAACATGTAGCTTTTTGGTATTAATATTGAAATGAAAAAACCAAGCAACCAAGACAGTTCAAATGAAACAATTGAAAATATAAAATTAATGAAAAGCAAACAGCGAAAAGAACAAGCTTATGAAAGAAACAGAAACAATTGAGAACACACTCGCTTTCACTGGATTATAACGAAAACCATTTTGGACAAAAAATACCTTTATATTTTTTCATATTTCCAACGCATAAAATGATAGACTCATTGAGGGGAGTTGGTGGAGGATTTGGAGGATGTGATACGGGGTTTTGAATATTTTTAATTAAATGTGTTTCAACTAAAACTGAAAATATTTTTAAAACAGCCTTGTTTTTTAATTATTTTTCAAAACATAATTTTAAGGCCACTTCACAGAATTAAAATTTACTTGACTGATAATCAAAACAAGTAAAATCAATACTGATACATAATATGTAATTCAAATAGAAACATGTAATTTTCATTCTTTCGAATTTGATTTGAGCTTTTTCTCTTCCTTGCACTTAGGTCCACACTTTATGCGCATATGCAAAATATTCGCAACTTAATATCTATAATATTTCTAAGCTTCTGATTGCAATTCTCTATATATAACGGGTTTTAACATACACATGTTGCAATGATATTTATATAATAATGTGAAAATTTAGATTTATTATTTATCCTAAATGAGTAACCTGCCTAAGACGTTCTCAAGCGTGTAAAAGCTCTAGAGACTAGATATTGGGATCATATGTATGTATGTGTGAACTGTAGTACTCACTTTTCGCTGTATTCATCCATGTGTGCGTAGGACTGCACCGAATTCTCCTCAATTAGAAACTTGACTCGTTGATAGAAAGACGCAGTCACAGAGGGTGGTTGCTTGCGCAGCAGCACTTCCACAGGATCATTAGAAGAGAGGCACATGATGTGCTCCGCACAGGCGGGATGCGAACAACACTCGCTGTCCGAACAATCAGTCATACCATCTGCAACGATATAAATCAACAGCGTTGAGTAAGAGTTGCGAAGTGGTGGTAAAAGTAACGAACAAAACGGAAGTGCCGATCAATCAGCCTGATTGACACTAGCACAATGGCTGCCACAGCTGTATCTGTAGCGTCAGAAGGCAAGTGAATGAATCGGGAACTGCGGGGTACAACTGAAAACAAATTAATAGGAACTAATGAGCCGTACTTTTAGGCGTCTGCTGCCACAGCAATATTTCTTCTCATTCATGCCGACAAAACTGTAAATTAGCATAAGCTCTCTGCTACTTATTTGCGTAAATGTTTTGCTTTTATGGCATGTGAATAAATTCTTAACAGGCCACCTTAACCCTTTCTACGCAAGTGAGTGCGCCGCTTTAAATCATAAACAAATGACTGTTTACGTCCTTTCATTGTCGAACAAGCATTGTGGCAATCACCGCTTACATATTATATCTACATTCGGCACACGCTTAAGCAAACAATCTTAGATGTGCTCTTCTTATGTCGGAGGAATATGACGGCCGTCAGGCGTGTCTTCGCCTGGGGTACTTCGTCGTGCCTGATAATGTCTTGGGTTTTCTTCTCGATTTCACTTTTCTTTTAGAGAAGATTTCTAGTGGTACAAATATTGAAACATTCTCGAGTGGCGCTTGAGCTGTTTCGTTTTGTCGTGCTGTTGTCGCATTCACGTTTTTGCATCCTTTACACTTTTATTTATATATTTTCCATTACTCTGGCTCACCTTCAACTCCTTCTCCTACTCATTCACCTGCCCATCGGGCCATTCAGCCACTCATTCGTGTTGCGAAGTCAGCTACAGTGACGACATCGGGAACATGAAAGCATCAACAAAATGTAAGTGCTAAGTAGCTGTACGCTTTTAAGTTGATTTCAATATCCGTTTATTTCCTCGTTTTCTGCTCTGCTGCCGCGCCCCCTGGTTTTACGTATTCAACACTCGGTCCTCATCCTGGGTGGTGCTCGTAATGTTCTATGACACTTCAGGCTCACTTCCTTCCTTCCTCTCTCATTCCCCTTACAACAGTGCTTTCGCTCTCTTACTCATTTGCCTTTCGTTGCTCTATTTCTTTTACCTTTGTGGATGGTTTTTGTTGTTGTTGTTGAACTAAACGAATTGTTTATAATCCAACTGCATTGACAATCCAAGAAAACAACCATGAACACTGATGCAGATTTACTTCGAATATGTATTCTTCTGAATACGAGTGTGTAAACATTTTTGTTCAATTGTCACTCTACTCGCTTATCTTGCAAGTGCTGAAGGAGCAGGTTCTTCTGTTCTTCAATTGAATTAGTAGCGGAAGTGCACTTCCGTTGGAAAAACACATGTGTTTTATTGAGGCTTTCAAAGATGTTTGAACCAGTGTTAATGGAAATGGAGTAATGAGGCGTTTCTGCAAAAATGGGCGAGTACTGCGATCATACCATAGTTCTGATTTAGAAGGTAAAACTGGCGATTACGTTATCAAACAACCCCACAAACTAAAGCCACTTCAGTCGTTAAACATGGTTTGGGATCGCTATAAATATTATTTGTTTATGTTTCCTCTCAGTATGATGTTGCCAAGTTGGGCTCTGAAGCTTTTAGAGTAAATACGATTTGCCTTGGAAATAGGTTTAAGCCTATTTGACCCGTTATACACTGGTTTATTTTTAGTCCATGTCCATTCACGCGCCATTTTTATTTGTTCAGCGGCGTGGGGATTGATCTTTTTTGACTTTTACATAGTTTCCTTTATATTATTTTTATTGCTTTATTATTGACTGCAATTTACCTTTTACCTTTGCGAAAGGCAAATTGGGCACATGTCCGGTTCTCCTTATTATCTGTAACCAACAGAACTCCATTATATATAATATATATATATATATATTATATTTTTCGGGAATTTTCGTTTTTTGAAAAAATATTTATTCATTCGTCTATATTAATGTTGTCGCCTCCATTCGATATTATGCACTTATGCAAGTACTTCTTTCACTCGTCGATTTTTGGGATAGCCACTTCTCGAACTCGATTTTTGGGATAGCCTTTAGCTCTTTCAGCGATGCGCTTTTAACGACACCTGCACTTGTAAACTGACGGCCCTTTAAGGTTCTATTTATTTTTAAAAATAGGAAAAAGTCACACGGAGCCATGTCTGGCGAATATGGAAGTTGGGGCATCGTTAGAGTATTGTTTTTGGCCAAGTATTCACGAACAAGCAACGAAGTATGAGCAGAATTGGGGAAAAGTGAACAAAAGCCATGAATTGTTTTTCCACAAATACGGGTGTTTTTTTTCGGATTGCTTCACGAAAACAGCGTTGAACTTGTAGGTAGTACTCCTTATTGACCGTTTGACCTTGAGGCAAGAATTCATGAAGCACTATGCCATTAAAGTCCAAGAACATAGTTGAAGAATATTCCCGTTATGTTTTGAACACACCACGCCTGTGTATCGGCTGCTTTTTAAAACAAAAGTTGCGGATTGGTTGACATTATTTCAATCATGAGATGAGTTTAGAACATATGAAAGGTTTTTCAAAGTTTCCGCTTTATTACATAATTGCATATAGGCTTCACATGAACTTATACGTTCGTATATATTGTATGTTTGTTAATTTAAATATTTATAGAGGTGCTTCACTTACCGCCGTCATTGTCTATGTTATCCTTGCAATTCATTTCCAGCGCGATGGAGCAGTCGGAACCAGCCCATCCCTCAATGCAGTCGCAGCGGTATTCGCCGTTTTCCAATGTGCACTGTCCGTGCCTCGAGCAACCGTTCTCGCATCCAGCTGGAAGGAAATTCAACCAAAAAAGCCAAATTTAAATTAAAAGCCAAATTTTTTTTAACCAAAAAATTTAAATTTTCCCCAGATATTTATCGAAATATTAAAACCAATAACAAATTTTACTATTTTATTTATTGGTCTACAACAAAATATATCATTTAATATTCGCACACACACACTACCACATTCGAACCTCTTATTGGCCCCTTCTACTCAATCTCACTCCGAAACGCGATTCAATACACAGCGAAGGGCAAATTTTATTTGAATAGCAGGAAGTTTTCTTCTTCGGAAAATAAGTTCACTTAACTGTCAGTTACAGTCCACTCTATTCAGTGGTTCCCATTTCTTCCTCTCTATATGATTGGACTTGCAATAAAATTTTTCACGTAAGTATATTTCACTCCCTCGACAAGTAGTCTATGAACTCAAATTCGAATTCGAACTTTTCAGACACACTGATAGACTATACGATTCCATCAAATGCCGCAGCGACTTGATTTCCAGAGTCTTCCGCCCAAGTGGTGTCATTCAAGTTTATGAAACAAAATAAGGAAAAACTAAAAAGTCTAAAAGAGCATGTTGTGCAAACTAAAGAGAAACGATGCTTATTATTGTCGAATGACACATAAAAGAACAACAAAGAGGAACATGCGAGAGGAGACAGAGCCACCCTGCCAAAGAGATAGCAGGTGACATAAGAGAATATTAAAAGGACATCAGACGTCGGAACCAACAACGAGGCACGAGATAGGTAAAAATTCGAATTCCCAAAAAGGGATTTATTGATGACAGATGATTGAATAGATGACACTACTTTCAACAAAGGCGGTGAACATTTGCAAAATGAGCTCAATTCACACTGATGTTAGCAACAAATGTTATAAAAAAAAAAAGCCCATTCGCGAAAGCTAATAGACGAGTCAAAGTTGTAAACATCGAAGGGGGTTAACAATAAATAAAATTTTGGGAGATGCTTTCAAAATTTAGCAGTAAAAGAGTTCAACTGGAGAAACCTAGGGTTGAAGTAATTCAAAATCAATTTAGGAGCAATAAATGTGCACACATTACATACAAATGATATTTACCAATCAACTGTCGCTAACGGCTTCCGACATCGCGTGGTGCTGTCATGTCTCCGCTGAGTTTCACTTTGTACTCGCAGTGACATGTACGATAGAGATAAGAACAGCGAAAATAACAAGGAATTTGGAATGAGCCAGCTTTTGCATTAACATTTTGCCAGTCACGACAGGATATTAGATAGTGACAAAAAGGCTGTTGGCCGCCATGTTGAAGTTGCACCACCAGCAGTGTCATCAGGTGCAGCGAAATTATCCAAGTTGTTGTCTGATGCAGACCAAATTTGCTGAAGCCTTAGTGGGTATAATGGGGGAAGTATCAAGTAGCCGCCAGTGGCGCCTCCAGGCAGAGCATCCTTAATTATGCAAAAATGTTGCTGAACTTCACCTCCTCTCGAGTATCGAGTACTTTTTGCATACAATTTATTAATAAAAACTGTGTTTTCAAATACATATTTTCATATAATTTTCTGGGCTTGCCATGAAGTCAAGCCGGTTGTCACTTGTTTTAGGAAAAAGTCGAATTGAAAATAAAAATAGAAAGAGTGAAACAATTCAACTTCTTGGCAAAGAAGCTTTTCGGGAAGTTGTTAAGTGCTTTGCAAACGCGGAGATTTTGGGGCTACTCTCACAAGTGCTTACTTGCATGCTTATAGGAGTATATGTGTGCACTTATGGTTTCGGGTGTTCGCGTCGGCTGTTGATGGCAGAATTTTTATTGTTTCTGCGCACGTCATCGATATGTTGACGTACTGCGTTTTTGCCTTTCTACTGCTCTGCGCCCTGTACATCGCCGTCTTTGTTGCTTACGATATTCTGGCTTGGCTGTACCGCTGGTTACGCCGTCGAATACGCTTTACAGAAGGGCCACAGCCACCGCCTTATGCACCACGCGCACTCAATCTGGTCGAATAGTGACTGTCGGCGCTGCAAAATCCTAAAACTTGGCGAAAAACAAAACAAAGAGGACAACAAATAATCGATTATGTTTTCGCGTGTGGGGAAGTTCAAAACCTAAGGAAAGGGGTGACTACTTCAACGAGAGCTTCCAGTGTTGGCTCCTTTCATCATAGTTAGATATCACAGACATAAATCCTTCAAAATGAGCATCATTTAATAATTTCGGAATACACTTACCGTGTTAGAGAGCTTTCAAGTTTTTTTAACAAATATTTCTGACTTATTTCTATTATTTTTATGTCCGCGGACTTACATTTATAATATATCTATGCTCAATATACTCAACTACACATGCTAAAGTAGCCGAAGTTAATTTAAAGTTGAAGGTGATGAAGGAGAGGTCTTCAGACTGACTTATTATGTACTCGAATTGACCTTATATCTTAATATTTGCCTAATAAATGCGAGTCAAAATCACCATCTTGGCTAAAGTCGACTTAAGTCACTTTAACATATTGCCAAAAACAATGTATATATAGTATCGAATGTCGGAGATTAAATTTAATTCAGTATCGTGCAACTTTAGCCAGTGTTTTCAGCGTAAAAACTCTCTCGAATTAGTTCTATTCGAATTCTAGTTTACCCTGTTTTTTAGACTCCGTTTCTAATGCGTTATTTAAGAAAAAAAAAGAACATACCGAGTCTAAATTAAGTTGACCAGAAAGGACAAATTATCCACAGTAAGTTAAGTTGACTTTGCCTACTTTAAAATATTGACACACAATAATCGAAATGTGACGAATATAACATTGAAAATTTTCATAATGAAAAGTGTATTTTTTATGTAAAAACGAAAACTGAACCCAAAGACGTCCGAAGTTCAATGCCTTTCCAAACTACCTGCTAGCGATTTCCTATTTTAATGCAATTTTTAAAAACAGTTAGGAGATGGCGGAGGGTTTTTCTTCCCTCACGTCGTTTCTGGTGATAAAGGCCACTAATGGGCAGTAAATTCCATTGTAAGGGTCATTGTGCTATGGTCCATCGATTATGATTATAGACCTTTTGTTATTTCATCTGACCACAAAACATTCACACATTAACACTCACACCCGCAAATGAAAACGCAGAATTAATGGAACGGAAATGTTTTCCACTTCCTTGGCATTTGCTGGCGCCGGTGCGTGCTGTGCACATGGCTATGTGCGAGTCGACGAATATCCTCATGGGTGGGGCGTTGCAAGGTGCGTTTTATTGTACTAAATTTGGCTTAATTGGCGCTAATTAACGCTTGGCTTCATAGCGGGTACTCAGCTTTTGTGTGCCACATTGTATTTTGCTCGTTGTTTCCTTTCAATTTAAGCAGTGGAAATGGTAAACCGCTACGACAGTACCGCCCGATAATTAACCATTACTCGGCACCGCCACCGCCACCGCCACTGCCAGCACCACCGAGGCTTGAGTGCAGTCCAACTGCAGCCACACGGCGAGTTAAAGTCGTAATTTGAAGCTCTGCAATTATGCATTAAATACCCACCCTCGCACCTTACACCGAACCAGACACACGCTCAAATAGGGATCACTATAAGTTGGAACCAATACTTACGGAGTGTGCAATGGCGTCCATTCCAGCCCTGCGAGCACACACAGGTACCGTTTTTGCATTGTCCGTGTTCCGAGCATCTGGCGTCGCAGGGCAACTGATCGCAGAGATTGCCAGTCCAGCCGGGATTACAGCGGCACTTGCTCGACTCACAGACGCCGTTGGGACCGCAGTCCAAACTGCAAACAGCTGCAAAGAAACGAATGTAAAATATAAATATTATTTGTGAAAAGTGGAAAAGTGGTTTTAAAGTAAGATTTCTATCAACTAGAATTACGCATTTTTCCTGTAAGTAAGTAAGAATCCAAAGATAATAAAAATAAATTGAAACCATTCAAACATTTGAATGAAGTCCAGTCAAAGTTATTTTAGTTGGAACTTTCAACCTCTCTAACAATATAATGTGGATACTAAAATGCTATTCTTTAAATTTGATCAAATTCGACATCTACTGGCAATCACGTACTCCCATGAAGTCAGAGTGGATCCTGAGTTACTAACTAAACTCGACGACAATCTGCCAGATGTGACCATTTGCCAGCGACATTCAATAAGCTTGCGAGTTCTTTATAGGTTCGCGATTTGCCTGTTCTTTTGGTTTGTAGTCCTGTCAGTGGCAGATACACCGCACCCATGGCACGCACACACCTATGAACTCATCATAGAGTGGTTTGGAGAGCAAGTGCGCTTTGTTCTAAATGATAAATGATGGCGCGCTGGAAAGCAGACTGGTGGAGTTCGCAAAATAAAGCTGAATTGTGAATAAAGTGAAATTGATAGACTTTGTCGATGCATTCTTTCTTTTTCGAATTCAACTTCGTCGTTGGAGAGCCTCTAGATGATACATACCTAAGTATTCACGTAAAATGTATATGTGTGAGCTAAATATGACTTTAATAAACCACAAACTTAGTATCTATTGAGGAAAAGAAAAGAACTAAACCAACAATAGAGAGGATTTCGTATGATATACTTAAGATAGCTTGCTAATCAAAGAAGCTGCTGCTGGTGGAATCAGAAGTCATTTCCTTCGATTTTGCCATTATCGACGAAGTTATCCATCAATTCCATCCAGTTTCAATATTTAACATTTTCGATATTTACTATACTTTCAGCTATCCTGCTGTTCTCACCAGCTAAATGATGTTTAGAAAGGCTTCACAAAAGTCACTAGGGCATATGCTAAACCTATAAATTCCAGTGTGGACAAGTAGCTGTACCTGTAACAAATGTATATTTTTACAACAGAATTAACAAATAAATTCCTTTCGCGATTTGTTGATGCTATTTCTATTTCCATTTCAAAAATCTAAGATTGGACCGAACATTTTTCTGGCGCAATTGATTTGTCACAAGGTGATTAATAAATTTACTTAAGAAATATACAAAACTATTTTTGTGATTATATGAATGAGCATATATGTATATACATATGTATGTACACTATATAAGTAATCTCTTTATCAGCCTGCTCGATGATAAATGGAAACCGATAAAAGAGCAACTATACAAGAATATAAAAGAGCGAACGATGTCAAGTACAAAATCACAAGGCCTCCATATACATACAAATATAATATAATATGTAGTCTGTTCTTCACGGCTGCGGACCAGGGAAAGTCGCCATAAGTATCAGACAATATGAGCAGTTTTGTGCAGCTGAATTTGTACTAGAAATATGCTGTTCAATAAGGTTGATCCTTTCGGGGACCTATTTGGCTTTTGCTTACATTTACCCGCTGGCAACTATTCCCTATTTCGAAAGAATTCAGATGCACGTGTTAGTACGTTTGTACTAGAAGAAATATATGTGTGTGGTTATCACTCTAACTATACATTTGCCGAACGTCTACAACGGCCTTCTCTTGCCGCCTTTGCATATCGGAAGGACATTAACCCGCTGCGGCTGCTGCAGCTGCTGCTGTGCAAATCAGTTCGGTTATGTAAGCGCCGGGTAACCAATTGCACATACATCTTTTTTCATTTTATTCACTAGTCTATGTCTCGCAGAATTCCACGTCACGACGTTCCAGTCACGTCGCCTACTCACTCACTGATTCATTTATGCACGTCATAGCACACGTTTAACGGGACGCAAGCAATTGCAAATTCTGGCAGCCACATATTTACTTTGCGTATGCCGATGAGTTGCTGATGCAGCACGTGAGCCTAGCCCGAAGCCAAGTGGAGACAGAAGTAGAGAGTAGACGCTGGGGCCGACGAGCGTACCATTCCAGTAGATATCACTAGTCAGGGCTGCGCATATTGCAAGTACTTTCCGATGAGTTGCTGGCTACAAATGATAAGGAAGCCATTTAGACAGTCTGGCTGACAGCCAAAGAGATGGGCTGCTGTAACTACTTAGCTGGGTATGACGTCTGGTGCGGTGGAAGGTTTGTTACCGAAGTGACAAACCTACTGAATACAGTAAATGGAGACGGTGTACAGGAGCGACCACCCTCAATAATATGAGAGAGAGCGTTGACAATGACACTTCGTCATTATTTTGGTACTTGTGGTGAAAAATATGATGAAGGTGTCAAATAATGGACCATAAGCGATAAAGATAATAAGAAAAGTAATCTACGTGGCACTAAATAAAGAGAACTACAAATTGCTTCAAGTTCAAAATATTCTACAATTTATTAAAAATTAATAACTGTACTTGTAAGAAAAAACCACTCTTAAGGCAACATATAGGCAAATCGCATTACGAGTAGATAAATATTCGATTAGAAAACTTGGTACGACAATCACAACATTAAGGAAAAAATTAAAGATATTTTATACACTCTCAGAAAGAACTCTGACATTCAGAAGAAAGCACTGCTCCCACATATCTATTCAAATTACCACCCCAGAGTTCGAATCTCCGTGAAGTGCCCACACTCCTACGCGGAACTGCCTACACAAAGGCTAGTGGCTGTTTGAATTATGAAACGAGGTCAAGGATATCATGCTTTGCGGCAGCTTCTACTGTACTGCCAACTTTTCGATGAACACCTGTACACTTACCTTCACCCATCAGATACAATTTTCGAATTATACACAGTGACAGCTGAGTCACAACGAGAACTCATAGTTTGATGGCCACCCATATCGCTGTATGTGTCGGGGCTCTTCGGGTAAGCTTTACGTGTGAGTATTTGTGAACTACCACTCAACTTCCATCATTCTTGCCACATGGATTCGATTGAAACTAATGGTATTGAACAAATATTAAAAATAAAAGACAACTTCAGCACAATAACTGGCCTTGCTGTTGGCCTTGAGTGGGGCGTGAGGGACATGGCAGAGTACTAGTCCGAAAACGCTTTTCCATTGAATGTATTGAACTTTAAGTTAACACTGATTTTTTCTGCACTGAAGCGTTGTGATACCGGCCTCTTCAGGCATTCACTAATGGATGCCATTGAGTTTTAATGAGAGTTCAAAGTGTGAAAAAACAGATTAATGCTCCCACAAGAAAGATGTCGAATAACGCGCAATGTGGTCGCCTTTCAAACGCTCTTAAAACCATCAAGCATCGAATATTTTACACGGTCTTTCACGCACAGCGAAATAAGGGCGGGCGAAAATCAGTGGAATAGTGTGAGCAATATAAAATACGTGTATATGTGTGATGTGATGTGATGTATATGTTCTGAATGTCCTTTCAGTCCCTATTATATATGCATATAATATATAATATAATACCCCGGACCCATGCGTGCTATCTGTTAGAATAAAGTGTAAAATGTAGAAGAAAAGTTTATGAAATATAAAAGATAACGAGGAAAATACGGTGATGAACTCACACATGCAAACATATTAATGATAAGAAATTATTGCCGTTGGAAGTGCCAGAGGAACAAAGTTTGTATATCGAAATGCCATAGGTCACCAATAGATAGCCCATTACAGAGAGGTAGCTTAACCGAAGTGAAGTGGGGATATATTTAAAACTAGACCAGAATCTGATTGTTCACGACAGGACAGATTGTGTTTGTATAATACTAAATAAATTTGTTTAACTAACTTTTGATTACTAAAAATGCATGCAAGTAAGAATACATTGCATTGTTAAGAAAAAGATGGATACCTCGACCCATTCAATGTTTAAGTGCCAAATAGAATATCGCACATACGCAAAGGTGCACAAGTGCATTTCTACTCAGCGAAACAAATATTCCTTTGTCGACAGCGTCTTTCGCCACGCAGGCACATATGTACATACCTCGCAAGCATGTGTACTTGTGTGATAAATGCCAAAGGCGGTGCATTATTGTACTGGTTAGTCTGTTGCTTTTGTGTTTATTTTGGCTTGATTGTTTTTAAATATGTTATTAGTTTTGCATTTTCTTTCAGTTCAAAATAAAACAATTGCCCTTCAAATGATTTACCAATATTTGTTCAAGCTGCTAGTTGAATAACACAAAACAGAGACTTTATACACACAGCGCTCCAACACGCACATTTTCAACATTCTAAATTTTGTGTATTGAGTTCAAGGACAGTATTAGAATGAAACACCATTTTGCTGCAGTCCTCTGTGTTTCGTTGATATTTCGGTTGCATGTAGGCGCACATATACATACGTTGCAAGTATAATATGTAGCTATTAATCAATATATGCATATTTCATGTTTGAATTATGGTCTCTCTGCATATGGAATTAAAAAGGTTAGAAATAAATAAATAAAATGTTGGTCTATTCAAGATCCAAATTTGTGCCTCTAGATCATTTGATTTCTTCATTTTTCTCATTTTTCCCAAACACACACTTGCACATCAATTTACATTGTTAGAAATTGGGGTCAAATTAGGACAACCATCAGATTGTTCAATAGTCCATACAACGGTGTTAATCACTACATTGAATACATACCTACACACGCACTTGCGGTTAAATGGAATAAATGAATCGTGCACTTACCTTGCGAGCAATCGGGTCCGGTCCAGTGCCGTTCGCAAACACACTGGCCTGTTTCCAGATCGTACGTGCCGTGCTCGGAGCAGCCGGGCAAGCACTGGTACACTTGCTGATCGATTGTGCCGCAGTCCTCGCCCTGCCAGCCGGCTTTGCAGTAGCACTGGCCGGCCACGCAGGTGCCATGGCCGGAGCACAGGGGATCAAGACAGTCATCTGGAAGCCAACGAAGTCGCGTATGTAGCACCAACAGAAGCACACATGCGTGGGGCAGGTATAGCGCGAACGAGTTAGCGGTGTATTAGCAACAAGGAGGTGTGGTAAACATGAAAAAGAAGTGGGAGAAAACAAGAAAAATCGATTAGCATGTTACACACGTAAAAAAGTGGTCATTAAAAAGAGGCTGCAGTGGGGTTTTACCGTCCAAACGTTCGCTTATTTGTTAACCGCTACAATAATTGGCATTGCAGTTGCACAAGCAACTGAGACTCCGTGGGTGCTCTTTCGCTCGCCACGTTCGATTCGTGTGTTTATCTACCGAGCGTTTGCATGCCTTATCGGTTTTATTGATTATTTATTAGAAAAAGCTCCAATGCTTCCCTCAGCAACCTGCCAACTCCTGCGGGCGGTAACAGGTGCACATTGCCAGTAGTTCCGGTGCATTGCGCTTAATCGGAGCCGTTCATTCGATTCAGAAAATATCTTTGAAAATGCAGCGGATTTATCCTTTCGATGGCAAATATAAAATTGTGAAAGGTGTGGCATTGCAATAATTACTTCTGAAAGTTATTTATGGCTGTACGAAGCCTGCAGGAAGATATGCAAGCGCTTGTGTCAGAAATGTGTGTAATTTTTAGAATCTTTAGTAAAAGCGACAATCAAAAGCCATGCCGGAGGGAGTCTCGAAAATCAAACTTATTAGGCTATTGAGAAATTCATTTATAACTAGTTCACATTAAAGTTTACTTACAGAAGTGAATCAGAAACAATCAAAATCGAAAGGAAGTGTAATTTGTGTGCTTTGATTTAACGAGCTCTCGCATAACTGTGTCTACATTCACAGCTCCATGTTTTTATGCAAACTTACAACTGTCAGTTTTGCTAATCTGCCACTTCAAACTGGCCATAATAAAAGCTCTTAAATTTTCCTAGAAGGCAGTGCGAACACCAACTTTAGTTCTGATGATTTTTCGTTACAGCTTGTAGCTGTTTCTACCACAGAAAACTTGCAGTGTATTCACTTTAAGCGCACGTCATGTTGAACACGCTTGAATTCCGGTAGTGGGGAGGTTGGGGTCTCACAGGCATGTCAGGCGCTGGTCGACCGCCGCAACAAACTGGATGTACGAGGTGGGTTTGCTTGCTGGTTCGGTTCGTTTGTCAGACAGTCTGTCCGCCTATCCGTTTGTTTGCTGATTGCTTGTTTACTCGTCTGTCTGTTTGCTTTAGGAACTTGTAAACTCCGGTTAGCAGAACATCCACCCACACAAACCAACATACACTCACATTCATGCAGACCGAACACATCAGGTAACTCAACGTGGCTGGAGCTGAGGTGTGCTACTGCGTGTGTGTGTGTGTGTGTGTGGAATGTTGGCGGCTGTAGGGAACAACTAAGCATTGGGTTAACTTACGTTGATCGCAAAATGGTCCCTTCCATCCTCGTTCACAGTGGCATTCGCCTTCTATGCAGCGTCCGTGGCTGGAGCAGTTCGGCACCTCACACTCGCCGACGGGGATGTCGCACTCGGAGCCTTTCCATCCCTCCTCGCAGTGACATATGCCACCACCGTAATGGCCATGAGCGGAGCAAAGCACTGGACAGACACCTGGTTGAAAGGAGAGAAAAATTAAAAGATATTTTCTTATGGTTTGTTTCATTCAATTAAAGCACTCTTATTACTTTTAGATTTTATTGATATTCCTTAAATTATTTCTATACGTTTCTTTTCAAGTTAGAAGTGCTAGCATTAGTAGGACTGCAAAATCGAGATCTCTTCTGGAAATTGAGATATATTTCAGTAAAAAAGGAACTACCGCATTTTTCGAAGTTAGCCCCCGAAAACGATATATAGACCATTTAAGTTCGAATAAGGTTTAAAGTAAAAAAATAAAACACATGGGTCATGTGCAGCTTTTCTCCGTATAGCAATGGTGTTTTTTCTTTGGCAGACGAATATCCTAAAAAGTTGGTTTATTTTAATATTCTACTGAGTTCTATGCTCTTCTGTAATTGTGTGAACTGCGATAGATTTAAATTTCCATACCTTGAGGGATGAGATAAATATTCTCGAATATAAGTTCGTATAGTGTACTTACTTTTCGAACAGTCTGCACCCTGGTAGCCATCAATGCAATCGCATTTACCAAGGTAGCAGCTACCGCGACCAGAGCAATCATTTGGGCATGTTGTGCTCACTCCCTCCGCCTCCTCCACCACTAGAGTCACTGAGTGGGCAACCAGTTCGTCATTATAAACAGAGATGAACCAGAGGCCTGTGTCCAGGTACTGCAGCAGTGACACATTGACCATCATTGTATCCAAATCGAGCGTAGGCAGTCCACCCAAGCCATCGGCCACACCGCCAGCCCCACCCATACCCATAGCCGAACGCTTATGGAGTTGGTGCTGCGGCGCCATTTGTCGCTGCGAATAATGCTTAGCTAGGTCCAGCGGTGTTTCCACATCATATTCACCTTCGTAATAATCATCGTTGTCTGCGACTTCATCCAACGAATCATCTGTCTCCACATAAAATCCAGGCAAACGGTTTGCTCTACCAACAGATTCATGTGAAGCGTGTTGCAATTTTTCATCAACATCTTCAACACCAGCTTCACTGCCGATTCGGGTACCTCCATCGTCACCGTTACTCATCAATTCTATGTCGGTATTAAAATCCTTCAAAGCCTGGCCGCTTTCATTACGCCACTGAGCAGCTCGTTTTTGGCGCAAATGACTATCCAGGCGCCCGCCTTTGATGAACTCGACAAAATCGTGTTGCGTCACAGACGGTGCCACATTGCGGCGCGAATAGACTGCAAAGCTAGCCCCCCACGGTAGCGTGAAATTGAAGCGAATGAAAGCTGGATGCTTGTTGCGGAACTCTAAGTTCCAAAATTGGTATGGCGGAATGTTGGCGTGGTAGAATTCATTAAAATCTTTCAGCTCCACTACCTGCGGCCACTTCAGCAGTTGCTGCTGATGCTGAGCCGACTGTTGTTGTTGCGCCGTGTACGATTGATCCTGAAGATGGGAGGTAGCATCTAGCGGGACGCCAGCTAGAGTCTGCTGATGATTATTAGCGTTCGGTTGTTGCAGTAGCAATTGCTGCTGCTGTTGCAGCTGGAGCGACGGCACCGAGTTCTGCATGCCGCTGTAGCCGGTACTGGTACCACTGTGGTCCGATGTGCTTGTTTGTATCGACTCCTCTGTGGGGAATGCCGTCGGCACCTGGCCGCCATTGACGTTGTTTCCACTCGCCTTTGTGTTGCCGTGTAGATCATGTGGTTGTGATTTGACATCTTGGACTAGGATGCAATTGGTGGTATCCATGTTGGGCTTCATCGAACTCACGGCTACAATAAAAGTGTTAAAAACTATGTTAGTTGCTTACTTTTTTTAATTTTTAGGTGTTTTTGTTAATAGGGAATCGATGGCAAGTAAGAAAAGTCTACATTTCCAGAAAATCTGTAAACTCTAAATTCTTCTGCGAAGTTTTTATTTTGTCTGCCAGCTCTCAAACGACGGAGGTTGGAAATTGTAGGATCATAAAACAACAAAGGCTAAAAATATGCCAAGCATTCTTGTGAAAAATCAAATAAAATTGCACCACCAGAACAAATATCAGATGTGCCGCCTAACAAACTCATAAATGCCAATAGTGCAGCCTCACACGAAGGTGAATACACACACCTACCCATATTTGGGTATTTTGAGCGTCTCCATTTTCTAGACCAGGGAGTAAATCTTGAAGTAGCCAGTACATGGGCCATTCCTTCAGAATATAAAAACGAAGTGAAATTCAACTAATAAAATAGATACGAATAACGAAAATACGGCTTCGCTTAGAGCAGGCTTTTTATGCCACAATTCATGTTTGATGGCGGCAAAGTGCTGAAGCCTCTTTGGCTTCAAATGAATTTATAAGAATGCATGTCTCGCCCGAAAGTAGAACAAGCCGCAACTCCAACAGCGTTGTTGGAGACAGGATAGTGAGCACACTGGCAGACCAAAGCGGCGTGGACTTTCGAAGGAAATCGATTACTTAAGCATAAATTATTGGTTGGTCGATCTAAAGTTGCATCCTTCCATCTCCAATTCTCCCATACGGAAGAGCGAGACGCTCCTACAAATTTGTGTGCAAAATTTATTGCGAAATGGACATGCTTACCATCGGGGCTTATGTACAGGCGCATATGGACACTTGCATCTTATTGCCACCACGTGCTGGCGGAACGCACTCGTAAATCAAAAATTACGTGCTGAGGCAGCTTCGGCCGTTTAGCAACCACTCTTTCATTCGCCTTCACCGACCCACACAAAAAATTTAAGGAACAAATATCTAGGGATTTGGGTTTTCCATTACACCCTTGGCTTCCCTTGAACATTTGTTACTTCAGTTGAATTCGCTTTGCATACCTTGAGGAGTGCTGGCTGCTCCTCCACTGAACTTCTATGCTAAGTGTTCCCTTTTCGATTAAACGATTTATTGAAAGTGATTTCGTAATTTATGTGCTAAAAATGTTCCTTTGAAGGCTTTAAATTTAAAGAGGTGGAACCTAATAGCACATTCTGCGTCATTCTTCTCTATTGGCATTGTCAAAATTGCGAGTGTCCCTTTTTGCTTTTGTTTCTTCGCTTTGCAGTCGGCTGTCAGACAAATTTAAGTAAGATATCAACTATGCGCGGATGTGTGCGTGAGTGTGCTACTGCCACAGTTTCTCTGTATATTTGAGATTGGCACAAGTAAATATTTCACTTCGACAGCCCGAGGGCTTGGAAAAACATTGCGCCACAACAGCGACAACATACAAGTGTG
Source organism: Bactrocera minax (assembly GCA_021498325.1). Lineage (NCBI taxonomy): Eukaryota > Metazoa > Arthropoda > Insecta > Diptera > Tephritidae > Bactrocera > Bactrocera minax. The sequence continues at coordinate 262,961 of JAKEEE010000019.1, read as the reverse complement.
TATATTTGTCTATTTGAGAAGAAAAGTTAACACAAATGTTGTTCCTGAGATGCCTGCGCATTGTTTTGGAATTACATTTCAGCATCAGCCGCATTCTACTGGCTTACTGGCTTTTATTTCGGCTTATCAGACGAGCTGAGCAGGCTGTCGGACGGTCGTTAAGAATCGTTGATTGAAAAATGGTTATTTAATGACATCCCGGCAACTCAGCCGCTGAAAAGCGGAGCACAGTTTTCACTTTTAAATAGCGATCAACGAAATCCATGCGAACTAACAAAACCTGCACATACACACACTTATCCACATGTATACTTCCATATGCGCTCAAACAGAATTACGGATCCATTACTACTTAAAGTCCCCCACATCTGCGAGTCTGAAATGATTTATCCGATGCCCGGCATCAATTATTCCGAAATCCATCGTCAATGATTGTAAGCTTAACTTTCACTAATCGCAGCCAGTTGTGACGGAGAAGTCTTCTAATTTGGAGCTAGTCAATAGTAACTACGATATATGATATATAGCTAAGAGTTGCCTCTTCAAGTCTTCCCACCCCCAATTCCTGCAGATTATTTAGGCCCCACATTGCTGCTTTGTAGGGAACTTCAATGGCGCACAATGCTTGAAATTCTAATTAGTTGCGTACTGCATAAACAAAGTAAGACACAATACCACACTTACACCCGTACACATCTTCTCGGAATAGAACATTAGGAGAGCTCTGTGAATATTCAGAAGCGTCTCAAGCAATTACGAGTGCACACAAGCACAAGTGTCCGATTATGTGCGTGTTCACTCGCAGAACTAATGGGCCCAGCAATTCGATAGGGCATATTAATGAATCCTCGAGGAATTGCATTTACTTCTGTGATTGTGTGGAATTCCGCCTCGGTCGGTCGCAATGAGGATACAGGACACCGAACCATCCGCCCATCCGTCCATCCGACCAATTTGTCACCGGTACCGCGACGCCATTCTAACGGCAAAGTCGATTTATTCTGGCTCATCAGGCGATCGCACATCCATGGAGAAGAAAGGAGAAGCAGGGAGAATAAAGTAAATAAATAAGTAATGACGCCAACAAAAAGGAGTGTCACTTACGCACTTAACCAGCCGCAGTGTGCAGGCTCACTCGTTCGCGTTGTTTGCCACGCACCGACCTCCCACACCCCAATTGAGTAGTTATTGCTGATTGTGTGGTAAATTAAATAAGCAGCGCCTGTTAACAAAACCCAAAGCAAACCACTAAATATAATCAATTTTAATTGACAGCCCAATAGCAATGCCAATATAAGCATTACAATGGCGCACAGAAACAATGGCACCAATATCGGTAAAGCCACACATGTATGTGTGTCTGCCCACATGACAGAAAAAGCTATCACAAACACAAATGTCTACAATGTCTGGCCCACGCCTGTACAAACTCAATCGCCCCTTACGCACTGTGCCAACAGGGCTTTGATGACATTTCAGCGGTATTGTGCTGTTAGTGGCAACATAAGTGGTATACTTTTGGGCGCAGAAATAAAATCATGGCCGTTACACTTCGGGGGGTTAACTGTATTGCTGCATCACACCGAACTTCGGGCATGCCAAGATCAGAGGGGTGACCGCACCCCTTCATACAAATATTACAAGTAGCCGCTGTTGCGTCGTTCCGGGCTAAACAGTTCTCACTTTACTTGAAAATTTGTTAGCTTAATGGTTCAGTGCTTTTAATTTCTTAATGATGGGTATACAATTACAGGGCGCGCAATTGGGGCTGGTCGATTGACCTATTTTTATACATATGGCTTTATCTCATTCTCATTCTCCATGATATATTATCGGTATTGGCCAAAAATATCTGCCGTTGCCATTTTCTGACTGCAAGTGGCAGGAGTGTTGATAAAAAGTGCTCACTCAAGTGAAAGGATAAACTTTCTTGGGCACGTCAAAAGAATTTGGGGTTAAATATGGAACTTATCGCAGCGCCATTTCCCATCCGCCACCGCCATCACAGCACTTTCAGAACCCACTGTTTGGCTAAACTCATTAGGAGCGGAATTTAATGACAGCCACTCATTAATTTAGTGATGTCAATTTCCAATATTTATCGCGGCTTTAACACAAACACGCGTAAATTATGAAATTATGCGCACACAAGCAAAGTGACACATCAGCCGAGATGTCAAGTGTTTGTTGATGTCAGCGTTTTTAGAACAAATGCATGCACTTTGAGTCACAGGACACTGACGCCATTTAAAATTCATCAATACCGATTCCACAACATAACTGCACAGAATCAGATCATAAACATTTATATATATGTAGTATATACACATCGATACTACTATACATACATATGCATACACACACCCAACAAAGTAACACTGCAAATCGATTTCGAACAAAGGGCGAGAATAAGGGGGCAACGGATATTACTAATTAATAAATGAGAGTAATGAGAATTTGACACATTCACCTTTGACCGATGGTGGCGCGAGCGGCGTACACAAAAGGCTATCTGTGTTATAGTCGGCGCCGCACTGGCGTAACGGCAAATGAGACTATTTCCAGCTGGGTGCTGCAACATGATACTAAGTGCGCTTGCATGCACTTACTAACAACAAATAATTTAATAATTATGCTAATTACATTGCAAATGCGGCGAGAGTCTTTTATTAGTTCATTAACAATAACGGTATTTGTCGATATTCATACCTTGCATTTTGGTGCTTAACATGGTGCGAAGCTTAATGGCTTTTTTGTAAGCACATCGCCAGATCGCACTTAACATACACATATATACAATAATATATGTGTGTATAGTATATATGCAAGTAGGCGTGTGATTAATCGAAATTTTAAGTAAATGATGGATGACCTCATAATCTGTTATTATCCATTACACGTTTACAAACGTACTTATGTATATATAGATACATACATACTCACATACTCACATACTCACACACATACTTACTTGCAAACACATGCCTTGGCAAGCCTACAATATTTTTATCCTTTCTCTTATTAAATGTATTCATCTATAAAGGCAGACTATTTCAGAAGCATCGCTGCTCGCAGTGCTATCAAGAAGCTATATTACCAAAAGACCATCCAGTCTGTAGTAAATTTGCTCTTGTATAAATAATGTCCTTTGCGTTTGTATTTGTTCATTCGAATATTGTTTCCTTATACACTTGTGTACTCAAATGTGCTTCAAATGGATAAAAGTCTCGCGCATCCCGATAGCAAGAGAAGCCAATTGAAGGTTTCTAAATTTTCCGATTTTCACGGAAACATCTTGAATTTTTCAAACTTCGACATTTTCTGTAGAATTCGAATTTGCCTTCACTAAATGGATACAAAGCGCTCTCTCTTTCTCTCTTTACTGTTATGAATAAAGAAACAAACAAGGAAATCATTCTTTGTGAATGGACTTGCGTGTGTTTTGAAATTTCTACCGTTACATTCATTATACCATCGCAACACTATCACAACATTTGTGGGAGATTTTACTTTTTATCGTGAAGCTAATGTACAGAATCGCTCTATCTTCGTCATAACCTTTTATGGATATGTTTGTGTGTTTCTGCTGAGTGCAATCACTTTCAAAACATTTGTTTTTATAACCACCTTGCTGTTCACCTTCTTCGCCGTTCATCTTTCTTTTAATGCTGCTTTGCATTTCGAAAATCAATTTAAGCGATTTCAGCAACGATAGCAGCAGCTCTTTCTGCGAAGTACCCTTCTCAAACACTCTCTGCTAATGTGGACGCCCGCTTCGCTCACTTAGCCTTTACATTAATGTGTTCGAAAATGGAGCCAAATAAAATTTTATGCTTTGTTTGTCATTTTTATGACAATTTTCATAGGAGAGATTCACACTCGATTGAGACGGTGTTTAATGCGCAATGGCACCTCTTCCCTCTTCTCTTACCTCTTCTATAGCTGCAGAGCGAAAGGTATGGATACTTGCTTCCTCAATTACCTTGCCGCAAACCAGTCACTGCTCTAGAGGAAAACCCATAGTAAAAACAGGTAAACAACGTTGCGTGGCAACTTGAGTACACATTGACGAAGAGCGAGTCGAAGTGGCAGGTAAGTGCAGGCATACATACGTATAATTATTTCCTTAAGTTTTTGTGTTATTGTAACACCTCAACTAAAAAAAACCTCAACTGCTTCTCTTGGACCCGCATCTAGCAGCGACAGCAGAAAAAAGTTGCTCAAAGGCGGTAAATAAACTAAAATGCTCGAACGCGCTCCAATACAAACAGTGAGGTGATTGCTGGAGTGGGGCATGTGAAAAGCTCACTGCCACAACAACTAATAAAAGAACTTCCAGTTGCATATTTTCGTAGCCCTTATTTGCTTGTCTGTGGGAAAGCAAACTGCGGATGGACGCAGGAGGGCAACACAAAGCAAATATTGTGTACAAACAAATACAACAACGACAGCTACAAAGAAACCACAAAAAATGCCAAGTCTTTCAGTTCGGTGTGGGAACTGCATGTGTATGTGTAAATAAGTATACGCTTCATGATTGCCTCCCCTGCCCAGCCAACTCTGCTATGCTTACTTCTCTCTAGCACTTGTCCTGTACTCTTATCAAGCTCGCCCTAAAGGTGCAAAGGTTGACAGCAGCAGAGACAGAAGGAGAAGCAACCGAGCAGTTGAGTCTTGCTTGAAGAGGCTTAAATAGATATTTACTTACTGTTAGATTTATTCAAAAATAATTCTGTTCTCATGCGTAAAGGTGCTTTAAAGAATATTTAGAATAGAAGTTTAAACGGTCAGTTAAGTGCCTCTGAATTATGTGAACGGTGAAAGATGACATTAAACCAATGATGACACACACTCAAGTAGTCCTTGCAGAGAAAATTATATGCGTTAAACTAAATATTTTTGGCACTATTAGTTTTCTAAACCAATTCTAGAGGCAAATATGTGGTTTTCAATTGAACTTGAGGAATATATTTTTCTCAGTGAAGCCTTAATGACAGCAGGTAAGTAGTATAAAGGCTTTAGCATTATATTGTAAAATATTTCATGAGTGCGGTCTGGCCATCAACGAGCTTTGCAGAAAGCGCAAATGTAATGAGACTGCATAGAAGAAGTGGCTTGTTGGTCTTCCTGTGAAATGCAGTTAAGCAGTGTCTAATGTACTCGTGGACCATCCCAGGGAAAGAACTAACATCACTGCCACATATTTTACACGCTTACGATTGTGTATGTATGTATGTGAGCGAAATTATGTAATTTTAACTATGGCTGAACGGCGAAGTTAATATTTGCATGTCCCGTTAGTCTGGCGAAGAAAGGCCGGCTGGCGAGGAATTTCTGCGCCGCGTTTCGCAGAGATCGCTGAAATCAGAGCCTGTTTGTATGTATCATCAGTGAAACGTGGTGGAAGTTACAGCCAAAGTAGAAATATAATTACAATAAATGATCCTGCTTATTAGCTCTGTCAGTCCTTGGCGCTGCATTTTACTGCCGCAACTAAAGTTTGTTGATTTTGAGCGTAAAAAGGAAAGAAGCGATGGAAAAATAAGCAAAAGCGCAAGGAAAAGTAAGTTCGTTGCGTTTGAGAGGTCGCCGTCGGAGTTAGGTGTCAGAAAGTTTAAAAAGGCATAATTTGTTTGTTGCCGCCGGTGTATGATCCGATGAAAATGGAAAGTGCCAATAGACAGTTTGCATTCAAATCCTCCAAAGGCAAATAATTCTGCCGCTCGCTCACTTCTCACCCATAAAGCGGCGAAATCGAAATGGAGCTGGACCTCGGCGCAGCAGTGGAAAATAGTTCGCTGAGTTACTGGGCGTTTTATCGCTTCCGGCTACCGCCGGATTCGCCTGAAAACTTGACAACGATACGCAACTTTATATTGCGAATACTTAAACTTTAATCCGGCCAACTGCAGCTTCGAATACTTTGCAGTTTAGCGCTGCTCCATTCCGCTTTTTGTTTTCGTATCCTTAAAATGTTTTGTTATTTAAGTATTTTATAGCTTTTCGCTGAAACTTTCGCGTATTTTGCTCATAAATTGTGCATACGATCCTTTGCCACGCCAAGGATATGAAAAATAAGCGCACAACAACACTTTCAGCAAATACACGGCCGAATCAAAAGCGGATATTTCACAGTTTCCTCTGACATTTTTATTGAAAACTTCTTCAGAACTACTAAACAACGTCGTAAACTTTGTTTAGGTTTCGGATAATAGAGAATATGCGCGCTGCGAGGACAAACGCGACCAAACCCAATAAACATGGCAATATTTAAGATTATACCGTTGTGGGTCTAGCATCTAACAGTCTTGTTTTTGTTATTATTGTCAATTCAATCGTTCTTCAGTCACTCCTGTTTTATATGGTGGGCAGATGTGACAAGATGCGTCAACCAGAGAGGAATAGAAACATGATCGCTCCGCAAATATTTCATTCTCGGGGAGAACTACTTCAAGCGGCCGTCGAATGCAAAAGCGAGAAAACAAAAAGGCAAATATTTAAAAACTCATACTCAAAGTATGCTCAAATAAAGCTAAGAGTAATAAAAAAAAAAGAAGTGAGTAAGATACAAAGATTGAAGTGTACTTGTATTGCAGAATATGTGAGTATTCTAACCAAATTTTAATAAAACACACTTTTTAGTCCCTCACTCTCACTCGCTCTTCTATGGAGACACCTTATTAATATTGCCTAATATTCCATTATATTTGAACCTTCTTCCAGCACTTTCTTCTACGCTAGCAAGTTTCTTCAAAGCCTCGTCTACATTTTGAATGGCCGCAAGTGCACAGCATATTTCCTTTATTTATATCTAAAAATTTCATATACGTACATGCATATATACCTCCAAATGTGCTTAGCACTTTAAAAAGAGGTGAGGTCCGCACAAGGACGAAGTTTAATACATTTATGAATCATTTTCTTAATTGCTCTTCACCTCCTTCAACAAAGCACCAGTTAAAGTAAGAGCCGAGAGAATAATTTATCGAAGAGACATGAATTTCTCGCCACGAAGCCAACACAGTAACAACGCAAATACCCATAAACACCCACACAATGGCGCACATACATTCGCGTCATCGCCCGTAGTTGACCCGAGGTTCAGAACACAAGACTTCCGTTATGGCGTACATACCCAGTGTAAATGTTGTTTATGTGATTCGAAAGATACACGGGGGAAAAAGAGAAGAACGTCCACAATATAGGGCTTTTGGGATAATTTAATATTGCAACTTGTTTGTTGTGTCACGAAAAGACATGCTTCGACAATTTGTAGTTACAACAACTCCACCCAATTGGCTGAGATATTTTTCACAGTGTCGTGCTAGGTCTATATTTCCATCCAGAAGAGCTGAGTTGGCCTGTTTGGTGCCTTCGGCAAAAGCCATTTGCTCAAGCACACACACACATACTCACATCCACAGACAACTAATGTTTGCCATAATTTAAATGATTGGAAAATGGAAAATGCCTTGCGAAATTCGCAATTGCAAAAGTTGGTCCGCGTGCCAGCCACCCAACCAGACATGCATTCGGGAACTCTGCATACACTCTCGTCTACATTTGCGGCAATAATGCTTATGTGTGTGTGTGCGTGTGTGTGCGAGTGTCGACGTGAATGCGCATGTTGCAATGTTGTAATTGCGGTTTGCTCTGGCTCATGCAAACTCTAAATAATTGTTGCGCCCCTCACCTCACCCCGATCTCCCGACTGTGGCCAACTGCTGATTCTCATTTTCGTTTGTGTTGTTTCGTATGTCGTCTGCATCGGACTACTGTCCGACTGTGCGGTGCCCGCAAGAAATGGCACTCGTTGTTAGTGTTGTTAGAAGTAGAATCATTGCAATCGATATATTGAGGCACACATACAAGCATTTATATATCGTTGTAAAATAAGCGCCATGGACAGGGGTCTACGAATCCGGAAAATCTACAGACGCAGCTTAAATAACTCAGCTCAACTCGAAGATGCAAGAAGATAATTCAAATGGAGAGAAGCGAAACAATGAAAGACAAGTGATTAACGGAGGCCAGGCATGAAGCAATTCGGGGCGCATAATCTAAAAATGATTTTAGCTGCACTTGTCCCTTGGCCGAGATAAAGCGCTCACATTGCTATGGAAATGGTGGCCTCCACTTCGCCTCGCCAAGTAGCTGTTGCAACGTTTTCAACTTGGCGTACTTGCGTATTCAATTAGCCACACTTCGATCGACCCACGGCAGCAAACTTTCAATACAATAATCCGGAAAAACACTTGTGCAGCATTAATGCAGCCGTTGACGCCTCATAAATCTCTGCCAAGCGCTTTAAAACGCGGAAGAGACTGGTACACGCTAGCAACAGGCAAGCTGCTTCCAGAACGGGACCATTGTTGAATTTACTATTTATCTTTGCCGTGCCAGGCATGGGCTTCATTTTCATTCCTTCGTGCCCTCACCAATGACCCAGGTTGGCGCAAACATATGCAAATGAGATGAACGAAAATCTATAGCATAATTCAAGGCGCCACGTAAACTATGAAAATTTTATTCCCGCTGAATTTAACTGGGAACAACTTTCTCCAGTGGAGTATTTGCAACGCAAATAGGCAATGCAGTACATTCGCCACAATTGCTCCTTCCCACAAGTCCGTCATGCTTCATTCTGCTCAAATGGCAGAAGAAACTAGTTTCGTCCGCATCGCTGCACACTGAGGAGATCGCGCTAAATTAAATTCCTCATTTACAAATATGCCGCAGCACCACCGAGTTATTAGGAGTAGGAGCTTAACTGAAATATGTTGAAAAGAATAGTGAGGCCACTTGAATGGCTAAGCTGCAATAAGAACTCTTTAAGCGAATATGCTTTAAAACAATGGCACAAAATGTGCGGAATCCGAGTTTTAAATGGAAAACACGAATGCAACCACCACGGCGACGACCATTCATATCTACTGGTTGATACATTCAACAGTTATGTTAATTTCAGTTATTTTTATTTCAGAATCTAATTCCAATTACATTTTCCCTTAGCATGTATTAGTCGAACGACAGATGTCACCAACTACCACACAGTACAGATTCCAATCGAAAGCAAGTACCTCTGCAAGTACCTGCTCGAAGCGGTGGAAAAGCGGAATAAGTGCGACAGAAGCTGTAAACTCTTCTTGCCACAATGCGCCTCATGCGACTTGTCGTTGCTAGAGTTTTCGTGGTGCAACCATCACCACAGCCGTTCGAGTTGCTTTCACTTCACTTCTAATTAAGCAACTGTAATTTTGTCGTTGTTCTCCCTGAAGGTGCAGATAGACGCTGCTCGACAAACCTGTGACAGCGCGATAAGCCGTGTGTCGTGGGCGCTGCCCGTCTTCATCGCGAAAACTCGAGTTGTTGTTTGCGACAAACGACAAAGTTTTAATTGAATATAAATTGCAGCGCAGAAAGAGCGGTAAACGCCTGCGACTATTTATTGCAAACACTTCAGTGTTCAGCAAGCTGAGAACTCCTTGTAATTTTGCTGCAGAGGTGTTGGCCATTTGTGCCAACTCCTTCCCTCTTCTCATCGCGCTCACTTAATGTATGCGTAAGTGAGCAACTATTTTGCGATGGTGGCAAATCCGACTTGACAACGACTTATTGATTAAAGGATATGAGTCACTTTAAATTTACCCTGCCGCAAAAGAGATTTGGCAACAATAAATCGAATAAAGCACCGGATATAGCACCCCCTCGCGCATACGCACAAGAACGCACACCGCAATCAATCACATCAAATCATATTCGAACATACTTGTAGATGAATTCGTGTGCGAAACTACCAAAACTTCAAGGCTGTGTGGACTTTTGGTCCACACACAATTGCAGTGCGATTGTTTACTACCTGTTGGTCCGCAGAGGCGATTGCGGAGCGGAGTCACTTAATAAAATATGGCATCGGAGCGGGTTAGTGTGCCGAAGTGCCGACAAGGAATTCAGCAGCTTCAGCCATTTGGCTGGCAAAGTTGCTAAATTGCATTCTTTTGCGGTTTTTCTTTGGAAACTTCGACCAAGGACCGCAAGCAAATAATCAACATGGACTCGCTCCCGAACGAAATCAAATGTATTGCTGCGTTGCATGCACACCCATACGCGCCCACCGCGTTAGACAGTGGAGACATATAGTAGTGAAACAACAACCACCATTGGGACGGAGAAAACTGTAATGTAAATGCAGTTGAAATTGGATTTCCTTTCTTTTCAATTAACTCTTTAACAATTTTACTTGTGGCCAACATTCAGTTCGACCCTTTCTAGTGTGTGTGTGTCAGCGTGTGTGTGAAATTCCATTTGGGGGTGTATGCGATCCGAAACAATTCGATGTGCTGCATATGCATCCAGCTGGTGTGTTTGATGGGCGTCTATGAGAACCCCTGCTTATATGCTACCCAAGCAATGCTGAGCAACCGGACCAATGGCAGCTGCTGGCCTTTTCGATATGTATTTATGCATATATATCTATCTATATATATGGCTTTGTTCAGACACATAAAAGGCGTCAAATAAATGGAAATTTCCAAATTATTCCGTCAGCCTAAATATACTGCACACTATATGCAAACATGGCTACTGTGTAATGTCGTTTCCACTCTAATTCCCAATGCAATTTTAACACTTATTTCATGCGAAATACTCCATATGGATACATCGGAAAGTAACTACTGAAACGAAACGAGATGAAATGAAATGAAACGAATTTTGCATAACGCTGTGTCTACTTTCAGGCACTAGTTCTCCAAAAGTGATTATAAGCGGATGGGCTTCAGTTTCTGTTCCTTTTTACGGAGGTGCATCTGTCATGCCTACCTACTGTCCACTGTCACTTCATTTGCAGCCAGAGCACTCTGGTGAGGCGCAAGCTCGCAACGTTGCTTTCATTGTGTTGGTATGCCAAAAACATTTCTCTGTTTCTCATACAAATTTTCCCATTTTTCTATTATCTATGTGGATCTAGAAGACACACGTCCGCACACTCAATGATGATTTGTTGTTGCCGAGTTGCCACTGCTGTAGCAGACAAATGCCATGTGGCTTTTGGCCAAGAGCGAAGCGTATCAAAAGAGGAATAGCTGCAAAAATACTGGAAAAATAGCAACCGCAAGCTTCAAAAGATATGCACCGAGTGCGAAACGTTTGCTCCAACAACAAAATATATCAACAATAGCGCGACGAGTTAACAACCTCATGCAAATGAATTCAGAAATAACCTTCAGCTATTATACTCCGAGCATCCGGCCGCTCGCTCCTGGCCCACCACCCATCGCCAGGAGGCACATAAACGTTTGTGCTTATCCTTCTCTTATATAACCGCCATTGCCGCCTCAGTGTCCACAACGCCCGCATTTTGTCCTTTTGCCCGCGCATCTCCGCTTCCGCTCGATGATTTAAATTGTAGCTTCAATTTCTGTCTGTCCTCGCTTACATTTCAAATGCACTCTTCTACCTCGGCGGCTCCTCGCAGTGCGCTCTGCGACCGTCCTCCACTTCACTCTTGCTTTGCGCTTTGACACTGTTGCCATTTTGCTTTGCTTTCCCATTGTTGCTGCCGTTGTGTTCGCCGTCGCTGTTGTTATCGCAATCCCCGCCGGCGTCACACGTCTGCCATTTGGAAAAAAGCGAGCGTGTGTGAGCGGGGGCATTAAGCGAAATATGTGGTACTTGCAACAAAAGACGAATTAACGCGGTTCATGCTTCGTTGCACACTGTTACCGCATCTTGCCGGCACCCCTCTCAGCGGTTATAATAACAATGCCACGTGGAGTGGTGTGGGGTCGTGCCTATGTGAAACTGGCTGGAGATTCACGTCGCAAAACGCTGAAGGAAGTTGCAAAGAGCTGACTGCCAACAATTTAATTTGCATAACCGCTGCCCCACCCCGCACCTTAAGACGCTTGGTTGATGAAGCGCCGTTGACAAGAAAAAATCAAAACTGCGGCAGGAGCCAGAAGGATGTGGACCGACATTCGTACAAATAGATAGTTAAAGAGAGTGCTGACGCACAAAAATCTGTTGCAAATATTTAAATGTGTGCCAGGATGATTTTATACATAGACAAAGCAATTAAAAATCAACTACAAAAACTGATCACTTGTATTGTGGTAGAAAACAGGTGTGAAAGTTCTTGCATTTTATGGTGTGTAATGAAATTTAGCATGTTTACAAAACTGAACCATAATGGTGAATGCTCTCCGAATTGTTTTATTGAAAATATTTATTCCAGTTCCGATGGCTATAGCATAACGTCATTGTGAGAACTATTTGTATAAAGCCAGTAGGACAAATCAGTGCGATTTCCTTCATATAATATTATCTCTTTTACCATGATGAATATTTAGATATCAAGCATGGAAATCATTATTTCGTTTGCGCCCGCTTCTTTTTCTTAGATGAGTTTTTTAATAGAACCACAAGTGGATTTTTGACCGTTAATAGTGTTCCTTGTTCGTCCCATATTGTTTATAAATTTAACGCTACTTTATGGGGAAATCATCTCAGCTATCATAACTTTCCAGGAGTCACTATATTAAATCCGAAGGAAAATAGAAAAAGACTCATTATCCTTCAGCTAACAACTCAATAATTTTGTCAAAGGTGTGTGATTTAAAAAATAAAAATTTTGCAATACCGAATTCCAGTAGTTAACCTATATTTCTGCCCACGCTTTGGTGCTCTGCAGCTCGCCGCGGCCCACCAACAAGGCCATCGAAACATCTCCTGTTTCATTTATGCCATCTCCCACCCGCACCAACCTACAAGCAAGTTTTCTTCCATTGCAGATTTTTCAAGCACGAAATGTCACATTACACTCAAACAATGTGCTGAAACTAGGGACAAGAACACTCTAAACTGCAACAAAAATAACAATGTCAGTCCAGAAATAAAGCAGAATAAAATACGAAGCGAAGCGCAGCGTGTCAAACGAGATTGGAGGTAGCGATCCTCTTATAAATCGATTAACCCATTTCCAATAGCCACTGCAATGCGGCACGCATCCTTGGAACCAATGACAGGCAGCAGCAGCAGCAGCAGCAGCAGCAACAGCAACAGCAATGGACACAATAGCACAATCTGTTTGCAAAGTTTCTAGCGAAGTGGAAATATGAGGGGTAGGAAGTCTTTCAGCACTTTATTGAACTGCTACCCAGATGCGGATGCAAGTGGCTGATTATGAGCGGCCCAACTGTTCCGTGTCTATTAGTGTACCCTTCGCCGCGCCGCTTACAGCTGACAACGTCATCGTTGCTCTCGTTGTTGCTACCAATGAGGCACATTTGCATGCGGACTTCTCCAATAGCATTTATAGCCGCTGACTATTTGTTGCTGCTACATTGTGAAACGGGCGGTTATGTTATTGTAGTGCTGCTTTCTAGTGTAGCTTGCTGTTTTGACTGCAGCTCTTTAAAAGTGATGAAAATTTGCAAAGGACACCAGCATTCCATGCAGCTTGGCAGGCAAAACCTCACGCTCGGTTTCATAACTTCGAACGCGCGATGTACTCAACAATCCGCTGCAGGGGCGGACCAGCCAGCAGGTGTGGGGTCGGAGATGAATGGCAATCGGAAGGCGGACAGCATCCAATAAGCCAATGGATGTAATGCGGCTGAAATTGACCCGAATTCGCTGTCAATGACAGGTATCGACGGTCGACACCAGGCGAATAGATCCAAGGGACGGGAGGGGAAATGTTTGCTGCGGAAATGCAATTCGCTTGTGTCAAATATATTGATTTTGCGGTGCCAGAGTGGCGTACAAGCGAATCTGCATAATTAGGCGAATTAGTGAAAACGTGGCAAGGACACATGATATAACGAGTGAAATGTGGTTGCAAGGTTGACGGATTTGTGGTTAATTGTATGCCGGAGCCGAATTTGCTTAATTAGCTTTTATTATGAAAACGAAATTCGCATCAATGAGTTCTTCGATCCACACACTCTCTCGAATTTATAAAGGAATTCCAATATTTCTGAATTTCTCTCACTGCATTCGAATACCACTACGGCATCTTCTAAACTATGGTTTACATCAAACTATGGGTCTTTCCATAACACCATCTTTCCATAATCAAATGAAGGTTGTGGGTGATGCCAAATCAAAAAGATATCAACTCAACAAAATCAGAAAAATACCAACCCCAAAATTTCGGAGTTAAGATTAAAGATTGCTATGAATACCGTTACGTACATATGACATTTGATAAGTAATCGAAGTAGTTAAAAAAAATCCTGGTAAGCAAATAAATAAATACTGCAAGAGCGAGCGCGGTGCCAGCTGCCACTTACACACAGCTCACACTAAATTAGCAAACGACTTCGGTCGACAAAGCATGCCGAAAGTAAGCGAATGCCTCGCGCTGACACATCGCCGCCGTGGCGTGGAAACGAGGCAGTAAATGTCAACGTGACGGTCACCCTGGAAATAAATTTATAACTGATTAATGTATATAAGCAGCCATTGGCTCCGGGTTATATAATTTTAGCATTGACAACCAAAACAAAATCACAAAATCCAGAACCTTTTGTTAGAGTTACTGATGGACAAAGCAAACGCGGGGGGTTCGTTGTAGCTAGCCGTTGTGCAAATGAGAGAAACATAGATTATCATATACATAATTATTATTAGGCCAATAAATATAGAAACAAATGCAAAAGAATAAACAGCAGCAAACGGTGGCAGTTGATTGTGAAACTTTGACTATTAAATTTCGTAATTTATCTTTATTTCAATAATTGGAAAAGAGGAGAAGGAGAAACCCCATTGCCTAAGAAGATCTGAATAAGTACGAGGGGCAATGTGAGGTTGGATGCTGGTATAGAGCTTCGGGGAGTTTTCTTGCAAACTTGCTGACTTCAGTATTTTTAAACGCCACAACCAGCACAACCAAGAAACGAACAATCAAGGCAACAAAGCAGAACGAAAGTATAACTGTGCCACTGGACGACAAGATGACATCGCATACATTCCCGTACATACCTACAAACACACATAAATAGATATTGAGTTTCAAACTTTTTGAAATCGGAAGCATATTCGCCGGGCGCGCGTATGTACTTCTCTTTTGGCACGCCTCAGCTTCGACGCATTCCGCTTCAAAATAATACAAATTCACTGAGCAAAGTAGGTAGTGTAAATTGTTTACCGTTAATAGCTGTGAAATGTCCCGTCTTTACTTCCCACCAGTTCAGAGGAAACTCTTCCTCTTCAACGCCCGTATTGAACTTGTGATAAGAATGTGTGTGGCGTTTGAGTGTAAAAGCACATACACGACCTATCTCACTGGCGCTTCTCTTCATCTCGGTGGCACGGAACGCGGACGAAGGGCCACCTGCTGGCGCCTCATTTCAACTAATTACGGTGTTTATGTCAACGTTGCGGTCGTGCGCATATCAACCGCATTTTCGTGATACATAAAACAGTGACAACAACAATAACATTGGCAGTAACAACAATCAGCAACCAGTAAAAGTAATTGTGAATGTCATACGAGAGCAATTCAAAACGCACCACATGGCGGCAACCCTTTTTACTACTATTTATAATGTAGCCGCACCGCTGTTCGCTCCTCGCCGCACCAAATTGGAGCGCAAAAACAAACGGAACTTGGTTACATCCTGGCCCGGTGGGCAGGTGCTCCCTTTGTATAATACTTTAGAGGGAAACTTTTCAAGAACCGTTTACGTAAAAGTTATTTGGATAATGGCTCAGCGCTTTGGGACAACAACAAACGAACATTGCCCCACGAAGTTGGCGGCTACATTGTGCCACAATGCGAGTATAAAGCTGAAACGATGGCTCTGGCCAAAAGTTGTGCGTGAATTTCGTACAAATTATGTGGGTAATGTGATTTATGACGAAGTAATTTTATTAGCGCAGGACATTTTTACTCGCCCGCCTTAAGCGCCGGAGCCGAAGTTGCGAAAACAACAAACAAACATCGCAATAAGCGCTCTTAGGTGAAAAGGAGTGAAGCGAAAATTAAAAGTTAGCACCTCTCCACAACAATAGCGTCGGTGATATCTACCAGCGTTGGGATAGGTCCCTGGATGATGTTGCAAGTTGAGGAGGGATAACGTAAAACAGTTAGATTGAACAGAAAGAATGGTAAGAGGTTACACTCATATTCACAAAGCGCAAAATTCTGGGAGAATTCTGGGTTCACTTCCATACTTTAATATTTTTAAGAACTTTTTTGTTTCTGATTTGCACAGAATAAAAACAACGATAAATTTGTAGAGTTCCCAACCCAACTAAAAGCACAAAAGGTCCAATGTAATGGGGATGTGTAAATGAATCTGACTCTAACGGCAAGTGATTTAAATCTGTGTTTTTGCGTGGCGTGTTAATAGCCAAACGTACCACGAAAGCTTTGAGACCCCAGCAGAACACCATCCATTCCAAACAGAAATAAACAGTTACTAGCTCACACTCAACTGTTCGCCCATTTATGTGGACGGAAGAAAAAATCCGGTGGATCTTCCTCTACATTTTTCTTTTAGAAAATTAAACATCCTGACTGTGGCATGCACCCGCACTAGTCGGCAGTGCTGCTGCAGATACTGCAGATGATGTGGTACTATGGGCGAGTGGTGGAAACTAGTGAGGGAGAAGTGTTTCGCCGATTTTCTGCTGCACATGTTTTGTGGTTCTGGAATACCACGCTATAACATTAGAAAGAACAACATAACTTTCGTCAGCTTGAGCATTTTGGGAAAATTTCTGCTTTGCATTTTCCCTCACATATACACGCAACCGCGCTGCGCTTTCACAAGAATAATGCACCGCCAATTTGGCTACCACCAAACCTTCAGCTCACACGCATACTTGCCACATAAGCACGTATCGCAACAGACAGCACAGCCACCTACGCAGACAGCAAATAGAAAGAACAGAATTTTCGACTGCACGAGTCCCCATAATCATAAGCGCTCCCCTCTTTCGCCCTCTCAGCTATTTGAAGTCCTGCTTTCAATTTATTTCCTGTAACCATATTTACTGAGACACAACCACTAAAGCGATTTATCTGTGGCACGTTTAGAACTTTCTACATTGCAGTGATTCCCAGTTTGTGACCGCGTCATCATTGACGGCCGTACGAAAATCTATGCAAAGAGGGAGAATTTATAGAAAGAGAGAGAGTGATGGGTTATTTAGAAATACGAAATCAATAGAAAAGATTCGTGTGGTCTAGCAAAATTTCAAATATTAAAAAAAAATTTCGTCATTACACAAACAACTATTCTGAAAACACAGAAGAAGAGGTATTGAAACACAAAGATACAATTTGAATACAATCAGAGAAACTGATATTAAATTCGCACAGTTTTCGTTCACTTTGTTTTTTGGGTGAGTAACGTAATACCAGTAACCCAGTAAGCAATAATCCAATAAACAGATGGAACTTAAAGTGTCACATTTGAAAACGGGTGTAGTTATTCTCCATTCTTATCGAGAACAGAATGAATAATTGTCTTGAATCACACCACCGAGACACCTATGACATGAAAAGGAAGTGCATCAGGCTCTTACTTACAGTGCACAAAGAATTAACGGTTATGCATTCCAGTAATTATATAAATAACGAAATTTTTACATTACGACCTTTGAGTGTTTTTTTATCAGATATTCATATTAATGAGTCATTGGTACTGGAAGAATGCTCACGACAAACCTGAGAGCCTCACCAGAGCAGAGATTGTCCACTCGGTGAGTTTCGAAAGTAATAAAAGGATCCTTTACTTGACAGCACATTGTTTTGTTACAGAGATTGCCTGAAAACAACAAAACAAAGAAGTTGTAAAAGTAGACCCCTCGTAGACCAGAACCACCTTCCGGTATATGAGCGCAGTCATATACTCATTTTCATTCACACGTGCTCGCAGAGACGTCGGAAATTTGTTTTGTTCAAACAGCAGAGGCAACAACGATTGTGGCACCTCAAATGAAGTGTTTGCTTTGCATTAGCCTAAAAAGGTATCAGTTTATATAGTCACACACACGCATACGCACATACACACATTACTACAAATACGCTCCCATTACAATTTACTATTTATTTCTAAGATACGGTTATGTAAACACAACATTTCGGGCTCAGGTGGAAGAAGCGTAGTGTGAAAACACATATGTGCGTGTATGTGTGTATGGATGCGAGACTTAATGTCTGTCTATTTGAGTACCTCAATGTTTGCAAATGTCATTAAATCCCTTTTCGCTTAATTAATGTAACAAAGGCTTGCGGAAAAAGGCTTCACAATGGCTGTCATTATGCTCACCTCGTTATCCGACAACGCCGCAACACCGCAACACATTATCCGATGATATTAAAGCAAATCTGTCTCGGGCTAATGACTTGTGTACCAAATCCACGTGAGTGTAAGTACATTATACTTATAGTATTATAAATGTGTGTGTGTGTGTGTGTCTGATGAGCTTTCGTGTGGATAAGGGGCTTAAATATTCAATTTACCTTAATAGCTACTGCTAAGCGTAAATGGGAAGACGCAGAAAGAAAAAAATGTCCGAGTAAATTTGCGCTCAAAACCAAATACATACCTACAACTTGATAAGTACTGTTTGTTCACGGATATATGAGTATATGTTTGTAAATGCAAAGGTATTTGCAAATATTTTCATATTTGTCATGGAATGCATAACTTTTAATTGCTCCCACACACATACGCACGCACACGTCCTCGTAGAGGAGTAACATTGCGCTCTACGTGGGTGCGAGAAAGTCTCACGAAACTCACCTGCAAAGTAGGTCAACATGGCGCTTAGGACGACTGTTACTAGTATTAAGGCGATACTCAAACATTTCCAGGAACATCGGTGCTGACAGCGCTTATCTATGTGAAACCTGCAAGAGAGAAAACAAAAAGACAAGCATTTTAAACCAATACAAACACATTTATAGAGCGCACATAAGTGATTATGTGCCACGTTTGGTGAAGTGGCGAGAGTATGAGTGCTTGTCAGAGTGGCAAGTCAGCCCAAAGCGAAGGACAGAGCAACAGGCAAATTAAAAGCAAACAAAATCAAACAGTTGTCACCCTTGCCCCTCGCACAGTCATGGGTGTTTGAGTGTGGCCGGCCCATCCGCAATGAATGTTCATTGTAAGGACTTGCCAGGAGTTACGGAACTTAATGGCAGTTCGCAGTGATTATCTTAATAGTGTTTATGTGCAGTTTCAGTTAGTTTAAGCTGCGGTTGCAGCTGCGGAGGCTGGTAGTAATGTGCTTGTGAGGAGCGTTTACTAAAATCTCTTCCAGCTGAGTATGGACGACCGACCGAACCGAGAACGCAATCGATGCAAACCGCTTAAATGTTTGAACACCAATTAACCATATATCCAGATAAATTGTTTGCATAATCCTATTCCTCTTTTCATATTTCATGAAGTCGTACAATCATAAGTAAATATAAGAAGCAGCGCTTTTGCCGATCCCGCTAATTCCTTTCTGTTTATGTGCGCTGAAAGCATTTAGAAGACTTTAGAAGACACATTTACCACTACCCTCTAAGAAAGCTCTGTGCTTTGTTTCCCATAGATGGTCAGGCTATCAGCGTGCCACAAAATATAGTCATAAGTAGCAATAATTGTCGAAGGCATATGCGCCACATGACCGTGCATACATTAGTTAGTGGCCGGTGGCAGGTGCCCGGTAAATAGGAGCCAGTGGTCCATTTATTTTCAGCTCTCCCAGCGCTATGGATCGGAGCGTATTCATTAATTTTCTTTTGTCATTTAACCTTAAAAACTGTATTCCGTTGGGCAAACGGGGCTTCCACATCACCTCCCAACCACAAATCGTGGTGCAACAGTGTGAACGCGCGTGTAGTCTCCGCGCCGAAGTTCTACTCAACGACGAAGTAAAAATTATGCACTGAAGCGTTCTAGCCTGTGACATTTGCCGTGGTCGTAAGACATGCCACCAAATAACTTATTTGCTTGTCAATGCAGGGGTGATGAGTGCGCCTATTAGTCGTGTTGGCAGCGGCAATTTGTGCCAACTGCTGTGGATGCAACTAGCCGGTGTCAAAGCAAGCACCAATTTGCATTTCAAATTATGGAAGAGGAAAAAATGGCGAAAATTGCCAACAATTTGCACCGCTTCATGGCAATGTGTTTCACACATACGAAAAAGTAGCTTGCAGCATTGATGCGTCGTCACACTATGAGCTGTGATTGTGGCAAGCGGCAATTTGCGCTGCTAAAGCAAATAATAGCAACAATTGCCTGTGCGTTTGCAGCCTAAGCCGGGTCCAGCCCAGAAATTCAGGTGAGGGTGTATGCGAGGCGCGCGTCTGTGATGAGGCACTTAACACTGTCTACAACTAATGACCAATTTCCCGTTGTGTCAATAGCGAAGCAAACCGGCGCGCAGTATTAGGCAACGCCAACAAACGCCAGTGCAACATTCAGTGGCAAATAATGAAGAAATTTCTATGCATTATGCCAGACTGCGAAGGTGGCATGCAAGTAAAACTCAAGCGTAGTAAATGGTGTACGACAGGGATGCGCTCGCTTTGCAGCGTCACGAAAATATTACATTACATTAATGTGTTGACAGTGTAAACTTTTTGCGTCGCGCATTTTTTGCACCGCCGCTGACACACCGCGAACTCCGCACATGCTCCTACCACAGGGAGTTGCCTCCGCACGCCTTCTAATCCTAAAAGGTTTCAAATATGACACGAAGCATTTGTGAATGCTGCAAAGCACAGAAAGCAGCACAGAGGTTGCATGCTGTGTCAACCACCTACACACCTCTACTCGCTCAGCTCTTTGGAGACAAACTAGCCTGACGCACATTTAAAATATACAGACAAAATGATGAAGTGTAAAAGTGCAACGCGCATGTTGCCCTCATGGTTGCAAGCACAAGTCGCAAGTGTGGTGTTTTAAATAAGGTGTTTGGAAAGTCGTTGGTTGTCACTTTGACTTTTGTAACGTGGCGTAGTGAGTGGCAGTTAATTGCCTGTGGGTGGTAACAACGGTGGCAATTAATGTGGCAACTCTGGTTGCAGTTCGGCGGCTCCGCTGCTGAGCATTAAAGAATTTGTTCTTAAGGCAAAGGGCGGTTTAAAATTGTAGGTATTCAGTATGTAGCTATAACTGTCAGTGACGATCAAAATGAAAGAAAAGAACTCAGAAACTTCAAGCTCGCTTCTCTAATCGCTAGTATTTAAAGAGTAATAAAATCGGAAAGTTTCAATGAACGATATTTTGCCTGCTCAACGAATCTTATTTTGTATATAGAATGGTGGCAAGTCTGAAGCCTTGGATAGTCCACAAAAGTTATCTTGGTTCCTAGCAAAAATATAAGATATTCGAACTCTACATATTTATTTCGATTTTCTCTAATCCCTTCCTGGGTTATGAAACTATTCCGTACCATAAATGGAGAACTGCTTATAATTCATTCTTTGTGTAGAGACAGTGACACATTCAGCCATTCAACACATTCATTTAACTTCATGCATTCAATTTAATGTTGCGGTTGGTTGTTGTCGATGTTTTGTCATTGATGCTTCACTCTTTCTTTAATACGGCCATGTTCGCTCAATAATCCTAGCGTACACATATTTTTACAGCATTTCAAGCTCTAATTCCAAATAAGCACCAACTTAAGCCGGCGATTTTCCGCACTCTGTCCACGTCGTCTGTCGCGTTGCAAGTAGCAATAGGCGTATGTGTGCGCATAAGTACTAGCTCACTTCGATAACAGTTGTGCCAAGCAACAACAAACTAATCCCGCTTACATCTTAAATCTGACAATTCTCGTTGACTTCGTTGCTCCGGTGTTGCGGCTCCGGTATTGGGGCTATGACCGCATCTACCACATGTTGGCTCCAAGAGCAACTGGCAAAAGCAGTTGCATTTGCAATTTATGCTCAACTGATGTGCTGCGTGCACAAAGCCACACGCATAAACTATATTTATGGGTGTGTGGCATGGGGCGCAATGTTTCACAAACAGCCAAACCAATATCCCAAGATGGTGCATGCGTATGTGTAGGTGAATTTTCAGAAAGTACAAGTAGAATTCTGCTCAGAATTATCTGCAGCATCTTGAAAACTCCGCTAAACACACACGCGGCTAGGTCCAGGGGATGCAACAATTGATCTATGAGTGTGAGTGGGAAGATGGCAGGATAGAGAAAATGTCAATTGTCGACGGTAAGCCGAGATCGTTAGTAATGCCATCCATTTTGTCTAAGACTTGGCAATAAGCATAATCAACATAAAAATATATTAAAGAGATTCGTGCCAAACAGTGGCACGGCAATCGCACGAAGAATGTTGCACCAATGCCATTGTCGCCAGCGACAAATGCATTCAAAGGTATATTGGCAATATTAAAACAGCGCCACGACGGTTATAAATCGCTCTGCTGCGCTGCACCCTTTGATCCCGCTTTGGAGGTTGGTGGCTTGGCTCCATCCCACTTAACTTTAATGTGCGTTCGTGCCCCATTTGCTAGAGTTGTAACTTGCATGCAAATGCAACGAGGTATGAACACAGTGTGAAGGATAAGAAGGAACACCGCAGGGACGGACTTTGTTCGTGTTGACGACGCCAATGTCGGTTGTAGGTGTCTTCTCGCTTGGCTTTCTGCACAAATGAGAAAATCCGCGTAGCTCACAAGTGAAGTTAATGATGATTTGCAACAGTGCAACATCGCAGCCGGGTTAAAGGCAAGCGTTACTTACAATGGTTGTAGCAACATAAATCGATGGCCACAAAGCATACGATGCAAGCTACTTGACTTCTTATATAGAGATTTACAACATTCTACTGCTCCTTCATTTTATATTCATTTTCATTTATGGCAACACCTTGAGGGTGTTTCTCAAATTCTGGTTCAGTGCAAGGTCGCCCTTAACAGTTTATCGGGATTTAATTACGCTAACCAAATATAGCGATTTCTCAAGTCCATGTGCTTGCAACGTCTATTACCTTCTAGGGTGGTGATAAATTGTAAACGGTACTTTACAAGAAAAATGTCAAGCGTACCCATAACTTTAAACGAATTTAATGTAGTACGTTGGCCTGCTGACTCATTTAAATCGCTTCAGATGAGAAACCCAAACAATTGAGTCCATACAAATATGCCACTTACCTGGATGGCGAATATGGCGAGTAGTGAGGTGTGTGCGCCGAATGCGAGTTTCGCAATGGGAATCCAGGCATCACCAAAGGTTGCGAGCCACTCATCTGGCAATGGGGTCCACCAGGTCCATTCATGCCGGCTCCACCACCTCCGCCAGGTACACCACTACCACCGCCACCGCCGCGGTCGATGCCGCTATGGCCCAGCGTGTTATTGCCTGTTGACATACTTTGTGCCATCTGTTGTGGATGCCCGACCGGCATTGGGCCCAATCTGCGGAGAAAGAGAAGAAGGAAGCATGTGAAAAACAAATTTAATAAATATTTATTTACGAGCATAAAGTCAGTTGATCTGCTCATTACAATGTTTGTTGTGCCCCAACTGATATTTGTAGGCATATTTGTAGTAGCAGTAGCCCGCACACACCCTGTTGCAATATGTGGATCGGGCAAACATAAATACATGCATAAAGGCATTCACTAACAAAAACACGAACAACAAGTTTCGGGGGACGGGGAGGGAAAGGAAAAACTCAAATGGCAGCAGTTGCTTTGGGCACTCGGAAATGCCTCGCTTTTTTATTGACGCAAAATACGTTTATGCACTCGTAATATGTTGCGTATGCTTTTTTGTATGCAACTTGCAACACGTCGCAGCATGTTCGCAATTGCAATGTACGTAATAAAAATGGCCATTATGGCGAGAGTTAAGTAAAGCGGAAATTTTAAATTAAAAAACATAAATCAATAGGGCCCCCGATGCCTCCCGATCGCTGCCTGGCCGTACTGTCAGCCCTGCGCCTTCGATGGCCCACCAGACGCACGTCCGGTGGCGGTGCGTGCAACTGGCCAAGCGCCATTTGCATTGTTCATTGTTGTTTTTATTTACGCTTTTCACGTCGCCATTGTTGCATTTACGCCGCTAAAGTCGCACTGCACATTTATCGCTGCCACATTTTGTTTCTTTTCCGCGCCATAATATCGGCAACATTAAACGGATGTGCGCCTGCGGCCACTCGGCCACACGATTACAGTTCAATGGAACTTTCTACATGTCGCGGGCTTTTCATTTATTTATTTTCGTTTATTTGCGCACATTGTACTGAACGAGGTGGAGCGCCCAAAAGCGCACTTGTTTGTTAATGTTTTTGGTGTAAAAAATTGGCAGTTTATTTATGAGCATTGCCGGACATTAGCCACAAAGGACTTTCAAACAGATCTGCGCAGCACTGTTTTAGATTTCAACCTCAGATATTCGACTGGAAACATAGAAGCGAACTCGCATTGCGTTTTCCACGATGGAGTAGGTTTAAAGAATTGCTTAGACGAAAGGATACCGAACTATATATAGAACTCTATATGTATACTATATAAGTGTGCAATGTTCTCAATAGACACCCACATATTCCATACCCACATAGATCACAACTGTTTATGAGAAAGTAAACACACAAATTAAATTGACTCTCTTTTGAAGCTCGAAGCCACATCAATGGTCGAACTTTCATATGAAAATGGTGCATAAAACTCTGCCACTTTGCAGCCGAACGCAGTAAGCTGCTATAGCATGCCAACAAGGTCGATCTGGTGGGGCAGCAAAGAGCCCATATACACCTCTCATCTGAGTTACTTCATGCCCCTGCCATCAATACGTGGCGGCCATTGCTGAACAAGTGTACGTCAGCTAACCGCATCGCTCATTCCGTCCTTCAGAAGTTTTGTCAGCTCAGACGCTTACTTAGGCGACAGCCTATCGTCAGTGCAGTCTGAACTTGGTCTATTACCTTATGTCCGAGCAGCCATGTGGCATGTGACCACATCAAAATACCGGCATATACTCGCTTTATGGTCGGGCAACTTAATTTAAATTGCTTAAATATTTTTTTGTTGCTAATAAATCACTACCACATGCTCTGACAAACAACTGCACCAGTCGTCGCATTTATGTGTTGCAGTGTGCATGTGTACGACCGTATGAAAGTAAGGAGGGCACTGGTGTTAGATATCCACCAAGCCGAACCGCTGTTGGTACACAATTTTGTTATACAATGACTTAAGGCTCTTAACGGGTGGAGAAGGAAGAAGAGGATATGGAAATGTGTCCACTTGGAATGCCGACTTTTTCCCTGCTTCTTTCAGTTAGACAGGTGAAGCACTCATCGGCCCACAAAGCAACGTACGTAATTCCACATGTTTCTGTTTGGTGCATGCACGTGTAGGTAAACCCGAGCTGTAAGGACAATGAATCAAACTGTACGGTAGCACTAATAAATTAGAAGCTATGAATCAGTAAAAGTAGCAACGCAGCAGCTGGTCGAACAAGGTTCAAATAGATCAAGAGTAGGGGACTTTAAATTGCTCGATGGTGAAAAGTGGTTTGATGGAATTTAATAATTTCCTTTGCCTACAATTAGGAGCTCAACTACGAAACGTGACTGTTATGGACACATAGTTTCCAAAGCCCTTATTTGCGAACAGAGGTGATGATCGGACTAGTGTATTGATAGAGTCGGGGATACCGACTAATTGTCGGCTAAACATAGCCAAAGCATTAAACTGCACAGGTTTTACGATAACAAACAGCTTATAATTGACTACTTGAGAAGAAGATATAAATTGTCTTTCACTAAACAGCGACAAATTCATTTACGAATTCTCTCACGTAGTAAATTGTATGATGATAACAAATAGCAGCAGAAACTATTACAAACTTGTGTAAATATAAATACCTTATTTCGTATTACTATCAACCGGTTGATTAGATGACCAAAACATTGCCAATGGTCTGCCGGACATTTAACTCGAAAATTACAACGCCGGAGGCGGTCGCTGGTGTTATTACACTGTCTATTTGATGCCCTTAAACAACTTTTTGTTGCTCCACACTTCTCATCTGTCAATGCATCGCCGGTGGGTGAATTGAATCAGCCTGGAGCACCATAAATTCGAAATAATCACAATGAAATCATTTCGATTTCAATACAATTAATATTAGTGAATGTTTTGAGAGCGCATGAACCACCCTTGACTCTTGAGTAGCAAGTGACAGACAGCGGGACTGTAGGGCAGCGCGTCGAACTGATTCGCAATGCACCCAAATGTCATTACAAATTTCATGTGCCCTCTTGCCAGCGGCGCAAGAAGACTCGCCAGTTACCCATTCAGTGGTTATTGTGGTTGGAGGGTGTAAAAGGCGGCATGTGAGAGGATAATCAATTATGTGCGCGGACTTTGCTTTTCAGTTTGGTGCGTGACAAAGTGTAAACGAATTGTCATGCCTGAGTGTTTGCGGTTCTAGCCGTGTGAGTATGTGAGGGCGTGGGAGCCTTTGTTGCGGCCAACCGCCACTATTTATTGATTTATCCGTTTCAATGGTTATTCGAGCATTCAAAACCACGAAATATATTTGCGCTCATTACAGCAATTGCAGTTCAAGCGCTGCCAGTTTCCATCGCTCTCTCCATCTTCTCTCATCTTCTCGTTCCTATTTCAATCACTTTCAAGCTAGACTTTAGATAAGCTAAAGACAAAAAAATTTCTGCTCAAAGAGTTAACGCAAGGCCCATTTACACACCAAAAAATGTACGTGTTCATTTTGTATGTACTCGTATGTGTACTGAACTTACATATAAGGACATAAGAGGTTGAGAGGTCAAGACAGTGAGAGAGCAGACAGTGTCCTCAGCAGAAAAAGACATAAAACTCGAAAACAAATTTGATAATACCGCGATGTCCAACGTGGCCACCCACTGTCCAGGCCAGAAAACAAAAGAGAGGGCATACAGGGAAGAGCCACATCTTTAAAGCAGCAGCCGTCAAATGCAGCTCGGCCGTGTCATCAGACCCACCAGCAGCGGACGCAGCGAACGCTGGGCCATCAGTACGTTCACAGCAACCAACACGAAAGCTTTTGTCGTTTATGCAAACATTATTGAGATAAACGAATTATGAAATGCAAACACAGACGCGGACACTCATACAGCCAACAGCCATCCATTGCTTGAATAGATAAACTGCAGAGATTCGGACCGGCAGCTTACATTAGCATACAACCAAGGGGGATGGGAGCGGGTTTCGGCTGGAGTTGAAAGCACTGCCAAACTAACGGACATACTGTGATAAAAGATATTAAATGCACTGCTCAAGCGAGTTTACATACAAATATACATACATATACGTATGAGTGGCAGTGTGCGCAAGTACTTCCGCTCCTTTGCACTCAACGAGACCACATTCCGGCGCACGTATGAGAACGATATCCTTAAAAGCGTAAAGTGGAAAAATCTGTGCTCGTAAATTTGTTTAGTGGCTCAACAACTCATAAAAACACACATATTAAATTTGATATTAAATAAATTCACCCTCTACAAAAAAGACCCGAGTATGAAAATTTTGCGCTGCAAGTCCATCGTGAGCTCTCCTCGTTACGTTACGATTACGTTTTTAATACAACATCCGTAAAACTCTTGGAGCGCAGTGAACTTTGGCTAATAAACCAGCAAAAATGGCCACCAATATGCAGGAAAGTGGAGAAGTTACAAAGTCGCTGTGTTCAGTGTTTGAAAGACCCATGTGTTCCAGCCGCTGCTTAACTTTATTTATTTCAGAATAATTCTTCGGCGGCGCTTCATATTGTTCCAGCCATGCCAACAGTCGGCGGTGCGTAGGGCGAACGCCCTCGCGCATGCTAAATAGTCAAATACATTTGGGCAATGTAGAGCATAAAGGGTAGCGTGGATTGCCGGCAGTGCCTAACTGCACACAAAGCAGGGATGATAAGGTCCTCTCTTATGCTTTGAACTTGTAAGCTCCAGCCACAACAAACACAGCCGCGACTATATCGCTTGTCAGCCGACTTATTTATAGCCTTCAACGCGCTGACGTATATCCGTTACCTCCATTACGTTCGTTAACAAACTAGATCGCAGCTCACAAACAACATCAAACTTCCGTCTTTTCTTAAACTCCAAAGCTCCAACCGCGCTGGTTGTTCTTCAAAGCTTTTCCTGCAGTTATGTATATTGGATGCTTGAATTCAAATTCACATAATATATGCGTGAAAATATTTAATAAAAGTTCTAACAAGCAAAAACTTAAAATGTTGAAACCTTTCAGATGCCTTTTTCGCCTATCATTTCGACCAATACATTCATATACCATGCTGGCGGCGCAAACCCTTCTCTAGCCAACTCATTTAAAATTTATGGCAAAGCACCACCATTAGATACTACATAGTCGAACAATAGAAAAATTATATTTGAATGGCCACCCCGCAACAACTTACCATTCATCCCACTCAAACCCCCGCCCTGAAAGCTGAGGAATTAATTTTTCCGAAAGAAGCCATGAGGGACAAAAAACCATGTTTTCTTTTGCCATGTTAGTGGTGAACTCGGCCTGCAGTTGTGTGTTTTCATAGAAACCACCGGGCGACTAATAACACCCCCAGGGACTCAAAACCAATAAAAACGCTTCGAAATACGCGCGACAACAAAAATATGTAATAAGAAAATACGCAACAAAGCAAAAGCACAACATGAACGCACGACATCCAAAACGAAGTGAAGAAGTGGGGCAAATGATCAAAGCGAAAATGCGTGATTTATATATATATGTATGTAAATATGTATATATATATGTAAATGTATAAAAAATATATATAATAATAAATAATAAATAAATGTAAATATTTATGTAAATACACATATATATATACATACATATATATACATATATGTATATACAAATATACATATATACATATACATATATGTATATACAAATATACATATACATATACATATATATATATAATTTCTTATCTGGAAATGTGAAGAAGGGGGAGTCATTATTTGAATAGGAAGTTGTTGATAATGGAAACACTAAATATTTGAAGTAGGCGACATGCATTGCCAAGGATGAGTACTTATCGAACCGGGAGAGAATTTAATACTTAACACAACAACAATGGAATATTAGCTTTGCGCTAAATCGATGCCCGTTACCGACGATACCTACATATAGTTTCTAAATACCTATGCATTTGAATATATCTGAAAGAGAAGTTCCTGAAATATCTGGGAGTTGTGAAGCCTTGGTGAGCACAGCAAAAACTTCATAAATACTTAAAACTAGAATGAAAATTTATTTAGAACCTGATTCTTGTCTCTTCTAGTGCATATTAAGCTTCCTGATGGTTACTACTGTATTGCCCCCTTCGTCATTTTGTTGGTAAAACTTTAGTAAACAGCTTAGCAAGACCCAATTTTGTTAAGATTTCTTACATATGTGCATAAATAGATTTGTATACACGCTCCATTGTAAATATGCAATCCACATACGCTTCTCAAAATTCAATTTGATACTGCTAGCTGTATCGTTGAACTCTCACGTATATGTAAGGGCACTCACCAGCAGCAGGGAATTTGAGTGCAAGTCGCACCCTTCTTTATAGTTAAACTCAATTAATATCGCCTAAGCTAATAATGGCCTGACAAGCTCGCCAACTTCCATTTTTATTTATTTATTTATTTAATAAAAAAATCAATTCCGAACACAGCGAGTGGTATATTACAACAAGAACAAATGCAAGAAGAGCGCGGCTTGTTTGCCTTGTAGCAACTAAAAATATTTCAAATCCATTTATACCAACATAATCAGCAACAACAATGGTGACAGCACGAAAAATAACAAACTTGTATAGCGATACTGAACAGACGGCTTAACAGAAGAGGCAAGGGTGAGTGACCCTCTAATGAAATCGGTGGATGTTTAGACACAACCCAACTGAAATATTTGCGCTTAAGGGTGTTATGCGGCGCTTAGAAGATTTGCAATCACCGAGTTCATCATTTCCTCTACTCAATATTTTTAATATTTTTACTGCATTTTCCGAACGCCGAACAAAGGGTGTGAGTCCACAGAAGGCGTATAATAAGTGGGCGTGTGTGCACACCGAAACGATATATTGCAATCGAGGCAGAAATTAGATTGCGAAGTACTATGGAGTTATTATGCATAGTTTGTTCCAGCATATAGAAAACCAACCACCAACGCCATGCCCAGGAAGAGAAACGGCAGCCAACGCGAAAGGAAAATTAACTATTTTCCACTTGGGTCGAAACTAATTCAATTTGAAACAGTCCTTGGAGACACATTTTGAGAGTATGTGTAAGTATATCCATTTGTAAAAAAGTGTTAACAAAGTTTCTTTCAAATGAATTTGATACTCGGCGGGCTCGAAGCGGTCCTAAACTAGTACGGACTACCAGCATCACAAAACATCCAGAGGTGCACAATAAATACAAGGATAAGAGTTGTAAAGAAGCTAGCAAAGCTGTTAGCGTCAATTGTTCTAATAGCTTAATAGTTGATACAGATCAGTGTTTAGGTATTTGCCTTCTCATTGTACATTTGAGTGAATCCAGGAATCTCGAAATTGTCGAGTTTAAAAGTTGATGACTGTTTTGTGTCCACCTTGAGCCATTGTTGTGATGAGTACACCTTTAACGGACCACACTAATTTTGCCTACGGGATCTAAATATGCCTATAGGATAAAAGACATACATACGTATGTGTATTTAAAATAATAATAACAAATAAGAAAACTTTTGTTTGGAAAATAATTGCTTTAATTTTCGAGTATTTAGCCAAGGTGCCATTTTGCTAAGTAGATTCTCAATTTCAATAAAGAATTCTGTATAGACATGGACTGTGACAAAATGCATTGCTCGTCGGCACAAACCGCTTGTCCACACCTAAAATGGTATGGCGGCGAAGTTGACCTGGGGATCTCTCATAAGCTCGCTCGTATTTAAGAGATTCTTGATCATTAGAGCCTAACCCTAGACAGAAGTTTTAAATGCGGCAACCTAAACCACAAAAACTGCAAATTAAAGCGTCATGGGTCTTTCATGAGTCATCGGTCAATGGGTAAATAGTGCTCACTTGTATTCCCTTTTAGCCTTTGAAGGAGAACGGAAACCCTTGCCTTTGTAAATATTATGTATGCTTATGTACTTCTGTACTACCGACTGTCAGCTTATGTACAGATGTACATATATATTTGAGTAGCTGATGTATTACTGCTTGTATCGGCGTTTTTATTAAAAACCCTTTCGTGAGATCTTTGTTGCATGCCAACGTGGCATATGTTCCCCGTTTCTAAACTCATGCGTTCATATTTTTTGCTTCCAAGAAGTGTCGGGTTACCATTTTAGTTTGGCACTTTTTTCACAAGAAATGGATATTTATTATGCACTGCCAGTTGGCTTCGACTGAAGTGAACAACTGGCACCTGGTGCAGCAATGCGTAATATGTACCCTAAGCAAGATTTCATATAAAGATCTGTTGTCTCAGCTGCCACACTAAGCGGATTTACTATACGTTCAATAGAAAAACCCTTACCTATCCATATGTACATATATACATACGGTTATATAACAGGAGGATACGCACATATTTATATAGAAAATTTTGCACATATTCAAACAACAACTCTAGGTTAATGACCCTCTTTAAGTCTATATCAAGTGGCGACCCCACAAGTACAATTATCTGAGTGAAGAAGGCCTCACTTCTTCGTTATCTATGAATTTCTCCGTCTTTCCAATCCACCCAACTATAATAACCGAACTCAATGGTTGTAAACAAAATTTGATATTTTCTCGAAAATCATTTCATTAGAAGCAAGGCACCTTGCAGCATTTCTATCGTCCTTAAAGAACTGAAATTTTTCCCGCCTGCAAATTCAAAAAATTGTAAGCATTTGGAAGAGTTGTGCTCTTTCGTTCCAAGTTTGAAAGAATTTCGTTTCGAATGAATACGTGAAGGGGAGTTTTGAAAGGCTTCTTTCCTTTGTTGCACTGTTGCAATAGTTGAATATTCAGCAGTTCACAGGCAAAGGCCACAAGGTGTGTGCATGTGACCACATGAAGGGATTAGTGGACACGTAGATGAGTTGATGGTATCATGCCACAGGCTGCATGCGGCACGTACTGTCGGCAGCCCGTTGTTGGTGCACCGAACATACAGACAACAATCTTAAATAAGACACACATATATCCAGGCAGAAAATAAAACCCTGGCACTGGTGCTACCATACCGTTGGCAGGTATTTCGATTATGCTCGCTGTTACACACACTCACTTATTGATATACAAAATCATCGAATACATTGTACGCGTCGGCAGAGCAGAGCTCGGTTTATGCACCACTTTCCGATGGATGAACCTATCGACCGAGCGAACGAAAAATGAGATTAAGATTTGATCTCCCTTTGCAGCTTCTATACACATGCATGGGAATGTGTGTGTGTGTAAGTGTATATTCCTTCGCGTCCACGTCACCCTCTGCAGTCTCACTATCCGATCGCTGTGGACGTGTTCTCATTCAACTTAAAGATCTCAAAGATTATTTCCGAGCCTATTGTTCGAACTACCGTCGTTGATGTTGTTGTTCTCGATAAGATATTGACATTTTAAATTGGTTTTGTTGGTGTTGTTCGTTGGGCGGGGTATGAAAGTGGTTTTTATTGCTGTTGGCACTGATCAAAAACTGTCTACCGAACGGTTATTGTTTGAGAACAACACAAGAGGGCGCTAAAGTGTATGGGAAATTGTTAAGAAATCAATCATGCGTCAAATATCGAGTTGTTCGTGCTGCAGATGTGTCTCTAACGCTAAACAACGCTGCGGATTATTGATAGTCTGTAATTATATGTGTATCACAAATGCCGCCAATGTACACACACGCACGAACATATGTCGGTATGCGTGCAATTAGAGAAGAAGCGAACAAAAGACAGTTAAACGGACTATGATGGCAGATGCTACACTCGAGTGCGACGCGTTGGCAGATAGCCGCTCACTCGCAACTGAATGGCATTTGATGTTGATACAATGGAAACGTTCGAGTGTTGCAGTCTTTGTTGTGATAATTACAGCATAAGTGTGCAACATTTGATTAAAACAACAGCAACAACAACAAAACCCCATAATTTATACTTCCTAAGTGTGTGTGTGTGTTATCATTGCTCGAGATCACAAAAAATATTGCTTCACTCTGAAGCTTTGTGAACGAAGCCGTTTGGAGTGCATGGCCGAGTGCTCTCCAGTCATTCTCCTCCTGATGTCCACACTTGACGCAATTAAATTACTTAAATTTGTAACACATATGTATTCATTCCTTCTCATAAATATCTTAGGCTGGGGCTGGAATACTATCGCTGAGCATTTTTTCCTCTTTTTTAAACTGATTGTTGATCTGAAATTTGCGGCGTTGTAACTGTGGAATTATTTCGAATTTCTTCTCTCTGCGTCTTGCTGTTAGTTAGCTAATGGTGGGACCTAATTTCAGCATTGCAGATGAGGCTACCTGGGGCCAAAAAATCGGATGTTTTTCAAAGGTGCAAATGCTCAATAGAAGCAACTAATGTTGCTTATTGTTTAACGTTGAATTAAACTAATGTTTAATTCTTTACGATTTCTTACATATGAACAGTTATACACATATTATCACTGCAGAAATGTTTATAGTTTTATATATTCGAATTCATTGCTTAAACATTTTATTATATTCTAACGTTATACGTTTTTCTTCAGTTAATATCCAACGAAGCCTGAATGATCATATAAACATATATAAATAAATCCGCATCGTTGCCTTGCTTGAAATTCAGCTAAGAAATTA
This sequence comes from Bactrocera minax, assembly GCA_021498325.1. NCBI lineage: Eukaryota > Metazoa > Arthropoda > Insecta > Diptera > Tephritidae > Bactrocera > Bactrocera minax. The sequence goes on along the minus strand of JAKEEE010000019.1, from coordinate 229,145 downwards.
ATTTCAGATTATCTCAGAACCGTTCATGAATACCAATTGATAAGTGGAAAATTAGAAGCAACCGCAAGTGACGCCTAATTTATTGAGTGTAGAAGAAGCGATGTCTTGGTAACTTCAATGCTCAAATCATGACGCAACGTGTGCTGGACGTGATCGGTTTGACAGTTAATGTTCGTGTGTATTGGAAAACCAATTTCAACTTGCGCCAAGACGCCTCGAAACATCAAATGTGTTATAAAAATGTCAGTATAAGAAATTCGAGAACAAAATTTGAGCTTGCAGCTAATACATAGATGTCGAGGCCGACAACTTTGCTACCTTTTCGGCTCTTTGTTTATGGCAAATACCGATATTCTTAAGTGAATACACGTGAAAAAAAGATATGCTCTTTTTATTGGTATTTAGAATAAATGGAAACTCTAATGATTCTTGGCTCAACTAACTTTAACGTTCGCTTAAAAACTGCTTTCTATATCGTCTCGTCTCGTCTATTTTATCATCCTCAATTTGAGAAGCGAATCAGGGCAACATTTCGTGTATGTAATTTACCATGTCTTTCATTAACTTCTACTCAAAGGCACTTAATCGCACAGTTATAAACACGTACTTTACCTATCGACCGCCCGTTAGAACCCCACCCACTTCAACTTCGTTTCCACGGCGTCATTAGCATTTGGAAATTTGAATATGGCTCACCAAATGCTAAAATCCAAAAAGAAAATATTGACACAGCGAAAAAGAAAGAAAACAGTGTAGAAATCGGAATTTATGTGTCTGCTTTGAAACGCTATTATTGTCTCTCTAAAGGGACGTTATGTAGACAGCGCCAAACAATGGCGAACTCTCCGCAAACACGCCTAGATTTAGTAACACTCGTGGCATCAGCTCACAATCGCAAATCAAGCAACACATTGACCTTCTCTGCTTGAAGTTGTTGGAAGAAGAAGTTGGCTGCAAACAAAACAATCATTTGCTATAGGACTTACAGTCGCTGTTTGTTGTTGTGATGATGGCTTTGTCTCAGCGCCTAAATTTATGCGGCAAATAGCCAACTAATTTTAAACAAAAGAATAATGCTCACAAGCTCACTAACCAACGGCGACTGAGGGTATTTAAGAAGACAGCGAAATTGGTTTGGTATTTTTGCTATGCAAACTGGTTTACATTTCTGGTGGTTTCTTCATATTTGTGCGTTGCGTTTTTCTCGTTGCTCTATCTTCGCTTTTTTCATTTATATGACGGGCCGTGATAACAGATCTAAGGACTTTGCTTCGGCCATTGTAATGACTTCACTCTGCTGAGTGCAGGAGCAATTTTACACAAAATTTATAGGGAAAATTTATTATTTAATAATAATAATTTAATATTTATTATTTAATAAATTTACAGTTTCGTATTATTTATGTGCACAGATCCGAATATCAAATTGCTTCGACGGGACGAATTTATTTATTAAATTTATTATTTGTATTTTTCCAGTCTTTTTGCGATTTCCAGCGCTCTGAAAACTACTTAGACTATTCATTATCCGTATATCCATCCTTTACCTATGCACCTTTCACAGATTTTTAAACCGAAACGGAGTGTTCCTTATACTAACGCGCTAATTTCATTTTCGATTTGCTTGCATGATACCACATACATACATTTATCACATTAGATTATATTTTTGTAATTTAATCATCGCATTGTCCCTGTTGAGCTCAGCTTGTTTTTACTTTAATGAATTCTTTTATTTCCATTCACTTGCTTAAAGCCGTGTTGTACCACATCTCTCTGCCATTAATTTTAAATGCTCTCTCAATGGGTTGCCACGGTTTTTCTCTTATTTCCCTACTATTGTTTCCCGCGCAAATATTTGTTTTCCCGTTTTTCCCGGGTTTTTCATGTTTTGTTTTTGACAGCGTAAAAAAATTGTTGAAATTCAAGATTGATTGGTTTTTGATTCGCAACGTTCGTTCTAGGTTTTACTTTGTAATTTTTGGACGGGAATGCGTCCCTCCAATGGTTCGCCCACAAACGCGCTCATTTGCTTGTTAGCGGGTCCTGCTCATTCAGATTTCAATTTGCCACCAGTTTTTCTCTGTTAAATTATTTTGCCGATTTTTTATTCAGAGACGAACATTTGGACAAGTGCAAATATGAGTGTACATAACGGTGTTTTACAAGTGCCAGCCAATAAATGTTTGCGCTCAAGTCTGGGAAAAAGACCACTAAGCACACAATATTATTTCCAGCATGAGCACAAAAACAAAAACAAATATGCCCTTTTTATTCGGTCTTATGTTGCTGTCGAATTTTTTCTGGAAAGTTGACAGATTGGCACTTACAAGGCCCAGCATGTGTCATTGCTTTGAAATAGTATTTGAACATACATTTTGGATGCATTTCACTGATGCAATTATAGAAGTTTTCTCCAAAAGGAGATATTTTCTCAAATTCGATAGCGTTACTTTGGACTGCTCTTAAAATGGCAGTCACGCCCACTAATCACGTACATGCAACCATTAAGGTGACATGCATAAAAAGTCAAAACAGGAAATTATTCTAAAGCACATGCTCATACACACATACACACACACACTGTAATGTTTTGTTCAACGGGAGAGCTTAGATGTCGTTTAGGGGCCGCAGGCCATGAGAGTGAGAGCACTTAACCCCACGGCAAGCGAATTTTGGCGACGACGACCATGCCCCAAATTGAGAAGTGGCATGTACGTGCATCGGTAATTTGAGGCAAATGAAAATGAAGCATTACCAAAGTACCAAAGTAGCGGAATGCGTACACATTTGCGGAGCATACACACGCACATGTGGAGCGATGTTCAGTGAATGTGGGGCGGTGTGTGCATGCAACAATGAAATAAATGTCAGAAACACGTGAATTGTAAAAACGGAAAGCAAAACATTCAATTACGAAACGAGCGAATTTCCCGCAATGGGAATTCTACTTCCCAGCGTTTTAAAATGGGCCAACATGAAAGCATCACGCTGAGAGGATGAGTAACGGTTTAGTGTTATTGCAAAAACCCATTTCCGTGGGGCTAATTTGTATGCCGCTTGCGTTAGCGCACTGTTGCTCCTCTCGAAAATTTTTTCTAAACGCAACACCAACATCCCTATACCTTATCACCGTTATTTGTTTAAATATATGTATACACAAACCCGGTGGTTGCAAGAAATCACTCTCCCCAGTTTCAGTATCATTTATATTCCTCATAATGGTACCTTATGGAGAGTAATGCGTCTCTTATTGCCCCCGGTTACCCATTTACTTGCACTTCTGTGTGTTTATGAAAAATTTATACCTGTGAGTAAAAAGAACATATCTGGGCTCTACTGAGGATTGTATTTTTATTTTTCATGCCGCATTACGCACATGAGACGTGTGAGCCTTATTTTTCTCCAGCAGTCACAATATTCTCGAATAATTTATGTGCATAAATTTAATTTCCAAGCGCTCACAAAAGTATGCAAAACACCTCAAAACCCCTGAAGGTGATCGCTTGAGCTCAATTCTTGCGTAGCATCCTGCAAGTAATATCTTGCTTGTTTCACATTCACTTTCATTGCATTATTGTAGAAGCTCGTATTCAACGCGTGCGTCACTCGCTTGCGTAATTCCACTTTCCATCAACACTATCGCTTAGTGAACAAATCAAAATGGCTTTTAAAGCCGCTTTATCGATGTTGAAAACCAGCGAGGAGTGCTGGTAGGGAGGCATTCCTCTTCACATCCATCATTTGCAGCCCCAATCTCACACACGCTCGCAGCAAATGTGGTTTATAGATATTTTGGTGCTTTTCAATTTTAACTTTTTTCCCTATTTCGTAATTTTCATTAAGCATTTCTGTGAAGCCGTTGTCAACTGGCATTTGCGATTCTCTTATTTTCACTTGGCTGGCCGACAAAGCAACTTCCTAAGCGGTCGTTAACGCTCTTCTGAACACCATTGTCGTTTTGGAAATATTGAAGATTTGTTTGATATTGAAGAAAACTTTGTTTATTTACTTCTTTTTCTTTTCTCTTTCAGTTTCCTAAAATTCAAGTCCTTGACAAACCAATAAGACTGGCGAAAATAAGAAAAAATTAAACGAGACACACACATTTATACATATAGCATCACTAGAATCTCAGACGACTTTTTGCCCCAGAAGCGCATAGAAATTTGAGGAAAAGTGTGCAGACGGTGCTTTGGATGTAATTTGGGTTACTGGATTGCAAGGGCACGAACCGACCTACAGACACAAACTTCGGCGTAAAAATGTGGCAACTAAGTGAATTCCTGCAAACATATATATGTGTCGAAGTTTGCTTTAAAATCGCATTAGCATTTAATTTTCCTCCGTACAAATTGTACCGCCGTCCATCACCTCTCCACTTTGAAAAATTCATTAGAAGCTCTTGCAAAGGGACAGCGTCCGCCGAAAATTATAAATTCAAATTAAGCAGACGCTAGCGGAATTTGTGTGAAGAGTGAAATGAGAGGGTGGTTAGATGTTATGATGGTGTTTGGTTTAAAACAGTGAGTTGGAAAACTTTATTATTTTCCAAAATTTATCTATTATATACTCTCTCGGTTACAAACAACAATTTAATATGAGCAACTCCGAAGAAGTGGCACCTACAAAGCTTACCGTTCTTTTGAGTAAATTAAAAGTTGAAAAATGTAAGTAAAGCATATTTTAATCTCATTCTTATTTTAAGTCTCGTTCAAAACGCAGCCCTTGGATGTTTGAGACAGATTTTGGAGAGTGGGGTGCTGAATTTTCAATTCCTCTTATATCAAAATATGTATTGTAGAATACAAAATAAAAATCTGAAATTTTCTCACCCAGTTTCAATCACATATTTACAACAAACAATGTTCGACCTTCTCACTTATGAAATTTACAGGAACGCCAATTATGTGGGGTTCAGAAGGAAATCCAGTAACAAAGTGACAAGGCGACTCTGATTTCATCAGCTACTCAGTTCAAGAAAAAATGATCGAAGAAAATTAGAGCGACTCCTTCGAAATGTTCGAAATAATTGTTCATAATTATAATAATAATTTTTACTATTATTTTGCTATTATGCTGATGTAGAGCGAAAACGAACATCAAACAGGTAGACGTATGTTGGCGTTTGTGGAGAACCGCTTATGCCGTCACACAATAATTTATGTTTGATGTTTAGCACAATAATTCAAATAAATGATGACTTCATATTTCGCATACCACAGACTCAAGGCTACTCAGTGATTGCGCTCTCTTTTGAAATGGAGCCCTTGGCTACCCAGCAGCAACTCAACTTCACTAATTTCCAAATGCAATGACACTTCGTCTTCGCAATGACAGCAACATCAACAACGTCAGCAACATCAGCAACATCAGCAACATCAGCAACATCGGCAGCAATAGAAAAATAAAAAAAGGAATAAATGGCGGTGATAATTGGAAGTGACGTAAAAATCGCCTTGATGTTGCAACATGAAACATTGCACTCTCTACATTTTTTTTGGTCACTAATTTAGGAGTTAGTTTCAAAATTAGCATCTGCAGGACAATGAGTAGGAAAGTTGTTAAGTTTCAAGAAGTAACTGTAATCAGAAATGCACCGCTATTTTCTTCAAACTCGAATAAGAGATATATTGACGAAAAATTGGCTTGATTAATGCGAAAGCACAAGACAGAACAGTTATTTAATGACTTTTGTTAATGAAGTGTTATTTTCATGTATTTGCATATACATATTTATTAGCCTCGTAGTACAAGCAGAAAGAGAGTCAAATTGAGAATCTTACTGCCTACGCCGAAAACAACAAGATTTATTAGTCAACTTGAATTAGCATTAAATGTTGTATTTATGAGCGCAGATTAAATCGATAAATCAGCTTTAATGATTACAAATTTAAATTGCGCCCGACCCAACAACAAGTCAACCAGTACCAACGAGCGTACGAACGGCGAACGGCTGGACGAAGTGCAACAAAGGAACGCCGATGATATACGGCGACGTATCACGTAACTTAATTTAAATTTTCAAGAATTCCGTTTGACTCATAACGTCCAGCGGCTAAGCTCTGCGCCTTGAGTGCATATATTAAGCCGTTCGCCTAATGAAAGCAATCAGCAAATAGCCAGTCAATCAAGATGAAACCTTTGAAGTTTTGTAAATGTAAAAAGACATGAGTAGGTAAATGAGTTGGTAAATGGTTAAATGGAGATAAGTTAGTCGAAATAATTCTCGACAGCGGAGACACAGGTCAAAAGCGCTTAGTCAATTCAGACGAGCCGAAGGAAGAACCAAGTTATTTCTGAAGATAGTCACAACAGGGCCCGTAGTTAATCAGTCGGCCGTCAGCAGACACTTTGCACTTATCAGCTAAACAAATGTCGTTGCCACGACAACAGTAAATCAACAATCCATTTTATTGTACCTTCACGAACCTCTCAGCGAACGCGAATAACTGCGCCGAGCTGTCGTTATTGACTCCGTCTTCGTAATGACACCTAAATTGCGTCCCAATAAGTTGGTGCTAATGACAACTTCTTTGTCACTGATCTCCCTTCACAGCGGGTAAGTGATTTCTACACCTTATTCAATCCACCATATCAGCACCAAAAAAGAAGAAAATACGGGTAGGAGTGGAAAACTAAGCAAAAGAAGAAGCGATAAAAGTCAATATGTGAAGCAGACTAAGGAAGCAAGGCGGTGGTGACAGCATAAGAGGCTCATCGATAAGCAAATTGAAAGCATCGGTACCCTTTTGACTATCCCATATATTCAAATACCATCAGGTACATATCTACACAGATGGACATATGGATGGTATTGGGAGCTGTATATAGGTTGTGCAACATAAGCTTGCGAGACATGCCTCTAATGGCCTCACCATGGCCCACAGCTTTTCGACTTGTACGCTTTGCTTAGTTGTCATGTTTTATTGGATTCTGTTTTCGTTGCTCGTGTTGTTAACATTAACGGTTTTGTCATTCTGTTTGGTCTTTCAAGTCACTTGCAAATTGCTTAACATTAGTCAAATACAATTGATAGCCCTTCCGCCGGTTACCAGCATACGGTGCTGAGGTAATGCAGAGGCAAAAATTAAACCCGGTGTTTTTTACTTCATACTGTTTCCCCATTCCATCTTGTTAGAATGGGAGTCATACGTGGTGTGTTCAAAAAATAACGGAAATTTTCATTTTTTAAAAAAAATATTTATTCATTCGTCTTTATTAATGTTGTCGCCTTTAATCTCCATTCGATATTATACACTTATGCCAGCACTTCTTTCAGTCGCCACTTTTTGGGATAGCCACTTCTCGAACTCGATTTATGGGATAACCTTTGGCTCTTTCAGCGATGCGCTTTTAATGTCATCTATGGTTGTAAAGCGGCGGCCCTTTAAGGTTCTATTTATTTTTGGAAATAGGAAAGTCACACGGAGCCATGTCTTGCGAATAGGGAGACTGGGGTATCGTTACAGTATTGTTCTTTGCCAAGAATTCATGTACAAAAAACGAGGTATGAGCAGCGCCATGTGAGTGGAGCAGAAGGCCGGGAATTGTCATTAAAGTCCAAGAACACAGTCGAAGAGCATTCTCGTTATTTTTTGAACACACCACGTATTATCAGTTCGTACCATTAATGCAACTACCTATTATTACTTTTATTCACTTGTTCATCTATTTATTCATTTTGTGCGCTGCTCACTCTGTGCGTGGCGCTTTGATTTTCCACCATTTTGTTGCTACATTTTTTCGTTTTATTTCATCGTTTATCCTCCGTGTTCTACTTGCCTCCTCCTCTCGCTGTAGAGTGGTGCACTTTATTTTTATTTTCTTGGGGATTTGGGGAATTGTCGAGCACTTTTATGTATACCTGCTGATGGGCATTCTCTCCACCAATAATCACACTGACTCTCAACAACTCCAAAGTGTGTTTGTGACTATGAATTTCTAATGCTTGAATACCCATTGTTAGTTACTCGTGTGTTTGCGCCTTCTAACTCGGCCAGTGTCATCCATGGCGACCGTATCGTCTCTGATATGCTCGCGTGCCCGAAAGCCATAGAGCGAACCAAACCAAATGGTTGGCGTGCGACGTTCGACGTGCGGCCTGAGGAGGGCTGGGAGCCACTAGGCATGCACATATGTGTTTGAGCCTCGCTCTGGCGTTTACTATTTATCGCACAGATAAATAATTTATTTCTTCATTTCCTACGTCACTTGTTCTTTTTATGTTCTGGATGCATATATGTTTCTGGTCGTGTATATCCATAAGCATGAGAGTACGTTGTGGCAACATATAGACATACCACATCTTGTAGCTGCGGTACTTTAAGTACTCCCCTCCAACTCTACTTGTTCCTTGGTCGTTGTACCGTTGTCGCCTCTATAATAAATTATTCGATTCTTTTCTTTCAATTCTTTTCCTTTTTTTGTTTTATTCGGCGCTTTGGTTTTGTAAAATTAATGGTTTATTGATTACTTCGGCGCTTGTTTGTTCGTCGGGTTGTTGCTTCAGTTTTTCTCCACCGTTTGGTGGGTAATGTTTTTTGTTGATTTTATTTGTTGCTTTGATTTGGTGCGGCACACATAGTGGTGTTGACAATTTCCTTCCCGTCCCACAGTAACACCGATTCCAGTTCATGTTCCGTCGACCAGAATCGTTTGTGGCTACCTGTTTTTCACTTCGTTTAGTTTTGCTGTTGCAACTGTTTGCTCGTTTTTATTTTTTTTTGCTATGGCATTCGATTCAGTTCATTATTCTCCCCTTTCCCCGTCACTTCCGGCCTCTATATACTATTTTATTAATAGGTTTCCGATCCAGTCTCGCACACACACTCACATACTTGCTTCCATTCTAGCGAGTAAGCCATAAGATAGTGTCAGTCGAAAGCTGACTTGGCCAGTTGGCCACGCGAATGATTTATACTTCGAGCTCGGCTTCTCTTAACACTTCAACTAATAAACACATAAAACTGCGCCATAAAATGCCTCTCCACATAGTTTTGGTAAACGCTTTGTTTTGGGCGTGAGTTAGCCTTTCCTGTGGCCAATATGGTTTAAGCCGAAATATTAATTATAATTATCTCAGACTCCGCCGGTGGACGGAAGCGGAACGAGTATATAGATTTGTGAAAATGAACCCAAGGACAGAAGTGCATGCCAATATCACTTAAAATTACTATATATATCTACTAAAGGTAAAGTGAGCGTCCGCAACTGTAAGAAAGTGTTATTTAATTCTTACAACACTTCTTACTAACTGGAAATTTGATGCCAGTTTATGTGCACACTATTTATAAATTTACTTTGTGTTTAACATTTAATAATTTTGACCCAATCTCATACACCCTCACCACTGACAACTTGATAAATGGCACTGGGGGCTGGTGCTTTTTGAGTATCGCCTGAGACGCGTCAAGAAATTATGGCAAAATCTTGAACTTTCAAAAAGTTGAAGTTGAAGCTTCTCAACTTGTGTTGTGGCAAAAAAGTTCGACTTTAGTTACATTTGCCTTCCCGCGACATCACTCATCTTGCCCCTCATCGGAAGCTCGTCGCAGTTTGCAGAATGGCATATTAGTTTCAGTTTCGGTTTCGGTGTCGGTGTACATTCTCGGACGAAGACAAGACAGATACAAATGGCTAATGATTATTGCGCATTCAAATGACATCCATTGTCTATGATGGCCATGACATACACGCGCATGAGTACGTTTCCAGCTAAACCATGAATGCACGCAAACGCCCACAAATAATTATATGTGTGCGTGTGTGTGCGTAATAATAGTTTGGGCAAAATTGTCAAATATGCCATAAACAAAAGCCATTAACTTTAACTGCGACATTTTGTTGGCCCAGAGAGTCAGTAGCACAGCCGGAGAGCCAAGTGATGCTGTCAAAGTGAACGCAAGGAACCAAATTGGCATTTCCTTAAGTTTGAAAGCGTTGCAAGGACGGAGTAAGATAGTCCGAATCACAACCGAAAAGCCATGCAAACAACTGTGTATAAATAAATACATACAAATGCATACAAAGGAACTCAATGATTGAGGAAACATCGGCCGCCTTAAGGACTGCCCTGTGGAAGCTGGGTGGCGGGTGGCAGAGACCGAGAGTGGATCGAGTGGAGCCCATTAAAATAATGGAATAAAACGATAACATTTTCGAAACATTTCAACTCGAATGAATTCTCCAATGGGACGGACACAAAGTGTGCGAGAAATCACGGACAATAAAAATAACAACAAGTGCACGCAATGTCCGTCCGTGTGAGAGACACAGGGGACGATATGGTGAAGCTGTCACTCGTTCGATCCCATATGTGCGCTTCCGTGGGTTCATGCATTCTTGGGCTCACACACACCCGCAACACCAACCTCCAGCTATGTGTCCATTTTTTTGCTCCGTCCCACCCATCCCTCGATGGGTCTGCTACGTTTGGGGCCAAAACGAGATGGGGATCTACCAAGCGTACATATATACTCATGACGTTCGCTCGTTGGCTTCCAATTGAAACAAAGAACTGGTTTATGAAATTGTTGTGGCACATCTACGGACTCACAAAACTTCCACATAACCGTACTTTATTGTTATTTTGCAAGTAACTTTGTAATTTAGTAGGAGTGTATGTACACATAAGCCTGCATATGTATGTGTCCTTTGTTTATGCTTTTGCTGGCGTTCGTGTTGTATGCTGCCGACTTCTAGTGAGTATAGAGATGTGGATAGTGCTACACTCGACGTGAACTCCCAAAATAACAAATGAAAGATGACCAATGCCCATAAATGATGGCCGCGACAAGAAGCCAACGAAGAAATGAGTACAAGAGGTGGAGTGCGGCGGAAAATTTGGCAATCTCTGCACAAGAGCAAAGTCGTTGCAAATCTTATTTTATGCTACATGTACAACTCGCAAGCATGCTCCGTCGGCGTTGTTGCTGGTCGAGTCGTTAGTGGACGTGCCGATGGGGCCACCACAGCCAGTAGTCGCATCATTGAGAACATATACATGTTTGGACGATTCGAATGGTCACTCGTGGATGGAATAAAAGGCAATAAGTGGAAGCAACAAAGCATGCGGTACATGTGGCACGTGAGGGAGCAAAAGTGCCAAATTTCATAAAACGGGCACATACCATACATGTGCAACCGAAACAATGGTCAATATCAGCAGATGTGACAGCAGTCACAATGAATACTGGTTTCTATTTTCTTTGAAGATCTTCTGTTTAAGCTTTCCTTTTCGAATGCTTTTAAGTTGATTGAAGTATGAAGTATAAAAGTGTGGAGGTATGTTCGGCTGTTGCAAAGTGAACGCGGCCGAATGTACAGACCCCTGGTAGTTGTAAAATGCGAAGAAAACATGTACCCAGCGGCCTGTCGGAGCGCAACCAGATGACAGCTCGTTGCATTATTCTCCGCTTGTGGCTGTTGCATGAACGGCAATCAACATAAATCGCATGAAGCTACTACGCCAATACCGAGAGTACTCGCCCAACAATAGGGGAAGTGTCAGAAATAAGCAGAAAATGTAGAAAGTCTGCCTTTCAACGCCAATAACTGCAGCTACAAACAGCACCGAGTGTTTGTTTTGTTTATGAAGAGAACAGTGATAAAGATGATGCAGTGGATAATACTCAAAAATCGAATATCTTGGGAGATATTGAGAGGTACTGAAATCATCTCGAACTCCATATAAGCCAGTTAAGTCACTACAATGCGGCTAAAGATTTAAGACGGACACATCCGCCTTTGTGGATGTTTTTTAACGTTTCTGCAAAGCTTATCTGCCCCGAATTATTGGAGTGAATAACTTCTTAATTTTTATCAATTCCGGCTCGTCCTTGAGAAAGTTAGCGACCAGTCGGCGGCAGCCAACCTACGCCGGCTTAATTAAATAACTGAACTCTCCAAACACATCTCACAGATTTCCGTAACCAAATTTTGCACGAAACCATAAATTTTCTGGCTACAAAGCAAAACTCAAATGCAAGGAACATAGACCGAACCGAGCTGCAAACAATGAAACGCATACTTTAACGGGACGAATAAACCAGCCAATGTAGTTTGTGCTTTTTTGGTAAGCGCGTGGAAGAAGAGGGTAGCATTGGGGTAGCATTGCTCTTAAGGAACAGTATGTATATCAGAAGCGGTTAAGACCGTATAATAAACCTTATGCGTGTGTAGAACAATACTATGAATATATATATGACGCCAGCGCTTCCAAGAGCAACAAACGACTCCAATCCAGGCCGGAAACAAGAACTTTCAGATTCGTCGAATGTTGCAAACAGTGCGATAAACTAAAGACTGAAAATCAAAATAAGTACAATTGGCTAATCACCAGCAGTAACAGCGACACCAAAAACCCAGCCATAATCACGAACAAAAACAGCCAGCAGCAGCACCAGAATGCGGTTGCCTGGCAGACGGAGTACGGCGAGCGAGTCTTTATGTCAGCGAATAATGTGTATTTCGGTACGTCTGTGTGCGTCGCAGTGCGAGCGTCGTGAGGATGTGTGCGGCGATCATTGCTGAGTGTGTGTGCTTCTCTTTGCGAAGGCGGTGCAGTGCACCATGAAAAGGATTTGGTGTTGCATGCCGCTTATCTGCACTTGTGCACACTCAGCTCAACATTTTCCATACCCCTGCACGTGGATAATATTCTGTGTAGGCGAGTTTGAATTTTTGTGGATTTCTGGCCAATTTCCAAGCGCAAATCCCCCTTTGCCGTTTTAGGCGGCGCTTCGCTTTGTTTCTGCCATTTGCTGTGCGCAAGTCCACGCGTGCGGCGAGTGTACGGCAATGCTGTGTGGTTGCTTCGATGGACTCTTCGGCAATGGGAAATTTTGCAGACATGGCAAAATATGTGGCCGTGTTGCCAGACTTCAGAACTGTCGCCACTCGGTTGCTAACAACCAAATACAACAACAAATGCAAACCCATTTACATGAAATGAAAAATCACAACTAACAAATAAAACGTCTGCAACAACAACCACAACCACAATGACAACAATAGCAATGCAAAGAGTTGCTGCCAGATACGGGGCAATTGAAAAATGTGGCAAAAATGAAAATTAAGACCAACGACTGAAAATAGTTGGTCGGCTGGACGGGAGGCGCGGAAGCTTTGCCGCCAGCAACTCACCACCCACACCCGCACAATGATGCGATGCAGTAGAACTGGATTTGGTAGTGGCCTTAAGCCGCAGTGGCTGAGAGCAGATAACGTCTGCCGTTAGTTAGTGATTGGGAGATGGGGAGACCAGCGGCAGCCCGAGCCTGCAGCTTTGCCACAAATTCGTGCGGCGGCTCCCTGGCTATACTCGACTATTTTTGGTAGGTCGTGTTTAGTTTTCGGATTTTTGCTAAATGTCTTTTATTGCTGCTGATGTTGTAAGCTCATGTAAGTCGCACTACTGCACGACCACGTTACACGTGATTTGGATGTTGTATGGCCTGTGTAATGCCGGAAATGTTGTCCGCGCTTCCGGTTGCGAATGTGTGTGGGCTTAGTCTTAAACGCCATAAGGTAATGAACCACCAAAGAGTTCAACTAGAAATCCACATATCCATATTAAGGAAATATAAAACATGAAATTGTTTCACCGCCTAATCACTCAGTTGCTCACATCGAGAACCAACCCCATCTTTGTACGGTTATATCAAAATTACCAGTGAAGCAATGCATATAGTGAAACTAGATATTTCGAGTTATCGCGAGAGAGCAGCGAAAACAAAATTATATATAAGCAATTAAAAGGAGTTTAGAGAACTTTTATTTGATACGGAAGACCAAAAAATAAAGGAAATCGATGGGTTGAAAAAATGCAACATTTTAGTAGGACCAAAGTGCCAACACACTCAAGAGGTAATCGCATAATCGTTTTTATTGCGAAATATTGTGACTCTATTGTAAAGACCTTCAGCAGTGTAGGTATATTGGCATATATGTATGTATGCATATATGTGCCCCACCACATGTGCAAATAAGCATCTTAACAAATTGTGTAGGTTTTGTGTTCAATTTTAAACAGCAATTAATTTGCGATTCAATAAAACAGCTCGGCTAGTAGTTTCGCAAATATATCACCGCTCCGCACAATATGCAACCGCATGTAGCAAGTTGGTGGTTAATAGTTGTTATCCTTGTTTTTGTTATGTTTGCTATAAATGCACACATATGCGTGTGGTCTCTGGAAATTGCGCCGAAATGAAACACAGCGCAGGCTTACATCCGCACACACACACACACACACACACACACAAGCGCACTCACATTCACATTTGTATGCGAACTCATATAGTTGTGCACAAGTGGCCGCAGATCTAACGGTATGGCAAGCCACAAAACAGTTCTCGTTGCTTTTTAATGCAATCCATATGCTCCAGCCGGCATGGAAAGCTTTGCTGTTGCTGATCTGCTGTGCGTGAACCGATATTGTTGTTGTAGCGGTGGTGCTTATTTTGCAGTTGCGGTTGCTTTGCTACATGTGCCCCAGTAGTATTGCTGTTTATATTTCGTAACTGTTGTTGCGACAATGACTGTGGCATGCTCTGCCGTGTTACTCGCTCCGTTGCAAGCAGCTGACTCACAAATAAATAACAAGTGTAGCCGCAGATTAGCCTAGCACAAAGTAAGAGTATCTTCTTCTAAAACCCAGCTCAACAACACAGTGCTGCAACGCCCCTCTGCCTCCGCCCATGCCTTACACGCAAAACACACACGAAGAGCTTTGCAGAATTCGGTGTGTTTGCAACGAAGAAACGATCAAAGCCGCAAATATGTATTCGTTGCAAGCAGATGCTGCCACTCTCCTCCGGTGTCTGTGCCGACGCAGTGGCCGACGTAAGTCGCCGGCGGGTGAGCGGGTGGCACCACAGCGCTAACATTTTACCAATAAAACAAACAACAACAACCGCATTAGCTTGAGAGCATGAGAAGCGCGAGCGACGCAGTGGATGCACACGTAAGCAACAGCAACATTAGCCATGGCTGTTTCTCAGGAGGATTTGCCGGAGACCTATTCGCCGTGGAAGTTGCCAGGTGGTAGCGCAGTGCCCGCTTTGTATGCACAACAATAGTAGAATTACCGGGCCACAACAAATGCTACTACCATCGCTTATAGTTGTTGTTGCTGTTCGCCGCTTTCTGGATAGTAATTCAAGTTCATTGGAAGTTTTTTAAGCTGTTTAGCGGTTGAATTGAAACTTATTACGCACAACCCCGCAACCCTTACCCGCAATGTGTGTGTTTGTGGCATACACTTTCGCCGTACCACTAGCACGTGTTGCCATTTGTTACCAGCGATGGCTGCCAAAAGTTTTCGGTGCCAGACAAGGGAAGACGCCAGCGGCAGCCGCCCTGAAAAGCGGCGGAAGCCCACACCTTCCCACAGACAACATAATAAAACTGTATTTAATTTGCACAATTTACACCTGTGCATGCAAGTGCAACACATGTGCGCAGATATGTATTACGGTTTCGATATTGTGGCAAGTTTGACAAATAAATAACACAAATGGCTGGGATTTAATGGATTTAAATGGGATTATATGTTGGAGTCAGTTGCGATGCGTTTGTGTGAGTGGTAAACAAACTCGAGTTGCATTTCTACGCGCGCATGCACGGAGTGTTGTGAGAAACTGTGGACACCGAGAAGACCAGATTATCTGCAATGAAGCTTAGCAAACTCACGGAGCTTATTTACTGATTCTATGTGAATCGCGATGTGTTCACTTGCCATAAAATCTATTGGCTAAGCGGAATTGGTCGTAATTGTGTTTTTACTTTAGAAATTTACCTAACAGTCCTATATGCAAACACACATTGGAGCCCATCTATGTTAGAGCATGTGGCAGCTGCTTTCAAATCCACAAAATAAATAAGCTTTAATCAACAACTGGCGGTGTTTAAACATATAAATATAAGGTTATCAAACACGTTGAGAATATGGAATAACGCCCTATAGCTTGCACTTTAATAAACCTTTGTTCCTTTTTGATATAGTTGGCTTTTAAGACTTTGATTTGCTAACACATGCATGCATTTAACTATATCGAACTTCAACAGAAATCAAACCAACTGACATTTTTGCGCTTGCAAATCACGCATTACTAGAAACTAATATTGCTGGCAACACCAGCGACGGGGTGCATGAGCTTGTGGAGCACAAAAACTCCCGAGTGCATTTTTTATGAGATTTTGAGTGGAAATCCCAAGTGAGACGTGACGCTTCTAAGCAAGCTCTTATTGGTGAACATGCAAATTTTTGAACAAGAAAGCAAGTAAATTCGAAAACATTTGCAACATGGTGAAGATGTAAGCAGATCTGCGTAAGCCGTGGAAAGCACGAGAGTAAAAGTGGATAAAAATTGGATAAAAGACTGGATAACACTTGATTCCTTCGGTAACAAATATTCTTACAGAGAGTGAATCACATTCATCTGTGGCATCCTAGACTATTTTCGGTTTCATTCCGCTGCCCAAACCATATTTAAATCTCCAAATCGGCAGGAATTCACGCATTCCAGATTGCAAGCGTAGCATTCACCATCGTGATGGCGCAGTATGCCACAGAGCGGTCTTCTGGCCAGTGCGCTGGACAAATAAACAGGCAATTGAACTGACACGACCGATCGTCACACGACGAGCTCGACGACACACACGTTGAGGGTTCCGTTTGTAGGTGCGCCATTAGCTCGGCATTTGTACCTCAGTTATGGGTGGATGTGCGGCAATTTGCCAACAGAGTCTGCATTTTGATTTCGTTCTGTTTCCCCTTTATACATTCTTTCCTGTTGCCAATACTCCATATGCATATATTTGCATATATGTATGATGCTAACAAGTATGTGTGTGCGCGTGTGCATATGTGAGCTTCCATACATTCGCTTACAAGAGGAGCTAGTCAGTCAGCCTCGCATTTGCTGATGCTCAGACAGGTTGATTGTCAGTGTGTGCAACAATGTTGCAAGCGGATGATTGATTACGTTCGATTCACATTGATTTGCTGCATTGATTTCAGAAACAAACACTTCGCTGCAAGTACGTACGCGCACCCGTTACAACCATGTGCCGTACTGTCGCATGTTGCAAGCACAGTTTGTTTAACACGAACACACATGAACATTTAGTATTAAAGTTTCGTTCACTTACGTATGTCTACACACATAAATACAAACACAAATACACATCCAAATGCACCTGCATGTGTGTGTGTGTACATAGGTATGTCTGAGGGCGATGGATGCTGTTGCTGTTTGCATTTCGAGTTGCATGAGTCAACAATAATTTCAGCTCTTGCAGTTTGAGGGAAATTGAAAATCAAATGTGAACATTTTAAGTAAACATTGCTATCGTGCTGGCGGCAGCAGCAGCACCAGGCAGCCGGCCTCTGCCACCCGACCAAACTCTTGCAAGGTTCTTAGCTGTGTTTAAATGTCGCTCGTTTTTGTACCGTTCAGTTACATTTTTTTGATTCGTTGTTGTTTGGCTTGCTATGCAAACGTGTAAATTTTTCACTGAACTCGAAGCACATGGCTTTAACTGTACGCCATGTGAGGTTGGCAACATAACATTATTTTCGATTTTGATTTCAAGCACTCTTTCCTATGTTGTAAATTCAATGGTGAATTTAAGCACAACAACGAAACCAATATTCAGATGAATTGGCATTGAAAACTTCCAATTTGCTCTCATATCTATATTTTTACAATTCACTCCGAATTTATGAAATCTATGCACAGTGTTAACCTTAAAAGACCTTATTACTTCGAATGAAATACAAGATTATCACAAAATGGGAAAACTTCTTTTAAAACTTGTTATAAATGGGGCTTGCAACTCCGAAAGGTGACATATGGGAATTACGTTACCATTTGCGACGTGCGCTTTAATATTTTCTTACAAAAGGGTTGACCTAACAGATGAAACAGCTGATGACTTTTATGAGAAGCTTTGTTGTGGCATTAACAAACTCGTAAATTCGCTTTATCTGCTAAAGGGAACTTATATTAAGAATAAAGTATTCGACGTTGGATAGAACATGGGCCAGACCGAGGTCCTGAGTTGTGGTAGCGCGCACTTCTAGCCACTACATACCAGAGCCGGCATTTATCAGCTAATGTAACTAAAATATTGTGAATCAAAAAAATTTTACAGAAATAAATGTGACAAAATTATAGATTTTTTATTTGTTTTGTGCAACGAGTTAAATAATTTATGTGTGTCTTTATGAGTATTTCCTGTTCTCTGAGGAAAAAATAAAAGGAATTTAATAAATATTGGTTTATAACAAACAGATCCCCTTTTTAAATTATTTTTCATCATATTATAACTTAAAGCTGAACAGTCAGAAAAAAAGAATATCCGTAAACTTTGCATTGCTGTCATTATCATACACAATATTCACCACGAAAGGTGGGGAATGTAAATATGACACTTTAGCTGTTGTGTTAGTAATCTAATTTGACATTTTATAGCTGTTGTTAATTTGACATGCAAATAAGATATTTCGCTGGAGCGAAAATTCATAAAGGTGCCAAGGTCCAACAAGCTCGAGCAATGAAAACAGCAGATAAGTGTTAAATAGCACGTCGCCGAGTAGTTTGGTAATTGGCAAGACGTAAGGGTTAGCGCGCTCGGCATGTGGCCACACCACCGCAGTTGGCAGTTTGTTAATCAGGTGGACACCGCGTGAAACCTAACTGTCATAAATTCATGTCGACTCGCTTTCCCCACCATATTCGGATAAAACACGCATAAGTACAAAACATTTGGCAAACCGACCTTTGCTGAGTCAAGAGACCAAATTGCCGTCAGGTTTTTCGCTTGATACCGCCTTATGCTGACTTATGTCCACCACTTGTTGGCTCGGACTCACAACGGTAAGCAATGAATTTTGACGGCAATATAATTATAAGTATTTATATACATATCTACAATTTTCCCAATAATATATGCTTTTTCAAATAAAAACGACACGATTATTTTCTTTGCTTAGTTAAACGTTTCACATTCATACCAATCCCAAACATAAGTGGCACGCAACAAATATACACACATATATACACATTTTTATTCATATGAAGTATGAAGTGTGAAAGGAAAAAGAGCTCGCGTGTTCTAAAACTGTTATGCCTTGACTTTTTGGCTCGCCATCGAATATTTGTTGTGAAATACGTATCGAATGTGCAAATTTACATTTGCAATCACAAAACAATCAACGCTTGAAACTTTTCGAAAAATCACCAACACTCAGTGGCTCAGGGCTTACAATCCCAGCAACGGCTTTATCAAAAATATACAAGAGAGTTCCTCGGCAGGCATTTCCGGACTTCCGAGAGTATTTCTGACAGAGAAGACCATATACTAATGCTCATATATGGCTCTGTGGTTTCCATTCCAGTTTCAACGTCTCTACCAATCATCAGATATTTAGCTTAAAATATATATACGTTTCGAGTTCGAAAGCCAAATTTATCTACCGGTGTTGCCAGAAGCGTGCAGTGTAAGTGGTATTATTGTATTCGAGAGTTTATTTAACCCCATTCCGGACATCAAAAAAAAATATTTGACTAATTACACGATCGAGTAAATTAAGCGAAGACGCCACTTCGGCGTTACATTGAATTGGATGTCTTGCGACTATATCAAGCAGTCAATTAATCAGTTCTCACACAAAAGAGCAACAACAAAAATAAAACGAAAACGAAAACGAAGAGCAACGAACATTAGCAGTGTTAGCGGTCCATCAATTTTGGTGCTCCAGCAAAAGAAATAAGCAACAGTTTTAATTGAAAAATGTAAAGAAAAGCAATAAACAAAGGCGTAGCACCAATGTTGGAGCGCAGAAGACTTTAAGTGCAAAAGCAAATAATTCCAACTCGAAGGGAAATAAACAATGAAGCTCAGGAACGCGTGAACGCCCAGCAATATGGAGTGCAGCGCTCTTACAAGCAGACACAGAATGCCAGATACAACTCACAAGGTTTCACTTGCAGTCGAAAGTGCGCCCCAGTGTTTTTGCTGCTACGCCCAAGTGGTCAAGATTAACGCATTGAAGTCGGAAAACAAACAACAAAAATAGCCACAATAACTTGCATATGTAAATAATTACATGAGTTACAAATCAAGTGTAAAAATCAAATCAAACGAGCGCTACAAAGCGGAAGAAACACCATTGCGGCCGAAATGAAGAAACTCGCAATGCAGAGACTATACACGCGTAAATTATAGGTTGTGGCCAAATGTGGCGATAATAATGAATGAGCTACCGCTCTAGCTCTCCTCTGTCCGGCGACAGAGGACATACAAAGCGACCGATCAACTATCGGCCTCGCGATGCCTCGCCAGCTAAGCATTGAAATGATTAAAAACAGATCACTATGATGCAGGCGATCAAGCTGGAAAACTGTTTAACAATATTTTGTGCCAACAAAAATTGTGAAAATTGCAAGAAAATGCGTAATTGTTTCCAAGAAAAACGTGAGCGAAAGCAGACAGTGAGCTTCTTATGAACCAGTAGCACCGACACAAATGCATGCCATTGAGAAGACCAACACTCCGCATCGAAAAGCAATAATTGCAAGGGCTATGAATGATTTCGCTTGTGGACACTCCTATGCTATGAAGATGAAGTTTACCGCTGTATAACCCCAGATACTTATTAAACTTTATAATTTCAACAAAGAGTCGAAATTCACAAGATTCAAACCAGTCCGTTCGCCCAGATATTCGCACCTCGAAATCGTTGACTCGCAGCTACCGCATCGGCGAGCAATCAGCCATAACCTATTCTTCCATCTGACAAACAAACTATCACTATGCATTTGTTGAAAAACAGCCGTTCCCTCTGTGTCACTTCTGACATTTCTGCACCAGAACTTTCCTCTCCACCCTCATCGCTTTCTTATTCCTCATCTGGCAGGCTTTTGCCAAGCGACGAATTGATGCTCTCCTCGTGCTGGCATTTCAAGCGTTTCGGGCATATCCAGTGATCCTTCTTCTTCTTCTCATTAATAAATACTCGAAACTGTGTGCGTTTTCTTGACTGTTCCTTTGATTGCGCAAATGTTGGCAATTAGACTTACATAAATAGCCACCGTCGCGTTCGTTGCTTCCTCTTCAGCGGCCAATCGCTATGCCGCAGCATGGCTACGAACGGCCCGTGGCTACACATGTTGCCTATTAACGCCACAGAATTGTGTTACGGAATATGACTTTAGAAATCGTAGCCAATATTCCCTCGTCTGTTTAAAGAGTATATGAATATTCGCATATGGCACTCGCTCATCACTCGCTCGTATGCTAATTCATTATTGTTCAGTTGTGAGCTTCGTGTGGTGTTATGTCGAATGTGACACTCAAAAGCATTTGTCCTTGCCAGAGAAGGTCCAAAGTAGCAAAAATGCTAATGAAATATAATTTAAATGAAATTACATAAATATCTCAAAGAACAGAGCGCTACAAGTCCAGTTGAGTTGAGTTGAGGCCAATCATAATGCCAACCAAATAATCAAAAAAAATAAAATAACGACCTAGTGAAGCATGCGGTTCACTGCGAAAAAGTTGCAGATATTCACAGCTTTTAAATTCTGCAAATGAAAGTTCGCCTCAATTGATCAAACAGCCTTAGTGTGGCTCAAAAGCTCCACATTTTTTTCGAACATTTTATTTTTGGAAAAAGCCTGAATGTTTTTGCTTGGCGTTATTCCAAACGGAGTACGACCAACATAAGCCACTCCAATAAACATAAATCCCACGGAATCCACAAAACTGGATTGTGAGTTTGTTTTTCTCTGAACAAGAACAACAAAAACAACAGCTAACATGAAAAACAGCCAGCAAATAAAATCAAATATAACCTCGGTAAACATTTGTAACAACAAAAGCGATACGAGCGGATGCGGCAGTGGCTGTGGCAAAGCGTTGGCAGCTATTGGCATCACTTCGGCTTTCGCTTGTTATAGCCGAATATATCGCCGAATGAAATATGCGCACATGAACCCTAAAATAACAATTTCAGTTGACTTTTCAGCTTCGGAGGGCAGAGCCGCCACTCGCAGTCGTTGCTCGGCCGACTGACGCAAGTTAAGCACAAAACAAAACCAAACCACGCCACTGCATTTTTTCGTCAAAAAATAAAACCAATAACAACCAATGCAACCAATGCGGTAGTGGCAATGTGGCATGCGGCAAGTTGCATCTTCCCAAGCCAATGCCATTGGGCCAAAATGGATTATAGCTTGTATGTGCGTGGTCGTTGGCCGCCGCTAGCCTCACGAGCTGTTTTTATTTTATTGCATTGAAAAATCAACACTAAAACTTCGAACCATACGTTTTATGTCATGATATTTGCTATTTGCGAGTCGAGATGAAGCTTTGGGGCACTTGCACAAGTCTGGCGATTTTTCCATTTTTTGTGGCCGTAAATCAGACCCTGCTTAATTCCACTTTATAATATTTCAATTTATTTTGCACTCCAAAATTTCATTTCCAACAAAGCACCGATTGAACTAAAACCAAAAACATCTAAAGATTAGCCTATGCATTATGCATATTTGTACGTTGCAGGCACAATTTTCAATATAATATGACCCGTGTATAATTCTTCTATCCGAGACCAGATATGCAGAATATAGCCACAAAATCGCATATACAAAAGCTAAGAAGTTTACATATTGCGCCAAGAGCATTCGCACAGATACTATTTTCTAAAATGCTACATCATTGTGAAGAGTTTCACTTCGCCCTCAACCTCAATTAAATCGAAATCTGTGCAAACAACTTTTTCTAGATTGACACTTTGCAAAACTTTATTTTTGTTGCATTCATGCATCGCTACATTTTAGAGCTCAATTTTCGAACCGCAAACACAAAATGTGGCATAAAGTTGCACTTGCACTTGGAATTTCTGTGCAAATTTCAACTCAACAACTCGACGATATGCGAGTGGCGACAAAGCGCCGCTGCCCCCTGCTTCAAAGTGCGCACTGCTTGGCTTAGCTTTCCACCCCTTTGCTCCGCCATCGCGCAATTTAATGTGAGTATTTACTCGAGAGTATTTTTGCAAAAGTTGTGTACTTGCAACACCCTTCAACCCGCCCGCCCAAACACAAGTAAGCTTACACTACCAGCACTACATTCATATTTACCCACTCATGCTAGGCACCCCTTCTCCTCTGGCAAAATGACGACGCTAAATACCCTACATATGGCGCTGCATGTTCGCTGGTCTGTAGAACATTTAATGACCTACTTTCGGCATATTTCAATAGTTCAACAACACTCGGAAATAATCGTGCAACACACAAATGCGAACAGTAGCGGCGAAAAATACAAAAGTTCAGCGAAGTGGCGAAGGCGGGGATGAAGTTCTGACGAAGTTTTGAGCAAAACAAACTTGCAGCACGTTGGTGGAATACATTAGTAGCGCCACACATACTCGCCAAGGCGCCGGCGAAGACTTAACGGACTGACGCAACCGGCGCTCCACCCAGCGTAACCAACGAAGCAGCCCGGATAGTCGCCGTCGTATAGAGAGCCAACCAGTGTAGCAGAAAACGGAAGCATCGGCAAAAACGAAACCCTGGGTTGGGGTGAGCACTGCAGTTAGGTAAGAAACTCGAACAGGTCTAGATAAATAATGCGAATATGAGCAATTAGAATAGAATATTTCGCACCGACTAACGGCCTACCGCACCGGGGCTCAATCATGTGTACAATATATAAGCGCGGTTGTAGTTGCAGGTACATACATCATATGTAAATGTTTGTGGCAAGAAGAAGCACTAGCATGAGTTGCTGTGTTGACAACTCGCAAGCAAACGAAAAGAAGAGCAAGAATAATATTATCGGCGAAATAAACAGCTCGAATGGAACCAACAGAGCGGCGCTATGTCTAAAGCTTGGGATGCCGCCTGTGCGACCTCTTAACCCAGCAAAAGCATCTGTGCACACTTCACTGCGAAAAGCAAAGCCAAACTGCCCGGAAATTTGCACAAACAACCCAAGAGGAAATAAAATTTGTCAAAGCGAAATTTAAGTGCTTAGATACACGAACACACACCCATGCATATACATATTGCCACACCTGGGGCTGTGTGAGTACGAATGGCAAAAACAAGCGCATAAATTTAGCTTCGATTGCTCGAATATCGAAGAAATGGTTCCAAACTTTTACGAGGAATTATGGGCGACGAATGATGGATCAACAACTTTCACTAGGCCAACAAATATGAAGAAAAACCCGTTCAGCATTCATTGAGCAATGGCAGTGGCAGAAGAAACAAACTTGACGTCCTAACGGTGCACAGGGAAAAAAGGCAAAGACTACGCTTCAAAGCAAAATTTATAACTACCAGATGTGCATTTCTAATGTCTATCTTTCTTATCCCATTGGTACTGAACGAAGCTGGGAGCGCGAGGTCAACTGACCGAATGGCAAATATCGAAAGAAGGCAATCAAGAAGAACTCAAAGTTTTAACATCCAACACATATGAGCTTTGGTCATTCGACGTGATTCAACTGTCGAATGATGCGGATTTCTGCGTGCTATTGCAGCCGATCAATACTTGCTACACACGAGTTTAACCGGAGAACCCAAGCAGCGGACCCGGAGCGGAGGATAGCAAACACATGTGGCCACTAGGCACACATGTGGCATTGAACAGGGTAGTCCGGGGTAGACCGCACTTGAAAGATGCTTCGCTTGCAAAACAGAAACAAACAGAATACTGCGCACCGCTAACAGAAAGCAAGAATGGAAAGCAAGAACCAATGGTAAATCAGTGTGAACATGTGCGGTTGCCATTTGCCATAGAGAAACTTACTTGGACAATAATAACTGTTCGTTCCTAAGAAAACAAGCATATAAACATATTAAAAATAGATACTTTAAAGCCAACTGAACTTGATCTTCATTAAAAAGCTGCCGAAATTAAATGAAAATTAATCTCAAATATCAAAAGAGTGTAAAGTTTTATTTACAACTTGATCCAAGATGTCCTCATAACTCTGATGATGGCATTCTTTTAAGTTTCCATGCATTTGGGGTTTCTTTGAAAAATTGGCATCGTTCTACTTACCACAAGTAACTTGATGTTATTGCAAAAATCAATAATGAATTGAGCCAAACAAAATGCAAATACACTGTCATAAATTGGTGTGGGTGTGTGTGTGCGACAGCCGTCATCGTCGAAACTATTTCATACTCAACAGTGGTGAATAAACACAGTGCGAAAAAGAAACCGGAAGAAGTTCGTAAACATACAAACCCATTTCAGGTTCAACAGTAGTGGAGAAATTCGAAGATACATGTTCCAGATGACGTTTTTAGAGACCTAATTTTTTGAGTTTTTCAAATTGATTGTGAATCCAGACCATTATAAGCATCTAAACTAAAGACGCCTTAGGCAGTCTATTAAAAAATATTTATCACGCGCATAATAGCAAAACTAGTACTGTTCCATAATGGTCTCGTTCCAAGTTGTTTCGGAGAAATCTCGATTTACTGTGAAGAAACGAATCCAGCACACACGCATAATTCAACAAAAATGGGTTGAGCCCGTGGATCCCTCGCTAAATTCGCCCCATAGGCTATAACATGAGAAGAAGGGGGGGTGGCAAATGAAGTAAATGCGTTGTGCAAGATGCCGACATATGCCAATAATTTGTGCTAAAATCGCAAAGAAGTTGGCGAAGACAAAGTCGGTGGTGGTTAGGAAGAGAGGAGGTTGTCTTGATATTCTGATTCATATGAATGTATCGAATTTGAGCGCGCATGTGGAGAAGGTAAGTTGTTAGTGGGAGTAAAAAGGATAAACGCTGCTTAGCAGCTTAAAAACAATAACTTTGGGGCGCGGCAGGAATTGGAAGGAATTCAACGAACATGGGTCGAAAGTCGACAGACAGTACAGACAGGTTAAGAGGGCTATTTGCCGGCAGGCACAGTGCTCTGCGAAAGAGAGAGTCCTTTTGCAAAATGCCAAATGATTGGCGTCTCTATGTGGCAAGGGTTTCTAATATATTATATATGTGTGTGTGTGATTTTGGGTGGGAGCGGTTAAGCTTGCGAACACAAAATTTCCACCTAAAAAATATTTTCATTGCGATTTGCCGTTTAAATTGTTTGGAAAAGGCATGTGAGGAAAATATCGAAAACATATTGCGAATGCGAATTAAATTGCCGAACAATTTTTCACATTTGCTTTTTACTTATTTGCCACTTTAACCTCATTAGATATTTATGCTGTGATTTGCCAACCCCAGGCGAGTGAACAAAAACAGCGGTAGTGTGTCGACATGTCTATCAATTTATCCTGATATTTCGGACCGTTAACTTGATGCAGCAGAAGGCTTTATTGAGTAAGAGAAGTTGGAAGAGATAAATAGCCTTTGCAGCTTGCAATAAATGCCAGATATTGTAACTAATTTTGCTCGGAAAACAGAGAAGCGGATAAACTATTCCAGAAATTAGAATGGCGCCGCTGATTAATTGATAAGCGAATTCCATATTTATTGAATGAGAATGTCTTAAAAGTTTCAAATGCAAATATGAATGGTTAAAAGTGAAAGACAATTTAAGATTGAATGCTTCTCACTCCCAGCATTCGTCCCATACCAGCCGAATATATGAAAAGCTTTCCCATTTTCCAAAAATTGTAAAAAAAAGTAAACAATATGTTATAGGAGCAATGGGACTAAATTTCAGAAAACTAGATTAATTTTATAGGAATTCTTTGCGTCCACTAAAGTAGCTGATTACCAAGCTTCAACTAAGATATAAGTAAAAAAATAAGTTGTAATATTTACGATTAATTATCAGCCGAACGAATGGAATAAAGAAAGTTCGTCCAAGACGAGATATGGACATCTTTTTACCGAATTCATTCGTTTTTAGCGTTCAATAACAGCAACACGTCAAACTTATCTATACGAATCAGAACACCCGAACAAAAACATCGTTTAGAATTTGGCTTTCTTACCTTTTCGTTCTTTATATGCACACAAAGCCCTCTATCAACATTTACTTTTTAAGTTTCTCGTATTGAACTTCTTCGCATGATTGAATCCATGGCATTCAAAGCAACTGATTCATGTGTGTTTCCTTGCAACAAAAGCTTAAACTTTGTCTGTTGATTCGCCAAAACAGGAAACCGAAACCGAAATGGTTCATCGCTAAGTATTAAATGGTTTTTGAAATAATGATTTTCACACAGCACTTATATACCCCGAAAACATGAAGAGCTTCTAAACACCCAGCCATTGTCTTGTGCCTTTTCTGGAAACTTAAAACCGACACAAAGGGTTGTAAGTTGCGGAAAAATACTTCCCGGATATTTGAAGGTTAAACTCAATGATCCAGAACTACTCAGCTGGCAGCGGACAACGCAGAAAGTTCCCTGCCTTCCGCAACGCTCTCTGCTCTCCACCGCTATGTCTCATTCAACACACATTACTTGATGTGTAGTTTGGTTTTCGCGCTGTTGACAGTTGATACTGTGCATGGGGCAGCAGCGCTAGTAGCAAATGAAAAAGTATCAACTTTTAAGAAGTTCAATAAACAAACAATTTAAGAATTACGACACAACAGAAAATGCGACGGGACAGTGCCAGCAATGGCTGCGTAAAGAAGTTAAGTCAATTAGAAGGCCAACACTGCGCTACAGCTGGACAAACATGCGGCATGCGATATTAAAACACATTAAATGCAAAAGCTGAAAGATATAGGGGGCGGTCCGTAGCCAGGCTCGAGGAAAGAGATCTTTTCGTGGTGAACAGTTAGCGCGAGTCATTTGTACTATTATAAGAAAAAGCGACATAGTCGCTAGTGCTCACAAACTGAGCTGTTGAGCAACTTCCTTATACAATATCTACGCGCTACCATTATAACATTTGCAAATACACATCACCAGAAATAAAATTTTATATATTCTATTAGTTGCCGGCACGAGAAGGTGATTAAACCAAACAAACAAAAATTGGTGGCAATGAATAAAACGCTCAAATGTCTGTGTCGAAGGGGGATAACGAACAGAAAAACCAGTGAAAAGCGCCAAGCAGGAAGAACATAGCAACAAAGCATGGATGGTAAAAGGGCAGATTACTGATATAAATATAACGTAACTGCGCCTAGTGGCAGGTTTTGACAGTGTACAAAAGCGAAGCTGTGATAAGAATCAAGAAGGGTGTTGCAGGGCGAAGCTTTCCTCGACGGCGGGGGCACAACAACGTTGACAATGGTATATTGTAAATCCTGCCAATATTAACACAACGCGAAAGCGAGAATACAAGAGAATCAAGCAAAACAAAGCAAAATGAAGACGAAGTTGGGAACATCCGCTCGCCTCACGTCCGAAATCAAGGTACTCATAGCGTTCACTTGCCAACACTTGTAGTGAGCGCATCATTTTCACGTTGTTAGTTTTGTTGGCGTTGTTGTCAGAATGCTTGCATTACAGTACTCCGAGGCTGGTTTCGAAATGTTGTGACAGCGCTCGTTCGCAAACACCAAAGGCAAACGTCGATAGCGAAACGCGGACCGTCCTTTCGTCCGAGGCTGCAACTGCCACACATCAAAACAACTGTCCAGAAAATAAAATGCATAAAATAAAACAAAATAACTAAATGAAAACAACAGACGTGAATTCACATTATTTTCAGTAAATAAATTCGAGGCAACGAGGCAATTGGCGCCAGCAAGTGAAATCATTTTTCATTAACTCGAAACAAATTTTCATTGTTTTTGGATTTTGTAATGTGCGGTTGTTGTTGTCACGTAAAAGACACGCTTATCATTTGGCCTTTGCATAGCTTGCAGCAAGCAGCAGCCAGCAATCAGCAGCGAATCAGACGCACAAATCATGAGGGAATTCCGGGATTCTGCTGGGTCCGCACATCCACGATGGGCTCATTCTTTTAATAACATTTTGTTTAATTCTTATTGGCCGTCTTCCTACGCTTCGGTGCGAAATGTTTTTGCAACTTTTGCAACTTATCTCACCACATGAAAACAACCAGAAAAAAACGAGGCTTCCGACGTCCAGATACAGAAAAGCACACATAAATGCACATCCCCTCATACAGGGAAATCTGGCTAGGAGCGGTCCAGCGACTACGGCTGCAGTCCACCAACCTCTGCACTGCGCCGTAAAAGGCAAACAAGTTTTTAGAGCAGTCCCATTCAATAGTGTAGTCGTTGTATCTTATATACTTCTGCTTTTCTGCTAATTTTGGTTTTCTTTATAATCTTTTGCTGTTGCTTTTGTTTTTGCCTTTACATAGTGCTTCGGTCAGTTCAAATCTTCCGAAATGTCTGGACATTCTGGACACGCCATGTTTAAAGGCGGCGGTGGTGGCGGCAGCGAAGCAGCAAAAGTAGCAACAGCGGCAATTCATGGCAAGCAACGTGCAAACAACTTTAATGCTTTTAAGAGGCCATCTATGGACTGCAAGTCCGCCTGCCACAGCTCCGCCAGCCACGAAGATGATTGTATGGCGATGGTTGAATGTCAATCCGGTTGAGAGGAGAATGCTTGCACTTCGTTTGGATGTTGTCTTTTGCATGCTTCTTTAGCCAACACAAACACAAACAAGAATAACAGCAGCAGATATACATTTGTATGGGGCACAAGAGCAGCACGCAGCACGGTCTGTGCGCACCTATGGCCAAAGATGTCGTTCAAGCCAACTCTGCCGCATTGGCATTTGCAAAGACAACAGGGTTTGTAGTCTTCTTATTGTTTTTGCTTTTTGTGGAGATATGTTGTTTTAAGTTGGTTTATTGCTGTCGTTTTTTTTTTTTTGTTTTTGATAGGTAAAGCAATGCTGCGCGACATGTTTCTTTATGTTGCACATGTTGCACGTACATATAATCAACCACTTAAGCCTTTTCATGAAATTCCACAGTTAAACTGGCTTTGCCAGTTCCTAGCAAGAATCACTCAGTACGTGTTTATGGGCTTATCGCTGTTTGATGTTGCAATGAAATGGCTCGCGTTCTTGGCTCATTCGTCCGAAACAAAAAAGCGTTTGGTGTAAAAAACACAAGCGCTCATGGTGTATGCAACACTGCCCAAGTGGGAGCTGAAACTGCAGAAAAACGCAGCAAATCAGCTAATATATATTTATTACGACGATTGCAGCCATCAACAGTGACCATTCAAATCATTCGGAAAGCAGAACAGAAAGCAGAAGCATTAGTTGGCTTGCTGCATTCGCTCACCATCCAACAGCAAAACCACTATCTTGATACAGCACACATGCAGAGCGAGAAAGGAAGAGAAAGGTACAGAGAAGAATTGTCAAAAACCCATTAATGGGAGCAGGAAGACAACGGCGCTAATTACAACTTCAGTGGCATTATGAGAGCGTCAAGGGAAACTCATCGAAATATATTGTACTTAATAAATAGAACATTAATATGAGCAAAAAATTGCCGGAAGAATGCAAAGAAACAAGAAAGGCTAATATCGGCAGGAAAAAGTAAAACGTCACGATATTGATGGAATTCGCACGTGATAGGCGGACGTGAGATGGTTCTGCAACATGGCCAACAACTACGAGTACTCAATCAAAGAGATCGGAAAATCGGGGAACGATGCTGCTTTTCGAGCTCTTCGTTTCAGCGCGACTCTAGCGCGGCGCTGCCAAAGGCATAAAAATCAAATAATATCACATTCCAGCGTCGCAGAAAGAACAGTTAGCTGCACAACTAGCGCCTGTACAAATGTCATCAGATGCTAATGTGATGTCGCACGAAAATGTTTGTGGGTACATATGTAACAACGCGTTTTGTGGGATACAGGCGGGACGCCATTTTACAAACATATGCCGCAGTAACTCCAGCCACAGCAACGTAGCTAACCGGTGGTTCAAAAATATATGCGAACAAGAAGCTTAAGCGACACACTTGCCTCAATACAATATACCAATGCATGCCAAAACCGCACCGGCCCTTGAAAAACGAGGCACAAGTACAAGAAGAGGATATGTGGCAATATTGTCAAAATAGCGGTGCCAAGTGTGGCATGTTAACAAAAGTGACAAGTGTCAGAAGCGTTTCCGCTACTTTTTCGCTCTTGCATTTGCATATTTTTTATTCGCTTACTTTCATTAAAAATTTCTGTCACGTTTCAATATTAAGCATGAAATTGGCAAAAAAAACAAATAAATACATGAAATTACCGCATGGTGCACTCCTTTCTTTCACCTATTCGATGAGCTTCATAGAAACTTGTATTGATATCGTACAGCTTCGCTCATCCCAGTAAATACGGATCCTTGCTTTCCTCTTGGCACCTATCACTTGTTCCATATTTACCTCGCACTTCTTCGAGCTCTCATTTGCTTAGTTGCAAGTATGCGGAGGAGTTTTTTTTTTAGCTTCTAAAGACGTCTGCAGCAGACAGACATTTAATTAAAAATCAATTAAGCTTTTATTATTATACTGCTGCATGGGCTCAATGTAGCATATATCCTCGTATATGAACACGCATTTAATCAATATGTGAGATCTCTGAAGGCTCCAGCAGTTCTTTTATTCCCCTAATTATTTATTAAGTAAAAAGACCGGAAATGATTTAATGATAGTTTGGTCTCAAATGTAACAAAAGGGAGAACAATTAACAAAAAAAGTGAGAAAAAACAACCTTTTCAATGTAAGCTCAGGGATGCAGCCGACTATCTTAAAGCTCTTATAGTTAACAGCTCGGAAAAGTTTTCAAGAAATTAGTTACAACATCACAGTAGAGTTTGAATTATGTTTCCACAATGACACACAACTTCTAATCAAAATCCTAATCAATTACATACTCCTTGGTCCGAACTTCTAGGAAATACATTTATTCCAAGGATTTAGTGATTACTACCTTACCTCAAAAAGGTTTTGAAATAACCACCAAAAAATTTTAGTTCATTTAATATTTTTTGTTTAAATTAATTCACTTGAAATGAAAATTAGCAAACAATTTATTAAATTTGAATGTATCAGCATATTGGTTTCAAAAGCTCGACAACTTTTACATCTGGCCACTTTGTCTTCGAATACTGAATTACACTTATACCCACTGAAAGTTGTGGCAAAAATGGGAAATTGCATTTAAAATAATGGAAGTGCAGCCACTTTGCAGCAAATAACAACATTTTCTAAATTGCATCAGCTATAAAATTATGCCAGATGGCAGGCGAGCAATGACGGTCGGCATTCGACGTCGATAGTCGAGCTGCGTTTGCTGCAAAGTCCCACTTTCATGAAAGTGAAATAAAATGTCATTTAATTCGATTCTCAGCAATTTGCAGAAGTGACGGTTTCATAGCGTTTTAAGTGCAGGGCAGTTGCAAACGCCATTACTAGGGGTCGAGGCAACATATCTCTGGTACTCACGGACTAAGCAAAGTTCACTCCCAGTGGAGAACGGAAATCATGAAAGCAGCAAATAAAAGTACGAAATAATAAGTGAGAAAAGCTAGAGTGGCTTTGGCCAAATGGCTTTGCCAGCGGAGTACAGCACTCGCTCCAAAACAACTCTTCTAGCTGAAGAACCGCAAGCAACACCAGGCACAACGCTTAGCCTACACACTTCCTCACCGATTTATGGGGCATGTCACAAGCCCCAACATTCATTGGTGCAATCACGCAAACCGAGCGGTCATTCTCCTTCAACAATTAGTAATAGCTCACGCGCATCTAGTGGCGAGCATGGTTGTCACAACGGCAGCCACTAGTATTGCAACATTACATGGAGAACCCCCTACAAAGTAACGAGTGCGCCTTGTTTAGGCCAGAGGCCTTAATAGAATAAAGTAATTTATGCGACGCTCAATTGACAGCTGCATCAAATTGTTTATGACTATTTTATTCCCGCACATCAGAGTTCTGTTCTCTTCACTTTTTGTTCCTGGAAAGATAGAGGGTCATGTTGGAGGCTCCAGACACACTTTGATTATTGCTATTCTATTTTCAAATGACTAAAACCAGCTAAAACGATAAATTTTATTACATTATTTGTTTTTCTTACACTCGCTCCTATCCATTTGACAAACTTTTAATCGCCTAACAACCGCTTAGTTCATGGCATTGCGCTGCGTATATTTGTGGCATGCAACTTCGACGTGTAAGTGCCCTGCAAACTTCTGCGAATCATATTCATCCCTGTGGCATCTTTTTTCCAGCCCATGGTGCATCGATATCTCTGAAATTATAAATGATGTTTTCGCTATCGGCGCCTCTGCCCTCTCACCGGTAGCGTACTCAAACAAGGAGCGCGTTAACATTTGCAAGATCATTAATCTTGCTCTCTCGCCCGCGACATCGGGCGACACATTTCTCCTTCCACTTTTTATTAGTCATGTGTGCGACACTTCATCCCCTGCACTGCACCTTAGCCACTTGCAGAGGCAAGCGTATTGGGTAAGTGGGTGAATGATTTTGCACTGTCGAAGGGAAATCAAAATGCGGGAAAAAGAAATACAATTTCATGGCCGTGTTGTTTTGCCCATCAGCTGAGTGGAAGGTCCAAACGCCAGTAAAACTGTAGTTGTTGTAGTAAAAATGTATTATCACTACGGTACTGGGTGGAAGGAAGGAAGGAAAATTGAAAGGTACAAATCAAATGTCATGTCATTTAATTGCACGAGTTGTGTTAAACCGGAACGCCACTTCCCTATCCCCTTTGGTTCAGTCACTATTTGCACTCACCTACATACAAATTTTCCTCTACCACTGTATTTTTATGACTTTGTCTGGAGTCGCGATAGTTCATTGCCTGCAAACCCGATCTAAGCACATTGGGAGGCAGCAATTGTTGGTCGCCTCTTATTTTATGTTGTGTTGTTTGTGACACTGCTGCCACAGCGCTTATGAAGTTGTGGCATACAGTAATTTAGTGTAGATGCATTAAAATGATTTATGGTCATAGCCTAGACGAGCGGAGGTCTAATATACTCACCATATAACATACCCATCGCTTAGCCCCCCTTCTTTGGCGGAGAGAGATATGGACGAGGAAAACCTGTGTTGAGTACAATAAATGACAGTTAATTTGACAATGTGGCATAAATGAACCTCCCAAGAAATAAAAGTGTCTGTACAGTGCAGGAGCAGAGGAAAGATTGCGGCAACAAAGTGTCCAATCGTGGTTTGCTGGTCGAGATGGGTCTTCCAGCCTGCTGGTTACGAATTCAACAAAATATTTTATATTACAACAAATGCAATGTCCTTATATGATAAGTGGAACGGTAGTAATTTTAGGCACTACCCCATATATTGTAAGTCTATTAGAACACAGCTAAGGTCCCAACAGATCTCAACAGGTCTTGAGTTTAGAATGCAATAAGGCATTGGCGGTCTGTTCTTTTACAAAACCAGAGAGATTAAAATATGTTTGAGTTGTATAGAGGAGAGATGGGGCTGTGGTTCTCTTGCGCATCTGCGCGTTATGCACCATACATAATTGCTCGCGGTGGCATGTGACACACGGCTTGCAGAATTGCGAAACGGCAGAAAGCCTGGCGTCGGCGCGATGCCTGCGCAAATTTATTTCTTCACTCTTTCGCTATTGTTTTTGTACTTTTGGTTCATTTTATAGCTGTTCGCATTACAACAAGCAATCGCATCCATGTGCAAAATTCGGTTTCGTTCAGTTTTTTATTACACCCCTTCGCATTGCAGCTTGGAGTTTTGTTTTATTTATTAAATGCTTTTATTTTATTGTTGCGGCCATATTTGCGGTTCCTTGTTTTTGTGTGCAGAACAGAAGTGTCAAGTTTCGACACCAATTTCGCTTACTTTTTACAGTCGGTTGCATGAATGCAGCCCGGCCTCTAAATCAGTGTGTGCGTATGACGTGTGAGGAATTCTGTGCTAGCTGTCATTGTTTTGTACCTTTCCTGTCGGCTGCGGAGGAAGTTGTTGTTGCAACCGCTCGAAGTTCTAAACTGTTTAGCGGCACCATAGCAGCGCATTTTCATACAGACACATTTGCATAAATCTGTACGCATTAACTGCCGCTTGCTGTGTCATGTATGCGGAGCCTCATTGCGACGCAGTTCTACCCTTCTACTGGCAATCTCGCTGCGGCCTTTTTACAAGTTAGCAATTTAAAATTCATAACATAGCGCACAGATTCCACTGCCAGGTCGAATGCAATAAAAGCAGCGCATATACCGTTAATGCTTTTGTTGTTAGTGTCGCTGCGTAAATACACACATCCTTACTAGTTCGGGAGTGTACGTGCGTGCGGTGCCCGGGGAGCGCCTCAATAAAATTAATGCAATTACATTCGCATTACGCTGCAATAAATCTTGAATTTTTCTCGTTTTTCGCCACAGCTCGAGTCACAGCAATTCACACATCGCTTCAACGGCTCAACGTATCAACGGCCTAGGCCACCCAAAGATGTGCAGCTGCTTTATTCTTTTCTCATATTTTGCATTCCCTTTTCCTCTTTCTTCCTGCTTTCGCTCTAGAGGTCTTCGTCTTCGTCAGGCACGCGAGCTCTTCGAACTCTACGATCGATTTGCTTTTAATCGAATTCTCCTTTGCAAATTGCCATAATTTGATTTTGGTCTTCCATCTCTGAGACGAGCTATCTGGCTGCGGAGCTCACTGGCAGGCATTGATTAGAGCTGAGCAAAGTATCAGTTCCCCGCATCTAGCTTCCGAAAATCATATCCAGCAGTACCATATGCGCTTTTGTGCATATATTAATTCAGATGTTTGTGTATTCGGATATGTTTGTGGGAAAAATTCTCGTCTCGAGTTTTATCGACTCTTGCTTGTTGGTGTTACTGATTGCTGTTGTCATCACTCCGATGATTTGAATTGCGAATTGCCACACAGAAAGTTTTTTTACGCCAGCCTTTACATTTATATCCGAATATCATCAATACAATATACAATATTGTATATTTACAATATCCGAATCTGGATCTGTTCGAAAATGCGAAAATGAATTGCTCCATATAATGTATAGGATTAATGAGTACTCCCGTGCGATTGAGTGAAATGATCCACCGCCGTTAAGGGTTGAGTAATAGGTTGGATTGTAGAAGAATTTGTTTGGAGTGGAGCTAAAAGAACAATGCGCAGGTTCAAAGTAGTACTAAGGTACTATTTTTTGTTATATTTTAAGAGAATAAAACTATGTCCCGTGGCTACTGAGCCTCAATTACATACGTAACATAAGTACTTTCACTTTAACTTAATTTCCCGCTTTTACCAATAGGATTAAAATAGTAAAGTCTCAGACACATTCCCGCCCGTTGTAGAGGGTATAGAAACAGGAATCCTTTAAATAAAGGCCAATAAAAATTGCAACATATTTTTATAAATTTTATTAACCCTTTTGGAATACACTTAGTGATTGTTGCACACTGGCCGATCGGCCGGAGCCCATATGCTAATTGAACATACTTGAGTTCATCGTTAAAAAACAATAATAATAAGAACGTAGAGGAAAGAAGACGAAGAAAAGGCGTTTCCACATGATTGCGTTATACACGTGTGTGTGTGCGTATGGACTGGGTGCAGCTGAGCGCATGAGATGCGTCGTAGCACATACGACTCACGAACATGAGCGAATGGGACGAAGCGTGAAGACGGTTTTCTGTCTTTATTACAGAAATGCTTGATTTATCAAATTGACAATTAAACGTAACTGTCATTTATGTATCCGCACGCAATAGTCCAAAACGCACATATATACAAGCATATGCACAAAAGTTTGGTTGCAAGTAAATTGTGAAACTGGCAATCATGCGGAGGCGCTAATGCCGGCAATTGCTTTACGAATGTAGCGTTGACATGTCAGTCGAATTGTCCCAATTTCCAGCGATGAGTCTGACATGAGTGCAAGCGACTGGGTATGCTGCGAGACGCTACGCCCAATCAAGCTTCATAAGTTTTCTGAAAAATCAATTGAATGGTCGCGTTGTCACATGGCCATAACTTCAACAGCACAATGCCATAAAATAGAGCTTGGGTTATCCAACCAACTGATTTTATTAATTTTTATGTACTTGTGATAAAAGAGCTGGCATCCCGCCGAGCCATACTCAATACCCAAAGGTTTTTTCTATGTCTACGATGGCTGAAGCGTTGCCTCAGGGAACTACATGACCCCAGCCTTAATTTTGTATTAAGCTGGCCCCAAAGCACGTGTTGAAACACCGCTACTAACAGTGCCATCACTCGTCCCACGCGTCTACCGCTCTGCATTGAAAGCCGTTCTTGCCACAGTTAATGGCCAGTGACAGCGCCGAGTGATAGTACGGCAACGAATTCCCTGCTGTTTACCGTATGTTAAACATCTTCCATATACCCTCCCTCTTTGGTGCCACATTTCTTTCACATTGTTTCATGTTTAAGATGTTTGTTTATGACATTTTTCAAAAAAAAAATTATGTTTTGGTTTTACATTCCCAATTAAACAAGAATGTCGGGCTCTGCTACACGCCGATCTCGATTAGCGCGCGCTTCTGCTTTTCATGGCATTTGAACTCCAACTGCCATTGGTTTAATGTGCAATACAAAAATGTTCACCAAAGAGGAAATTAATAGGGCTTTTCGTGTCATAGGCTCGTGAAAATATGTTAACCTGCTTACCCCTTGCGTTCAACCTGAGCTGCAGCGCTCAAGCTGACAACCGAAATTAAGTGACAGATGCAGTGCATTTGTTGTTTTTGCTTTCTCCACCAGTGTTGTCTTTTTTTTTAATTTATTGGTCATTTAAATTCTCATTTCCATCATATTAGGGCGCGTAGAAAGTCCTAAGAAAGCGCATTCAGAAAACGCTACAACCAATTTGACTGCAATCCTATTTGTCAGCGGGAAGTTGCTCATTATCTTTCAATTATAATTATATTTGTATGGACGCTGGAGTTGTGCTGGAAATGCCAGACTATTTGTATTCATCTGCTTTTTAAAGACTCTGCCACAAAATCACAGCAATCGCGTTTTTTGTTTTGCTAACCGGCCGTTTCCCGGGAATTTAATTGTCTCTTAATTACTGTTTGCCGTCTGCCTCATTTTTGCAAGCTTTCGGGAATTTGATAAGGCGCTTAAAGGATGTGTGTTGTTCATATTAATTGACTTCACGATTGAACCTCATTTATTGATAAACTGTAGACAGAATTTCCTGGGAATTATTAATTTCCCAAAAGGTCAATTTGCGATGCATCGGAGCCAGCAGTGGAAGACAATGAATCACACAGTGAACTCAGTGAAATTATGCATAAACAACAACTGTGCATACTAATAGATTCTATATATATATACTTATAGTAATGGGCATACTAATAGATGTTTTAGGAATGAAATACAAAAAGTTAAAAGTTGGACTAAACGGTTGGGGAATAACCAAAGGATCCTAAAAGATTTTTGTTTTTTGAATAAGAAAATATATTCCTTTCTTTTAAATATTTGTTTTACTATACCGTAAACCTGAAGCAAAGGTATTGTTATTTAACAGGATATATAAGCATCTCGTGAAATATAATTTCAGTAATCGGATGCTTCCAGAAAATATTTCTTTTTCCATATACCCCATATATATAATTATAGCTTGCTGGACAACGATGTGAGGATCCACTTTAGAGAGTTGTACGAATTTTAATATTACCACTGTTTGGCAAAAAAAACATTAATTCAAGCTAGTTCAATTTTGTATTCATCACGTGTCGTAGCTTATAGGGACATATAAAAATCTAGTGATAAGTTTTCTGTTCTAATGCATGTAATCATCTGATCGTACATAAATGAGTGTGTTTGTGAGCGAATATGAGGCACTTCATCATTTATTTTAATAGCAATAAATAATTCACCAATTTACATAATATCCTTAAGTATCCCTTAATGGCATATAGGTTCAGTATGCAACGCCCTCATTTTATGTACCGCACATCCCATATTTCTTCTATTTCGTTTCATTACGTTCGTTCTTTTTGCTTTCTTGTTTGTGCTCGGCACTTCTAATCATCGAAAACGTGTTTATGTATTGCCGAAAGGATTTTTTGTAATAGTCGCTAATGTTAGAATATGTTCCCATTGTTATTTTGCTTTTATTATATTTATACTTGTTTTTGTATGCCCATTTGTACTTATTTGTTGTTGCCTTTTTTATGGCTCGCAGTTCGGCTAATTTGCCATATTGCTTATATGCTCGTTATCCTGTGCTACGAATGGTTACCTTCCCTGCGGACACAAAGGGCATGCCTGAACCCCTTTTTGCCCTCTTCCCCGGTTGCTTTCATCCGAGCCTTTTAATTTGCCCTCTCCCCACCGGCGCTGTCGGCTTGGTCTTTGGCTTCAGCACGCGCTTCCTATAAACTTTCATTTAGCT
Organism: Bactrocera minax; assembly: GCA_021498325.1. NCBI lineage: Eukaryota > Metazoa > Arthropoda > Insecta > Diptera > Tephritidae > Bactrocera > Bactrocera minax. The sequence goes on along the minus strand of JAKEEE010000019.1, from coordinate 189,803 downwards.
TTGTTAGCTGTCGAAATGGTGCGCGTAACGGGAACACGTGCCCTATTTTACACATAACAACAATTGCTACTTGCACATAAGTACATATGTACATATGCACATGAATGCGTATGTAATTGCTCGCAGGCATTGAGTTCGAAATCGAGAAGGATACTGAGCCACGACGAAGCCCTTGATAAGTCGGGCAGAAAACGTAATCCCGCTGAATGTTGCTGCCTTCTGTTGTGTTGCATTCATGTCCTGCACCCCCGTAAACAAAAACACATATTCAAACTTTTAGATCTGTGACTTTCCGTTGTCGCACTTGGACAGCCGTGCACTTCCAGGTGCGAACAAATGGAGGCCAATAGAGCCATTGCAGCGCGGTTTGCCAACAGCTGTGCTGCAAGGATCGATCAATATATGAAGTGGCATGTACAAGTGAGCTTTAATTTGTGCCAAGCAGTCAAGACGGTAGTTGTTTCAACTGCAACTCACTAAAGTCGACGTTAAACAAAAATTCTTGCTCAAAAATTCTACTGCAGTCCGAGTACACTCTTTAACTGCCGCTGCGCTAGGTTTCGCGCCGCTTTGTCCTTTTTTATAACACGTTGCAAGTTCACAGTCACTGTGAACGCGCCGCGCTCCACTGCGCTGGCGTTTCATGGCTTCCTCGTACTTCAAAGACGCACCGCCGTGTCTTCCACAAGAAATGCAACGCGCAGAACATATGTGCGCATTCTTCGGCATTCATGTTTTGCGTTATGTGGCGCTCTCGGTTTGTTTGAAAAGCATAAATTTCAGTTAGACTGGCTGATCGTATTCGCCACTGTATGCGGCAAATAACTGAAATGCTCAAATGAAAACAACGGTAAATATGTATGTGGGTATTTTTACAAAACACTCCTCACAAGATTTATCAGCGAAATCTTTTATGGTTTCGAAAGGTTATCCCGCTTCTATTCGATACGTTTTCGTGCAAGTCCATTTTTCCACTGTCTTTACAGGGGAGTTGCGCCTGAAATTGCGAGTGCTAAAAACCTAGTGACTCAGTGCAAGGTGCAAGTAAGCATAATTATGATATTTCCGAGATTGTATGTTTACGATAATCTTCCTAATTTCATAAACGTGCAGAGCGTTATAGAGCGTGGTCAGCTCCGATATATATAATATGTAAAATTATTTTTGTATGCGTAATCGCTTGAAAATCTAATTATAATCAGGATGACACACACATATACAAGCCTCGCCTCGCCCTGAACATCTGTGCTGTCTCTAAAACAAAATTTCAAGCCAATAAAAGAGATCGAATTTACCTGCTTGAGTGATTTGGTTCGTGTGCAAATGGTTCGGCATATATATTTCGCACGGGCGGAACCCGCCGCGGCAATGGCGGTGGCACTGGATTATAGCCGTCCATGATTGTATCACAATCGGAGTACTTCATTGATTTCATAGTCATTTTAATGTATTTCTTCCTGTTACTTCTACAAATTTATCTCGCGATTTATTTTGTTCCTTAGTTCTTCTGAATATCGTCTCTATGCAGCGCACATCGCGCATCCGCGTCTTGTATGTGGTGTATTAGAATTACTTTAATTAATTGTACTATTTTGTTTTTTATAATTTCGCAGTCACTCTTACTGCTCTGGCTATAACACCGGAAAGGGGCGAATCGAATTAAAAACCGTCTTGAATGAGCATACTTCACCACTATGCTGCTACGCGCTGCAAACACTCCTCTTTGCACACCCCGAATGTAGTTATGTAAACATTTTCTTAATTTTATTTCTGGTTTCTTTCGTCGCTCTTATTTATTTATTTTTTATTTTTTGGATTCGAAATTTACTACGCACTTTTTTCATGGCGAAATTGTTCGCACTAATTTTGCTGAGGCTGCGCGAGTTCGTGGTAATTAAAAACGGAATATACGCGAATTTCTACACCAACTGCTTGCAAAGACACGAGAGCGTCGGCAGAACGACGCGTGCACGTGTGCGTAAGCGCGTTCTGTTTATCTCATGCTGCATGCACACGGATGTGTTATTTGACGTTTTCCGCACGCGTTGTACTATTGTATAATCTTAAAATCCGCGTTTCTTATTTTTAATTTTCATTAGTTTTTAGTTTGCGCTTTCAATTAATATTTCACAGCGAACTTCTCCCTTTTGATGGCGTCTCCACAAATGACTTTGCGGCCGCGCGCGGTGCTTCTGCTATTGCGAGAGCGGACGCGCGCTTCTCAAGAGCAGTTTTGATGCGTTTCGTATTAACTGAATGCAAATATAGTTTATATATTACCGCTATAGCTTTTTCGTGGATTATAAATTGCACTTAGCTTTCACACCGTCAACAGTAGAACAGAGCTACATTCAATGCATTTGTTAACCTAGAAGAGAAAGTGATTGGTAATTGATATGAGCTTTTTTATAATTAAAATCCATGCATGGAGTGTATGGTCCGATTTTCTGTACGCTGAGTGCTAGACGCCGCACGCCATCCGCATTCGTTGCTTCACCGTCGCATACTTATACACACATACCGATGTGTGTTAGTACATTCGTTAGATGCGGCGCGACCCCCAACCGCTACATTCGGATGACTAAAAAGCAATATTGAGTGTAAATGTTTCCAGTCAGCTTTCCATAAAAGCTAATCAACAATCAACAATCAAAAGTATCAATAAATTTCATGAAATTATCAAGTTAATCGAGAACGGGTGAGAAAAAGGAATACATTGTGTTGCCATTCAATTAAAATCATTACCGAAGACAGCAGTTGTGGTATCGATATTGGAATGTGGGGCAAATTATGCTTCGTCACGAAAGCGTATCGCCCGTCGTCAGTCAAATTCCCTCTAATAAACGTTAAACTTTCGTTGGTGGGACGCGAAGTGTTGTTATTATTTTTGCTAAGAAACTTGAATTGAATTCATCGCTTGATTTGTTACTTGGCGGGACCTTAATTAATGGATGTATTGGCTATTAATTGCAGCTGCCTGCAAGAAGGTGGAGCTTTTGATGGACCGCCGAACGTGACGCAGCATTTACTCTGCGAAGAATAACTACAGCATGCTGAGCGGAATTTAACATTATGCTTCACAAGCTTAGATATTGTAATATGTATTGGAGTACATTGCATTATTTCGTGTCGGAAAACCACTCGGAGGTTTGAAATCCCGATGTTCATTTAGAAATATTCAAGATTAGGTTGAAATGCAAATACCGCAATGCACTTAATAACGGATCATATTTTGTCTTTGACCTTGCATAGATATATGAATATTTACACATTCGTACATCTGTACTTATCAACAAATAAATTTTTTATTTAACTTTTTTTTTTGTTTTGTTACCACGAACAACCTTTGATAACAAATTAAACTTGCAGGTCAATATTTGGAATTTACACTTCAAAGAAGAAGAACAACATCACACGACTAAAAATCAATCGAAACAAAAACCTCGTATATTTACGCCAATTCCCACCCAGGTTGTGAGCAAACAAATGGCCCCGGCGCTTGTGCCACGTCATTGTCTAATATTCGACAAGTCAAGTCAACGTGAACAATGCACACCCGCGCTCACAGGAAGGAAGACAATTGATACGCGCTCGTAGAGACCTATGGGCATGACTTAAACAATTTCTACATGAACAGTTCGCTCTCTTCGTGGCAGCGTCAGCAGGCTCTGCATAACACAGAATAATTTAATAAGAGAATACGGATAGCCTACAAAGAATATCAACGGAAACCATCCATTTTATAACTGCGAAGTAACATCATAAAAAAACGAGAAGTTGCTGTAAACACCAACGCAACTGAGCACTTCGAAGGCATCAGGGACTTAACTTTTGCAGCACAACGAAACCTTTGCAGTTCGCCAGCGAAGCTAAGCCACTGACATGCTTAGTCCAAGTACTTGCACACAGAAAATTAACAAAAATAACGAAGATCCAAACACATCATGGCTGACACGCTGAGTGTCCGCGACGTGATCGCACAAAGGCCTCTCGGGATTTCGAGGAAAACAAATTCCCAACAGCAAAACCAGCTACGTCCAACGAAAGGCTTACAACTCACCAACATAGTCACTCTTCGGCTGCACAACCCCAAAGGCGTTAATGCCTTTAATAATATAATAATGCCTTTACTTCATACCATGAGCTTTCACAAGTGCACAACTTACTACCTACTTCTTAAATAGACGCAAATGCACGTACATATATATTGTACGTATGGTTGAAGAGAAGAACAACCGCAAAACAAGCTGAACATCGAAATGTGGACGCGCTCAGGTGAAATTGTGTCCATTAACCGCGTGAAGGTACATTCCCCACCATAACGTGTTTATATCACAGGCAGAACGTCTCCCTACTCTTCTAATCCAAGCTGTTGTTAGATCTGCAAGCCTGCACTTAACACTTGGAGAGCCCGCAGACTTAATTCTGCGAAAAATCTACTGGGATCAGATCGACTATAGCGAGAAGATTAAGCGTTCGCTAGTAATGACATAAAATTATTGAGTGTAGTTGACCCCTCCCAAAACAAACAGCGCCAAGCCCGTAGCTCTCAAGTGCAAAGCAACGGCAACCATTCAACCAAGCAACCGATACTATGTTTTACGCTCACACATTCTGGTGTGTCTGTATTTTTGGCGTCTAGACAAGCACTTTGTACTGGCATGTGCGTACTTGTAAACTGCTGCCACAGCCCCGCAACAGCCCCAAACGCAACAACACTGAGAGTTATCGCTAGCGGCTTCGATCTCTGCCAGTCTTCGAGGTGCTCAACTAAGTATTAATGACCTTGGATTTCGTCACAGTTGCGTTATACGCTATAGTTGCGCTACTTGCTGTATAAATTTTTTAAATTTATGAGCGATTTTTGACATCTCTGCTTAAAGACAGATCTCGTGTTTATTTATTGAACGCATTTAACTGATCATAGAGCAGCAAACGCAGGAGATTATAAATCACCCAAGTTTGCTACTACCTAATAAGAGAACAGTGAAGAAGAAGAAGAAAAAGAATACTTAACAAAGTGTAACTTCCAAACAGTATAAAACTAGAAACCTCAGAGGGTGTACATGAACCGCTCCCAAGTAGCAAGTACTTAACGCAACAAAGAGAATTCAATTTACTAGACTTCGGACAGGCGGAGAGGGGAAGTCTTCACCTGTTTTGATTGCGAAATAAATTTTTACTAAGCCAAGGTCCATGCCATTTCGGTAAAGCGATATCCCAGGTGGCTATGTTGGGTTCGGCCATATTCAGGGTGTAATTGGAGATTGATTAGTTTTAAAAAGTTAGAAATTATTTAAAGATAATTAGGGTAGAAATTGTGACTCGTCATTGAACTTGAAAACGATAATTATTCTTTTGTAGCCTTTCGGGCATAATAGGGTGCAACTCGACTATTCATATGATATACTCAAACAATAGGGAATAATCTTGGACTCATCCTGGACTTGTGCAACATTTCCTTTGTTTTGCATGCTCCAAAGTATGTGTGGTCAAGTGAAATCTAAGCTTAAGAACTGGATGCGAATAACGCTAAATTTTATATCTGTGGAGTATAGCATATATCCCTTTGACAAAATTTTCATATGGCAATGCAGTTAGCAGATGAGATAAACCCATTAAACTCTTTATGAGACATCTGATGCCAAAAAAGCATCTTAAAGTTAACATTAGTTCTTCAATTAAACAGAGTAAATATATAGATAAGTATTGACCATCTAACGCAAAAGCCAAAACACATACAACAACAAAACAGACAAAGTGATGTTTTTTGTTTATTCCCATTGAAATTCATTCAGCTCAATCCAATCCAATTAGAGTGGGATGGGCGGACACTACGGAAATATACCGAGCAGCACACATTCACTCAAGTATAGTATATAAAAATACAGGCAGAGCATATGTTTGGCCATGTAACAGACTAGTCAGCCTTAATTAATAATAATATTGTTTAATTTTTATGCTAAATAAAATTGGATGGTGCTTAACATGTTTGGAAATAAACATTCGAAGCGTAAAACGCTAAGCGTCGGTTGCTCAGTGCCCACACTGAATAATTATAGTTCATCCCATTGCTCGTTAAAATCCAGACCACCTCGTGAAAGAGACGCATTTCGTATGTGCCAAAGAGCGGAGAGAATTTGCTCTGAGTCATTTGTAGGTACATTTGTGCTTATCTGCGGTAATCGATAACGGCACTTTCGTTCAGCTTCCTGTCGTTAATCAAAAATGAACGGACAAGCAGATGTACTATTAGAGGTTGGCTAATTATTACAAATTGGGGATTCATACAAGTACAATTTGATTTGTGTATAGGTACGTATTCCTCATTGTATCCGACGCCTTCATGCCATTCTAGTTGGTCTCACTTTGTAACCACTTACTTGTGATTATGATTTTATTTCATACATATTTTATGATTAATAAAACAACAAAGTGGGTATTTATCAATCGCAACAACGGCCATAACGACGATAAACGAATGAAGGTGCGAAGAACTTTTATTATTTTCTACGATCAGATGCCATTGAAATGTGGTTGAACATACACACACATGAGTCCATGTGGCATATATCATCTGTGGCATATGGTGGGGAGCGAGAGCACTTTTAAGCGTATGCGATCGGGAGCAGTAAAGCTTTCACTGCGAACATTCAGCGGAATGCAAGAAAAGTGAAGAGGAGGACTCTGACGATCACCGAGAATAGCGATCGCTACTGTATTGTAGGTCTGGAGCTCATGGCATTGCGTGTTGCCCTTTGCGGTATTCTGTGATACGAGGCCTAGGCCATAAAATATTTTACCAAACACACGTACATTTGTATGTGTATGCTTATCCGTACTACACACAGAAGTAGCAGGCTTTGAAAATGCACTGCACCCCTATGAGTTACAGAATGCATAAATCTCACAAGATGCGTTCCGCTGCCATCGATGGTTGATATGCTATTTTGTGTGGCAGCTGCCAGCGCTGTGGCTTATTATTTGGGGATTTTCGGCATAATCGACTTAAATCATAATAATAACAAAAAACAATAAATATTAAATGTGCACATCAGGGGCAATAAAGTCAATTAAACGTTTGTACACCAGTCGGCCGATGCCCTCGCCACCCTCCAGAGCTTGTCGAGTCTACTTCTGATATATATACACACACACACACAAACATGTATACTTATACTTATGCATGGTGTTGTTGCATTACATTTAAAGCAAGTTATACTCCAGCTTGCTGATAAAACACAATCTTCGATTTATCTGCGAATACATTTGTAATTATTGAAAATTTATGACTCTCAAGTAAAACTGAAATCACATTAGTATTTGGAATGGTTTCGTAGAATCACCGCAACAACAACGACAACAACAAAAACAGTGGAGTGATAACAGCCAGCAGTGCTGAGCCATGATAACTGAGCTGAGTCTAATGCGGAAAGAAACTCAAGTGACGCGGTTTCCTGAGCCGCGCTGCCACAGCGACCCTGTAAACCTGCGGCATTGTCTGTTTGGAGCAGCTGCAGCGCTAGTTCGTTCTCCATGCTACATATACCAGAATTCCATTATTTTTTCGTATTTCAATTTGTTTGTTTCTTCATCGTTTAACAAATTGGGTGATCTCTTATACTTTCATGTTCTCTTCCCTTTTCGGAGACGAGAAATAACAGTCTCAACAGTTTTATTGTCAATTTTAATGACGATTTTTATGTGTGTTGCTGATAATTTGAATGTGCTTCTTGATGATGTACTAATGTTGCGGCCACAAATTAGTGAACAAAACGAATAGAGCATATGGAGAGGCGATCAATGAAGAGGCGATGGAAGAAGTAAAGATGTTATCGAAAATAGATGCAATGAGTGACATGGGAAAGCCGAGAGAACCAGCCGCAAAGTCCCTAAGCCAATAATGTTAATACATGTCCGAGACCTTCAGTTCTTCTTCCGGAAACACCCACACATTTTACAATTTCATTTAAAGCCAAAAGCATATTCATAAAGCATTCCTTTTTAAAAAGGGTATCCGAACATCCGTATATTTCACAAATTACAAATTATCAAAAAAAAAACACCAAATTACTACCGTTACACGCTTTTGAAAAGCTTGAGGTATTCCTGAGAACCTCATATACATACATACATAGATTATATGCATATTTTCCATTCTAATAAGAATCCCGTAAAAAACTCAATACAGATTGGCATTTGTGACCTGAGTGGATTGATTGTACATGTTGCCACAATGAATGTGGCAACGTACATTTAATTGACATTTTAAATATTTTCTATGACAAATGAAAGAAAACGGCAATTTCTAACTAGTTGTAAGAATTCCGCAAATATGCAGATCCAACAATGGCAAAATTCAAAAAGTGAGAAAGATCAGGCATTATGTGGACGAGTTGCCGCTGCCAAATCAAAAGGTAATAAAATAAACAATCAGCACCGACAACAAAAAGCAACGTATTCGCTGCTTCAATTGAAAAAGCAGGAACAATGCTGGAATATAACGCTGGGCACAGCCATATAATCACTTGAAGTTTGAAACGGGCACTCCGGTCTCGCCAATAAAGATCGCCCACAAATAGTCAACAATGGGTGCATTAAGTGCCAATCGCATTTAATGTTACTACGAATTATTGTTGTTATTATTGTTGCCGGGTCGACTTGATGCAGTTGATAAATAAATAAATACTGTAATAGATGAAAGCCAACTAGATTAATTTTCGTTCGATGAGGGGCGGGCGACGTGCGGGCTTTGGTGCAGAAACTGCATCTGCTCCTCTTCTCGGATGGTCGCCGTTCCTCATACAAATTGATTTAAATTTGTTATTTAAATTTTATGCTTTGTATTTTTGTATATAGTTTTTTAGGCATATATTTTATAGTGTGCAGTGGGTCCGAGGCAGCAATGCGGCGCGTGGATATTCAAAGCATTTAGTTTACGCCAATAAAATGCAGTTGATCCCATTTTGTCTCGCTGAGCGGAAAGTAACGGCAGCAGCCATAAAGTTGCTCACAAGAAACGCTTAAATTTTCCATTATCTATGCACATCAATGAGTATAAAATGCTTGGATAGACAAAGTGTCGGCATCCAAAATACGACAAGCGTGAAACAAAAAGAAACGTCGGCTACATCTCGTCGCTCTGCTGGCATTAATTGAACTTCTGTGTAATGTCAGATGCCATCGATTGATCCACATAGCTGTGCTTTTCTAATCAAAACAAGCGCTGCTGAAATGCTGGCTGTTGGGGCCTCTTGCCAACATTTTCGTTTTGTCTTTTATCGTTTTTTCATCATCTCGAAGCGTGGCGAATGCGTGCAACATGGGCGTCGATTCTATCTGCAAGATGCCGCAAGTGTGAATTTGTCTATAAAGGCGACGAGTTGGTTAATGCAGGCATGGCGGCGGCGCATTCGCCGGCTTCAGAAATAAATAAACAGCCGAATTCGAAACAATTGCGCTAAGAGCTGTGGTTCTTCCAAATTTCATTGGCAGCGACTTTCTCAGCCAGCTATTTGTTTGATTTACAAATTGAAATTTTCTGTTGTTACAAGTTAAACACTTACGAGTGGTTGCAGCAGAGGGGTGCCGCCTGCCTCGTAAATGTGTGGAATGGCCTTGTTGTCACTTTCTTGTACAAATTTTTCCCCGCGCCATCAGATCGCGTGTTGCAACAGTTTTTTGCTCTCAACAAATATTAACATTACAGCATTTTGTAATTTTTGCTATTTCACAGCCGCGAACCGCCGCCTGCTGCTATACAGACAGTCTATGACTCTGGCAGCAGTCAGCACTGGCGAATATCGTTAGTGACTTTTCAGCGCTTAGCATTTTCTTATAACACTATATTTATGAGTAATTTTGCGAATACACAGACAACACTCTTTTGGCACACACACACACCGCAGAGAGTGAATGCAGACCCTGTGGAAAATTCCCATGAACTGAAGCCGCAATAACTTATTGCCCGGGGAAAGAAAGCGTGGCGATTAATGCAGAAGAAATTAGCAATGGCTGCTCCAAAAGCTAACAAACCTGAAAGAAACGGTACGGTACTACTGTTTGTACCATCGTTTGTATGAAGAACTGAAACTATTTCTACTTCAAACTGCCACTTACAGAGTCACACTTTCGTGGTTTGACAATGTAATGCTCGTATTTGTCTTGGCACTGCTTTCCCAACTGGGTACACAAATGTAGGTGTGCTCATACATAAATACAAGAATGAATGGAAGCGCAAGTACTTAGGTGTGGATCTATCTCGCTGCCTTTCCTTTGCATTTTTATCTTCGAATTTTATCCTTTTTTGATTATAATACGTAAATAATTCTCATTTCAGCTCGCTTCTTTACTGTCACTCGAAATACTACACCCTCGCCCCTCTCCAGGCTGTGTCATCCTTTGGTGGCGTGTTTATGTAACGTCTTGAGCAGATTATAATCTCGCTCCAGCGCCATGTGGAACGCCTGATGACTGCTACTTTCAAAACGTCCTCTTTCGTTTCACACTGTTTGTCGTTATCTTTTATTTTCGGCAAACTCATATCTACAGTACATGCACGTGTGTGTGTTTATGTTTGTAGTCATGTTAATATATGTGAATTGCGCCTCCTTGGATCTTTAGTTGCAGATACACCATGGCACAAGCGAAGTAGAATTTTAAAAGCTCATAATATGATTTATGCGTCTCTTTATATACCCATACATTTCTTGTTTCTTATCTTGTTGTGTTTTAAGTACTTGTCAAATGGAAAAAATGAGTGATAAAAGTCTTTTTCAAGGCAAATGTAAATGAAAAGGATAACAAAAGCTGTAAGCTTCAAACGAGACCAGCGAAACAACATCTGGCATCAAAATAAGTGACTACAACACAAATTTAGACCCATGATTCCTTCTATAATACCAGTAAAATATTAAGGAAAAAAAAAACAAGTTTTACAGCTGACCAATTAAGTTGCACATCACAAACACAAAAAGTGGAGCGGAGCATTCCACAAACCCTAGTCGAACGTAGCTCAGTTGCGTGTTGTTCAACGAGTAGCGAGTCAGATACTTCAAATAGGCGCGCAATGGCAACAACAAGAGCGCCAATCGTAGTAATAAACGCTACGCACACCACAAAATATCCAGCAAGCACTGCTGAAAGCACTAAACCAGTATCAATTTGAGAATTCAGTTCCTCAATTGAAGCCAATTTAACTAATAATTTACTAGTTCGATATCGTAAGTTGTAGGGATCAGTGAGTATAGGGCAGGAAGGTTTAAATTCAAATGCGACCCGAAATATGAGCAGAAAGTGAAACACAAATTGCGCTGCAATGCTATTCAAGCATCTAAATCGACACGAGAGCAACAAAACGACAGCCAAAAGTCAATACAGCGAGTAAGATACGGAACAAGAACAAAGGGCAAAGGGAAGACATGAGTCAGGGAATTAATGTTGAAGCGGCTGCGGATGAGTAGTCGGATAAAATGCTTGATACAACATCGATTGCAGTTGTAAGACGAGGTAGATTGAAAAGGCAAGAGTGGGAATGTCTTAAGAACAAGCGGCTTTGGAGAAGCTGCAAAGTATTAAAGACGGTCGTTGTCGGAAGAATGCGTTGAGAGCTAAAGTATCTCAACAACGCTGAAGTGAAGTCGAGTCGAGAATATATGGCTGTATAGGATGCGGATGAACGATGATGGAGAAATATCTGGAGGTGATGGGAGTCTACAAAAATGTGTTAGTAGCCAATGTCATTTATAGTGATGGTGGTTCAAGGTGCAATACAAACAATAGGGAGTAAGGAGCATCAGCGTAACACATGGAGGGTATGTATTTAAGCAGCTTTATTACACTCTATATGCGGCATGTTGCATCACACATGCATATGTATCCGCCAGTGGCGGCAATTGCATCGCAAAATGACAGCGCACTGATTCTTCCGCAACTTTGTGTTTACTCAAATGCAATTTATGCTATTTATATCTTTCATTTTCGCAACTGATTAAGAGTACCATTGCAGTTAGTTACATAAACACTTCAGAGTGCTATGCAAAGGAACGCGCTCAACTCATTCACCTATTGAGATGGTGTAGGGGAGGCGGGCGCATCAATTCAGGCAGTGCTTTCACCACCACTTGCTTTTGGTTTCATCGAAACAAATGTTAAATGTGGCATGGAAGATACTACGATATGCACGAAAAACATCAGTCACAGTTGCAACAGTCGCTGCAGCAGCACCTCGCGTGCTACGAGTTCAACGTGTCGCACAGCAACTCGCTTGCTACTCAATTAAAATTTCAGCGCTTCTCTGGAGACACATGCAGTTCAAGCAAGAAATCCAATCCGATTGCTTGGAGCTGGCAACATTTGAGCGAGTGACACTGCCGACCGGAGGGACGGGGTGGGTCGCTCTGGCAACCTGCCGGCAGGAAGTGCCTATCTTCGTTGGCTATGCGGCCTCGACGGCTACACAGTGGATTTGTTTGCTTTCATTCGTGCACCGAGCAATTCAAGCGCACGCACCTTCACTCATTCATTAATTCATTCATGGGCTGCACGGTTTGCTCCTTTGCTCATCCAGTCGCGCCAAAGTATCTTTCATGTGCATTTCGCAATTGACTTTTAGGCACTTCTGAAGTTACCGCTGCCGCGTGCTCGCACTCCTACTGCCAGGTTTATGCGGAAAATTTACGACTGCTCTGCTGTGTCTGCTGTGGATTTGCGTACAACGCGAACTTGCCTCTTCGTGTTTCCCCACTCTTGCAAAATAATTCCAAATAGGGCCTGCTATTACACTTACTTTCATGATGTACACACATATGTATGATTACCCTCCATCGGCCCGAGCCCCACGCTAACGCTAATTAAATATCTACGAATGACAGCTGGCGTTCATTTGCTTCGGATTCCCAATTTCTCAGCGCTCTTGTCAGCGCTGTTAGTTCATCTGTGTGCTTGCCACCATTGATGCCTATTTATATGTGTGTGCTCATAGAAATTTTCGTATTTGCTTATTTACACGCCTGTGGTTAACTGAGTATATTTAGTTGTTAGTTTGAAAATTTAAGTGACTGCAAGAAATCGTTCAACTTATAAATAAATAACTTATATATAAATAAATAAATATATATAATATAGGGATTAGAACAATCAATGAATTCTACGATTTTGAAGGATACTAAATGGGTTTAAAACTTTAATTGAGCGAAAAAATAATAAGTAGGCTTGAAATTGAAAACCCTTGAGAGCAAAGGTTCTAGAGCATGCTGTTGATTCATTAGAAGTTACGAACAGCAACTTATGCATTTCCCAATGGCCAATTGCTTTGAAGAAGGTAATTGCTCTTTCTGATTCGTCCCAAAATATACACCGCTGGTGCGACGCTCATCATCGCCGTCATTGCCGGTGGCTAAATAAAAACTCGAAAGCAGGTACACGAAGCGCTTTGCAGAATAACGATAGCAGAAAGCGCGGAAGGACCCAGATAAACGCGTTCGCAAGCGCAACGCGGCTAGGCGCGCAGCCGAATATGTCGAGGAAAAACTTTTGCTATTTTTATTTAATTTTGCAATTTTCTTGGTCGTAAATTGTCCTATTGGGAGTTCCGTCGCGCATTTTCAGCGAGAATAAATTGAGCTGGGCGTGCTACCAGGCACAACAGTAAGCTGTAGGCAGACCAATGGTTTCCTTAGCCTGCTGCTCGCCTTCGCCCGCCGACTGCGACAAGTTGCTTCGCTGCCGTCCGTGCCCCTTTTGGGTGTTGTTCTCGCAGACATAATCTCTGAATGAAATGTTTTAAATTTAGTTTTACATTCTAATGACATTTGTGTGCTGCTTGGGATGATTCGCTTGCGCAAATGCATATATGTGTGTAAGTGTTCGTTTGAGTATCTTTCGTAGTCTTTGTTCCATTTACTTGAATACTCTTTTTTAATTTTGGGAATTTATTACAAATAATTTGTCAATGTTGTAGTCGCGCTGCGCACTTATGTATCTGCCCATGTTGTTGCTGTAACGCTTGAAATATGCAATAACAATGTCTTGGTTGTTGCTGTCGTTGCTTTTGATTCTAAAACGATTTCAGCATATTTGTCTGCGAGGCATTACTAATTGGTGATTATGAGCGGAAATTCCAGATCGGCAGCAGCAGCATCATTCATTATGCTCACATTTCACAACAATTTATTGTTTTTACCATTTTCCAGATTCGTCGGACACGCTCGGCATCCAATATCGAGAGTGTACACTTATTTATTACGCGACAGAAAATTTTATTCTTTCGAACATAGGCGCGCATGTGGGTGGGGTTATGTAAGTGACTCTAGTTTCCTAGGAGAGCCGTCCATAGTCCATTTTTTGGCCGTTGCGTAATATGTCTGTACATATTTCAAGTTGGGTCATTATTTATTTCAACCGATTGCTATAATCAGCTTTAGAAGAAGCTTCTATTGATTTCTGAGAAATTTTCTTTTTCGACTGAGAAAAAATTAAATTGCTAACTTCTCCTCTATGTTTTCGATAAACTTATTTTCCGTCTTCCTTTACTCTCCTCAACCGAAATCTATTTGGAATAGTTTTCGATTTAAAACTTTCTCTGGCAGCCGTTTGGTTGCGAAACTTTCTCCATCACGGTAGAAAACGACAAATACAAACACCCTAAGGTTTGTGTTTCTTGTTTTTCGCCTCGTCCCTTTAATCTATGCCTACAACCACTGACCCCTTACTTTAAGTTCATCAAACTTTCAGCAATGTCAGTATACCCAAAGGTCTGCGACGGTGTCTGTCCTTTAAATGCCACTTCTTGCCTAAGCCGAGCACTCGGAGACAGAAACTATTATGCAAACACAACAGCGAAACTATGAAGGGATAGTCGAAAACAAGGGTGTCGAAATACAAAAAGTGAAAAATCGAAATCGAAACTGAAAATGAAAATGAAAATAAAAAAAAAAAATGAGCGTCTACAACCTATAGAATGCAATTTCCGCACAGACGCACACATTTCCTGAGCAGAAAACAAAATTTAAATGGGGATAAAAGCGAATAATGCATATTTTGAGCGCCTTCCTAAAGCGTTGAACGCCAGCAATGACAAGGAGTACACGTCAACAAAAATAAAAAGTAAAATTCAATTTCCAAACTAAATTCAACTGAAACGTACGTGTGTGTGTATGTGTATGTGTGTGTGCGAAATGCGAAAATTGTGTTTG
The DNA here is from genome assembly GCA_021498325.1 of Bactrocera minax. Lineage (NCBI taxonomy): Eukaryota > Metazoa > Arthropoda > Insecta > Diptera > Tephritidae > Bactrocera > Bactrocera minax. Next base: position 174,609 of record JAKEEE010000019.1, on the reverse strand, counting down.
GCAAACGCATTAAACTTTCATTTTTCTGTCATAGCAAGGATAATGGAATGCAGTGAGTGTGGTCGTGTGCGGCGAGAGCCAATAGTGCGCACCCTAGTCAGAGTGAAACGAAAGAACAAGCGCTCTCGCACAAGCCTCGCATACCACATGCAACTGTCGAGCTAACGGACGGGACGGGGAAGGAGGTTGAAGAACGCATTCGAAATCAAAGCGAAAGTTAAAAACACAAAATGTTGGCTTTCTTTCGGATCATTCGTTTTGCTAGACTTTTTGCATTCCATGACTTTTGCATTGCATATCTCTGGGCGCAACGGGCACTCCAAGGCAGGCGCTGAAACTTTTGCTATGAATTTGTGAATTTGTGAATTTGCTCGGTGAGCTCAGCGCAAAAAACTCGCATAGCAATCAAAAAGTGACGCCACACAATTGAAAAGTTTTCACCAAAACGAAAAGTAATAAAAATTTTAAAATGCAATAAAACTGAAAATAAAAAAAAACATACACCAACAATAGCAACAACTGCTGCGGCCAATATGCGCTTGTTTTTCGCGAATATCTATTCCAAATTATATATGAATAAGTGCATAATAATGCATAATGAAAGGCAACTCGGAGCCAATGGACGGAAACCAACTTATTCTGTGTGCGCCAAAAAGCGAGCATCAACTTCGCTCTTGCAGCAAATTGATGAAGGCTCAAATGTAGTGAAATTTGGGTTATTATTATTATTATGTATGAGAAATGGCACGCCCATGTGCCCAGGCTTGTATTGGTGCTCTCCTAAACTATCATAAGCCCTGACTAAAGAGGGCAGCGCAACAAATTGTGGCAAATTGTTTGGTCAAATTTGTTTCGAGCGCATCTCAACTAAGTTTTTGGCCAACACTAACGAATGCAATTGAGGTCAATAGGTTGGAGCGGCACTGACGTCAACGTCTGCCTCTATTATTACATTCCAACGGCATCCTCTTCTGCTTGTAACCGCAATTAAACCCTCCATTCTGCCATTTGATTTTCAATTTGAGCACTTGTATGTTTTATATATGTACCAACATGTTCTCTTACCCTGCGCTGTAGATCATAAGCTTTTAGTGAAAATTTCACAATTGCGTGCATAAATCGATGAAGCTGAATGAATGGGAAGGGCCACAAATAGCAGCAACTACTCGCTTTGCGACCCTTTAAGTATCAAAAAAGCCACGTGGACGGGAAATCATTAGCCTGAAATCAGTGTCTGTGGTGGGACCAACAGAAAGCCATGAAAAAGCATCACTAGTGCCACTTAAGCAAAACAAAAACAATAACAATGATAACAATTCCACAAATTAGCAGTCCCCCTGTGAAATGTGAATGGGCACAAAAACTTCAACCCAAAAGAGAGCTGCTTACAACAATCATTGAGAAATATTCCAAACATTAAGCCAGTGACGAAAATCTTTGTTTGGCCGTGTAATTGTAAACTTGCTAGCGTGTCAAAGCACAATTTGTGTCCAGCGCCGAAAAAACATATGTACAGACAAAATACCCATGTGTCTTGTTTGAACGCCTGCCAACTTGACCACGTCATTCGGCAGCATTTGTCGAAATCACCCATCACAGTAAATGAATCACCGCGCAGCAGAAAACCTTTTGTATATACATATATAAAAAGACGAAGGGAAGGCGACTGAAAAGAGCATCTTTCATCCTACGAGTATCTTATCTGAAATTGTGACTCCTATGGCCTCTTTGAAGGCACAGACATTCGGGTCCCCTTTCAGGTATGCTGAGAATTGCCAACGTGTGAGTATGGGAAAGAGGCAATTAAGAGCGAAGGTGGTCATCTCTAGGACAAAAATAGGAAGAATTTCGGCATTTCAGCATTTACAGCAACAAGCCAAAACTGAGAGTCGAGCAAACCGCCTCGCGTTACTCACAAACCAATTTTAACTTTGTCAATATCAATAGCGGAAATAGGGTTGTAGGAAATAGGGTCTAACGTGAAACCCTAGCCCTAGCTTTATAGAAAGCAAGCGAGGTTCCTCGAAGAAACATTCGACTTCCGCCCTTCTTTTAAGACAATTTTTACCGTATTGAGAGAAACAAAGAAAACAAATTATATTAATGAAATAAAGAGTAAGTTAAGAAAGAAGAACCGAAATTGATCTAGTTACCCACTTTTAAAAACTCTCTGAACTTTTGTCTGAGGAGCTGCAAAAGTGGTAAAAAAAATAGATGCGAAAGAGTGTCTTATTCGCGAAAGGAGGTTAGAACCAAGGAATACATTTTACCAGCGTCAATCCAGTCGTAAACTATTTTAAGTACTTTAATTTTCCTTTCAAAAGAGTATACACCCTCCCCGGCAACACTCTTCCCAACTGTTTATGTCTGACGCTCTTGCATTTTTCATTATTTGATTTTCCTAATATGACAACATTTCGGTGAATGTTTGTCAAGCACTTCAGAAAATACATATATTCTTTTTTCGGGCGAAAATATTTAAATGCCTCAACCGGTGGGCACACACATACACATGGCATGAATTTGTATAGGATTATCGAAACAAATCACAGCCGCCACGTGATAAAGATTCAAGGCACGGGGCGGGTGCACGGCTTCAGTGAACACTGTCCATCGCACACATTCAAACGGTTTGAGTGCGCGAGAGTGTGTGACCGAGTATACATAAAATAAATTTTGATCTCTCGAGGGCTGCTTGGGCACTGCTGCCATTGTTGCGGTTGTTGTTGTAGACGAGCAGATGTGCAACCATTGCGGCAAGGATTCCGCACTTCATACATACACACACATATACATATATATAGTTTTATAGTAGGTCAATATTTGCCAAGTTGCGTTATTGGATTTAGCGGAATAAACGGTGTGTGAGCGGCCGTTGTAGCTGTGGCAAGGCAATTGCACCTAATTTCTATGGACGTGCAATATGAACAGATTGGCATTGTTTAACGTCGACTGTCACCCAAATTTTTGTCTATGATATATATATGTGCCTCAGCATGTACATATATGTGGTTAGTTGTGCAGCTGTGTGTGCCACATTTGTGTTGTTGTCGCGCACGCCTTTCTCATTTTCTCTGAATCATCAACTTTAAGCCGTTCATCACGTGATTCATTTGGCACCGCTTGCAGCACAAATTATTTACGTTGCACACACCATCGCATCATGTGCAATTTGTTTCATGTTCATAATTTTTGGAGCAAAATTTAAAATCTGCACATTAAATAATCATACAATCATAGGAAATAAGCATAACCGCACAGTGCGTATGAATTATGTGGCACTGTTGCAAGCCATACAGCTACACAGCTACACCCTTAGTGGCGCCTGCCCTTCTCATGGGCACAACGTAAATAATTTTCATTTTATTTCCCTTCTGTGTTCTGTATTTTTACTCTTTGGTCGTTTTCCTTTGACATATTTTACGCTTTTTACACCACTTTATGAATCTGGTGCCAAGTTGCGGTCCCAGCTACAGTTACTATTGTTGCCGTCATTGTTTGTCCTCTTTCTCTAGTAGAACCACCATACACAGTTAGAAATTTCAGTTTAAGGCTAACAACTTATAAATTCATAATTTTAAATAGAATTGAGCTGAACTAGACACGTTTTGTCTAAAATCCAAACTGGAAAATTTTCACCAATAAATAAAATATATTCGCACCCAAACATATTACATTCACTAAAAATAAAAATTTTAAATAAAAAATTACACCGGACAAAGTGATTTACGATATTTTCTTATGCTTAAGAAGTTATAAATATCAGATTTTTCATGAATTTAATAAAGTTTATAATTTGCATAAGTTTTCAGCATACTAAGTGAGCGTTAAGAGAACATTCATTTGTGTATGTTGAGAAATATTTTTAGGATTCTATTCGGAGCTCGTGCCTAAGAAATTTCGCAGATAATTTGGCGCATTGCTAAGCCGAAATAGTTTATAGGGCCTGTTCTTTTGACCTTGGGTGGTATCTGTAAGCTGCTTATCAAAAAGGCATTTCTTACGTTTTCTTCTTATTTGCAAAATGTTTTTAAGCAATTTTTTTCCTTTTCAGGAAAATTTAAACAGCAAAGAGCTGGCATATATTTCACGGAATTATTTATGTACATTAACCTATTTTATGTGCTGAGTATCGAAAAGGCCTAATCCTGGCGTATCCAGGCGTAACACAGGCGTATCCTACGATAGGATGAAAATTTGGTAATTTTAATATTAGGTCTAGTAAATACAAATCAATTATTTTTGCATCAAACTGAAATTTTTATTTAGAAAATTAGTTTTTATTTATTTAGGTTGTATTTAGAATGATCCAATTTAGGTCAAATATGCACCGTTTTGTTCTATAACTTATTGCCATTTCAAAGGTAGTTTCATAATACCACTCACATAGGAACCCTCGTCTCTGTTGACAAAAAACCGGAACAGTCGATTTTCACAAGCTTCTCTTGAGATTAATATTTCACCAGCAAACCCATTCGTCATAAACAGGAACAGGTAGTAATCATTTGGTGCCAGGCGGATTCATAAGAACCTCCCAACGTAGCACCCTGAGCTTCTGGCGGGTCATAGATGTGTGTGGTCTGGCGTTGTCCTGGTGAAACACAATTCCTCTCCTATTGACCAAAGCTGGCCACTTCTGAGCAATTGCTTCCTTCAGGCGGTCCAATACACAGTACAAGTCTGAATAAACAGTTTGTTTAGTTAAACGGCGGTTGGACTCAACGACTATTATTTTATCGATCGATTTCGACAATTCGCCTGACGCGTGCTCAAACAATACTGTCTGAGAAACTTTTTTAGTATGAAATCTTATTTTCATAATAGTTCAAAATTAAGTACTAATTCCCTAAAATTCTCCAACTGGAAACTTAGACTCCTATTTTTAACTGTGTAAATAGCACGAGCATTTTGCAGGTATTTGTTGTAGCTGCCTTTTGACTTTGCTTCCTCCTCTGGCGTCGGGTTGTTTTTCGCATTCTATGTTTTAACAAGAAAAACAAAGTGATTTTTTATCGTCTTTGGAAAATATTTCACTTTTTATTACCCAATTTACTGGTATCATCGTTCAGCACAGCAGCGCAGCTTCGGTTGCGCAACCATGCAACACCAAGGGGCAGTGAAGCAACAAAATTAAACGAAAAGGAAGGTTACTGCAACGGCAAAAGGCAGAGAAGGTGGAAAATGAATTGTGAAACAAAAACACAGGGCTTTGATGCAAAAATTTATTTATGCGATTTTCACGGCCCCCACCGCACCCAACGCAGCTCCATCTTTTGTTCCGTCGCGTATGCCGACCTTGCTCGGTCTGGGTCAGTGCGACAACATGGTCGCTAAAATAACAAAATATGGACAAACTGGTCCTGTAAGCGGTTGTGTTTTCACCGCTCATTTTGAGAACTAAACCCTCTTGCAACTAAACTTAACTTACTTTAACTGTTGTCAACTAAAAAGCACCCGTCATACCTTTCCCAAATGCCCACGAAGTACACACAAGTATTTTCTAATATTTTCCATACTTTGCACCTTCTTGTTCTCAAATTAAACTCTTTATTTCTCACTTTTCACTCAATTAACCAGCGCGCTTCATTATTTGCATTACTGTGCCTCAAGAACTTTAGCGGCACGACTTATTTGTTTTAGGGCAAAGCGCGGCTTGTGAAAAAATTATAGCACCTCAGTGTTGTTGTTGTCGTTGCGAAGGTGATTCGCGTGCAAAACGGCCATGACTTTCGGTTTCATTCGAATTCTATGGAGTTTATTCTCATACATTTTGAATTGACCCCGTTCAACATTTTGCCTGCTTGCAAGCGCTGCATGCATTTCGGCTTGGCGATTAAGTAAACACACTAGATTTGAATAAATTAAAGAAGTGCCTCATAAGCTCTTCATAATTGCAGCTGTTTACCCCTCTTTCTTCATAGATATATATTTTTTCATTTTTTTAATCATCTTCCGATCCGATAGTGCGATGGTGTTTTCAATTGCAGCGGCTTCTTTCTTAGTTGGAATTATAATTTATGCTGTGTGGCAGGAATTACTACACGTACTCGTTGCCACCGTAATTCACCCCCCTTGGAATAATGTTACTTGTGTTCTCCACTTTGTGTTACTTTTCTCCTCACTTCACTCATTCGAATGATTTAAGAAGTGTTTGTAGCCGTGACGCTTGGTTAGTAGATAAAAATCGGCGCTTCCACTCGGAAAATCGGCTTGCCACTTTCACTCGGTCGTGTCTATGTTTTCTTTCCCGAATTTTATTACTTTGCTGTGTTTTTAGTTATTTGTTTTGTTTCTATACAACATTAGCCCCGTTTTCAGGGAGCAGGATGAAATAATTTTAGGAAGATTTATGGCATTTGTCGCCAGTGGGGAATTCTAATTACGCGCGGCCCTAGCAGCCAAGGTTTTCCACGCTACCTAGCTTTTCTCTGGTGTATGCCTCTTCTCTTGGTTTCCTTTTCGAGACTACTGAAGTCAAAAACGCCTATTTTAAATGGATTTAAACAGTGCAGGGAACTTTAAACGAGTTCGCGGGAAGTGTCGAACATAAATAATATCTACTTGCGCCGTCAAACGCAACCATTAAGCATTTAATTGGGCTGAATTCACCGAGAAATCTCAACAGCGCAGAAGGCCTCAATAGGAAATATTCTGTAATGCAACTGCTCAAAGCCACTGCTGCGCCATAGCAGAAATCGACAACAATAAACCGCTTTCACTCACGAGTACGGTGAGATGCAAAACAAGAACAAAGCCACATAACACAACACTCCAGAAGTCAAGTGGTCATGTGGTGGGATAAACAATTGGCAGTGGAACACTGAAGAAGCTGCGTGGCAACAACAGCGATATATTATATAGGGGGCGGTGGTGGTAAGCGCAGAACTAGAGCAAATTGTGAGATGTTAAGTTCTGCAAAGCGAGTTGAGAAATTGCTGTCAGAATTATTGTTGCACCTTCACAGCGTTAAAGTGCTTCTTGTGGCAGCCACAATTTGGAAATGTTGTGCAGACCGAAGTGGCAAATTAAATACAAGTAGCAGTAAAGAAGATGATGACGTCAATGTCGACGAACGCTGCTGGCTATGCAAGTAGAATGAAGTTGCACTTAGTTTTCTTCTTTTACTCTGTTTTCAAGTCTGACACGATATCGTTGGGGTGCCACATAAAAATACTACAAAAGGAAGATATCAGCGGCATTACATTCTTACGCGAAAACGTAGTGATTTTTGCTGAAACCTGACGGATCAGAAGGTGACTGGATATGTATTTCCACAAAAAATTGCACAATACAAGTACTTTAGCAACGATGCTTTTGTAGGTATTTCGATTAGAAATACACTTATGTCTCAGTCTATTTAACAATAACACATCACACACTCCCCCGAAGGTGGTGCTACAGCAACTTCAAGTGTGCCCCGACATGAAATGCAACAACTTTTTGTTTTCTCTTTCACACCTTTGATACTTATTATACCACTTGCCCCGCTGCTGCATTCATATCCACCTTATCTGCTCTCCTCGGCCACCCTATTCACCGAATGTCCATCAACATTCCTGGATGCTTACTTGTATGTGTTTGTGCAACATTTTCATCATATTCTGCACTATCATAAATCACCTCGAGTATTTTTAGTTGCTGTCGAGATAGACAGCGTCTTCTTTTCCCGGCAAATAGAGCTAATGTGACCCACGTTCGGTTCGGTTCTCTCCCTCTCATACCAGCGCCGCTCCTCGCATGTCGCTCGTTTGGCTGCATACTTTCCCCTACTTCATTCATTCAGCTGTTCAGGTAGCTTCCTATCATCTGTTGCGAAATTCACACGGTCATCCAGACAAGCTAACTCACCGACTGCCTCAGTTGACTCGTCGTCGGTTGGGATTCTCCGCCGGTACTTCCATTTACCATTGCCTGCTGCTTCATTTTTCTTGTATATGTGTTGCACTGTGAGAGTCTACGTCCGCCTGTGACGTCCTTCCGTCATTGTTACTAATTTGCGCTTAAGTTGTTGTTTGTTTCGTTTATTATAAATGGTTTGGATTTTTACCCTGTCATGTCTTCATGTCCCCGCGATGGTTTCGTGCAAGTTTTTGTTTTTAGTTTTGGATAGAACTGTTTTCGTGCCACAAAGGTAATCAACACAAGTGTTTCATTTCACATTTTATCGCTGTTTTTCGAGTTCTTTTGTGAACAAAAACGTTCACTGGAAATGTTATTGTGTTCTGTTGCCTTGTCTTCTTCCTACAGCATCAGGTATGTTTTTGTATGGCTACCTACGATTCGATCTAGGAAACACAGGTAGCAACTGCGATCATTTCGAGTATCTTAAAAACAGAAGGCCTCCCCTCTCCCTTGACGATAGAATTAAATTATCTGGTACTTAGAGTACTTACAAATTTTACGTTGAAAACGATGTTGTTAAAGGTTTTAGAGTGAGCAAAAGACCAAACGGAAAAGAAATAATTGCTGAGTGTGTCAAGATTCAAATAATTCTCAATTACGAAACGTTTAAAAAAATACTCCGCTGTCCCACTTATTTATTTAGGAAAATCTGAAACCATTTTTCCATTTTAGTTTTAAATGCATTAAAATAAGATATAGCCTTGATACTTCCCATATTCAACCAGTTATCAAATCGTTTTACTTTAGTGAAAAGTTCTTTCGTAATCAAAACAATATGAATAATCCGTAATTCTCATCATATGTACGCATGCACCAAGTAGGTATTTTATCAGCTGCCGACGGCTAACGCTTCATAGTTTCAACTTACAGTTGTTTTCGGCAGACACAATTGGACATCCAGGTAATTTTTGAGGTGAATAATAATAACAAAAATAATGAAAAAAGCAACATAACTATTTCATCAAAATTACCTACCTATAGCGGCTATACGGTTTTTCAACAAAGCTAAGGCTAATCGGCTAATCCTTAAATAAAGCTTAAGTTATCCGAGATTTTACACCAAGTTTCTTTCTAGGTTGCTTCAACTTTTGAATGTTTTGACTGGATTACACCCCCAGTATGATTGTAATAAGTTTAGAAAAATGTTTTGTAATTGAAAATAAATTTGGGAAATAAAATGTACATTCGAACCATCCAATTTTTGCAAGTTTATGGGAAATCCATTACGAAGGTGAAAATCATCATTACAATGATTGAAACTGGACAATCAAATTGTTTTTTCCGTAGAAGTGCGATTATTTCAAGAACATCAAAGTCTAAATTATTTTCTTCCATTATTACTTTCAATAATTTACATTTAAAACACAAATATAAACAATTTTAATAAACACGCCATTGAGTGACAGGGTTACTATGTTGCACAATCGAAGAAAGTCAAAAATACGTCAGTCTATAAGTAGATTGATTTTTGACTTAGCTTAACCTAGATGACGCAAATTAATAACTTCCAAAAATTGGTACAATAAATTACATCGTTTTGGAGAAATCTGCCAAGAAAGGGAATGTCGGCTGTCAATGGAAAACTAATTTATTTACAAAGCTGAATCTTTCGGGGAGAAGATCTCGTCAACACAATTTTTTAGGGAATGGAATCTGAGCAAACTGATAACGAAATTTTGTTTGGAACATTCTCTTTGACTCATTAATGAATGCTTTTGTTGCCTTAGGAATTGAATTTACTTTGAAGAAGTAAAACTAACGTAAACTAAAATTATATTACTGGAATTGAAATTAGCCATAACCAAAATAGAAAAACCTGTTATGAGTTATTTCTATTTCAGTAACCAATCTGCAGATTTCCGCGGCAGGTCAGACAGTAATTGTGCGGCCACTCGATAACAACTCGCTTTCGCAACAGAGCTTTCTCCATTACTTAAATGCTTTCGCGTGCAGCGGAAAATCGCTTATCGAATGTAATTCGCCGCCCCAAGCAGTTTCCAACAAGAATTTCGTAAAATTAATTTTCATTAAAAACAGCAAAAGCACAGTCAGGAGCAAAAGGGAGAGGGTGTTCATGTTGAACTTTTACCCCAGCACCTTGCATCGAACGCCATGACAACCAGCTCGCGAGTGAGCATATCCTATTGTCGCGTGTTTTCGATAATGATTACTGTGCTATGTCGAGAATTGTAATGTAGTGTTGTACTGAGCAGCGCTGGCGGCGTTTGTCGAGCATTCAGCGTACAAAATTCGAGGATAATACAAGGATATAATTAGAGTTGCAAGAATAGTCGGTTTATTTTTGTTGTTGCGTGTGTTTCTTTTCGATGCGTTTGTAGTTTTTTTCATTACAACTGTGATAAATTTGAGACAACAACAACAAAGTTAAAGTATAAAAATTAAAATCGACATACATTTATTTATCAAGCTTTCTGGAGTAAGAATCCTCGATTTAAGGATGGATCCACTTTCGTGGCGATTGTTAATCGCTTGACTTCGTTTCGGAAGAATTCGTTAATCATTAATTTTTACATATCTATTTATTCATTCGCTTTTGAGACTGCTCAGATTACAATTAGATATCCGATTTCACTGAGCCAATATTTCGGAATATTTTCATCCATATTCACTTCGATTTTGATTCGTTTGACATATTTTGCTTTTCGATAATTTTTCGTGTTCTGTGGCACAAACTGATAGATACACACGCAGCTGCCCCAAGAATTTTCGTAAGTTGCGTATGTAATCACTGAGATAATTGCATTATTATGACATTTTCGCACTTTATTTTCGCACTACTCGCTAAAAGAACGATATTAACACAGCTTCTTTCCTATTGGATGATTTGGCGAACGCACATTGAAATATTTCATATTGGCTGTGCGTTTATTACCGCCATCGGTGGCAAAGCGCACAGATATGGCTTGTGTGGCATGCACAATTAGCTTGCCTCTTTGTCGTTTACACTCGTATAGCATCCTTTTCGTTAATCGCATATAGCTGTGTTTTTGTGGCGGCGCTAAATGCATTTGTTGCACATGATATTTGACTTCACTGCCACAACTTGTGTGCACCTCCACCTGTTCACACGCGATCCCACTGTATAGGAGGTCTGAGATTTATTGCAGTTTTTCTGAATTTGTAGTAAAACCTGTGTTTGCATCAGAGAAAACGCGCGACCAGTAGCGGCGCGACCACCACTTACGAAACGCGTCCAAGCAAACCGACGAATAACACAAAACTGAACCGTTGTTGAGTTGCTCAAATACGCCAGCGGCGACGGCAGTGGCAGAGACGGCAGCAGCGACAGCAACAGCATAGAATGAGCGCACAACGTCTGCTCGAAGCACGTATGTATACGAGTATAGTAATAACAGTAGTTAGCTGCAGCAGCATCTGTTAGCAGTTGTTTCGACTTTGGCGTCGGCGTCATGGTGCTGTTTACAATCCAATTGGCTGCTCTCGCCGCTCCAGTACTCTATGCACTCCGCGACAGATACAACATAATTTGTTGCATGTATCTTTCGTCTGTTGGGCGATAAGAGCAATTCAGCTGGTTCGCCCGCGCTGCCGTTGTTTTTATCAACGAACTTCCGCTTTTCGCTTACATCGTTTCCGATTGCATTACAGCATTTGCATTGTTGTTGCATTCAGCGGCTCACGCTGAAATTTTCTGTTAATATTCAGTGAGGGTTTATTGAGTGTAGCACTCCGCCACGCGTGCTCTCTGAGAGTACATGGTCGTGTTTATTGACTAACTATGTTTACATTAAAAGACGTGGACGATTATGCCTCGTCGCGCATCTGGCAAATACAAATTTCAGCGGGTTATGGCAAACGCTTGACTTGCTCGCTGGATAGGCATGTAACGATTTTTTTTGTGTTTACTTCTACGCATGTACTGGCGCGCGAGTGCACACCACCTGCCGCACCCACCACAAACGATCCACTTTCATCCAAACGATTAATGTCCGAAGAGCATTGTTAGGTGGCAAGAAAAAGTACTCAGCTGTTTGAAGATTGATAAAGTCAATTATTGGTACATAATTCTTTGCGCATTCCACGCCATCTTTATTTGAATATCAATTGTGGTACAATGTGCTATACTAAGACATTTATGGTATCATATAGTTATTAAATGTTTATTATGTAAAGTTCTGATTCTACTAAAAGTGGATTTCTTCCGATTTGGAATTAAAAAATATGACGCAATGGATATTATTTTGTCAATACTCGCTACTCTCGCTTTCTCTCGCTCTCTGTTAAATATAGAACGTCTACTAGAGATTGTTTTTGAAAGGTTTAATAACATTAAATGACGATTATACCCTTTTAACGTTACATCTACGCTCTTATGTATAACAGTTATACTTAAAACACAATTTATACCAGTTATTGCACCCTGTTACAAGAACGCCAGCAATTAATATGGCGGAAAGGAGAAGAGAAAACCTCTTACTGCTGCTTGTTTCTCTCATTAATCTACGAGCAATATGAATACATGCTGTCGCGAGCCTCTCACAGAGAGATAACAGCGTGTAGCAGTTCTTCCTATTATCTTCATGAACAAAGAGCTTTATACCATTTTGTAGTTTTGTGCTATGGAGCAGAGGTATCAGAAAACTCCAGCACTACGAGGTTCAGTTCTTTACTGTGTTTCTTCTTCGCTAGGTTTACATAATGTAGAGCACCGCTGCTTTATGACACTCATCTACAAGGCCTTTAGAATACATATACACATATGGGCATACATACATAGCTGAAATGACACAAACATATATGTGTTAAAATGAATGCGTGTATAATTTGGCTATTTACTTGAGAGAAAACTATTTTACCTGTTGGGCGCATTTACGCGTTCAGTGTTCAAAGCGCGAACGCTAGCTCTGATGCAAGTTACTTACTACCCACTTGAGAAAGTGAAATTTACGCATACACATGTCCATATGTGTTCACGCGAATAGATTTGAGTATATATGTAATGAAATAACGCAAAGTGTGAAAAGATATCCGTCAAAATTCGAAGCATCAAACAATTTAGCGCTCCCCTCAATACGACCTCATTTTAACATTGATAAAAAGACTTAATAAGCCCACAGAGGCACATTAAAAAATATGAATGCAGAAAGCGGCGCTCTCAGGCAAATAATAGGATCAGAATCGACTTGAGAGGAGCTAGCGTTGACAGCTCAAATTGAGATATACAGAGATATTCCGTTCTAGGACGGCAACTCAATCATTTTCGACGATTCCACTCAGCAAGGCACAGGCACAAACATTGCGCAAAGCAACAACAAAAAAGTGTCAACGAACAGATAAAAAATTAATTGTCGATGTTAATTCAAGTAACGGCAAATAGATACCGCACTTGGTCATCCATTATCAACTGCGGCAGCACAAAGAACCGGTTGTGTAATTTACACCCCTCTGAAGTTAGAAGAAACACAAGAGCAGCGAGAAAGGGAGATCAGCAAGCGACATAGTCAGATGGAGATGCATTGGCATCAATGAGAATATTGTGAAATTGGAAGCAATGCATCATAAACCGTTAGCAGAACCGCGCTTCACCAAATTTACTGCGGATGTTTTTTTCTCGACTCGGCGCGTTGACCACAGCATGAAATCATCTGAACAGCCAACATAGGAATCCATAAGACAATATACACCTCAAGCTCCGGGCAAGTCATATGTAAAGTATAATGAAATGTAATTAACAACTCGAAAGTTGTAGATATCAAATTACCTTGTGAAAGATAAACACAAACACGCTGTTCACTCAGCTGGGTTTGTTGTTTTATTTATTTATTTTGTGTTCTTTTTGGGTTCACATCGAACTGGTGTTTGTGGCTGTGTGTTTGTTGACGCCTTGAAGATAAATGAGTCGAATTAATGAGACACACATAGTCACTTAGAGGGAGCTCGAAAGCACAAGGCTCTTGCGCATGCGCACAGCGCCACGGCATGGAGAAGCAGTCCAGCAAAGGCAACGATTTGAATGTCTCTATTCCGTATTATCATCTTCGAGTTGCGTGAACCCAGCTGTGGTTTCGACTCACAGCTGCGGGTATGGCCAAAAATTGTTATTCGTTTATTTCACAAATACTTAAGTATGTTCCGGAATCACTGACGCATTCTTGCTGCGTTATCTACTTTTTGCAAATATTATTCTACCGCATTAACCAATCGAACACGCTTTATCCGAATGAGGAATATTAAAAAATTTTAGATCATGAGTAAGCATGTACGGAAGCGCATTCCTAATTGGACGCACTAACTACTTGGTAAATCCATTCAGAGCGCAATATGCCACATGAGGAATTTTGCATATTGACAATTTATACATGCACATACATACATACATGCGACTTTGTTTACACCAAAGGAAAACCAGGCCGGCACTAATTGCTCCACTTTCGGCTAATCTTCCATCTGTGGTTTTAGTTGGATATCTGGTATTAATGCTCGGTATTTTGCATACAGACAGGATTAGAAGCAAGGCGGCACCCACCCCTTCCCCCTCGTAATTCCATTGTGCAGCACAGCAGCATCAACAGTTGGCCGAGATGGCTAAGCGGCATCGGGAACCTTCATTGCTAAGGCAATAATAATAGCAAATAAATATTATTATCGGGTTACCGATAATTTATGCCAGCTCAATGCGAAAGCGAATGTTGAACTCCTTGCTAAGGACTTCGGTTAGCCTGCGCGTGGAAGAGGGAGAACGAGCGGATTGTGGCCATTCGTGCCAGTTATACTACTTGAACCTATTCGAGTATGAATTTATATGTATGTAAATGTATCATAATTGGATACTTCATATTTGTGCAAAATCTATCCAACAACAACAACATTGGCACAAGAGTAGTTAAACCCTAGCGATAACTTTACCGTTACGTCACCCAACAAAAGGGAATGCCATGTAAAATTGTCTAGCTCAAAAACAACAAATACAAATGCACAAAAAAACAATATTGTGGGAATTAAGTAAAGAAAAACCGATTAAATGCATAGGAGGGCACGCAATCCAGAGTGGTTCATATTGCAGCTAACGGGAGAAGGCGAAAACTCAAAGCGGAACAAGTCGGGTGGGAAGAAACTAAATTTGTAATTGCTAAAATATCGAAGATGAATTGAAAAGAATTGAAGATTCATTGGCTAGCTGCGGTGAATGGATGGAACGCAGCTTATGTACGCATACCTATGTACACATGTGTGTGCGTACGGCGTATGCGAAATGGGAGCGGCAATAGAAGAGGCCTTTGCGCATAAAATAACACACGAAGATATATACAAATGCCGAGGGCTCCGAAAGTAGAAGGAGAGTGAGGTGGCGCTTGTTGTCTTCAGAAGGCAAATGTGCGTGCGAATACATTTTAAATCGGCGTTTGAATAAAAATTTATTGGAATTAGAATGGCTAACGGTAAAACAATTTATGCTTAAAACTTTTAGCAAATATTCTATCCATACGAATTTCCCTTTGGTTGGAATTTATAGAAATTCATTTCAATTTAAAACTATGCGAACTTGAGGATGAGAGAGCACTCAAAAATACTTAAACACATTTCAAATCAATGGAAAATATCATTTGCTGCCTCTGGCAAGGTCTTGTCGTGAGCACCAGCTAAGCAAGACTCAAACGGGCATTTCCGTCCTTAATGTTCTTGCTACTGGTGTGCATGTGGCAATAGGAAGTGTAACGTGCCACATGCCACATATGGAAGCACAAACGATTGGCTTACAGGAGCTACGTACTCACAGTCACCGCCAATGATACCGTTAATGCTTTTGCCCATTTCTTCGTTTTACGTCGTTTGTCTGACGCCGGTTGCACTGCGTTGACAGCAATAGTGGAAACTTTCGAATTTTATTGCTCAACCATGGGATTATTGTAATGAATTGCGTCTTTAGTATTTTTGACTGCCGCTACACCACTATCCTCATGTATTCCATCTGAGTACAGCCATGTTGCAATGTCTGCTGATCTATGATGTCTCATAGCTTCACGTTGGCAGGCGCTGGAGGCTTAAAAATATGAAGGCATTGAACGAGGCAATTGCCCAGAACACATCCTCTGTTTAGACTGAGAAATGTTTTCCCAGAAATTCCATATGATCGACTCAATTTCCAGACTCGAGTGTGAGTACAGAGTGGAACGGAAGACGCACAAAAATATTGATGTTTGCATGAGCCTTGGGGTGTAGCAGTAAAGACGAAAAGGTACTAGTTCACAACCAGGAGGTCGCTTGACTATTGTGGATTATGCCTGCAGACTATTCCGACGACATTGTAATTACAGCTGTCACACGATGCTGACTGGCACCAAAACCGGAGCCATCTGAAGCAGATGCTTACACATCCAGAAACAGCATCTGTTTGCTAAGCCAATTGCTGTTGTAAATACCGTTAAGGCCACCGCATTATGCTGGAATCAGTCGAATTGTGAAGGGTTAGAAAATCATATGAGTGATTGTCTGTGGGAAACACTAAGCAAGAGCTAAAGCTTTATGGCGCATGGATCTAGCTAAGAATCAGCAGACTATCACCTAATGAAAGTGCTTGCGAAAGAATAAAGCACTTTAATAAAGGTAATAACAATACGCAATTTATGTACTTAAGTGCGTTTAACATTAGCAATGCGAAGAAAAAAGCGAAATGCAACAATGCAATGCCGTTATATACTCCCCGCAATCTTGCCACCCATATGAGATGCTGCACCGTTGACTTACATAAAGAAAAAGCAATCAAGCGCAATAGAATATTAATATTCCTTTTTCTTTTTTTTTTAAATCAATTTCTTCGTTGTGAATTTAAAAGAACAAAATATGTTATGAACTGAAACTGCGCCTTTTTGAAGCATTGCCCGTTAACGTTGGGGCCACTGAAAGCGTATAAGCAGCTACATAACGGTCAAGTATGAAATGAATACGGGCAGTAAAAGGAGCAAAAATTTGGCGACAAGCGGGCTCAAAACGGGCTATAAACAACTCATTTATAAGTAGCTTGCCAGTAGCCTGCGCTCTGCTGCGGAAGAGCACATGAATGGCTGCGGGTGCATAATAGTCCACAATGCAAGGTTCGCAATAAACCGCAAAGGTAATAGAATACACCAAAGAAGTTGCGCCAACACGAGCATAATAAAATACTTTTGTAAGAATAAAATGTTTACCAGAATTAACTGACGTTCACCCTCCACTGTCCTTGCATCCAGCTTGTTGTGTCCACTTGTGTAAGCCTGAGTTCGTGTATGCTCTTTCGTGGCGTCCTGTTGCTTTTTCGATTGGTCGATGTGCAGAATGTGCGTAATGCGTGTCAAATGCGATTTTTATAAATTGAATTGGGATTTTGTAATATTTTCCAAATCGAATTATTTAGCAAAATTGCAATCGGGAAGACCGTGCAAGTGCCGCCCACTCACAATAGAAACCAATTTTGCAACCTACATTATGACAATAGAGAAGAAGAAAACCAAGCAAAGTACATGCTCTGTGAAAAGAAGCAGGACACACCCGCCAGCGAAGCGCTCAAGGACCTTGCGCATTGTTATTGTAGGTATTAGCGCTTCAGTAAGTTTAAAATCCGATTAAAAGGTATAAATGTACTTATGTCTCTTCTTTTTAAACGATTGCCTTAAAAATAAAAAGGTATACAATATGCTAATATATTTGCAACATCCGTCGAATTATGTTAATTGCAACTCACCCTGATTGGCTCTGTGTATCGCTCGACTTCGACTGATTTTCGCTAGAGCGTAAGTTATCTGCAATTACAAATTCTGAAAGAAGGAATAAAATTAAATTAAACAAAGCATTTTAATCGACCAGAATTTGTGTTTCAATAGGCATGTGAGATATCTTATTAAAATTGTGCGAGAAATTGTCCGTTCACTTTTTCCTCCAGCTCCCTTATGCCGAACATGTTGATTTCCATTAGTCCATTTGATTTTAAAGGAAATATTTCAAATGTTAAGTGAAATAGGAAAAGCTAATGAGATCCAAAATTAAGCTCAATTGGTTGACAATTCCGCATATTGAAAAAAATCTTTCTGTATGCAACATTCTCTATAATAAAGTTTTTTCAAACTTCTCGAAATATTTCAAACATCTTTAACACTAATAAATTGCGAGATTACTAATGTTAGGGTGTGGATGAACTTAAAACTCCTGCATTTATTACCCAAGCTTTTCCTGCTTCTTATTCGATTATTATCTTTAATAGAAGGGAAAGTTTCCCTTTTGCTATAAAAAGCTCTATAAATCGAATATAAATTTTGTTCTGTTTTCCATTTCATTTAACTGAGAAGAGATCTTTTAGCTATAAAACCATTCTCAAGCGGCACAAATACTAAGCTTTTTACGGAAATTCAGAGCTTTTATCTATTTTATAACCCTATCGAAATTAATCAAAATAAACTTTGTCCGTTGTCAAATCAAAAGCTTTTCGGAACTTACCCTTCTGCAAAGATGGTTGTTGTTGCTGATGCAATTGACTCGTCGGTATAAATTCCTCATGCTTTTGGCCGCCTTTTTCATCGTACTTGAGCTTATAGTCCGAATGTTTTCGTAGCGACATTAGAAGCGACTGTGTGCGTGGTGGTATTTCCGGTGGCGCTGGCTCTGGCGGCGGCTCGGACTCACCGCCGGAAGTCACAAAATCATCTAAATCCATACCGATGGAGCTTTCTGCTGTGGATTGTGTGTACTCTCGCAGTTCTTTTTGCATTTGTTGCAATTTAAATTTTTCTCGCTCACTGCGACTCGCAATTGCCGCTGCTACAGCACCTGCAGCCTCTGCTGAGGATGAGGCCCCACTACTAGAAGAAGTCATCCCACCTATTGAAGCACTTCCAGCGACGGCGCGGCATTGTGCGCGCCCGCTTTTCGTACGATGGGTTCGCGCCGCTCCGCTGCTATTACTCTCACGAATGCTTGGGTTCAAACTGCTGGCCGTAGAGCTGGTTGGCAATAAAAAGGAGGAATTGAGTGCACTTAAACCAATTGTGCTATTACCGCTTGCGGATAGACCAGCTGCGGTTCCTGCAGCCGCTTTCAAACGATCCAACATCACTACACTGCCTGAGAACGACAGTCGGTCACTCAATGAATCCGAGTTTGATTGTATATCGTATTTGGCGCTTAGAAATGGATTTGTACTTCGCGTTGTACTGCAGCTGCTTGGAAGAAGAGCCACGCTCAATGACGTTTGATTTGCTTGATATTTATTGGTGGCAGTGCTTTGTGATGCTGACACGATGATAGCAAGATCAGTCTGTTGTTTCATGGGTGAGCACAGCCCCGTGTTTTGCTGTTGCATTTGCAGGTGGAAAGATGAACTGGTGCCGGAGTCTTGCAAGGTGTTCGAATATTCACTAAGTAGGGATGGGGAGTTTATTGGGTTTTCACAGTCAGAATTATAGCGATCCAAGTCTGTAAGAAATTTGTAAAGAATAAGGATTTAGTAGTCATCGAAAATATTACATCAATTCTCCTTGCAAATAATATTTTTGGGATATGCTGGGAAGGCAAAACTATATGATCTTGAAACTTCCAACCAAACTTTGCTTACATTGCCTTCTATTGGTTACCTTATACCGTTTCATGTTTTGAGTACTATTCGAATTTTAGTATACGACACTTAATTCAGTCTAACAAAGCACATTCGAAAGCCCGTCCCTACATTATGCTGTAAATTGTAATTTCGTTCGTCCTAAATTTATCTACTCATCCATTCCATTTGGCTGCATAGCAGCGTCCATCTCATTAATCCGCTAAATTCAGCTTAAGACTGTCCATTACTAATTGAATAAGATATTTGGCCATTTCGAATCCCAACCCAACATTACCCATTCCCCAAACAACATCTACATCTGCGCCCACATGCGTTGGCCCTCGCCAACCTACTCACTTGCCAATTGCTGACTCTGCAACAGCAGCTGTGCCAAGAGTTGAGTATCGAAGGCTGTCGACTGCGTCGTGTTCTGGTACTCGTCCTCGCTGCTGCTGTAGCCGTGATGGCTATGCCATTCGGCTGACCGCTGTCGGCGCATCTGGTCGCCGCCGCCGCTACCGCCAACACCAAAATAGTACTCGCTAGCACTGGCTCCACGTTTGCGGCCAATCGTGCCCGAATGGCTGGACATGCTGCCAATCCCAGTATGAGTGTTTGCTTGAAGTTGCGGTGAATATCGTTGTCGTAGCACTCGTATGCCCTTAACTGATTCGCATTGCTTTAAATACCGGTACTGCGCGAGCAACTGGAAACGACTAAATTTGATTTATGTCCTGGCACTGCATATTTGCACCAGTTCACCATAGCTTATGCCACATTCACTTACACGTTCACTTAGTCTCATATTCCCCTTCCTATGTAGCGCAACTGGAAAGATAAGAAGCAAATATTTACAGTTAGTACCGCTGAATATGCTTTATAATATGTTTCCTAATGAAAAATAGCATACAGATAGCATTAAAGTTATTCGAAATATTTTTGAAGTCTCTTCTTTAAAGAGCATAGTAATACTTCGATAGAAAAGAATAAGCTAACGGAATATTTTATCAAACCTCGACATCGACCTCGAACACTAATGCAAAACAAACTATTTTGGACTGTCAGTTCACCTCGATGGCAAGGCTTATTAGTTTCATGTAATTACAGCACGAGTATTAAAACATTTTCAGCGAGAATTAAAGTGCGCAAAATATGGAATCTAAAAAATGCTGAATTTAATACAATGATCCAAAGCAGACCACTCCATTTTAGAAATTTGCGAACACACTTCTAAATACCTCAGTCCCTATCGATGTTTCCTTAGAACATGTGTGAGTGCTCCCACTCACTTAGGACTGCGCAGGTGGCCCAAACCGTGTTATCGACCTGTTAGCTTGTGCTCGAAATTAAAATGAATATTAATTTTACGGTAACGGCATGCCGACAGCCGACTGCCGACAGCGAGAGCAACGCAGCTGGAGCAGCACTTGACACTTAAGTGGTCGCTTTTAATTTCAATAGCCCAAGTAATAGGCAACGACATAGCTAACAAAAGACCCGAAATGTCCTTCATCCCTCACCGGCTGTTAATCATGAGGTGTAAAGGAAAAAGCTTATAAACTGCCAATGCATCTATATATATATATATTTACGTACACATTCTTTAATTTCACCAAAGGCATAGAACATTTTGAGCATTTTGACATTTATTGCGCGCTGAATTATATATCGTCTGGTTAAACTTTATTACTTCAGCCCGATGCTAATTCTATTTGTGGTCGATACATCAGTACGCAGCTGAGAATTATCAACACTTGCTACAATGATGTGGAATTGAAAGAATCGAATCAAGTAATAATAAAATAAATAGGAAACTAATTAAAGCGAAGATTTCTCCTTTTCAATACCCTCTACTAAAAATAATATAGTGTTAAGAAATTTCTAAAATACCGTAATATTTGTCGTTGGGCAAGCCACAGTTTAGAAATAATAGAAAAAATATATTTATATAGTTGAAACAATGGACACGAATTTTGACCGAGAACGGTATTCAAAAAACATTCGATTTAAGTTATCGATTTAGGCTTTAGAAGCTTATAAATTTTCTAGGAGCAAAAGCGGAACTTTTGGATCAAAGTAACCAAAAATAGAAAACACCTAGCTACAAACCCACCGAAATCGGAGCAGTGATACATAAAACCGATGTTTTTGCTCGAAGGTACATTTTACTAAAAAATCTGTTATTGTTGAAACTTTGTACTTGAATTAAATAATTTCTGCTTCAAAAGCGAGCTTCTTCACTTCACGATTGTAGCTCATGTTTTCGCAAAAGTCAACTTTTAAAACTAGCATCTAGCACGTACATACATACATATGTATCCGAACTTATGCCAAACCCTAGACTAAACTCAGTACTTTCAAGCTCATGGATCTCGGTCAGACATCCAGTGGCTCGGCGTTTTCATTAAGCGTTTGTTTCAATAGCATTACGTTTATTAATCGGCAAAGTTGAAATTAAGTCTTAAGATGTTTTTATGCTAAACTTGGTAAGTTCATTACATCTTCATCAAAATGCTACAAAGCCGGCAGAGAGAAGAAGAGGGTTGCAGATCGAAGGAAAACGTTGAGCTGGCTAAGACGATGATGCAGTGCGATAACTTGATGCCTAGCAAAATAAGGAAAGCAAATTGCAAAGTCACGGCTCAACGCGCTATTCCTAGACAGCCTTAAGTTGCGCGCCACATAATTTATTCAACACTATTTTTAACAGAAAGTGGACCGACCACATAGCTTAATGGCTGCATAAATGTAAGATGGTGTTAAATGAGCGCCGCCTTGTAGGAGAAGCGCAGCAACGTGCCTACGTGTGATGTCGCCTAATGAACGCTGTGAAGTTATTCAGTTTTAAGCTGAACGGCGTGCTGGCTGCTCACTCCCTGCTGGGCAAGGTGGCTAACAGCTAAGCATCTGGGTTTTAATTACGCCCTCTTGGTGGGCCCACCGGTTGATCGCCGCACAAGTGTAAGGTTGAACCATGGTTTCTTTAATGGGCGACATGTGTCAAGCAATTAATTCACGTAGGCGAACAAACGCGAACGTTTTTCCAATCTCGCTTCGCAAATGAGCGTTTTCTGGCTTCCTTTAGCAATTCAGAAGTCAAGGGATCTTCTTCGGTTTACTACTCGAATTTCTTCCTAATACATGGAATTTTCTCACACAAGCAACACAAAGGTAAGGGATGTAAATGAAGTGTACTTCATACTGCAGAAAAATACAGCTGACCAGAACTTTTAAACAAAACCATTTGTAGTGCAAGTAAAAAATAAAAAGCGACAAATTTTTAGAAAAATTTAGAAAAATTTAAATTTGATAAAGGCACTAACTTTCAGCATTTAGTTCATCGTTCTTAATTATCGAAAATATTTTCCATATATGGTATCATTGCTAATGGTCCCAACTTTCTCTTCACAGTTCACCACAAGTCTTCCATCATTTTGGGATTGAGAATCTGTGCCAATCAAGTGTGAATCAAGCCTTTCATTTGTAGTTTTATGCGAATGGGTGACTTGTACCTCAGGAGAACCGATAGGCTTGGGATACTACGAACAGAATTTAATTGCAGATATGTCAAATGTACGGCATGTTAAAATAATTTTCGTAATAAAGACAATTATATAAGTATTAAGGATTAATGAAAGGACTAATTCCGAAAATTCCAAAAATTTAAGGGTGTGAAATTATATATCGAAGTATCGCAAAATATATTAAATAAATGTGAAAACCGTAAGTTCTGTTTTTATTCAAATTAATTTGGTACGAGTTCAGATTCCTGTGGCTGACAATTGTGCTATATAACGTTCGGTTCCGATCGAAGTCCTTCCTTACTTGTTCTTCTATAATTTAAACACCTGCTCCGTTGAACGGCACTCAAGCATCGCCTGCGCGGCATGAGGATGCTCGTAACAATTTGTTGCTTTGCGACACCTGACCATAATTCAAACCTGAGTGCACGATGCACGAGCATTCGACCCAAAGTGCACTTTACGTCCAACTGCACACAAATGACATGCACGTGTCAGTTGCACGCGGACACACACCCCAAACATCAGCCTTTGGAGGGCGCGCTTACGACGGTCGCATTTATGGCGGTTACGCGAATATACGGAATATGGCGCTTGCTATTCGCTATGCTTTATTGTTTATTTGCGACTCCACGCATACACATATGCATAAAACCCGCGCTTGTGTGCTTCAAGTCATGACATCAGCTGCACCCTTGACTCTAGTCGTGCTTTGTTTGTCACGAGCACACGCGACGCACATATTCCTAGACAGTTGGCCGACAGTTACTCACACCATCACTTACCGCCACAGGTGATTTGTCGTGGCTCATGCTCTTCTCTATTCCGGACTATATTTTATTAGATTAGGTTAGAAGCTGTTCCCCCAGCAGAGGGGAACAATTTGGGTACACATTTTTTTGAAAAACTACGCTCATACAATCGCTAATCGTCAGTAGTGTGCTTCGATAAGTCGTCTACCGATCTAAAAACATTCGTTTGTAGAGTAATTTATTAAAACAGGTAATTTTTTTGTGCGAAGCGCATTTCTTAAAAAAAAAATTAACATTAAAGGCGTCGGGGACGGGAACTAAAGTCAAATAATATTTGTTGTGCCCCATTTCATTAAATAAAATGATCATTCTTGAAGATTTCACAAGATAATCAAGTAAGGAAGGGCTAAATTTGAGTGTAACCCAACAGTTTATGCTCTCGCAATTTGCAAGTATCAAAGGCAGGGAAATATTCTCAGATGATGGCAAAACTTTACGTTGTTGGTATCTCATTAACTTATAATATATTATAGGTAATAGCCTCACTTAGTTTCATTAATATAGTTTGCTTTATATCAGAAATATTTATATTAAACGAATGTCCCATTATACGTTATTTACCGAATGACATAATGCTAATACGATATAAACTCAACCAAAGGGACGAAATTTTAATATATTGGCTATATGAGGAAAAATAATTATATTAGGGGTCTAAAGCATTTAGACGCTTTTCATTCACATTCAGAGCTAAGTCACATTACTCTTAAGAAAACATTTTCACTTAATTCCATTAAAATGTCACACATAAAGCCTTAGACATGGGAAATCACTATATCGGGTATATTGTAACTGGGGAAAGATCTGAGCAGAAAACTTTTACTTTTCAGATTAAACTAGAGTTTGATCGAGGAAATGTTACCATTCAATTTTATTGAGGAAATTCAAAATTTTCCGGATACATTCAGTATAGGGTCTACTAGAATAAAGATAATCATTAAATGTAGTTTGTAAGGCTCAGGTAATTCATGAATCGATTTCACCCATTTTCGCCACCAAGCTATAGTATAGCAAAGATTATGCATTTCCCTAATTTTGCTAAGATATCTAACCTGACCATGACCCCTTTATTTTAATTTTTAAACCACAGATACACCTCCTTAATGCGTTTCACTGTACCAAATAACAGTTTTGTATCTTAACTTGTAGCTTAGTTACGCTTTTTATAATTTTTCGCTTAACGGCATTTTGTGGGTGTGGCATGGTTAAATCCCGCTTATCTGTAATACCTACTTTTTTATGTTACCAAGGAACATGTGTGCTAAGTTTTATCAAAATATCTGAATTTTTATTGGTCTCGTCATCCTGATTTCTTTGAATTATATTAACAGATTTTACCAGTATTTGTGTGGCAAAAGTCAAAAAAATATGCAGTAAAACGCGTAATTTGCTTTTTTTAAGGATAGAGACCAGATTGGCTACGTACATATGTATCTAGAGTATTCTTGTTTTGAATCAAAAGATGAAATATGCCTCAAGCGGTAAACCCATTTACGACCGGTTTGTTTGTTTCGGTTCACTTGTTCACGATAAGGGCGAGGTTCTATGGCGCTTGCCATAATATATTTTGCAAAACACATTACTAACGGTCTCCATATATTTACATACATTTTAGTTCTAGCGAAATTAATATGTTCTCTCTTTTGAATCTCTTTAAAATTAAACCGAAATAAAGTATATCACAGAGGATAGAGGTCGATTTTGTGACACCTAATAATCAATATATACATCATATACACACATAATAATCAACCAACTTAAACTTTCCTGTTTTCTTTTACTTGGCAAGTTTATATAAATTTTAATGAGTAATTTTTAAACCAATTTTGAAGAAAGTTACTTAAATTTTCTCAGTCGCCCGTATCTAACACTTCGTGAAAGGGGTTTAATGTTTGGTTTAAGTGGTTTAAGTGGTGAAATGAGACAAGCAGATGAGAGCCATACTCGACGTGTAATCCCGACTTAGCAATTTGTTACTTAGCAATTTGAAGCGCTTCTCTGGTCAATGAATAACACCGGCATTGGCTGGCCTCTGTCGGCTGCTTTTGTGTAGAACAAACATTGAACACGAGTTGAACATGTTGCTACCACAGGCGCACATTCGTGCAACAGATGACCACACGTCTGACAGCTTTATGCAAAGGTATTGTTGCAGTCGAGTAGGGCAAATTTGAGCTTCAATTTAGGCAAACAGTTGAATAGGTGGTGAGGTTGATGAGTGCTGTTTAAATGCACAGGCCCCAGAGAAGCAGACAAGAGGTGGCGATGCGAGGATATTGCATCCTTTATATTTATTGTTTCATTTTCTAATGAGATACCTTTGATCATGGGGTAGCCCTCATGGTAATACTTTTACACAATGGAAACCGTTTGAGTCAAGCTTCCGTTCATTTACTCATAGTTTTTAAAATTTAACGTTGAGATGAGAAGGCAATTTATTTCCTATCAGCAACACTTTAAATTTTACAGACGCCAGCGGATGGTCCGCAAACCAAAGCCATCCAGGGCAAAGGCACGGAAAGGTTCTACACAAAGTTATCGATAAATCCGTGTCTTGTTGTTGTTGGCGCTCATAAATGATGGCAAAGTGTCAGACTACTGCCACATTCTCATCACTTTTCCCTTGAACTCTGCGGTTTTGGCGCTTTGCTGTATAGTCCTTTACTCAAAATTTTTCTCTTCGACGCACTCTTTCCTTTTGTTTCCCTTTGTTGCACATTGCTTCCAATAAACTAATAACGTGATTGTGCGAAGCGAAACACCGCGGCATTGTGTTTGCTGCCACAGCCCACTTCCGGCTGCCAAAGCAAGCAGCAAAGTGACAGCAACAGGGGCAATAATAGCAGCAACTGTTTTTATGATGTTGATTTATGCGGCTAGTTTCTCGCTTTTATAGTTTTATCGGTGACTTCATCTTGGCGTCGTGCAAGCCGTTACTTTTCTGACAGCAACGTATTAGACAAACTGACAGTTATTATCCAAAAGGGAGCGCGTAATCTGTCGACATATGTTTCGCTCCAAGTTAAAATTTTTAAATTAATGAATCGCCTTAGTTGTGGCATTAAAGTGATGAATAATTTAAATTTCAGAAAGACAGATGCAGATAAGATTTTCACGCTGTATGTGGAGGTGCTAGAAAGACAGCAGATTCTCAGTAAGTTTGATCGATATAACTTCAGTGATTTCTGAGTTACGTACATTAAACCTATTAGGGGCTGTCCATCCTCGCTTGTTAAAAAATATATACCATATATACCCTTGCCTACTACGATTCGCTATCAACAAATTACAGTTTTGTGTCTTAATTAGATGCTTAGTTATATCATTATATACTCATTCACTCACTAACTATATATCATTATATAGTTATATCACTTTACAGGCTATCGTTTAACTGAGTTTTGTGGGCGTGGCAATAGTCCAATTACGCCTTTCTGCAACACCAACTCTCATAGTGCCAAGGAAGACACGTACCAAGTTTCGTAAAAAAATGTAAATTTTAACTGAAGTTATCGCTTGCACAGGCGGAAGGACGGACAGACAAGGAGTTATACGGAATTCAAGTCGCCTCGTTATCCTGATCAGTTATACATAACTATATCTATCTCGATTAGCTTTAGGTGTTGCAAACAACCGGTAGATGAACAAAACTATTATACTCTGTTTGTTTAAAATTTGCAAAAAAAAATCTTTCTTGGAGCCAACCCTCAAAATTATTGGAGTAATTCTGCCGTTATAACTATTCACTCGGTCACACGTAGTTCACGCACTCGGCTAGATTGCAGTGGAGCTAGAAAAATACAAATATAGATTACGAGAGTCTCGTCTCGTTACTAGTAGTAGTACGTTTGATGGAAAAATAAATTAGTTCGTGACTTCATAACCGAAAAGAAAGGAAGGATTTCTTTACAATTACCATGAAAGTTTAACAGTTCTTTTTGTTTATGACATTTTTGACGATCCCACCAATCAGAACCACCTAAGCTATGGAGTTACACTTAAAACCTCAACTCATCATGAAAATACTCTCGCACAACAATGCGTCGTTGCTATTGATATCTGTGGCACTCACTATGAGCTCAACATAGATTTCTGCAAATACCACATAATGGATTGAATGAATTCCCGTTTATTGGCAAATTTCCTGACGTCCTCATCTCAGTCATAGAATTCGTCAAAAGGCAAGTCTGTACTTATTTAATACTTTTAGCAAGCATCGCATTCAATAACATTTCAGTTAATCCCGTAATATTGTAGATGCATATATAACAAATGCTTCTACCCCGGATTCAAATGCAGTTTCTATGGTTTACTCACTGTCCGAGCTTAAATAACATCTGAAAGCTTCCAGCACTGCAAATATCTGTAAATCTGCACTTGATTGTGGGCATTTAGTCGTTGGGAAAGCGCTTATTTGTTGATAACCAATAGGTTATATATACAGGTATATTTATACCAAAAAAAACCAAAATATATATACCAATGTTTAATATATAACCAATATTTGTAGACACCAGATAAGCCAGTAGGGGAGGGAGGGGAGAGCCAACCAATGTCCATTTTTTGTAAATTAAAAGAACCAGGACTTCCAAATTTCATTTCGACAACTTTCTTCATTAGAATTTTGTAATTCAGCGTCAAGTAAACTGTTGAAATACCAAATGTCATTAAACGTAGAAAGTAGGAATGGTTGGACAGTAATGCAGCTTAGAATCGGTCTAGTCAGAGAGTTTGAAGAACAGTCTCATTATCGTGAAACATAAGGATGCCTCTTATCACTTCCTATTTCTATAAGTTTTTCTATCAACTTCCTCTTAAAGGTTTAAATATTTCCTGATGATTTTTATTTTTAAGAGAACAACTGAAGCAGTCAGTTGATTAGTGAACAGAGATCTATTTCAAGCAGGATATAATTAAGGGACATTTTTAACACCGCCGATTTATACATGAAGCATCACAAGCACATTTGTTGCCTCGTCTTCGTTACGTCATTTGATATATTAGAGAGGTCTCGGAGGGGCACATCTGAATCATGGCCATGCAGAAGATTGGACGACACCTCTACACTTGTGAAAAGTAGTGAGGAATTTGCGTTTGGAAAATATAATATTGAATCCCTCCTTGAATATTTTGGCAAACAAAATCATATAACAGTGAAATATCGATTAATTAATGTTCGTATTTATCATTTATTCAACAAAGAAAACACTTTCAGCATTACTATCGCCAGATATTCGATTAATTTCTTTTAAATATTCATCCTGCGTGAGAGACATACAAATACACACGCATGCGAGGCTCTTTGTGTGGGCTTTTATTTATCTGTATGAGGTTTCACGAAGAAATAGCAAATATTTGCAAACATTGTCACTGAATATATGGATTAGCGAGAACTGATGTGAACGAGCTCCTACCCACACATACATATGTTAGATATATATGTATGTGTGTTTATGTAGCTGTCACACTGCGTTCATGCAACCACCAAGAGCTGCATAAATTATTAACAGCGGTAAATTTGTACTATGTGGCAATTACCTAGACGACGACTGTCCAGGCCAAAGCACTCAATGTCCGTCGGTAAATTAAGAGCACTGGAATTGTCGAATTTTGTGGGGCGTTTCATGAAAGAACAATGGCTATAAGTATATACATCGACGAAGGGTTGTACCAACTGTTCAACAGGTCAAGAGTTTGAAAGTGGCTGCAAATCCTGGGGTGCTCCGCAAGTCCGTTTACCAATTCGGGTTCTATACAGAATTCGTCAAATTATTATTATTTTTTTATTGCACTCAAACTTTTGTTAGACTTGATGTTTTCCAAAAAATGAAGGAGCTTAAAGGCTTTAAGTTCACTCCGAGACAGTAATGGATTTTATGAAAAAACCCCTATCGAGGGTTCAAACTATTAGAAAAAACTCATTTATTTTAGTTGGTAACACGAACAGAACGCAGAACTATGGAGATCCATGCGCACCCCTCACCAAAAGAACACGGCTACCGCCACTAATGCGAGTTTTAGAAATTATACATTGGATACAGCTCATACGGAGATATAAAAGCTATTATATTAAAATTCTGATTTTTTAGTATGGCTTTGTGAATTATGATGGAACCACAAATACAAATACAAATACGCAATAGTCATTTTGCTCAGAATAGCGAGGCTAGGTGAAAATTATTTATAATAAAAATTACTTTCCAACTCATAGAATTCGTGTGCTATAAATTTACGAGCATTTATTCCAAGCGCTCTTCACTTTCCTCGATTCTAAATTTCACATGCGCGCCGGGTGAGCATTTTATTTTTCATTTTAATCAACGCTATTGCACAACACAGCGCCCAACTGCGCACACAATTTCGCTTATCACCCGTCAACGCTCACACACTCCGTACACGGAAGAGCGCGCCCGTGCGCACATGTGCCTTGCGCCGTGTGCAGCTGGCTGCACGTGTATGTGTGTGCGTTAGCATTTCGACACATTTGGAGTTATTAAAAATTAGTATGTGTGCCATTATCCTAGATAAGCGCCGGAGCTTATTTCGCTAGCTTGTGCCTCCGCAGCCGGCGTTGATGCCGACTTTGGCATCACAAACCTCTACTCCGTCGTTTGTGCTGCCGCCAACGATGACTGGTTGCTTTCTCTTCTTCTTCTTTGTGGGAGTTCCCTTTCCTCTTTATTGCTTTGTAGAATTTTTTCTGCCCCCCTCCGCCTCCATCTACCCTTCGCTGTACTCTTAGGCAACGTGCCTTGTTTGCTGGCATTTAGCTTTCAAATGCAAATGTATGCGGACATGAGCTCGAAACACACACTCGTCCGCGCCTTGATGTATGCAACGCGAATTAGAGTATGTATACAAACTACCTCAAAAATGGGTGAATAGTACGCATATGAACAGAACATTTATAAACACTCATGCATACACACACATTTTCAGACTGTGTAAATATAGCACAGAGGCAGTAGTTCTTACTTCTTTGTACGCATGTATGTGTGTGAGTAACAGATGATGTTGGGTGTCTACTTAGGCTGTGTTCCTTCTTTTCATTCTTCAAATTTTACTAAGTGTAAGGGGCGCATAAGCTCGCAACGCGGACGCTTTTCATAACTGACATTACTGGACTAGGTTCCACGTCAGAAAACTCGAATCAAGGACATATCGGATTTTCACAGGTACTGTGAAAGGTACTTCACAGAAAAAAACTCTTAACAGTTTTTAGTCTACGTTCGTTTATAACGGTTATATAATCACGCCCACTCATGGGCTTAAAATGAACTCAAAACGATAGCTGCAAGCGAAGGGTGGTCGAGCTGTCTGTCGGCTTTAAATTTATTCACCAATTTTCGATAATTTGTTTATAACGAAATTTTATATTCTCAAATATTATATAATTATTCTCAACCACTAAAGCGAATAAAATTAATTCCTCAAACTCTTCCATTTGATATGTTACAGTTAAATTATATTCTAAGCAGTAGAAGCTTCGACTTTAGTTCAAATCCAAGATTATATATAGATGGCATATATGGTAGTATATATGGGATTGTGAAATTCACGTCCTCATTTGCGAAATTGCAACATTTATTAGTATATTTGATGTATTCACACGCATACACATGGTTCGGATTATATCGCCATTATATATAAATATATATTTGCATATACGCAATTATTTACCCACTTGTGAAAATCCCAGATTAACGCCAGAAAAAAACTTTGGAGGATGCTGTGAACAAAGTGCAGAGATGCAGGCAATTACACTTACTTGCAATTAAGGACAGCCAGTACAACGGTTTTTGCTTTAATGCGAACGTAAAACACACACACAAATACACTCGGCTATAAATGTTTACAGATGCAAATACAAATATAAATATACCAACACATTTGCCTTCATCTACTTTCCCTGAATACGTCATTCATTCATTCATTGCCATTTTAATGTATTCGCACAAATTTGTAAGGTGGCAACGCTAGCGTCGAAGTCGAGGCACAAGCCAAAAATGGTGCCAACAAAACCCATCTACAGCACATTAAAGCGCAGCAACGACGAGAAAACAAAGGAAAAAACAATAAGCTACGATTTGGAGAGAGTTGCTGATAGCTGGCGATTTGTGTTTCGCTTATTTGACACACAAAACCTACTCAGTCCCCTCTCCCTATGTAGCACGTAGCAAATAAAAAATGTCACCCATACGCACCGGCAGTTAGAATTCTGCTTGAGATTTTTGTAAAAAAGGAAATAATTTTCATTTATTTTATACCGCCTATATCTGAAGCATCTTAATTGAGTCCTGTAAAAATTCTGTACTAGCATAGTTGGCACGAAAAACTTGTGATATCGGCTCTAATAATTGTAATTTACTTTGCAAACAGGCACACCCTCGCAGCGAAGCGAAGCATTCTTGCCTGAAATTAAACTAGACCAAATATGTAATATTTAATTACGGAACGGTTTTCTAATAAGTACATTTTATTGATTTTTCGTAGACGTGTGGTTTTGCTTTTTAATCGAGCTAGAAGCTATTAAATATGAACTGATCAGGTTTCTGGAGAACATCAGCAAGTTAAAAAATAACAATTGCTTGTATAAAATATTAAAAACTGCTAACTAGTCGATCTTGTGGCTAATACTACCTGAAAGTAGTTTACAACTAGTTGGTTACACTGCATGGCCAATGCGAACTAAGGAGTGCTAAAATAGAAATGTATACTGATAAGCTGAAAATTTTAATAAAAAAAAAAAAACACTTGCAAAATAGTGTCGACAATCCACCAAGGTTCAGCATTACACATTAAAAGACGTTCAGTGAACAGCGCTTATTTCAAAATAGGCAGCGGTCATTGCTATTTTGCCATTAAAGGCGTTTTGCCCCAACAGGAGCGAAATCCTTTCACCACATCGCAACAAAGGTCACTAGTCAGGGTGGCGCCCAAAGATCGGCATTTAATTTTGCCCCGTATAAGCAAATGACGGCGCAGGAAGCTTCGTGCTGATATCTGGTACACGTATTCAGCGTGAAACACCGCTTATCTAAATTCCAATTAAAAAATAACCGACATAATAAAAAATCATTCATACATTCCGCTGCAAAGCTGAGCATTTTTGTGGTAACAGGCTCATCCGCTGCTTGAAACCGTTTCCGGCTTCCACAACATTTATGACAGTGACCCATAAAGCATCGCACGCATACAGGGCAGGCGCGGGCAGGGCATGGTCATAGACAACGCTTGAAACTTATAAAATGTGCAAATATGCCACTGTGATTGCTGCAGATGGCACATCCTGTCTGCCCCTCTGGTCACTGCAAATTCTGCAGCTGGACTTGCCCATTATCACTGCTTTGCCCCTGCTGCCGCACGACGGTTTTACCAACTTTTTGCATGGAAATTTGAAATCATACATTTCCGGCACAAAGCTTTTACTAATGTTTCACCAATAGAGGCAAAGCAATAAATTCCCCATTCGCTTAGGAACTTCCGTTGGCCATTTGACCATAAATATATTGCAGATCAGCCGAGCAACTCCCGTGGCTAGCAAATCAGTTGACCGAAATTAATAATTCATGGCAGTTAATTATAAATGGTTTTAATGTGTGGCATTAAAACAATGTCCTCATATGAAAATATTACTAGCCACAAAACTACAAGCAAAGTAATACAGCGATAATATTTTTATAATATTTGTTTTCCGAAATATGATATACTGGGAATAAAAAAACATATCTATATGGGAGAATATAAAAGTGGTTTTGCCTGTTCCTGAATAATTTTCTTCCACACTTGAGCTTTTAAGCTAGCGAGTTCCATGAATTGTAATATCCAATAACTTGCGACAAATCTCACCCATTAACCAGTGGCCAGTAATCAAAAACTACCTCAATTCGTTTAACTGACAGCCAGTCAAATGAATGAATGGCGTTGGATGTTTTATCATTTTGGCGCTGGGAGAGGAAATCGTTCAACACCAAGCAAGCCCACAACAATGTCGATTATAGCAGAACATATTATTGCAACGCTATTAATTATAATTTTAGGCCCCGGTGTCGCGATGCTAAATTAGATTTTCTTGGTTTTATAATTTTGAGAAAAACAACCGCAACAAAGAAGAACTTCAAGTCACAAGTGAGGCGGAGCGAATGTGTTTCCATGTCTGCCAAAATTTACAATATACCAAGTAGTAAAAGAAAAATCATTTGCAGAAGACGTAGAGATAAACATTCGCATTTGGAACCCCCAAAATTACGTACGATTTGAGCTCGAATAATAACCGCAAAAGTTATGTTTTTGTATTGTTAAGTGGCAAAGTTGTAGTGACTCGGCAAATTGAGTGCTTAACTCCATACCTGCCATTTCTGGCATTCGTCTTTAATGACCCGTAAATTTCTTGCCAACACTTGCCCACACTTTGCGCCCCCGTTCGTTCACCCATTTTCTTAACGTGAGAAAGGTAAAGCGAAACAGGAAATTAAAATAGAAAAGCGGTTGCGGTGAAAGGAAAACTCGTCCATTTGCATTTCAACGTTGATGTGACAGCAAACACAACAAATATGAAACTTTCGCTGAGATAAATTTAGCCGCGCATTAATGGAACCTGCCAAACACACAGTTATATGCACACTTAGAAAGCGTGGAGGCTTATGCTTTCGATGAGTGGGGTTACACAAATAGACGGTACATGGCTATGAGCTCATACATCCCGCAAACGCGCTTTCAGCACATACGCTTGCATGGAAACACACCGAGGCCCTTCGGCATGTGTGGCTTGGCATTATAAACACATTAATAGCGAAGTAGGTTAAACAAAATTTACAACTCAAATGTGACTCAGCTGAACTCTTCCGCGCTTGTATGCAAACGCACGGTGCAAGATGGGGCGAGCAGTAGCGTGGACTACAAGAGGCATGCTTGGAACCGACTTAAAGCTGGCGTTGGCGTGCCTGCAAATACACGTTTCTGTTGCGCCCCATTTGTATCATTGCGACAATTGCACAAGTGTCCCAAAGGTTGCATGACTTTTCCGACTTTCAAGTGCTCTACTGTGGCAGGCACCACCATCGCGCCGCCGCTATCGTCAGCCTGTTGGACTGCTAAGCGGCAAGTGATGTTGGCAAATATGAAATACGGGCACTTCGCAACAAACCCACCCACAAGTTCCCACCTAAGCGAGTGCACTTCCTGCTACTTCTTAACAGGTGTGCCAACAGCACCAGTAAATCCGATGGGATGATGATTGCCACTGGCATGATTTGCAACTACAATCAATGATTGAGCAATAATTGATTGCCACAAAGGAAGGAATCAACTGGATCTGAAGTCCAAAAGATGGAATGCTCGTTTTTCATTTTACTTTTCATTGGATAAAAATCCATCTTCAAGCGATTAATGCAATAAGTGCGGAGAGTTAACAAAATCAAGGACATTTGATAGGAAAGAGCGCGTGTAATTTTAAAAAACATTTGCAGAATCTTTTCTTGAAACACTGAGAGCTGTTGCCGTTCACCCTTTTGCACTCTGTTGAAATGAGAGATGAGGGACTTATGACGTGTTGAATTTATTTGTCAAATGTGTCAACTTTTTTGAAGACAGAAAATATTTCGTAGTGAAGAATGAGGATTTCCACAATATACCCAAACTATCAGTAACAACGTGTACTAACGGCGTGATTGTGTAATCCAATTATTTCAATTGCAACTGAAGTGTTTAATTTGCTCCAATATAAAATATAGTCAATGAATACCAATGTGTAGGCCACACTTCATATCAGAATGTCAGTGAGAAGTTAGACACCGCCTCCTCAAAAGGGATCGTAAGAACAACAGCTTTTCTTTAGCTATGGGTTATATGCCCTTAAACGATGTTCAATCAAGTGCTTAATTATGGCTTTGAAATCTGCTTTAATGGAGTACTCTAGTCTAGTTTTTCCAAATGTCGACAGTGTTCGACCACTTTTGAAGTGAAAGATCAATTTTGGTGGTAACTTGGCTAGTTTGGGCAGAACGAATATAACAATAAACGGATGGAGGAGCTTTAAACCAATATTTCTCGAAACAACATTTCTCGATGCGTGTGTCAAAAAATCTTAAGTTCTATATCGAGTTCAGTAAAATTTCGAATTCGAACGAATTCAGTTAAAATTTTAAGCGAACATTCCTTATATGTTCTTTTATGGCGGCAAGTGGCAAAAAATCAAAATTGTGAATTTGTGCTTTTTTTTAAATTTGGAAAAATTAAAAGATGAATGTTAAAATCTATAATTTCCTAAATAGCCGACGTTTTGCGAGAAAATGCCATGATGACTTGTGTGCTTAAAAACTACATCAGATGTTATTAAGTACACAGCATAAGCTTCAGAAAAGAAGAGTAGAAAAGTCCACTATTTTGTTTACTTTATCCCTTGCAGGGCTCGGCAAAACGTTAAATTTAAATTGTTGTTGTAGAGAAATCATAGTCTGGTTTTCATGGAGCATTTTATTTCCGACTAAAGATTCTTATTTCGGACAGATCCTAGAAATGCCTCAAAAATTTAGTAAAACATCTAAAACATTTGTGCACTTCCGCAGATATTCCACAGATTTTTCCTATTGATAACTAGTCATAAAATGTAGATAACGGAACAATAAGACCACATCCAAACATGGACACATATACAAAGCCAGAGGAATGAAAGTAAAGAGAAAACCACACACATAAAAATAAATAATGAAATAATGTATATCGAAAACGGGTGCGGAGGGAGAAGGGTGCATTATAACTATATTGCAGACACAGCAATCAGCACAATTGCCAGCAAGCACCTTGTATCCACATCCACTTAAATATAGAGATTGCAGTTGGATCGGCAGGAGTTTGCAATATTACAAAACGCAACAAGCACTTTGCCATAATCAGCAAATATGCACATTACCAAACTGCTGGCGGTGAGGCTGCGATTTTTCAATTCTACAAAAGCAATCGTATTTTGGATTAGGAACGTGTATACATTTGTATACACTCTCTGCCTCTGGCAAAGATTTCTGGTATTTTTTCGAAATTCTTATGTACTCGTATTACTCAAAGTGCGATTTAGATCCGGAAACATAAGGATAAACATCTACTAAAATGCTACTACTCCTCATTTTCTAAGCACTTTATCTATATGAAAGCAAAGTCAAAGGTCACAGACCATAGATTACACCATTTAAATAGGACCCTTCAAGAGTAGCTGGAAAGAATGAGAGGGAATGATTGCCTCACTGGGTTCATTACTCAATTTTTGTATGTGCCAGATGTGAGCGCACTCTACCAACCTTGTTATTAATTTTAACGCTTCCAGCTGTATTCTTTAGACAGTTGTTGCACTCGTAGTTCTTTCGAAGATAGCCGTTAAATGTTAGGATATAGTGTTTATTATTCGATTTTGACCACTTCTTAAGTTAAGAAATGCAATGTCATCACCAAAAAATGCAATTTGTTCCAACTCCATTAGCCGCTTACACATTGACAGTGGCTTGTGCTAGTTTACGTTGCCTCACCCATTCGCATTCTTTGTCCTTTCGGAATTATTATAAAATCGAAATTTGAAAATCGTCCTATTATAGAACAGCGTTTTTTGAACTTTGAGCTTTGAACATAGCTTGAAACTACTAAACTTGACTGATGGTAAGCAAATGTACTCAAATCGGTGCCTATCTTTCTAGGCCATAAATATCGTATACTCGTTTAAATGAATGCATATTTAGCAGTCGATCGAAATGTGGGTCAATTGAGTATTCGGTTCCACCATAGTGGCCTGAAATTGCTTAAACACTCCCAAATATAACTTCAAAATCATTTACATATTCCCATGTACTCACCCGTGTAAAGGATGCACCAATAGCGGTAACATTCAAGTACAATAACATCGGAAATCACTCCATTTAAGTTCCCCTTACCTTTGTACGTACTATATGTGTATACTTATATGCATGCCTATAGCGAGACTACATCATAGGTTTTCAAATTCCATTTCCCTCAATAATTCTCACTTCTGATTAATCTTCGTTTAATCTTTTTTCGATACAAAACCAAAAGTAACAGAAAATTTAGCTCCATATTCAGCAAACACAAATGCATTTGTTTTCATTTTAGTTATCGTTGTTGTTGCTGCTATTGTATTTACAATATTTGCATTTTTATTTAGAAAAGTTTTGGCTGCGCGTTGCGGAAGAGTGAAATTTTCAAACGACGGATGAAATATTTTTGCTTGACGCTGCATTTTTGCGCGCTGCAACGTACACATACACGCACACATAGATATATATGTATATATGTTTGCAGGCAACTGTGTATGTTTATGTGTACTTACAAGAAACTGTTTATGCTGTTACATATTCACTTATCTATATCTCAGTATGTATTTGGGAGGGAGTTTCAGAAAGCTAATTCATCGCTTTTCGAAGGCAACGAGGCAACCGAAAGTTTTTAGATTAAAAATTTCATAATGAAGTACATTTTCGACGTCTAATTGCAAAATATTCTCCAAATTCATATTATGTGAAGAGCGTTGCCTTTAAAACAATTAAAAGCTCAAAAGTAATCATTGAAACTATCTCATGGAAGTAAAAACAACCAGAATGGCTGAAACATTATGAAGAATTAGGGAAATGAGTAACAAGGGGATTCTGACACATTTCTATGGAACGTATTAGCTTTAATACACCATTTAGTAATAGTAATCATATTTGTCTTGGAAGAATTCATAAATCCCAATATTACAAATTATAATTGAAATGTTTACATATCGCTGCAAAGAACCCAATTTGTTAATTAATTTTGCAAAAGCGAATCCACTGCCGACGACTGCCGACGACTGCCAAACCGCTTACATTTGCACTCTCTAAGGCAATTCGACAAATGTCAGCCACAAACTTGAAGACTTCTGCCGCCTGCCGACCAACAGACGACGCGACACCAACGAGCATTCAATTCATCACCACCGAATTCGTGGCAACGAAACTTTGAGCTGGAGCTGTTGACACTCCCTATTTGCCTTTACTTCTGTGTGTAAGTCAGTATGCGTGTGTGTGTGTGCGTGGATTTTTCCAAAGTGCACAAGGTAGCGTTGAGCGATTGCAGTACAGCCAGCGCTCAGGTAATCCCCAGTCAAAACCGCGGCGCTCAACACATTCTTCAGTGCGCTAATACAGTCTATTCGCTGCTCTCCAAATGAATTTATCAAGTTTGTCTTAAGTTGGTGGTAAACATTTGCAGCCCGAAAGTAACTTCCACAACTGCCAATGAGCTCCCCTCAACGCCTTACACTGTTGACACAGTTCTGTTCTCGTCTGAGCTGGAAGTGTTAATTAAGTAGATTTGAACATAAAGTTCTTGCATTACCGGATTATAGCTTTATCCAAGTGCGCACAATTAAAAAATTTTATTACTCCATTTTGTGCGAAGGGGTGCATTTGAAGGGTCGCAGCCAATTTTAATCGATGAAATGTAACAAAGGAGGCTTTTTCCCAAACGAACGGAATCATTTACAGTCTCTTACGCTTATTGGAAAATCGCCATTACGCTCCACCACTAATTTGTGGTTTTCTTAGCTCTCTGCTAAGCGAGTTCACAATGCAAACCACAAATTTTAAACACACATTATGAAGGGTTTGTCAATGATACTGAAATAAAAGTAGTGTGACTTTGAATTAAATAAGAGCAAATGAAATGTGTCGAAGCCTTATGCCAGGCACTACTTAATTGAAAAGGATAAAACGGCCTTATAAATGCCATTTTCAGCAATCACGGACTTCACTTCCCCGCACTTCGGCTGTCTCAAATTTCAGTTGAAAGCGAAAGGCTCTCAAACTATTGGACTGGACATTCCCTAATTTATGAGAAGCGTTAGAAACTCATCTTCGCATTTTGCACACGGCTCACACACTCGCATACATACATGAAAGTAAGTTGATATCGCCGACCAAAATAGGAAAAATGCGAATGCGTAGCCAAGCGAAACACAAAGGAACGAATGACGTAAAAGGATTCGTTTGGAAGGTTTTTTGGGATTCATTTGGTTTCTATGTGATGAACGACAAAAAGACATTGAGGCAGACAGTTGAAGTCTTAAACAAACGCCATGTTGCTAATGCAGCTTAAACAACAAATACAACAATTTACTACATAAAAATGCTCAAAGAAGGCAAATGAAAGAAGGGGTGACGAATGTTGCTTGAATGAAATGTGAACGCATGCCAAATACAAAATGGAAATAGCGAATGATGAAGGCAGAAATGAGCAAAAGAGTAGAGTACCTAAATTTAGCAAGCTACTCTTTTTAATGCATTCGCCTTCAGCTGACAGGTACTATAAAATGGTTTCAACAGTCATTCACCACTTGGATAGGCATGAATGACATGTTTGAAATCTCTTATTTTCGTTAAATTTTCTTCTGTCTATCAAAGAACCACGATTCCATCATAATGTGCTCTGGCCTCCATGTAACTGTAAATAATATAAAGATATCCATTGTTAAGTAAGTGGAAATCGTTTTCCTTTTCATTCAGGTTTAAAATTTTTAGTTTACCAGAAAATTTAACGACCGGAGCTGCCCAGTTTGATCTTGCTTCATCAAGCTGAGTTGAATGGGGAACACGAGTGGCAAGTGGCATTGAGTCTTTCCATATTGAGGTAGTGCACCGGACTCCAATGCGTTTGGTGATAACTGTTGCTGCCAAATTTGAATAAAATCCATTAAACTTTTTCAATTACAATTACGGTTATAAAACAAAAACAAATACGAATGGAAAATCTCCGCTAACACAATGAAATTAAAGTTCTACTTTTTGCAAATTTCCGTTTTCCTTCCTCGAAATGCAGTTGCAATTGCTCCACCAGAACCAGCTCCCTCACCGAATATCTGTCCGGCTCATGAAGTGCTGCATCAAGTTCTGCCGGTAATAGACAGGGAGAACTGAAAAATTATCGCATATTTTGCTGTTTCCTAATATTAGTTTTTCGTTTTCTGCCGATTGTGCAACACCGCAACGAGTCAAATTACTAAACAATGGAAAGTGGTGGATTAGTGCGAGAATCGAAGGTGCATTGTGAAATGAAAAAGAGCTTGTCAGTTAGAAACACGGCAGCGGAGTTGCCAGAATTCAACACTTTGTGCTCGATAGTGATTTATTTCCGAATAGAGCATACCGAAATTACAGCTATTTGTAAAATATATGCTTATGCCATTCACCGTAAATATGTATGATGAGTTTAGCATGCAATTATACACAGTTTTTTGTTGCCTAAAATAACAACAAATAAAGGCATCGTGTTTTGTTTTTATCTATAGTTCGGTAAATCTGGTATTTTCGTTATTTGCTTATATTTGGTCATCAACCATTTACTTAGTGGTCATCGAGAAAGGGGAAGTTTTGCTAGCAGCGAGATCCATACATATGTAAGTAGGTAAGTATGTACATTTGAATTAAGTCCTTAAAGTTATTAAATGGCTCCAACGAATGATAACGTGGCATCAAATGGCGTTAAAACGTGGTTATTGTTCTCTTCTGCCATAGGCCACATTTCATTTGTCAATTTCGACAAACAACTAAATGGAGTATCTAAGGCCACAAATACTGGATGCTGAAGACTTTTAGTTTTAAGCAACCTTTTCATTTGTTTACCTTTGCTGTAAACCCCTAAAATTATTAAAAATGTCCGGAA
The DNA here is from genome assembly GCA_021498325.1 of Bactrocera minax. Taxonomy (NCBI): domain Eukaryota; kingdom Metazoa; phylum Arthropoda; class Insecta; order Diptera; family Tephritidae; genus Bactrocera; species Bactrocera minax. The sequence continues at coordinate 133,147 of JAKEEE010000019.1, read as the reverse complement.
TTTAATTGAAACTATTTAACCACAAAATAACGCTATTTATTTGCACATGGAATACAGTGTCAATAATTGCTCGATCTATAACTATATTTGTAACTAAGGCGGTCGAAGTCGGCTGATTATAAGACAACGTTAAAAGTACTAACATTTAGATTTTATTAAACAAATACTAGGTTTAATTTTTGGCATTACCTCGAAATTTTCTCTAAATTTTCTGATTTCTCAGAATTTTCATAAAAAAAACTGTATTTTAGTTTCATTTTTGTTTGGTGGATATTAGGAAAGTGAAACTTCGTCTCTCGCAACAAATGCCTTTTCTTCTCATTCACTTCTTCTTTCCTTTCCTGATTACGTGTACACCAGTGCGTACACCTTTTTTGCAGTGTAATGCGCATATATAAACCTCTCCTTCTGATGGATGACAAAAGCTTTTGTTTATGTGGTAATCTATGTTAGATACGCCTATGTTAATAAACTCTAAAACTCTAAAATCATATTCTCAAGCATCCCTAACCGAATGCTTTTACATAATCGGTACAACCGTTCTCACTTTCACAACAGAAAACAATCAGCCTTTAAAATACATACATAAGTAAAGATTAATAAGAAAAGATTTAATGGAATAGTGTCGTTCTTCGAAACTATGTTGGTAGTAGAATTGTTCAAATCGTTTGATTAAATCAAGTTATTCTTTTTTTTTTATTTACCGTTGTTTCTTTCTCTAAAAGCTTGGACAGAGTTGCATTTTAAAGTATAACACAGTTTTAGATTTAGGTAACAGATTTATGTTAGAATTTAACATTATTTTATGTTTATGTGTTGAAATTATTTAGGAAACTCTAATCTCCTGCGGAAATTTCATATAGTTTCTTCGTACATATATTTCTGAGCGTATATATACGGGCTGATTCATAATCGTTGTAAATGATTAATCTCACTGACACACCGGTTGTTGAAAAATTATTTTATCAAATACAGATAATAGTATTTTTATAGCAATTCGAACCTGTTAAGGCATTGTATCGGCATTCTTCGGTATGCTTCGGCAGCGAAGCATTCTTTTGTCGGTCTTTGTCGGTTTTGTTTGTCTCCAACAATATAAATGTGATTATGGTGATATTTGTAAAAATTTAAGTGGAAGCATCTGATGTAGCCTGAAATCATTGTCATTGCTCGAGTATTAGAGAACCGCGCTTCGCCAACGGACCTTCTCCTCTAGAATGGCACCACTACACATCGATCGCTCCTCCAAATCACTCATCCATTGCACGGTGTGGGGCATGTCGGCATGGTTGCGTGTTAATTTTTAATGAGCAGCCTCTTTGAAGCTAGTAGCTGCGTCTAACGCAAAACTTTTCACTAACTATTGCGCAGGCATATACACCTATATGGATATTAGTGCACTTACACACACACAAAACGCTATGAGCAGTGCTAACTTGAACGAAATACCATGTCATCACCAAAATGGGGCTGTAGCTTTGACATTTCGCTGCGGTTTCACTCTCTGGTTTTCGCCTGTCACCACATTGTAGCCGCAGTTGGTGTTGTTATTGTTAGTAGCATATCAACTGCCAACGGCAGCACAACTACAATTTGCTGCGTCTGCCATTACGCGTGTAGCACGAATGATGTTGCTGTTCAATTTCTTCATGTTTTTATTATTATTGTTGTTGCTTTTGGCCAACGCAGTTTCCTGCGCGTAAGTGCTTGTTGCATATTTTGTCCTTAAGCGCAGTTGTTAATTAGCGGTGAGGAGAACAAATGAAGCATTTTTCGGTCTCGGTTACCGCTCCTGCGTCCCCTGCCCTCCCTCTTCTACTCGGCCAGCTAATTTCACTGCACTCTCATTCCTTCTGCAATTGTTTCTTCCGAGTACGTACCCACATACACTCCGGTTCAACGCACATAGTTTAGTTGTTTGTGAACTGGAAACAAGTTTGTTGGCAAACTTTTGCGCATTGCGTTTTGCCCGAGCATTGCTGGCAACGATAATGGCAAAATGTTCTTAATGTGCGGCGCTTGCAACATTTGTTGTGTTGCGCGCGGCAGCACCAGAATGTCATAATTTCGCTGTGAGAAATTATTGAAAAAAAATTCCACAACAATTTCATTCCCTCCAAAATATGAATGAGTTGCGGCGAAAGGTTCTTCACCAACAAAAAATTAGTGGAAACAAACTTGTTAACCCCAACTAAATTAATGACATCCTTTGGGAAAAAAAAGTTCAAACAATATTTGTACATTTCATACTCCAATTTCATACCACACTCCACACTGCTAAGGGGAATTAACGACATTAAAAATCTCGCAATTAACGAAGTATTCTCATAATGAGTGAAATGTTTTAATTTTAGCAGATCATTTTCATGCTCTGGCGAAAAGAAGACAATCATTCACCTCCTCAAGGTTTCTACTTACTCCATGCAGAGCACATTGGAACATTTGATTTTCCTATTCACCGAAGCGATTTTAGCAAATATTTCTTAAAAACTACATCCATATCGCTCTATTCCTTTCGCTTCTTTACTTTACTCTCTTCAGTTCCTTTTAAGGTAAATTTCGGCTGCTTCTTGTCGGAGGCAACCGCCCAGGCGCTTGGTATTATCGGTGTACAGGAAATGTTTGCAAACTGTTTCGTTTGACTGCGGGCCATCAAATTTTGTTAGGTTTATTTCACTTGTTATTCAATTCGAATAAACGCTTTACTACTGTTTCTTATTTGCTTTCTTGTTTTCCTTTTCGCATAGTTTACAATCGCATTGTTTTGTAGTTTTTCTTTGCCAGCTGGCAGTTTTCGATTGGGTTTATGATTATTTCCATCACCTTTTGTTCAGGTTTATACCTTTTGCACTCACACATTCATCTAGTGCTTTATAAGTCGTGTTTTGGAACAATGTTTAAGTATTGGCAATGCTTCACACTCGAATCGCTTAATTGCTTAATTGTTTTCAGTCAACTAAATTCTGATTACGGTAATTTAAACAGCATTTCCACTACCGGATAACCGCTACTACTTATGAAGATACACCAGTACATTTTCCTACAGGCTGGCTATAACAACTAAATTTTTAATTAAACCACTTGTGTTGGCCTTGTATTGAGGTGTTGTATGAATTTCATTACGTAACAGTACTTAAAGGTTTGGTCAACCCAAAAGTTTTCTTCTGCCGCAGTATCCAGCGATTTATTTATAATTTATTATTATTATTTATAAAAAAGTTTATTATAAAATGTATGAATTACAACCCAATTTACACCTCAAAATAGGGTGGGAGTGTTTGACATAAAAACTATATCTATAGGACATTGAGGCACAAGTTATTTCCAAAGTCCAACCTTTCCCTGATCAAATATAGACTTAACATCTCATCCCAGCCCTTCAATTTCGGTGCTATTAATTAGAGATCCCTTACATTTATACAGTTTCAACAGTTGTTTCACAAGATATCCCAATTCCTGACTCTTTGTTTGGATGGACCACCAAATTATTAAGAATACTATACTTAATAACAGAAGGTAGGGAAATAATAATTTACGGTACTTGGGGTCCATCAAAAGGTATGACTATTTCATAGACCACGCCATGTAAATATTATACACCAAAATCGGTTCAAAATATTTAAGTAATTCTGAGGTATGTTGGTACTTATATATTTGAACACTCTCCAATTACTTTGAAATAGTGTATGCCAATTTCAGGAGTGATCTTCTGGCAGAATTGGCTACTGGACAGTTAATAAATAAAAGGATTCACCCATCTCCTCTTTATCGCTTTAAAGATATTCGTTGGTAATTTTAAATATAATTAAATTATTTTCACTGTTTTCCATCAGCAACAGACCGCAAATATAATAAAAGTAAGCAGAAATTGAAATGTTGCGTATACGTCGCGGCAGCCCAAAGAAATGGACGTAGAATGATATGTACCATTAGGTGTAACAACTTATGCACTCGTGTTTAACAGCAAATTCGAAGAGCGCTAAAAATGGCTCAATAAGATGAATGCTGAGCTATGAAAAATTAAAAAGAGATTTTAATTGTGTTTAACACATTTACGCTAGCGTTTCGATGTTCTCGCATGTACGTTCATTTTTATTTGTTAGAAGAACGTTTTTGTCTTTGCTTGAATTCGCAGCGAACAACTGTTTGACATGGGAAATTGTGTTTCTGTGTCAAGACTTGAATTTACCTCACCCGCTCTTGCCTACATGATGTCCAGCGTTTGCCGTAAAGAATACATTTCATTTAAATGCAATTAGAATAGAAAACAAAGCGAAGGCGCATGCCGACGTACAATGCAGCAAGTTGAAAATTTACATATACTCTCGCCAGATGCATGAGTCTAGAGTCAGCGTCAGAAGATGAATTCGCAGCATTAGTCAACAACAGTGCCCACCTTGCTCGCGGCAGAGAACTGTGTCATCGCTGACGAGCCACATATGTAACGAGTTAAGATTCGTTCGCAGCCACAATAGCAGAAATACTCTATTATAACCACTTAGGACCAACAAAAAAGCTTTGTAATGAGTGCAAAAGGTAATGGAAAGCATCACAGTGAATTCATATTTATTCCAATTGTTATTTCCAGTCGAGAAAAAGAATTACGGAAAATATAAAAATCACAGCAGAAGTAACTACCAACAAACACTTCGCAAATCAGAAGTAAACAACAACATTTATTCAAGTGTTTTGTTTGCAGCACTCGTACTTGGCAACATGCTAACATGTCGGGGCGCGGTGGCTGGTTGCACATGTATGTGTAGCACAACCAAAAACAAAACAGAACGTGTGTTCGCAACGCAGGCAAATTGCAAAACACAATTGTGAGGCTACTAGCATTTTTACCCTGCTGCAAGTGGATTTGTCGTACTTCAGTGTCCACTCGAGTGTTGCAAATACAACAACACTGGGTTACTGCAGCAACCAGCCACGTGTGCTTTTATGAAAACATGAGCGGTTCTCCGCGGGGATGGGGAGTTCACTTATTGGGTGGCATAAACTTGCATCTTTCAATTTTCCTATTTGCACAGATTTAAATTTAAAGTTTTTCGGTTTCATTGAAATTGCAATAATTAGTCTGCGGCTGCAGCTGACATTAGGAACTTTTGGCCAAGCTTTTGATAACACTCCCATGTTAAAATATTTGGTTAAACCAAACCGAGGCACTGAAAAATTATTTATATGATACGAAGAGTGCACCACAAGGATCATAAAAAAAAAGTTTTAATGCCTTGTTAAGGTGAGACGTAGACCGATGGAAAAGGTGACTCAGTTATCGCACAGGGCGGTGAAAAGTAATAGTGGCGAAAATGCCAACTTTCGTCTAAGCAAAATAGTGAATGCATAACGTAATATGGATCTGTGCAAAATATATTACACCTCTACCACAAAGTAGTCAATTTCCATCTAAAAAGTGAAATTTCTCATCTCAGTCCAACTCTGCGGGTTTTGCGTCACATTCCACGATTGGACAAATTTCCACACTACGAAAACAGAATAAAAGTACTTCCCAAGCGCATATATATATAAATATCTAGGTATATTTCACCGCAGTCAAAGATTTAAGAAGCATTTCCAATTTCAAAATTCTACAACGATACGACTACTCAAGTTGCACAAACAATAATACAATGTACTACCATGTTGCAAGGTGCTTTACAAAATGCCAAGATATCTCGCATTTCAAGTAAACTGTTCAAAATCCAGATCCAATTCAATGCTTTGATTGCCTCGTATTCCAAAAGCTCATCTGAAATTGCCTAATTTTGCATTTATCCATGTGTTTGCTCAGTCATAGATACAAAGCAATAGTGTTAGTGCAGCTTCATTAATTCTGCATCTCCTTTCTATGGAACGCTGAAAATTTAAGATGGCAAGAAAGGAATCCAAGTGCAAAAGAATCTTCGAACATGTTTGTGCCCCAATTCCTCATCCATTATTTATACGACATGCAACATCTCGAATCAATAAATAGGAATCGCAGGCAGCGAGAAACGCTACAACAACTATATGTTTACTCAACAAATATTTACAAGAGAACAATATTGTGTTCTACACTCTCGCATACACACGTACGGACAAATGGGAAAATGTATGTGGAAGACACACCATAGGACGGGAGCGAAGTCTGTTTGTCTCGCTGTTAAAAATATTCGACAATCTTGACCTCGATATGGAAATTCGACAGCATATTACCTTAAAATTACAAATATATGCCTTCAGCCGAGCACATATGTATGAATAACGCTAAATATTTACTCTGAAAAAGGTGGCAAGTATGAAACCGAATGAGTTGAGTACTTCTGCAATGCCTAGAAAACTTTCCTAAGGGCTTTCCGAAAAATAATGGAAGGCGTGGCGTCAACTGCCATTGTACATGAACCCCAGACAATGTCGTAACAAAAGAATACCTTTCAAATGTTCATCGCCTCCGATAATTTAGTCGAAGGCCTTTGAGAAATAAGCTTTCAAAACACAAAAGCTTCTTAAACAGTGTGTGCTGTAATTTTGTTGAGGTATACTTATTTAAAAATTTCACCAAACTCGGGAGCTGAAACAAGGCACAAATTGTGGGCACCGGCGCAAGGCAATCACAACTTGGAAGGGAACCTAAAAAAGAGTTGTGGACCAAGTTGAGGATAATTCGCAAGTGGATTTTCTTCACGCCCAGTGGAAATCAAGACAGATTCACTCGCCACCAATTAATTCTCAATAAATTTTAGTTGAAATAGCTCGTGATACCTAAGAAGCGTGCAAATTCGAGCATGCCGCTTTGCCGATGAGTATCTTAAAGCGTTTCAACGCACATAAGTCTTAGACAAGACGAGCGTCAACAGCCAAGCAACCATGTATGTATGATAACAGCAGAAAAGAAACTGCAAGCACAAGGATGTAAAACGAGCCCAATCGATTAGGCTTTGGCTGCATAGCGCTCGCAGCCGGGTGCGAAAAACGTCGTGTCGCAGTGGAAGAAGAGAAGTTCCAGCACATACACAAGCCATGCTCCTCACTGCACAGAATATTATCAAGTTATGACAACATCGTGATAGAAAGGTAAATATGAGTCGCCTTGACTTCATGGAATTCATTTACATTTGCCATTAAGCACGACAACCGATATGCATATGTATGTATATGTACATAAAACACTTTGCAAACGCCACAGCATTGAAATTCATTCGCTGTTTGTGACTCAAGTAGCCGCTAGGTGAACTCTGGGCATCCTACATTCGCCACGTTCCGACTTCGCATTTCACTCGGATAGTGATTGCAAAGCTTTTGACCTCATTTCCAACCAGAAGTCAAAACCTTCCGAAGTCTCCTTTTGTGAACGTTTTGATTATCCTACACAAATTCCATCGTCATCAGTAATTCGTTCTAATAGTTTCGTCAAGATTGTTATCTTCTCCCTCTCGTGCGTTTTTTTAATTTCAGTTAATTTCATTAACACACGAACCGATCAACGTCAGAATTTATATTAATTCATTACATTATAAAGTAGGAATTATAAAAGGGAAGAATACAAAATGGTTTAGAACAACGCTCCATAGTTAAGTTTCGTAGAACTGGAGAAGTTCATTCCTCATTATTGCTATTTAAGAGTTACAGCGTCGAAGAGTTGGGAACGGTAGGGAATATTTCAATTTCATCATACAATTATTTGAAGGTTGTTCCATTCTCTGATTGCGGGAGCCATGTCAACTATATGACATTAATCGCATTTGGAATTTTTTTTTTTTGGTTTTTAATTCCAACCTCAAAGAAATTTGGTTATGAACTTTCCATGGTTAATTTCAGAAAAAGCTGTATTTGGCATTTCCTTTAATCAAAAAAAAAAAAAAAAATAGATGTCTGCTAAAACGATTCGCTTCCGGTTAAAAGTAATGCTATACTAAAATCTTCAGAAAAAACAATAAATGAAATTTTCTAAGTTGAGTATCCTAACTATAATAACGTTTCTCTCAGCAAACCCGTTTACTATCAGATATTTTGAACTGAAACTATTTTATAAAATTATTCCATCATGAATAGTTTATTATTTCTGGCAGCGTATTGGCGTTCTTACACGTTTATCTTTTACGAGATGGCATGCAAAAACGCAAAATACTGTAAGAACTTCTGTTTCTCCATTGAGAATTCTATTCGATCTGAATACTTTTTATTTTTCTTAAAGAGTTTCGGTGTGTGCTTTTTACATGTGTTTTGAATTGGAAGTTGAGAGAATATATATATTTATGTTCAATACAATGCAATATTTTGATTTTACTGCTTTTAGTTTTCGCAAGGAAACTTCAAACTAGGAGCTACAGTAAGTTAATGATACAAATGCATTAAAAATCGCAAAAATATTATAACGCAAAATATACGAAGATATTAGTTCCATTTTCTCTTCGTTCTACACTAACTACTTCTACTTATAAAATTTAAGATGTCTTCTTTAGCATTTCTAAGTAAGTTAAAGCAAAAATGTCAGCAAATGTCAAATGTTCTTAAACTCCATCAGCATCAATTTCGACTCATTAACTCTGTGGCAAAAAGGTGACAGTTGTAACAAAACCGTTAACCTCACGCTGTCATTCTGTTCTCGAAAAACTGTCAGACCGGAAAGCAGTAAAATAATTATTTCCCCACCGACGACGGCGCTGCTCCTCGACTTTAGAAAGCGCAAGGTAGGTGATAAAGTAACCTTTTTACGATGCTTTCTCTCCACATGTTTGCTAAATTTTATTATTCTCTATTTATATTTCTGCTTCCACTGATTTCAGAGTCCGTTGAGAATTACGCATTACGCCACATAAGGACGTACTTCTTGCAATAGGTTCATGTGTTTATGTGTTTGTTCGACTCAACGATTTTTCAATGGTTTATAATTGGCGCTTACGTTTCAGCTAGATGCTTGTCTGAGCCTCTCCTCCCATTTGTGATATTAGCCTTGATGTTATAGAGCAAATTAAGGGGCCTAAAAGTTTCAAATCTATTAATATCACATATCTAATTTGCGTAATTTACTTTTAAATTCAAACTCGAATGCTTTTATCCAGCACCCTGCACACCATTCGTAAGTTAACGGACGAAATAAAAATAAAGTCTTTATTTTTCATTTTACCTTTTCTTTTTGCTCTTGAATGACAAACCAAGCCAAGGTACGCAAACTTACATTCAATTTTCCACTTCCATAAAATGTAGAGTTAATACAGATAAAATCGATCAAAGTGTGTCAAATGATTGTATTCTGTAGCGATGGATATTTTCTTTACAAAGTTCTTTACATATCTGGTATGCTCCTACGCAGACACGGATTCAAGAAGCCCATGACAGTTCAATTAAAGAATCGGACACACTATGGCAAATTGTTACAATTAAAGTGTTTTCAACCATTTTTGAATCAGAGTTGTCACAGGCCGCGAAGACTATTTGTGCTTTTTTCAGTACACGCGTTGATGCAATACTAATATTATAGAAACAAGTCAGCTGAAGGCATTAAAAAATGTATTACATTGCAGGTGGTAGTGGTTAAAGTCCGATTAGGTTTCTTTTCAAACTGTCTCAAGATTACATGATGAGAACAGCTCAAAGTCAAATAGTTTATGAGACATGAAGTTTAACCAAATATGGGCAGTGTATCCTAGCCTGATTAGCAGAGCTCTGGTAGTTTATGACATAAGTACATAAGTGGGCGAACCCACTCCTACTATTTAAAACTTGAAACTCCTTAAAGCCTTTTCGACTATAACCTCCCTCAGCTATTACACACACACACCTTTTTTCTGGAATATGAGAAATTCCTTTCAAGATGATAAGGTCTTTAATGAAAAACTGGAAGATAGCATTCTATTTCTAGTTGACAGCTGTCTCAAATTTTTACTTACTAAATCCCTAAATGTTCCCCCTAATAGATCCCCTTAAGAGGGTTTCCTTTAGCAGGAAATGTAAATGTTTCTATGAAGAGACTTAGCACATATAGGAAATAAATAAGAGGCCAAAAATCTAGCCAAGACGAACGTGAAATTTATAAAATATGGATAAACTTAACAAAAGTTGTGTCCTATTTTTTCACAACCCTTACCATTCTTTGGCTGCTAAAAGTTCTCTCCTAGTAACGGTCCCAGAGGTGATCTCATAATTTATTTCAGCTCAAAAAATTAGTATTCTCATTTCAACTTTTATTTTAGCACAAATTCCACGTTTTATTCCGTTTTTATTGCCATCGTACGCACCATTTCAAAAACCTAAAGGACCTGTTGTGGCGTGTTTCATCTTTTTATTCGTGAAAAAATGCATATTATTTGTGTACGTATTGCATACGTATACACAAATATATATATATATATGTATATATATATATATGGCGATATATATATATGCATATATCGCCAGAGGAAGATTCGGGGCATTTTCATTTATTTATTTACTGTGGACTTGTGACTGCGCTATGCAAAGTTGGCTTGCGGAGGCAGTTCATTCCGGAAATTATTTTATGATTTATAAATTTTACGATTCACGCACAGAAACCTCCGACGTACGTGCCGCCTCGTACAAGCGGTGGTCAGTCATTGTCACTGTCAAGCGGTCTTTGGGCGAAGCGGCATTCGAAAAAAGGGTCGGATGTGTGAAGAAAGAAACGCAATGTTTCCACAGGCAAGTGTGCAAAACACTCTCACATTCGGCACATTCGCACACAAGTGAACGTACATACGTAAGTGTACAGGTACACATGTATACAGTATGGATCTGCTCGCTGCCTGGTAAGTTCATCTATGCTTCGGTTGTGAGCAGACACCTTTGTGTGGACTTTCGTATGCTCGATGCTTTCACATGTACATACCAAAAGTCACTTTTTGGTTTTGGTTTAGGTTTTGAATGCCCCAGACATTCGCTTATATAGATATACACACATACATTTGAAAGTATACCAGTATTCACTTATACGTGTGTGTGTGCATTGGTCACGCAAAGGCCATAAAATAAAAAATGCACCAACAAAGCCGTAAGCGAAAATGAAATGAACGAAGAAAGTGAAATTGAAAGTGAGGCAAACTAAAAGGCGGCAAATGAGGTGAAGGCGAATTAAGATATCAGCATGTCCTCGCGTTTAAATAAATTTAATAGCGTTTGGTTTTTGGTGCCCCGTCAGGGCGAGGAAGCGTTTGCTTCTTTATTTTCACTCCGTTCGTCTGCCTGAAATTAAAATTGTGTCAATAGCCTCAACGCTATGACCCATTTGCAAAGTATTCAGTGAACTTTAGTGTAGTTGGTTGTTGTAGCAAACACAACAATTTCCTCCACTGTTGACCTACAAGCCAGTTAATATGATCTACATGAGTCTTTACAAAAAATAATCGTCAATTGTTATCAAAAAATTACCTGCACCTACCATACCCTCCACAACCGAATTTCACTGAGCCACTGCTCATGAATCATATGCTGAACAACTATTTACATATGTAAACACTTTCAAACAAAACAAAACAGCTCTCGCAATATGTTGATGCAAAGCCCACATGAACTTATTAAATAGAATTTCCGAAGCACCCCCACCGCAATCGAGTGCCAGAGTACGAGGCTACCTTTGGGCAACGAACAGACTCTGCACTGCATCCGACATGCATTGGTAATCACAACAAGCTCACACCCCATCCATTGTACCCGCTCATAAACGCATGGGGCTCTCCACCCAAAGTATTTTCAGCTCAATATTATCAAATTTGTATTGCGTCGGCATCAATTAGCAATTATTCGAAATTTACTGCATATTCGAACAACTATCAAATGAGTTAAGCCTCCATAAGTTGCACACGCACACATACATGTGCAACATAGTAAGTTTTGCAGTATATTAATAAAGAATAAATGCGAGTGCATAATGAATTTACACGATTTGCCCAACAATAACTAGTTGTTGCAATTAAAATAAATTGAAAGCAATAGCCACAAATAGGTTTGGTGGAACACCATTTAGAGGCTTCCAGAGAACTCGGAATAACGAATTGCTGAGAACTTGCCATATTCGATATTTATGTATGAACGAAATAGCTTCTCCAATCAAAACAGTTGGAGACCCTCATCGGAGATGTATTTCTAGAAACAAAGCTTATTTACATCAATCAACAACAAATACTAGCCACTTTTTAACAAAAATTACTGTGGCTCAAACATGCAAAATTTAGTGGCCGATTACACAACCTGTGGCATTTCCACCTGCCCAAAGCTTCAGCCAGTTTCTATTCTAATGTAAGCACTTTTAATTTGAATTCGTTATTAAATTACTTGTAAATAATTCAAAGGACTAAGCAGTTATAAGCAGCAGTTGCTTTTGCAACGCAATAGAACATAGTTGCTCTCATTTAAATGCATTTCATATTACAGCACCTAACTTCATAATAAATGGTGACCGAATGTCATCGGCAGTTATCGTAGTTATCGTCATTCGTTAAATCTGAATCTGTCATGCTAGAAGTTTCACAGAAAGTCTCTAAATTAATGGAGAAACTTTAAGAAGAAATAACATCCGCAAACTTTAATTCAAAACAAACGAATAACAGTAAAAGCAGCTGAACAGCAAATATAAACTTATGCGAAAGAAATCTTCCTTCCTTCACCTGTATTATTTTGATTCCTTACACTAAACAGTGTCTATCTAAATTACTTTCAAATTTAGGTGTGATCTCGAAATACTTTCAAAAGATAAAATGGGTGATTTTATGGGATACAATAATGATTACTTTGCTGGTAAGGATATTATTTAAGTTCAAGCAAGGCTGCTGATACCAAAACGTTATTTCATGAGTGTTGTCGGGCTCTATGCCTAGCTAAATAACTATTCTTTAGTAGATTACTCAATTCCGTACAAGACGACGAACGCTGTGGACGTGCAAAAGAAATTGTTATGGGCGGAAACATAAAAAATCCACATAATAATTTAGACTGACCATGAAATGAAGTTAGTCGAGATAGCTGACATTCTAAAGATATCTGAGGAAAGCTTTAGACGTATCGTTCAAGAATATTTGAGCATATGAAATCTTTGTGTCTCTAATCGGTGAAAGCCTTAACAAAATTAAATACAATTGCTACCGAATCTATTATCCGAATCTGGCCATAGCAACTTTTTCCTGTCCTCAGACCTTAAGAAAATTTGTGATAATGAATATATAATCACCGAGACTAAGGCCTTTTTGAAGTAAATTTGACTTTTATTGCAAGAATGGTATCGAAATGTAAGTGTAGGAAGATCACTATATTCGGAGAATTGCACTGTAGTGATCAAAAATCGAATTTAGTTAAAAAAATTGTTTTTCTTTGAAATAATGGTATGAACTTTTTGGCCCACATGTTATGTATGTGCTCAAAAAAGTTTAGATAAAGGAATTATTCGGGCGCAAGACATCATTGATGGCAATAGAATTTTTAACGTAAAACAGTCACCAAAATGTTGTAAATGACCATCGTATACATATTTTCTAGACTTTTTTTAATTGTTTGGGTATAAATTTTCATTTTGAACAACTTCAACCATTATTTTCAACATCATATAGATTGCAGAACCCTACGACAAACATTCTACACTTATTATAAGCTTGGAACTTGTGTCGTCAAGATATAAAAAATCAGACAGGAACCAGGTTTTGAAACTGTAAGCTCACGCTACAAGCCTTCACTTATCTGAACATAACTAATGCATTTAAGAGTGCGATACCGCACTTAAAGCTGCCACCAAGAATCCTATTACCATGATACCATATGCAACCATCTATCTACACATAGAACATCAAGCGGACACCCCTAGCTCCTTTGGTCACCTGCAAATAGGGCAACTGTATCATTCAATGTTAACACAAAATGCCACAATCATGCAAAATGACATCGGCAGCCATTCGGCAGCTTTGAGAAAATTTAATCTACAAATATATCAGGAAGCGGATCCATGCTTCGAGCTTTGGCCCACATTTGTGGAGATGTCCACACGCTCATGTGCACCAGCTTCTCAATTATGCTCGTACACAAACTAAGTCTTCCGAAGCCATGGCAAATAGGCAGCCGGGAATTCAACACAATGAGTGAAGTGGCAGGTGGTTTTTGTCGTTGTTACGGTGTGCTGTTGATGCTATGTCACTCCATTGTCAGCATTAAGGATATTAATATCTATTGACAACACACTACCGCACGCACAACCACAAGCACATTTCAGTAACCCTAGACACACATTCATGTGAGCGTGCTAACACTCGCACCCAGAAAAGGAAAGGATTCACTAAAGCCGTAAAATAATTAAAATTAAAAGCATATCGTTGCACTTTCCTACTTAATGCTTAAGGCAAAGTGCGAAAGGTTAGTGGGGAAGCTGTTTGTGTTTACGGGACCCTCAACATCTGTAAATTAATAGCGTTTTAAGGTTACAGATTTTAAATACAAAGTGTACAGTCAAATACTTAAAGTAACTTCTTTCTCGTACATACATATACATACACATATATGCGTTTTAGTATAAGGCACAGCAATAGTTTTACTTTGTCGAATTGTCTACTTAGTACCGAAAATATTTGAGGCGACGTTTGCCATAAAACGGAGCTGTTCCCTGCTGGATAAAGTGAAGACTAGAGTTTCTTAAAATAATAGTTATCAGAAACTTGTGCTGCTCCATTTCCAATGCCACTCCTTCGCTCACGATACATAAAATTTCTTTAAATACAGCAAATCGTAATCAATAAACTCATTTATCACAAAATGCAAATCCCTTCATAAATTTCTATGCTCAAAGTGTTAAGCAATGCGTTAAGACAGCAAAATCTCCAAGTAATGCTACTAGCCATGGTTAGCAACAAACAGCATAATGGCAGCAGCAAAGTGCTAACAACATGTAAACATTAATTTTTGGTAAGAGCTCAAAATCATCCTCAGCTCAGTCCTTGCCAGACGGCTGCTATGGAAAATGTTATTTATTTCTTCTCAAATGCCTTGTTGAAGCAGCAACGCCACCACGGTAGCTTCAAATAGGTTCTTTATTACAGCTTTTGTTGTCATTAAATACACGCACACTCGCTTCCAAAACACACTCAAGGGAAAACACATGCTCCCAGCAGTCAATGGGACAGCAATGAGGCTGAAAAAGAGTATACCGTATACTACACAGTGTGTACTCAACTTGGCAAAGGGCTTGACTGTAACAAACTTGCTATGAGCACCCGATTACCTCATAACCGATATTATTGGATTCGCTGTTACCACATGTTCAAAAAACCAATAATCTCAAAGTTCCGAGAACTATTCAGTCGTGCTTCAGGAGGACTACAATTGGATCATGACAGTTGCCCCTGTGTACGTCTGGAACCACTTTTGGTGCACGTAGCATTTCGAGAAGATTCGTGTAGCATGCGTGGTTGTGAGTGTCTGTGCAATCTTGTTCACGCGATTCGTTGTTGCGTATACGCCCGGACGACCCTCCCTGTAGTCGTCAGCAATTAGATTTCTCCAGTCGCAGCAAATAACTCTGGTGACAACTGAGCAGTCCTGCACTTATAACAAATATGCTTTTATGTATTTTTTGTATTTTTTGCACTCAGATAGTGTAGCCGAAGTGAGACAATTTATGTACTTTCTTAAATATTAATAACTTTGCCGGGATAAGCGGGATAAGTGCTGCAACGATAAAATAGGAAGACGAGCAGAGCAAATCATTACTTGCACAGATAAATTAACTACATTTGCTACTAGCCTTAGTATTGCTGCTATTACACATATATGCATACAATAGTAACAAAATGTTCCAGGGATTATTTCGGAAGGGTTTTTGGAATGTTCCCCTTAAATTAAGTGAAGTCACAAAAATTTGCTTATGGAAAACTCATTACAACAATTAATTTTAATAATTTTGATTTTAGAAATATAATATATGCAATATTCTTGAATTTTTCTAAAAGTTTTAGACAGTTGCTAATGGTTATTGCTTTCCAATTACTTTCAGTTATTTAAACTCTCTCAACATACACAAAAATGTCTTTGCAAAGAATTCTTCATAGTTCACAAGTCAAATACTCAATGAATAACTAACGAAATAAATTTACCAATGTCAATTTAAATATTTTCGCAATTCTTCGAATACTCCCTAATAACATATTACTGCCTAAGGACAGGTCTTTCCACCTCCCGGCCTGCTCATGTGACAGACTTGCTGTAATAATTTTAATGCGCCACACAGAAATATATATGTATATGGATAGCATATGTTGCCGCTTATGGATTTGGAGCCATGAGGTCAAGATAACTGGAATGCTACCATCCAGTTAGCAAATTGGCCAGATAACCGAGGTACTCACTCTCTTAGAACATTTAGAACACAGTTACAACACTTTAACTACGTTCGTCTCACTAAGCTTCATTCGCCACATTGTCCAGCGCACTCAAAAACCCTGCAAACGAAGTTTTCGCACTGCTCAAATTTCTTAGTAAAAAAGACGGCTGGTTCCCTGCTTTCCTCTAGTACTATTACCCACTACTGATAACTACTGCTTTTTATACTCTCGCAACACGTTGCAACAGAATATAATGGTTTTGTTCACCTAACGGTAACACCTAAAACTAATCGAGATAGATACAGAGTCATATTTATATATAAAATGATAAGGATGGGGAGACGAGGTGAATTCTGGGTGACTGCCTGTCCGTTCATCCACTGGTGCAAGCGATAATTGAAATATCTTGATGAAACTTAATACATGTGTTCCTTGGCACTACAAGAGTTGGTGGTGCAGATGGGCGTAGTTGGACACTGCCACATTCACAAAATGCCGTTAAGCGAAAACGTATAAAGAGATATTACGAGTACTAAGCAAGAAATTAAGACACAAAACTGTAGTTTGGTACAGGGAATCGCAGTATGGAAGGGCATTTGCGGTTTAAAAGTTTTTAAAAAGTGGGTGTGACCCCGCCCCCTAATAGGTTTAATGTACATATTTCACAAATAACTAAAGTCATATAAACCAAACTTGCTGGGAACAAGTCATTTTGGCGTCTCTTCAGATGTGCAAAAATTGGTGATCTCGAATAATAACCACACCAACCCCCATATAACGGTTATGTTGAAAACTACTAAAAGTGTCATTACTCACTAAAGAAGTACGTCAGAAACATTAAATCTTGCAGTAGCGATGGTACGGTGCACTGGAATCAGTTTAAAAATTTGACAATGGATTTGGCACCGCCTACTTTCAGGTGAAATTTCATAACTCAGTAACTACTACAGCGATTTATTCAAAAATGGGTAAAATTGGGTAAATCATAATCAACCCCCATATGCCTAATATAAGAATTTGAAACTTCCATTTGGTTTTATATTGTATATACAGAACAATCTATAAGATATCTTAGCAAAATTAAGAGAACGCATAATCTTGAATATACTAAGTTTAGTGGCGAAAATGGGTGAAATTGATCTAGGAATTATCTCAGCACCCATATACAACATATAATGTTTATCTTTATTCTAGTGAACTGGTTATACTTATTCTAGTGGACTCTATGTGTGTATATCGGTCAAATTCAGAGATATTTTTGACAAATGTGTGAAAATATGTTGTTAAGCATACTTCGGTTCAATGTCAAAATAAATCGTTATCTGCTTGAACCTTCCTCAGCCAAAATACACCCAATGTAGTGATTCCGACTATCCAGCCGACATTAAACCTAATCTATGTCTAATTGGGTTATTATGTGTGATACTTTAATGAAATTAAGTGGGCATGTTTTCTTAAATATAATATGGTTTAACGCAATATATTATATTTCGTCCCTTAAGTTGAGTTTACAACTAAAAATATCTCAAAGGGAGATGTCCCAACAAAATTAAGAGATAATATTTCCATTAGTATTATGTCACATTGATGAATATAGTGATTTGAGTTAGTTAGATTGAATTCGATATAAATATCTCGGGCACAAAGCAAATTATAGTAATAAAACTAAGGGAATAAGTTATAATATAATAAGTTAATTATAATAAGTTAACAATATAAGTTAATAAAATATCAAATATGATTACAACCCAATCTCAATTTCCTCGAATAATTAATGCTGAGTTCTTACGCATCATTTTTTAATACAAAGTTTTGCGAACACCTTCGAGTATTGTTCCGCCTTTGATCTTTGCAGATTGCAAGGGTATAAAATGTTTGGTAACACCCGAACTTAGCCTTTCCTTTCTTATTTATTTTTGTTTTTATTTTCATGTTCTCCTCTTACACGCTTTAACTCGCACTTTAGCACTGCAACACCGTCTTTCCTCCGTTGCGGTGTCGTTCATTTTGATTTCGACTTATCTGCAAGCAATTTATTTATTGCCACATCATAAATCTCAACATAAAGCCGTTGTGGAAAAGAGCTGTTAATGTTCTCTAATGTTCTTTCTGCCTTGCCGAACGCACTCGCTGCAGCTGATTCTTGTGGTTGTTACGTTGTTATCATGTTGCCACTTCTGCTTTCCTTGCTACAGGAATCCGATTTTCCTTTGCTTCCAGCTTTTGGCCATTAAGGGTAGGATTCTCCCCAACCCAAATATCCCAAGAATTAATTCACGAAATATTTAGTTTAGTAATTGCATCAAAGTGGAATTATGGAGCAAACGCAAATTATTGCAAAGAATCCACTTGTTTTACATTAAGGGTATTTGACTCTGTTTACTACCTATCAATACAAAGGGCTCTCTTCGATAAGCAATAATGACATGGCATTTGAATTTGAAGACCAGAAGTTTCTAAACAGACCTTCAAATGGACTCTCATTGTGAAATAATAAACATGAACTTCTTTATAGAGGTGGTGTATCAATTTCATAGCCCAATTCCATAACTATTACTATTTATCCTAAAATCCGCTTATTGCAATTTCTGAAGTACGCATAAATTAATTACAACTAATTTAAGTTAATAAGAAAATAATAAATAAAAATAAATAAATAATATTGAGTTAACTATTCAGGACAATGACAGAAATCTAACTATTGGGTTGTTCGGAAAGTCATTTCGTTTTTTCCCGCCAGAGGACTTAATTACGTTTTTTCGAAACTAACTTCACACTTAAGCCCCATAACCATTATATATCATGAGAGCTGATATTGCAAGGCTTGTGTGTGAAAAAGTTCTATTAATTCTACCCAGTAGTTTTTGGTTGGTGCCTTTTTAAATATGGAGAGCAATAAGCAGCATTTTCGTCATATTTTACTTTTTAACTTCAGAAAAGGTAAAAATGCTGTCCAAGCGAGAAAAAAATTGACGGATGTGTATGGAGAAGGCGTGTTAACAGTACGCCAGTGCCAGAACTGGTTTGCAAAATTTCGATCCGGCAATTTTGATGTCGAAGATGCACCACGGTCTGGAAGGCGATAAAGGCATTAGTTGATGCAAATCGGCGAATCACAACACGAGAGATCGGTGAGAGGTTAAATTTGTCGAATTCAACTATTTATGGCCATTTGAAAGGCATTATACGAAAACTGTCTTTCATGTTCCCCAAAAAAAACGAAATGACTTTCCGAACAACCCAATATATATAAATATGGATTTCAATATTGATACATTTTGGATGTTTATCCAAAACCTACCTCCTAATCGTAACGCATATATTTTTGCCCGCCTAAAGGGTCTTTCATGTTTTAAGGCCCAAAATGAACGGTCGATTATTTTAGTCGCTTTTTATGTTAGAAAAGTACGCGGAGGTTTGCCGCTGCCTGCAGCCGAAAAATATATCAACAGTTAAAGCGGAATTCGCATAGTTTTAGGTGTGTGCATAAATATTTACTCCCAAGCTCGTCGCCATGTTTTAAGGTAGGAGAAAATTCGGAAATTGCGACACGAAGGTGCAATAAACTTAACGACATGTCATTTGAGATTCAGCTAATGCCAATGTACCAACGCTAATGGCAGTGACACGAGTGTGTACAACAAAAAGAAAACAGAAACGAAAACAAATACAAAAATGAAAACGAAAGCGAAAGCCAACAAAACGGAAATTAACTTCGAACAAAATTCATTTCGGTTAATGACGAATTAATGTAATTAGTGCCCATCGCGCAACAGCCATAACAACAAATATGCTCAATTCGTGAAGCCGCTAGCAACACAATAGGGTAGCGGAATTATGAAAAAAAAATTTAACTTGTTTGGCTCAAAGGGCAGCCGCAGAAAACTGGCATAAAACCGTTATTGCAGTCACGTTTGACGTGTCGTTTCTTTCAATTTGCTTGCACATTACAAGTAACACATGGCCTAGAGACCAAACACCCACACGGCCGTTTAAGCCCAACTGCCCATTTTTCTGCGTCACCTATTTTTGCCCACTGAGAGATGAATTTCAATCAGAGCCCGAAAGATAATGACGTGAATGGAGGACAATTTCACTCTCCCCTCTCATCTGCACGTCAAAGTATTCAGGGCTAAATAAAGGAGAAAGTTTTGAAGATAAAAAACTAACAAACAAACTGGCGGCCAGCAGAGAAATAATAAGTGAGTAAAAAATGAGATGGAAAAGAGCATTAAAGAGTGCAGTTGATTAAAACAGTAATTAAGAGTGACAGGTGTATTCGTTTCCCTCTTTTCGACAGACAAATAATTTGTGCCACTCTTCCTCCGCCCGCCAGACACAAAGTAATGAGCTCGATGGTCGCGACAACAACAACAACTATGACTACACAAATAAGAACTAAAACAAAATGCTTGCGGATACAAGTTTTCCTTTGACAACAAGTGTTTGTTGACTTTTCTGTATGGATGGGCCAGGAGGAAAGGCAATGGCGGGAGAATGATTCCTCTGAAGTGGGTCAGCCTGTGCCATGGTAAAAGACGACTGCCAGCAAACTGTCACGAAATTGGTTTCAGAACCAAGAAGATACTGTTATGTTTAATGCAAAGTTTATCATTGATATGCGAATCAAAGTAAATTTAGAACAAAATAGAAGAGCCCTATCATATTCCTATTTTAATTTATTAAAACCTTTTTAATTTTCTAATCCATATTTCTCATTGACAATTACAGATATTACAGATATTACAGATATGTCCTCTTATAATCGTTGAATAGCTTTCGGTTACATAATATCTTCGTCATTTTCTTGCAGTTTCTTCATAACACATAACGGACACCAAACTAGAACATCATTCTCCGAACATCACTTGCCGATGGATTCATTTTCCTAGCGGGCAGAAATATTTGAAAGCACACTATATATATGGACATTTACATATGACCTACTGCTACCACACATACATCCACAAAGCCTTGTGTCTCCCGTTTCATTTTCTAAAGCCCCCTATTAATTTTTCCATTTGTTGGCGATGTCCGAGTTTCCAATTATTTGTCTGTCCTTCCAATTAAGCCGAAATAAAGCCATCCATGCCAAGCTCCCGCTCTTGGAGGTGTGAAAATAAATCTTCGATACATTCAAAATAAATTACTCGCTACTAGTAAATGTGTCACATATAAATAAATATGTATATGTATTATATATATATGTGTGTATTTACGTGTATACATATAAAAGGGAATTTATGTTGTCAGCAGAAAACACCCAAACACGGGCCCTTAACGCCTCTAAAGGGAATATTCTCAATGCTACATAGCAGAGATGACAAAATACAATACTTAAAAGAAATTATATTTCAATATCAGCCCTTCAGAATAAATAAGCCAGGATCGAAAAAATCAAAGGTGTAATTCCAAAGACCCTAAAATTTATAGTCGCAATGTGAGCTGTGGGAATTTCAGTCGAACTGCCCATAAATCCAGCAAAGTACTGCACAGTTAAGCTAATGAGAAGCTGAATGGAAATTGTGAAATTACTTACAAGATCTTTGAACTCTTTCAAACAGATAGCAAGTTTTCCTCATTATCACTCCGAGATCTTCCTGAAATACTGCCTTCTACGATAATTGCGTTGATTTTAATTCAAATAAACACGCTCTGCATTTGCATTGGAGCATTGTAAAGAAAAAATGTGCGAGGACAAAATTATCATAGCCACCACGCTTTGTTCCCTGAAACTATGCTTCAATATTTGTATGTAGCGACGAATTGCTCCATCAAAGTGAGAAAATTTTAAGTATTTTCAATTTGCTTACTGTTTTAATTATGCCATTCTTAGCATAATTTGCACACACCTTGCATGTCAACTACTTTTACTAAAATGTCGCAAATGAGTCGAAACATAAACTTCATTAGATAATACTTAAGCAACGCCATAAATATTTGAAAGTATCATATTTTTCATACCCTGCCCTTGGGTTTACTTACTGTATGTATTCTGTATTCATATATTCTGTTTTACCCCACAAGCAAGTTAAAAAAATACAAACCCCTATTCAAGCCGCTTATATATTTTAATTAGAAGCTGAAGTCTTTTCCATTGGGATATTTTTTTTAAACTAAAGCACTCGAAGTGACCAGCAGTGTAATGTAAAGTGTCCTTTCGTAATATTTTATATTGCCCTTCAACATTTGCTACTCAAGAACTTATGACTTATTAACGCGTCTCGTATTTTTCTCAAAGTCAAGCGGAATTCTTGTTTAAATCAAACCAATTCTAGCACTTGCTTAACCAAAGCAGTGATAAAAGACACAATACTTCTTTTCATACATAAATGCTAACCCTCATATTCCAGATAATACCTTATCCCCTTGCCCAGATGTTTAACTGCTTGCTTTTGCGTGCGCAGTTCTGGCAACAAACAACGAAGCATGAGCACATAAGGAAGCTGTTTCGTTCAATTGCCAGCGCCTCATTCGATACATAAATATTGGACAAAGCAAAAACAGTAACAATAAAAAGTAGTGAAAATATGGCGGGAAAAAGTTTTTAAATCAGAAAAACTGGGTAACGGTGATTCCAAATTTGTTTACATTTCATTAAAAAATTATTGCATTGTTGCACAATGAGCAAATATTCTGCGACATGGCTCCGAAACTACACTACTAAATAGACTACGCAAACAAACAAATAAGAAACTCCAATTTAGGTTGGCATATAAGAATGACAGCATTGTTCCACGAGCAAAGTACAACAGGGCTTTTAGTATGTGTTCAATTTGGTGGTTCACATTTCTGCATATATTTCCTTATGTTGTTTATACAACTCTAGATATTTACGGGTCCGTAGTTATTGGGACTTCATACCCAGAAGATTGAGTATACAATCACAGAATCGAAGGTAAAAGCGCACATTTTTATGGAAACTTTATTTATTTATTTGTACAGTTATTGACCACATATTCCCGAACTCTTCCGAAATTGTTACTCATATGCCAAGTTATTGTAGCTCTATTGTTTTTTTGAATTTAAATGACAATTCAATTCAGAGCATGAAGTAGAAATGACTTCATATAACACCTCCACAAAGTAACCTGAAGATATTATTGCAAAACCATATCACAGTTGTAATGAGAACGAAGTTTAATCTGCCAAAAGTTAAGATTAATTAAGATTCTAGTTGACTTAGGTATCAACCACGTGGAGCGGGTGTTCGCAAATTATTACATGCTCATCATATAAGCCCATCGTATAAACCATAAGGTTTTTCAAGTTGAGTTGAGGGGAATATATTCATGACGATATATAACAGATGCTTAGTTTATTCACTCCTTCATTTTTATTTGGAAGAAAACGTGGAGTGGTAATCCCTTTTGTATTAATATTTCGCCCTCTAGGACAGAAGCTATCCTTCAAACACAAAACAGATGTGGGATATTATCTCAAACCAAGAATAACAAATAATGTTGTACAAAGTTTCTTAATCGACTATCCTGTCGAGCTGTAACATTTGCATTAAATCGGCTTACTCAAATAATAATAAATTCACCTTTTCAGTTAGAATACGCTGGCAATGCTGTCTGTCAAGCGATTGCATCCAAGTAGAGAAAGTGTTTAACTTCATTTGTTTCGTAAATATAATAAAAATATATCCAAGTTAGAGCCATTCACCGATCATAATGATATAAGCGCACACCAAAAAAATTACCGATGGGGATCTGAATGAGATATTTAAACGAACTTCCGCCATCTCCACAAAATAGAGCTTAAATTCTCCCAGTAATTTTGCAGCTTGTTGCACACTACTTTCAGACACTTTCACTTTCACTTATAATGGTTTCATCCCAACCAACACTTCTTACGATTTGCCTTTTATTCACAACTTCACTTCCGACGCACTGAACTGAACCATTTGTTCGCGGATAGGATTTTAATCGGCACCATTTATTATAATTCTACCAATTTGATTGGCACTTGCTCAATTTGCTAAAGGCATGGGCGGCTGTACAAAATTACTTACATATTATCTACTGCTTCTATTAGATGAAATTGTGGAGAGTTCTGTGACCTAAAGTGATGAAGAGCCATTATCGTTAGGCCTTTTATTTTTATTTCTTTGCTTAGCAGACACCACATATTGAACAAGAATCGAAGCGATTTAGATGAAAGCGGAAATTCCGAAAATGGAGCGATTTCTAGCACGCGATTGTATCGACACAAATTCGTATTAAACCCTGAAAGGGCATACAAAAACACACGCATTCACAAACTTGTACAATATGTTTCTATATATTTATATTTCTAATTTTCTGCTTCATTTTCGCGGCTATGTCTTCTAATTTACCACTGCGACAAATTCAAGTGATTTTTGTTGCTGTTGTTGTTTGTTGCTGCCCTTATCATTTGCTGTTTAGTTGTACTCCGAATTCATCCTTACTCAGGGCACTACAGCGGAAAATCCGCTTCAACGCGCACACACACAAACACGAGCGGCTTCCGCGCGAGATCGCGGCGATTGTGTCGTAGCGAAGCGAATTAGCCGACTCACGTGGCGTATGAGTGACAATTAATTTCAGCCGGCGGAGACCATTTATCATGCAACACTGAGCCACGCTGGCCTCGCAAGTAGTGAATAGCTACCGAATCACAAAATATTGCAATTATTATTCCAAAATTACTTAGGTACTTCACTCATTCTTGAAGCACATAAGCA
Organism: Bactrocera minax; assembly: GCA_021498325.1. Taxonomy (NCBI): domain Eukaryota; kingdom Metazoa; phylum Arthropoda; class Insecta; order Diptera; family Tephritidae; genus Bactrocera; species Bactrocera minax. The sequence continues at coordinate 108,148 of JAKEEE010000019.1, read as the reverse complement.
CTTATTTAAAGTGCATTTCCCTTATCCCGAAGACCTTACGAAGCACTTACTTGCGAGTCTCCTTAGTAGCCAGCGTTTTCCCGCCTTATCCAACGCAAACACGTTATCGCTTAGAATTCCGTCGTCAACTAGTCTCGCGCACTGTTCACAAACTGGTGTGCTGTTTTCTTCTTTGAGCTCTTTCGCATAGCCTGTGTCGGCATGTCTCGTGCCTCCAAGTGTCAACAAACTATTACCAGCCTCAGCGTCCTTTGCCTTCACTCTATGGTGAACTCGTTTCGCCTTAATCGCACGTGTACACGAAAGCTCCGAACTCTTATACACACTTCGGTTGAGGCGCATGTGCCACTTCTGCACCCTTTCTCTTCGGCTGCGGCAGACTTGGGCAACTCATATAAAATTGCGGCCGCACCGCGAAACCTGCTCTGTCACAGTTACACAGCTTCACGCGGAAACGCAACCATTTCTGGTATGCCAACAGACACGCAAGCATTGTTAACTCTACGCTTCCGTAAACGCTTATGTCAGTGAAGTTTCGTAAAATTTCGCAGACAGCACTTTTTTGTCTACCCCCCCTATATACACCGCTACAGCGACACTATAACTTTTGCAACCCTTCAGTAGCATATTTACTGTAAGATAAAATATTTCGGACGTCTTCCTACAGCAAGATAGCGCACTTTCGGTAGTTTTTAACATAACCTTTAGTATGGGAGGTGGCCGTGGCTAATATCCGATTTCACCCCTTTTCCCTATATGAGGGGTAGTGGAATGACCTGTTCTGAGCAAGACTTATTGATATAGCTTTAATGGTTTATGAGATATGTACATTAAAACCATTGGAAGGCAGAGCAATACGCACTTTTTGAAAAGCTTCTCCCCACAGAAGCCCCTTCGCATTGTGATGCACTGTGTAAAATTTCACTGTTATATATCTTAATTAGGAGGTTAGTTATAGCACTTTATAAGTTTTCGATTAACCGCATTTTGTGGGCGTGGCAGTACTCCGATTACGCCCATCTGCAATACCAACCTTCTTATGGTGACAAAGAACACGTGCACAAGGTTTATCAAGATATTTTAATTTCTACTCAAGTTACCTTTGCACGGACGGACGGACAGACAGTCACTCGGAATCCAACTCATTTCGTCATTCTGATCATTTATATATACATAACTCTATATCTATCTCAATTAGTTTTAGGTGTTATAAACAACCGTCAGGTGAATAAAACTACTACACTCTGTTGCAACACGTTGCTAGAGTATAATAATTCGAACATGATATGTGTGAAGAGAATATTAGAAGCACTAAGCAATCCAAGAAGAAGCGAAAATATTTTGATTTAATTCTTCACATGTTCCAAAAGGATGTTTAACAGCTTTTACTATTTTATTTTTGGTAGAAACCACGAAGGAGCAAGCTATGCCTATTTTGTATGGGAAAATAACTTGGAGCTCGATCTGACGAATATGATCCATAAGGAAGTAATTCTCACTCTATTCACACAACCATAGCTTTATTCGTCCTAGCAGATATGCTGGATTTTCTTAAGAGCAACATCCGAAGGAGGAGGTGGCCATAGACCTCCACAATCTATTGGACACTTTATTCCCTTAATTCATTGTTATATCTTCTATTCAACGAAGATCGCAATCACTTTCGAGGTGCTTTAGAATACTTTCTCACTAATTCAACTATTGTATTTCGCAATTAACAACAAGAATGTACGGCCAAAAACATTAGCAAAACTTAATTTTTAAGTCAATCTTTTAATTTTTTTTCAATAGGTAGTATAATAATATATAAATCTACACACATTAAGTATATCAAGGCGATAAACTAACTCAAGTCGTTCCCCCAGGCAGACGTCAAAGCTTCATATGGTGATATAAAGAATCAATTTGGTACAGTTGTAACAGCGGAACAGCGGGCAGTTGGAAGCCAAAAGAGGAGCATAGTATTTGCAAGAGCCTAACCAAGGCATCTTCATCCTCTGCAATACGTGGGATCTACTGCTGAACACTGCACTTTAAATGGTTTCACGAAAATTCCAAACTTTTTAGCCGTTGAACCCGAAAAGCAGGCAGTTCACTGAAGTTCATAATTGTTCGCAGACAACGCTACAATGGAAAAGGTTCCGGATACATGAAGCACAACATGGCGGCGTTCCTTGTTCCGTGAGAGGCTGAGCGGAAAATACTACATCAGTTCGATGGTGATGCACTACAAAAGTATAAGTGCTCCGGCCTGAGTGTTGCGATAGTAGTTTTTAATTGCGGCAGACAATCGTGAATTGGCGAACTCCAACATGAACAGCGGCAAGCGAGGAAGGGGAGTCCAAGAGTCTGTTTTCAAGCCAGTATACATATATCCTTGGATGTCTGCCAGATAACAGTAGAGTTCATTAGTGAGCACAAAACGAGCAAAGTGCAGTTATAACCGACAGTGATAAGCAAACCAAAGGGAACTTCTACAAGTTATCTTAAAATAATAATTTACGAGAAATATTTAAGCAACAGCCAAAATCAGTTCATCGAAATAACTGCAACAAATGCTGATGAAGTGTAATTAATTATGCTCTTCATATGACTTCAGTCTTGGTTTACTCGACGTTTAAAACCATTAGAGACACACTTTCATTGACGTCGAATTTCGTGTTGAGAATATATTTGGTTTAATTGATAACAAAGCAATTCTCTAATATATTGTCTGTCCTACGCATACATATGTACATATGTGAAACAAAAATGGGTAAAGCATATAGCCATTTTATTATACTTTCTGTGGTGTTTCCTGTTCCGGGATGCCAGCCCAATTGGATCAATTAAGTTAGTACTGTGTTCACCTGCCTTGAATACATGATCGAATTAATAAAAAGTGTTCGCAATGCCTAAAACTCTGCGGCTTGGCTCTGAAGCGGTTGACACAAATTCCGAAAACAAATAAAAACGTAAATCAACTACCACTGAGGCAAGAGAGAAATTTGTTTGCAAAAGTCATAGAGAGTCAAAATATAGTAGAACAGCTACAGCTTTGGGATGAGGAAATTTGTTGGAAGAGAACGTTGGTGTCTGCAGTCATGAGCTTACTTCAAATTCATATAATTTTTACAGGGGAGGTGCATCGATTGCTTGGTGAGTGTGCAGAAACTTTTCAACATAAAGCAACCAAACAAACATAAGTCCGTTTGTAGAAAAGCCTAAAAACTTTCGTTGTGGAATAAATGGTACGAACCGGTGCACATATTTACATATAAAAGGCAACTTGGAATTATATATATGTGTGCCATAAGTAGCAAGTGCACACGTAACCAATATATCAGCAATAACAAAAAATTAAAAGGAAAAAACTAGGAAAATATACATATATTACATTCAACAACGAAAGTATTCAAGAATATGAAAGAATATTCCAAAGGATCTGTCGTACCGTTCCAGGGTCTAGATACATGGTGACTCCTATCATTAATAGTTGTTCAAAGAGTCCCAGCCAAAGTTCAAATCATGATGGCTTAAAGATACCTCTCGAAATATTGCATGTTGTCCAGTGCATTTCCATAACTATATTTTAGTTCATCCTCATTTCAAATCACTTTCTTCTTGGATGTTGAGTTTAACTTTTCCTTGTGGTCCTCATTTGAGTAAATCTCAAGCATTTGTTAAAATCCCCTACAACTATTACCAGCACTTTATCATTTTCATGAAATTTTTGTTACATTCTTAAATAAACCGAACCGTCGGTGCTCCGTAAAGTCAGAAAATCGAACAGTCGGTTTTGATGTGAGTGTGACGTGCCTGGAATTTTCGAATTGAGTAGCAAAACGCAAACTACCTACTCAAGCTCATGCAGAAAACCGATTTAGTTCGTCTGACCTCTCCAGAACAAAAGGGGTGATTACTTTCAAAACGACGCGATAAGTATAGTGAAATATATAGTAAAAACGACATTCCGAATTGCTAGGATTATTAATGGAGTATGTGTAGAACACGTATGATTAATATTTTACAAAATTTAGTAAATTCATTACAAAATGGAAAGTTTAAGCTAGAGTGATACCACTCATATATATGTATACGTATATCATATGTCATATCATATGTAAACATATATCATAGATATATGTATGATATTTATTTTTGAGATAAACATTGTAAATTTAAACGTCGAACAAAAATCTCCATTCTACTATAAAAAGACTAACCGAAGATATAAATCGTTTACATCCTTATTTGGAAGGCATCAATTCTACTATGCACAACGGGTGCTATCTCGATACCTTGCGAAATGCTTGGATTATCATCATATCAAAATTATCGTCATCAAAAGTCAAACGTACTGAAGGAATTCAACATATCGTTTCATGTCGCAATCAGGGCGTATTTGTATTCCGATTCTTTCAAATTTCTCACCCTTTCGAAGTAAATGTACTACTATGTAAACTACCTTCGCTTCGAAAGTGAAATGTCCCATAAACACCTTTATAGGTGAATCTATTCATACTTCTCTCCTTTAGGTATGGCCGATGAATTCCATTTGTTGTAGGTCAGAAGAAGTCAAAATTTCTGCATCCTTACCAAGGCGAAAAGAATAAACCGCAAGCTTGCACGTAGCCAAATATATCCGCAGCAATACACACATACAATCGTAGAGAGTGTAACCTAAACACAAAAGCAACGCACGTCTCATGAAGAACAGTTGGCGTGGCATGTTTTGCTCGTTCATTTGCCTCGCTTGACTTCCAGTCTCGCTTCTCGCTGCACGTTCACAACCTTGTGCTCTGATCCTTAGATGTTCCGACGAGCGTGCCGCCATATTTTGCTTCTTACAATGCCGTTTGAGGCAGTGAACGCTTGACGATGACCACGCACGTACGAAAAGTATCCTTAAATCGTACAAACAACGATAATTAGAGTCCACTCTGGCGCGCAGCGTGCATTTTGATCATTTATTTCGTCCTCAATTAATTAAATGGTTTTATGGCATACACAAACATACATTGAAATATTTTTGTTAGTTTCAACAGCGACCTCATGTAGCTGCTTGTGTGTGCCACCGAGTATCTGCAAACTGGTGGGAAACGCTTATAAGATAAGAAGAAGATGTCAGAGAACAATGAATAATTCAAAACCAGTTCGCAAAATCGGACGAACCAATGTGTAGTGAAACTAGATCGTCGTTGCCGCAAATCCTGCTTTTTTAATGCCTGGTGGCGGCATCTCTCAATGCTTTGCTTCCACTTGACACACACTTCCAAAACGAATATTGTTGGTGTGCTATACGAATTACGTGTGGCTGAGTTCTCTGCATCATCGCTTTTTGGCGAAATGAATTGTGAATGAACAATCTTTTAAATATGTATTACGTCAAGCATCTTAAAATACAGAGAGTCCACTCGGCATTTAATTTTACTTGCAAATCTTAGTACATTTCTCTCCCTATTAGTCATTATTATTGCAGTATTTATAAGACACCTCCTTTCTTTCTTTTTAGCCAATAATTCAAACTATAGTACTTCTCAGTGGACTTGGACAAGAATACCCCATCCCCAAAGAATTTTAGGGAGCTTGAGAGAGTACGGCGACACCAACAATAGCCTCTAAAGGATTTCGCAGTCTTTGTTACTTTTTCTTTATATAGTCTCGCGAACTGTCACAATACAAAAGGTCTGCGACCAAAAAATTTTCAATGACGAAACTTTAGCCTATTCTCTTCCGCTTTCACACTTACACTTCCGCCCGCTGCAAACATAAACAATTTGTACAATATTTATTTCCGGTCATAAATAGATGGAGAATCTATTCCAGCACTGAAGAACTCAAACCGAAAAATTACCAAGGAGAGTCATCTCCAATTCAAAGTTCAAAACGGGCTATTATTTGCAGTAGATAAATTTGCCGGTGGCAAAGTTTGCGGCCAATTCCTTCCGTCCTGTTCCGCCCTGGACCCAATTACCGCTGCATCTGTTGCTTTGGCTGCTCCCGGTACTCATTTCCCAACTATTTTGTTTCCATTTTATGCACTCCGCTGGCGAACTATTTTGGTTTTATTTTATTTTATTATTTTTTTTTTTGTTATTAGCTTCTTGAGCTTGCAGCTCCCGGCGTTTCTTTGTTGTTTCTCATTTTATCAACTAAATGTTCGTACGTCTTGTGGCAATCTTCGCATGTTTGCTGTTCCATTCGCTGTGCTTTGTTTCAACCCACAGCAGCTAATTAAATAACAAATTGTTAGCATTTACTTTGGAACTTCTGCTTGAACCAAAACCAATTTTCACTAGGCAAATTTTTTCATGTTACTTCCTCCATTTCTTGTTCGCTGCCCGCCATTCGTTTTTATTAAATCACTGTTTGTGTGCGTCTCGCTTGCTGAGATGTATTATGCTATCGCTTCGTTGTTCCGTTATTAGCTTTAAAAACTTAGCATCTGGTTTAGGTGAAAAAATTTACAGTATCTTTCAAAGCGCACCGTTAATCAGCATGCGGAGCGCGTTGCTCTTTTGCCCAACAACAATCGCTGCCTACTCATTCATTACCATGCTGCGTCGAGCGCTGATTGCAAACCAGCGTTCGCGCTTCCGCCATCCTGTTGGTCACTAGCTGCCCTGTTCCCTATTATTTATCTTTACATTGTTGTAGCCGACTGCACGAGCACACCGCTTTTATTTGGTTTGCACTTGAAAAAAGCGCAATAAGCGGCGCTGCAACCAGAAGTGTGCTGCAGAGTGTGGCAAAGTGGCTGGAAGGGAGCAGCGGGAGCAAAGGTGCAAGTGCTCAACGATTATTTACGGAGTCTATTTTCATTTTGCATAATATCTCGCGCGAAGTTAAACTGGAACATTTTGCTCGCAGTTGAACGAATTGAAAAACAAAATTAAGGAAAGAGTCCAATCGTTGAGATATATTTCATAAATAAAAGTACATACATGCAGTTTTTGAAAAGTGCACAAATCGAAAGGACCAAGTGTCTTCAGCGTGACTGCGTAGACAGAGGCGTTTCTGAGGCGCCATTCCATCTCCTTACGTATAACCTGTTCGTAGCTGCAAAGACTTCCCTATTGGTACTTGAGTAAAAGTACATAAAACGAAATGAAACGAAAGAAATGTTGAAATTAATTCACAAACGCACGTCAAATATAACCAAAATGATACGCTTTAATAAAAACGCAAAATTTACAGCAAATCCCGAACCTGTATACCTTTCTTGAAGACTTATACATATGATGGTTTATTCATGTAACTAAGGACGGTGAAAGTGAGCTCACCCCCGTAAGAGCAAGTATGAATGTCAATGAATATCCGTTGAGATAATCTACCTTTTATTTTACGTAATGATCATGTGAGAAATTTCTGTGAATTCGGTGAATTGGCGATCCTAGTAAACAGAGACAAAAGGAAAATAAAAGCGACACTCTCCAATGAATCACGTCGCTGGCTGCACTGTGCCGAGCTTCATGTGCTCATGATTTAAATTGAACATACATACATACATACATAGCTTTGTACACAAAACTTTTTTTTCAAATGCGGAACATCAACTTTCTGAAAAATTTTTCATCCGGAAGACTATTAAGCCAACGTAGGTCATTTCAAGCGGTGATAGCGGCAAGGGATTTAAGCAACATTGTAGTCCCGATCGAACTTTGATAACTGTTCACCTCTTCGAAATAGTTGAATTTGGCTTCAAAAGCTATACTATACTAGGCTATACTACCATCACAAAAACCCAGTCAATCGTCTCGGTCGTGAAGCCTCGATGCAAATTCATATGGTAACATTTATTTCAAAATTTTTGTATAAATAACATTCCCACAATTCTAGTTTGTTGGAGGCGTGTATTCAAAGCCATGAGTACATATAATTATACACTGAGTTACAGAACTGCGGACACATGATTTTTTCACTTTTAAAACGGAAATTTAGGCGAAATCATTGATTATTGATTACAATGGTATTTTCTAAATTTACAAAAAGTTACCAATTTTAGGAATTCACAACATTAAATCGATACCCCCAAAGGAAAGTAAGACCCTTTATCTTTTATTTTAACCATTCTTCGTCCTAATTCTCTGGAACTTTGTTCGGCTGAGAGGTGTGGCTGATAGTTGTGTCTTGTGTCTGTCGTCTCTGTACTATTGTAGTTTACCAGAATTTTTTTCGATTTAACACTAGTAACTGCTTTAACGGGAAAGGCGTCTGCGCCAATTAGAAGTCTATGGTTCTGCTCCCCATGGTAAATATATGCAAATAACACGCTCGTGTGGGGTCGTGAAACTTTCTGCTTCCAGACGCACGTAATTTGTGCTCGCATTTATTTTCAACTTGGCATCACTGATTGCTCTATTTCACCCGCCACGAAGCCGAAAGCGTTTGCGTGGCTTGGTGGCGACTGCACGCGACGCCTTTACTTTCCCAAGCATATTCCGGTGCAGATTCCATTATTACTTTAGTTATGTCTGTGTGCATGAATGCACTTAACTAACCATGGTTAGTAGGTAATCGAGGGCACGTTCGCGGAGCATCCACACCAGCACAGCACTCACAGACTTTCGCACACACCAATATATGGCACGGTCGGGAAATGCGCTGCCTCATCAGTGGCGGATCAGCTCATCCGCGCGGCCTACAAATTTTATTCTGAAAGGCAGCAGGAAGTGAAGCAGCAAATCGAGGTACGTTGGAAACTTTGCTGCGAATTCGTGTAAAATTTCGGTGCGATTTGTAATTATTTTGATTGTTTAGTTTCAGGCGTACATTCTGCGCTCACGTTCTCAGCTTTGGTTTTGCTTAGTTTTCCGTTTTTCTAGGTACATACCAGAATTTTTTCGGTTTGGTTGAATGGTGGGGATGGTTCATTTATAAAATCAGGGTCATATCTTCAGCTTCACAAATTGTATATAGTTTATTAAATTTACTTACTTGAGGAGACCCAAATCCGAATCTTCCATTTAGTCAAACTTAATTAGAAGGACTTTTTTGAGAACATTAACAGAAGTACCTATGTCTTGGCACCCAACTCAATCTAATGCAAGCGCTGATAGTTCAATCGAAATGGTGGGTGGGTCGTCATCTACCCGGCTTTCTTTTGAAACACGCCCGAAATCTGTCCCAGATTCCGCTTGGCGCCTTATCCACAATGATGGTGTTGAAGTGATGGCATCTAATTTCCGAATACAAGTCACGAGCCGAACTGTGGCTGTGGCGGCAGAGGTGCCCGAAAACCTAAATAAAAACAAAATTAAGAAATCGTTAGCTGTTAGCTGTGTGGAAGCGCAAAAAATTTTTTATTTGTATTTGCTTCGTGGAAAGGTTCGCCAGCAGCGCCGGACAACCTAATAATAGTTCTTGACTAATTAAACCCTTTACGCCGTGCCATTTATGGAGGCTCAAAGCATGTTTTTCCCTCTTGTTGGCTTGGCTTATTTCCGGTGGTCGCGCAAAGCTACAAAGACTGGATAACGGACGGACGTGTTCTCTCTCAGCCACAACTAGTGCAAGCATCCGCTGGCTCAGCTCGTGCCAGTGTTGCGAACAAAAGAAGCAACTGCCCAAGGGAAATGTCCCATGGCAGTATCTCAACTGCGATGCGTGTAAGTGTGACCAGGGTGCCACAACTACAACAACAATGTCCATAATGAAGCACACAAAGCGGTGTGTACGCAACTGAGCGTGCAAAGTAAGCGTTGCCGCAAATTAATTTGATTTGGGTCACTGGTCAGGCGCCTTTGCTGTGCCGTACGATACTTACGAGTGTGTTTGTGAAATTCGCCCGCCGACTTGCTGCATATTAACCAAAACTACTAGGCATATATGTATGCGTATATTCCTCATTTATTAGAACTGAGTCACTCTGCACCCAAGTATGTGTCACCATTCGCCGATCGAGGAGAATTCTGACCTTGGATTCTATAAATTGAGAGATTTCTTTCAGATATGTAGTTGAGTAATACATTCTAATTGCTCTTGAAATATTATATTCTAAACCACTAGCAAACTTATTTAAAATATCTGTAAATTTCTCTGCAAGAAAAAGAAATAACGTTATTTTAACTTGCGAAAAAAAGTCAGTGTGAAATGGGTCTTTGTAGTAAAGTATTTACAGATTATTTACAGGGTATATAAAATTCAGATTCTAATAACCTTACAAATTTGTAAGTATATATATATATACATATCAACTGTAACAACGGGAAGGTACAGGAGTATGAATATTTTTTGTGTTAAATTTACTTTTTCTGGAAGTGACACTCCCATTAATTTCATTAGTGCGCCTTACTCAATATCTCATTAAAGAGGCTAAGTAGAACCGATTTCATCCATTTCCGGCACTAAACGATATAATCCTAAATATAATATTATTATCTGACTTAATTGAGTCATGTTGTTGAGAATGTTGGTCAATATAACCAACAGAAAGTCAACCAGAAGGACGGACATGATTATGCTGGGTAATATCAACCTCCTCAGAATTCCAAGAAATACACATGACAAATTTCTCCAATTTTTATCAATTGTTCGCGAGTCATCGCTCGCACAAGTAGACGTCTTGTCATTTTCATTATTTTAAAGTATTACAAACAACAGTTATATGAGCAAAACATTGTACTTGTTACGAAAGTAATAACAACAAAGGTGTGGCAACAGATTGCAAAATGATTAGAATATAAAGTAAGAACGTGAAACGTGAAACCTGAAAGGGTCACTAGTTGCTATGGTCATAAAATCGCCCAGCAAATTAAAATTCGACAACAAAAGAGTCATTGAAGTGACAAACTTAAACTATAAAGCTACGCTGGTATAGAATAATCCTTTTTCCTATAAGTCAAGAAGCCTTTCCTTAAATTGAAATCGGAAGTGCATTTCATGTTGCAGCAAACTAACATTTACGAAACACTAAGGATGCCAAAATTTCATTCAAATGGGAGCTCGGTTAAGAATACTGCTCCAACATAACCTAATAACTGATCACGATAGAATTCAAGACAAGCCAACAAGAGGGTGCACATTTTGGAAAAGTAGTAAAGTCAATAGACAAACCTAATTGCGACGGAATTTTTTACTAAAATGAAGGCCTTACGGAAATACTTCAACGAAAAAGGCATTGACAAAGCATAAGACAACAATAAAAAAAAATTTATATATTTGCTCTTATTGTTTTTTTTTTCACCGGAGAATTACACAAGTGAAATTTAATGAGATTACAGGCCTCCCCACTTACCCTCACACTTACATATCAGTTGTACAAAAAATATATGCTTGTAATATAAAAGCCTTTCATCAGCGTTCGTTCTTCCCCAGCACGCACGACCCTCGTCATCCTGGTGTACAGGTGCTGAAAATATCTCACACAATATTCACTTAAGCTTAGCTGCGCTCGCAGTACATTCCGATCACGTTTCAATTTAATATTTTCTATTCAACACATTGTGTTTTCAAAGATATTTACACGCCAACTCCCGCCACAGAGGCGTGTGCCATATACAAACAAATACACATGTACATTTATGTGAATATGTCCGCTAGCTTGTGTGATGCATACCTGCGCAACCGCTAGTCCGCCCACTTAAAAGTCAGAGCTGAATTCCATATTAAGTTGCCTGCCACCTGGAAATTTTAAGTAACGACAAAAAAAATCTTCAAATTATGTCACTGCAATCATCTTGATAAGGGGAAAATGGCGCAAGAATTCCATAAACCGTCACACACTACGAAGGAGCGAGTGTGCTTGGAACCGCAGCGACCGCCAGCCACCGAACACTGTCATTTTGCCTCATTCGCTTAATTCAACTTGTTGTTGTGCCATTGTTGTATTGAAAAGGCTGACATTAGCTAATTTTATGAAATGAAAATCACGTAGATAGAATTTGGAATTTCTGGAGCAATGGCGTCAAATCAGCGCAAAAACAAAGGATGGGGGAGAGAAGTCTTTGTTAACTGATTTATTTGCGGGAACTTCGAAGTGGACAAGTCTCAAATCTGTGCAACTGTTCGCAACCTCTAACAGAACTGAGTACGGTTAATATCGGATTTGATAAAAGAACAAACAGATTGATAAGAGAGTTATATTTTAACTCGACCATACCGTACATACACCCGCACGCACAGCTTAGTTGCTTGTACTTATGTAAGCTTGAATGTGATTTCACAAACCCATGTAAAATGGAAAATTAGGAACTTCTTCTCTTGCCTCAATGAATCAGAATCACTAATCTGGTACACCGTTAAGTACATTTTTATACTCTCGCAATATATTCTACAGAGTGTATTAGTTTTGTTCACCTAATGGTTCTTTGTAACCCCTAGAACTAAACGACTTAGATATAGACATATATATATAAATGATCAGGATGAAAAGACGAGTTGAAATCCGAGTGACTGTCTGTCCTTCCAACCGTCCGTTCGTCCGTCCAAGCGATAACTTGAGTCAAACTTAAGATATTTTGGTGAAACTTGGTGCACATGTTTCTTTGTCACCGTAAGATATTTGGTATTGCAGATGGAAGTAATTTGACATCTGCCACGCCCACAAAATGCCATTAATCGAAAACAAAAAAAGGGCTATAACTAAGCAGCGAATTAAGACATAAACGTGTAATTTGGTATAGAGAATCCTAGTAGATTGGGGCATCTGTGGGCAAAAATTGTTGTAAAAGTGGGAATGGCTCCGCCCCCCAATAGGTTTATTATATGTATCGCGGAAACCGTTAAAGCTATATCAATCAAACTTGCTCCGACTAAGTTTTTCTAGCACCCTTCATATATTGAGAAAATTAGTAAAATCGGATAATAACCACGCCCACCACCCATACAGAAGTTATGTTGAAAACTACTAAGAATGCGTTAACTTGCTGAAGGAACCCGATAGAAACATTAAACCTTACAGAAGCAATGATACGAAAGGGTTACATAGCAATTCGTGTAAAGCTTTGATTACGGGCGTGGCACCGCCCACTTTTAGGAGAAATCCCATGTCTCAAGAACCCCTTAACCCCTTTCAACAAAATTTGGTATATGACATTACATTTGCTTCCCTATGTCACGCAACGAAAATGGACGGGAGCGGATAAAACCACGCCTACTTCTCATATAACACAAATTTAAGTTTCATCTGACCCTTTCACTTTACAGTAGATAAATCGAGCAGCAATTAAGTGCAAATAGTGCTTTCACGATATGCCATCTCATGCGTAAAAATAAACGAAATTGGATTATGGCTTCTCAAGCAACCAGATACCCAATATTAGCACGTCGGTGCCTCTATCTGACTTTTTATCGAAAATATCAGGAAATCTGTAAAATATTGTAATGAAATTTGAGGATTATCTGTCCAGGATAATAGGGTGCTCTGGTATCAAAAATGGGGAAAATTCGGGTAAATACTTCCCCTAGCCCCCTAGGTATATAGACGGATTTTCAAAGATGCGGTAGACTTTATATCATATATAGCGGTAAATATGTAAGATATCGTAATGAAATTGGAGGATTATCTTTCCTCAATAATGGTGTGCTATGGTATCAAAAATGGTGGAAAATACTACCCCTAGCCCCATATACCTAATATAAGGAGTTTCAAGCTTCCTGTAAACTTTATACCATATATAACGGTCAATATATGAGTTATCTCTTTGAAGTTAAGAGAGCGTCTCTTTCTGATAACAGTGTATCCATGGGCTTAAAATGGATAAAATCGGGTAAGCACTTCCCTAGCCTCATGTACTTAATATACGGATTTTCAACCTTTGGGTAGACTTTATACTATATATTTCGGTCAATATGTAAGATATCTTGGCAAAATTAAGTGAACGTGTAATATCGGATATACCATAAATTACTGCCGAAAATGTGTGAAACCGGTTTACGAATTATCCCAACACCCATATACTACATATAATGATTTTCGCTATTCTAGTAGACTTTATGCCGAATATGTCGGTCACTGTGTGAGTTACCTTCACAAAATTGCATAAAAACATGTTCCCTAATATACTTGAATAATGAAAAGAGTTAATGTGATCAGTGGAGATCTTCCTCTATCCCAAAAATGCCCATATAAGAACTCCCGACTTTCCATCTGATTTTAAACCGTTTATGTTGGTCAATGTGATATGTGGTATGTGTGATATTTTAATGAAATTAAGTGGATATGTTTTCTTAACCACAATGTGATTTCATGCTAAATAGGAAAGAAATCGGTTTAGATCATGGTCTAAGCCGCTTATTTCTAATATAATGATTTCCTTTTCTATGGTTGACTTTTTCCTCAAGTGTCTAATATATTTATTAAACCACTTTGGTTGAGTTTATATCCCATATGTCACTTTTGAGTTAATTTTGCAGATTTTAATATAAATATCTTTGACACGAAGCAAAATATAGTAATGAAAGTACATGAGTCTATGGCCTGTAATATAGGTTAATAAGATACCAAATACGATTGTAATCCATTGACAATTTCGTCGGGTAATGAATGTTGAATTCTTCCGCAACGTTTTTTAATGTAAAGTTATGCAATCACCTGACAGCATATCCCCGCCTCTGATCCTTGCACATTGCGAGAGTACAAAATGTTCGGTTACTCCCGAACATAGCCCTTTCTTACTTGTTTTTTTTTTGGTTTTTTTTTTGTTTTTTTTTTTGATTGTAAGGTAGTGGAAAAAGAATCTTCAATGACAAAATTTTTCTGAAAGCATTTACTAACCAACACTTTTTTCACATTGTTCTACCACATTTGAAGTCGCTTATATATGCATTTTAATGATCATATTTTTGCCCCTCGGTTACATGTGAATGGGAGGCATCGTTCCATAGCAACATAAATCACACATATGGTTTGTAAGAAAAGCTTTTAGCCTCTTCTCAAGTTAAATATTCTAATTGGCAAACCACAAAACTGAGAAGGTAAACTACTAAATAAAAACATTTGGTTTGGACAACAAATACTCGTAGTAAGATACAACAAATAAAAACATTGCGTTTACAAAAAAACTAATCCGATAAAATCTATTTCTAAAAGGAAAATTCATTTAAACCACGCTCATATTTCCCGAAAACTACTTGACATGAAATTCTTCATTATTGTATAAGATACCACATTTTTTATCTACATACATGCATACAACATCTTCCAAAATCTATAATTTGAGAAAGCAGCAAATTCATTTAATGCTGCGGTTCCCTTTATTCGTCTAAGTTAATTGAAATGTCCCGTCGGAGTTGCTGAAGTTCGTATTTACATATTTCTCTATAACTGGATTGATGTTTGCAGTGGCGCAGAGGTCAGTGGGGTTGGGATACCTAACTCAAGAGCTGCTTTGAAATGCGCAATCTCTTAAGCTCCAAAGGCAAATGCCAGAAATATTCCACATCTATTCCACAAGTGCAAGAGTAAGACACAAAGTAATGAGTGCAGGAAGTAGCCAAATAGGACAAATATTTGAGCTGAAGCATCATTTATACAAAAAAACTAAAAAGGCTCTTGGAAGTTTGTCGACTTCGCATGGAGAACTTCAAAATGCCAACACAGTACAGCAGAACCACAACTGACAAGTGCATGTAAGCTAGTTGAGCTCGCCTGCCTAGCAGCAACTTCATGAGCTCCACAATGCAACAGTGTGCATGTCATTAAACACTCAGCACGAGAAAAAGCGGACGACTAGCCATTACTGGCACATGCACTCGGATCGCTGCTGTAGTGGTCGCATAGCCGGAGCGAATGGTTCCCAGGAAAGAAGGAAGCGCCTAAAGTTGAGCGCAAAGTGGCAGCTGCATGGAGGCAGTGGAAACAGCCGGTAAAACAAACAGCGTAAACTCCGAGGAACATATGTGAGCTTGGAATGAGTTTTTGTCCGCCGCTTCAATGTTTGCCTCTTTGGACGTTTAGCTGAGTGTGTTCCTAAGTTTGAAGTGGAAAATAAAAGATGGTAGATAGCCAAGTGGAGAGCATAATAAAGGGCATTATTTGGGTGGAGGAGCGAATAGGGTAAGCCACAACTACCCATTTGCAGACGTATGCCTAAGTATACGCAGCCAAATATGTATGCACATAGGTAATGAGAAGAGTGTTTCCTTAAGAATTCTTTGTGCGCGAATAAGTCTGCCTTCCGCAATACATACAAAACCATTCAAGGCGCTCGACAGCGCCTACGGAAGAATAAACTGATGAACAGAATCGAGGCGAGTGAGGTAAATGTGAACAAACTATTATCAACATTGAATGAACCCCTTTGCAACACGTCTTTCTCGCTTGGGTTTGGCCAAAGGATAAGAAAAATATTGTTTCTGTCGTTTTAATTTTTTCCTCCTTCTGTTCCCGAAGTGTTATTGTTATTTTAGATCTTTCCCTTTTGATACATTTTGATTAAAAGCAAGACCCGAGAGCGATATGAAATATGCAGCCGACAGCAGTTAAAGCTGTTATGCCAGAACCAATGTAAGTACGAATAATAAGATTTCACTAGTTTCCCAACAACTACAATAAAAAGATTCCAAAATGGTTAAGAAATTACGACATATTCTGGGAGTATGCAGAAAAGATCTGTTCGCTGTCCGAAGATTAGAATCGAAGTTCTGATAAAAAACTTTATGGTATCCCTTCCTATAAATGAAATTTAATTTACTAACGACGGAGCGAAACACACTGGTTAACCTCTTATTTTCTATAGACTGCTTGACCTTATGGTATAGAATATGCTCTTTGTTCAAAATGTGCATGGTTTAAGTATTACCTAAATAGTGAGTTCAAGTACTATTTTACTTATTAGAGGAGTACTTTAAAAAATATGTGTGGCCAAAATATATACATATGTGAATGTCCGATGAATTTAGACATGAGATAAATTATTCGAAGTAAACGCTCAAACAAACAACGTAGCAAGTAAACATATCAATCTCAATGGAATCGCAGAGAGATATTTGAACGTGGTCGCCAAACCAAATTTCAATTTGCTTAAAGTTACCCAGAAAATCCAAAAGGTTGAAATAAACTTTCTCACACATACGTAAATATAACCGTTAAAAGCTTTCGACAATATACTCTACATATATAATTAAAGCATGTGTATCTGCGTATCCAACCTACAAAGTCAACTTTACAAACACTAACAAATGAAGTGAGCAACGACCGCAAAGTAGGCAGAGTCTTCAATTCATTTACGTCAGTCAGCAAAGACTTCTAGAAAAATTAAATGTTCTTCAACAAATATACACTCCCATGATTTCAAAGCATCCTCTATCAATAACAAATACCCGGACAATCTGCCTGACAAAGAACAGGAATCCAAACAACATCTCTTTCCATAACTTTTTAAACAGACCAATTTATCTTTGTCGGCAAGCATTCTTGTCATCACATACTTGCACACAATGCAATAGACCGAATGTCACACATATGACAATTTTTATTGATATCCTACAGCTCCACATACAGCAGCGTAAAAGCAAACCTTTCGAGGCACTAACCCGTGGAATATACATACTTGCTACAGTGACACGAATCAAAGATATATGCAACCGTTTTTTCCACGAAAATTTAAATTTATAACACCAATAAATATTACACGGAATCGCAAGAGAGATAAAACGGTATTTGTAGGTTTTAATATGAAATTTGAGTACTTGAACTTACAATGAAGTGGCCACGAAACATGTTGCTTGAAAGCATGATCCTTTAATATCCTTATGTTATAAATATAAAAATAATCAAAATGCAAGACCATACTCTCACCATCGCATACTCGCTTAACATACCCCGATTCTATCATTGTATAGCTTCCTCGCACCTAATATATTGCTTTTCGCATAATATAGTGTACTAAATCGAGCTACTGGAGGAGTTTGGAAGCAATACGATTAGCTCCATTACCAAACTCTAAACCAGTTTAATTTTTTCTGCAGGGAACACTTAGTGCGAGAGAGGTACAATAACAGTAAAATTTATGCAGGCAAATAAAAGTTATTGCGGAAAGTTAAAAAGTAGGCCGATCTCAGTCTGCAGTAATCGCCTGATTCCACCACACTACCACCTCTCCACCGCAGAGGTATTTAAAATTCAGGCCCAGCTGCGTGCATTACAATTTTTCTTCACAAGCAGTACAAACGCTGTGACACCGATGATGTTCTCGACGATTCAATTTCCCAGGAACCAATCAACATTTATTGAAAGCCATAATCAAACGAATATTCAACGGAAATCAATCATTTGCTGCGTACGAGTGAGTTGAGCGAAAAACCTTCGCGTGTACTGGCACTTTTGTTTCAGTATTAACTCAACTCGGCTTGTACATAAATTACCGACAAACTCTGGCTTTTCACAAGTCCTCAGAAGTGTGAACATACTCAAAGGTTTTTAATGCTCTGCCTTCTGATAAGTTTCGTGAGTTGTCTAACCATTGTTTATAATCAGCAAGTGCGCCAGGTATATATATAATATCGCTTGCACATGCCTGAATGGCCACAAATCTCCAACCATGTGGCGTGTTGTCGGAAGGTGAAGTGTGCTGCATTGCAAACTCGACTCACTTGTGCATAATACATAAGTATAGCATTGTGAATTCAGCTGAATCGACTCACACGCTGACTTGTACACACTCCCCAGTGCTCATATGTGCATTCTCTAACCGATTCACAAATTGGATACAATAGCATCGAAATAGTGCTCTGAGAGCGCCCATGCAGACGGAGGACGCATTGTACTTAAATTGTTTCAAGGATATTCGATATTGTTGCCTCTTGTACAAGTTCTCTTTGTGCCTCTCTCTTTGTGCTTCCTGTAAGTAGCTCGTCCGCTTAGAGCAATTTCTTCTTCAGAAAATAACACAAAGCATCTTGGAGTGGTGCAATATACTTTAGGGCAATATCAGTGTGGAGCACTTTGATCGTACGTAGCGCGAGCAGACATACCCCCCAGTTATGCCGCTCAAAGGCCACTGTACTCAAAGGGGACTCGATAAAATACAATGACATCCACAAGCTAAATAAATGCACTCACGTGGCACACGCCAGACGATACGCCACACTAATACGAATTTACACACACTAAATCACACAGGTTTTCATACAGAGTTGCCGCAAGATTTGCTGAAAACCTGAAAGGAACAGTAATTTGAAATCCCTCTTCGAACTACTTTGTATTTAATATTTTCATTCGACTTCATTGGCATACTTGCGACTTGAATGCTTATGTTTCCTGCCGCATCCATACAGATTATGTTAATATCAATAATCGTGTAACAAAACCATGCCCAGAAGGAAACAAACTCGCATTTCTCATCGTTTGGCTAGAGCATCGCTCATCCCTCCTAAAGCTACTCCATTGAGCTTTGGAAAGATTTGGCTTTAGAATTGCAAACATATGAGGTTTTCCAGTCGCAAAAGTAAAAAGATGACTAGATAAATATATGAGCAGACAGAGAGTTTTGCTAGCAGTTGAGTGACTGCCGAAAGAAATTAGTTGGGTAGAAAGCAGCGCGGTATTAATATCTTCCGTAACGATTGAAAACTAAATGCCTCATGACATCTGGCACAAAAGTACGCACCGCTGCAAAACACTCAAAAAATGAAAGGGAGTGTCACAAGCAAAGAAACAAACAGAAAGCTGGAGAACGATTTATTGTCAAATAGAGTGCGGCCGGAATGTTCGTTACGTATTGCTGAACTTTTGCACCACACTCTCAACTCACCCGCGTGCCAACTCTTGAAGGAGGCACAAACGGAAAGTGCAAACACGTTGGCGTGTAAATAAACTAAGCACCGAACTGCCGAGACTAACTCCCTGTTGAAAACATTTTCTTTGGCCTCAAGTTGAAATTTAATGCGCTCATTAACTTCTGAAATGGTTGCACAGTCAATGAGGATGCACCGCTACACGAGCACAACATAAAGACCGCAAATCAAGGGAAACGCTCGATAAGTACTCGCAACACTTACATCAGCCTCCTTGTGTATAGAAATTGCTTTAAGTCAATGTTAAATATTTGCATGTCTTTCCTCTGCTTCATCGACTGTGCATTTCTCGCCGCTTCCGCTTTCGCTGCATTTTTCCCTTGCCAGCAATCGGTGGGCATGGCGAATGAGTAACGCTGGAGATAAAGCTGGCGCATGCCGCACTCAGCTGCAGATTTCCACTCACAGAGTCATTCACCGTATCATTTATGTCTTTCGCAGATTGTGACAAGCTGGCGTTTGAAAATGATTTTGCGAATCCCGTGCAAACAGGTCTCAATCCCGGATTCGTACGAAGCTCCGGGATAAGTTCAGCACCCAATTAATTTGGGTGTGCAATTGCGGTTTTGACTTTACTGTACAAACAAGAAATATATGCCAGAAGACAAAAGGAAGTAATTTGATATTGTTTACTCTCTCTTACAGAATATGGAATATAGCCAACAAGTTTATTATGATCCGACATAAGTGTGAGCTCGGATAAGATACGAAGTTATTTTAAAGAATATTTATAATACACGCTACCTTTCTTTTTGAACTGCCCCAAAAAAAAAAGTCTTAAATAACATCCGGAGGCTGATTGTCCCATTGGAAGCATATTAAAATTCTACAGGTGTTCGAAGCTGGAGTACTAGAGTCAATTACTTTGGCTCACTGTAAGTCACATATGCACCGATTTGCCGGAGATTACGGCAGTAATTTGCTCGCGGATGCCTTACCGCCAGTAAATACAAGTAACAAGGCAGACGCGTGGTAAGCAGGCACAGATGGAGGCATGCTGACGGTAGTGATTAGCATTTCGTTGCATATTCAATTGCGTGCCAGCGTGAAGTGATGCAAATTAATAATGCAAATCCTTTGTGTCTGTCACTTTCGCATTTAAGAGCAGATTTGATTGCTGAAGTTTAGTTAGACGATTTATTAAACGGCGGTTACATTTAATTCTTCTCAGAAGACAGTTGGAGTAAAATCTTTAGAAATGTCTGCTTTTACGAATTATTCCAGACTTTGCAGCTTCACTGACAACTGAGCTATAGCACTTTATGTCCGATTGAATATTGTTTTTTGGGGGCGTGGCAATGGTCCGATTACCGTGCAGGCGTATATATAGACATCCTGAAATCCATTCTTTTGTTGTCCTGATTATTATTTTGATTCCTGATCATCTATAATATATACAATATAATAATATATACAAGTTAAGTATATGACACACTTTTCATGTCATTGGCATTTCTGCAGCTTGGCATTATGACATTAGTAAAAATTCCTGTCGAAATGAGTAATTTCACTCGCGTTGTCGTGTTGTAAATATCACAGCTAATACGATCATTTGAATTTCATTGCAGTTGGCATGTGTTTGTGACACACGCATAAATTAATTTTTGGATGTGTACTCACTAACGGTGAAGCACTATTAACTAAATTGGTTTTTTTTTTTGTCCATGGTAATCTCTTACTGAGTTTTTATTGTTGTTATTCTTCATTTTATGCCTATTTATTCATTGAGTTAGCAAATTTTTTTGGCCTATAGTCTCTTTGCTGAAATTGAATGATTGAAGGATAATAAGGAAGGATAACTTATAGACTTCTAAACGAATATACAAATTTAATTTTTTTTTTACGAAAGTCATTGCTAAGCTGGGTAGATCTTGTTCGCTCTCTTTCGCTACTATTTCCCCTGTGGGTGTTCACCGGGCGGGCACAATAAAATATGAAATGCAATCTCCGTGGGAAATTAAATGGGGGTCCAAATTAATTTTCCATAAAATGAATTTTGCAAACGTTTGCTCATTTTAGAATAAAGCTTTCTTTCAGTTGTTGGTCCACTTAACGTTTCTCAAATTTCAATATCACTTTTTCACATTTATTTAATTTCTATGGTTCTAATACATGTATTAAAATCAAGACGAGACGGTCATCAAATATATGTTATAATACATGCTCCGCGGGAAAGCAGCACTACGCCGATGCATCCGGTGTCTTTAACATTCTGAAACTCGAGAAAAAGTTCTTGGCTTATGGAGCCGTGTAAACCGTACTGGTTGATCAAAAAAGTCCCCGTTTTAATTGTGATTTATAATCGATTCGATTGGTTATTTTTGATACAATTGAATGGATACGAGAAAATTCTGCGGTATAGTAAAAGCGGTATTAAATTATTAACGAATTTTCCTTGTAATAATATGTTATGGTACTAAAAATAAATAAAATCGGATCAATACTACCCCTAGCATTCATATACCTAATAAAAGAATTTTAACTTCCGATTGGTTTTATGCGGTATATAACGGTCAGTATGTATATCATAACCAAATTAAATGAACGTATGATATTGGATATGCAATAGTTTAACTCCGAAAACGTATGAAATCGGTCAACGGTTACATAAGCTCCCATATACCACATAGAGTGATTTTCGTTATTCTAACGGACTTTATGCCGAATATTGCGGTCAATGTGTAAGTTATCTTTATAAAATTGTCAAGCATATTTCTGTAATCCCAAAAGTTTCTGCAATCAGTCCAGACCTTCCTCTATCTTCAATATACCCGATATAAGGATTTTCGATTCCAAAGCTGACTTTAAACCCGATATAGTGATTCCCGACTTTTCCCTAGACTTTAAACCATTTGCGTTAGACAATACGGCTCATATTTTAATGAAATCAAGTGGACACGTTTTCTTAAACATAATGTGGTTTACGGCTGAATATGAATGAAATCGGTGTAGACCTCCATCTTAACCCCATATCCCTAACATAATGATATCCCATTCTCTGATTGATCTTTACCTAATATATCGACCTGATGCATGGAATATAATAAGTTTAGCCCTTTTGGTTGAGTTTACAGCACATACATATATTATTTGAGTTAATTGAGTTGACTTTAATATAACATTTCGGAAACGAAGCAAAATATACATGGTAATGAAACTAAGTGAGTCTATGACCTATAATTGTAAGAGTATAAAATGTAAAAAAAAATTTAACTATTTAAAAATTTAAATAGTTTAGTTTCACATAAATACATTGGAACTATTATTATTATAAATATGTTCGTAAATATATGTTTTTTTACAATAAAAACTACTGCTGAAAACATCGTAATCACATCACATCGTGCAATCATCCATTTAATTGGCAATTACGTTGACAAGAAATAAAATTATTTCTTTAAAATTTATTCAAATATTTTCACAAAATATTTACCAACTCGTTTCACTATAACTTTTTCATTATAACGAATAAATTATGTTTATATTACGAGTTTACAAAAGTGTGTACAGTTTTGTTTACATTTTACATGCAACTTGTCAGTTTTTCTGCGTTGTCTCTTCTCATTCTATAATATATGACGTCATCGTTAGTCGTATGTCGCAATCTTCTCTCTATCATTCTTGATTATTTCGCAAATCAAATACAAATATTTCGTAAATTCTTTGCCGAATACCGTTATATTGGTTTAAATCATTGATTGTCTTAATTTCAACACTATTTTTTGTTTAACAGTCCACACTGCGTACTATATATTGATGTACGTACATATGTATATACATGAATTGGCGCACGCGACAAAATTAGCAAAAAAGCACGTTGTTCGCACTATGGATTGGATTGAAAAATATCGCACACCCTGATCGCTGCAAGTGTATTGCATAAATTGTCGTTGTGTGTGTTGTTGCTCAATAGCTCGTTTTGTTTACTTTTATGCGCCTCTGCACCGACAGCTGCCGCTATGGATACTCATTAAGTTGAGCTGCCGTGGAATTCGCGGTCTTCCGGTGCGGCCGGCACGTCAACTACTTTCGCTCTTGCAGCCGCTGGCGTAGCAATAATTGCCAAGCGGGCATCCGACAAACACATTGAACACACCAGCAACTATTCTACACTTGGGTGAGCAAAGTGTGCAGCTGCCACATGCCGCAAACAACTGCAACCCGAATGATTTTGGCATTTGGGATTTTCTCATCGCCCATAGTATTACACGCAACGCTCGCTTGCGACTGTCACACAGCACATCGGTCAAATACTCTCAGTGTAAATTTAGAAACGAGATCCCGCTAGCACTCCGCATCCGCGGGCTCCAGCACTCAGCAATGAATGAATGAACTAACACTTTTCATAGACTTGCTCATGTTGCAAACACCACAGGCTCGCACCATTGATTCTTGTTGTGTTACTCTATGCTGCAACGCCTTTCATTTTTGGCAAGAATTCGCTCGATGAATGAATTAAGTGCAGCTGCTAATACAGGGTACACCATTCTTACTGCTCGCGACGAAATTCACATGCTCAAACGCTCACTTTTCTATAAATCAAATATTTAGATCTTTACTTCAATCGACCTTTTTTCCTTTTCAGTGTGTGTACGAGTCCATGAGAAGTCAACAAATTCATAACATCGACGTTGAATGAATGAAATTCCATTTTTCGAATATGCTCCGATCATTTAACGGGAACTTACCACACTTTATTCTTCGACCTGCCTAATCTTCACATCTACTTATGGCATATAACTGGATGATAGCCAAATTATGCGCACTTGAGCACATGTGGCCTGTGGCATATCGCATGTACGAGTACAAGTGGCAATGGCAACGCCATACACCACTAAATTACAGATGCTTTCAATTGACAGGATTTTCCGGTGTGTTCACCTCACGGCTGACAAAAATAGTGTGGCACTGCATGTAGCAGCCGCACGTTACAACAAACAGTTTCTTTGCCGCTATATGAGGGATCAAAGCAAAAATATTTGTCAACATAAATACATAATGCATAAGTATATTGTAAGTCATAAAAGTATGTGGTAAGAAATTCACAAGGCAATTAAGCGCTCTATGGCGTGCCGCAGCTACACTTCATTCCGCTCAGCTGTGCATGCGTCAACTTATGGGTGGCTATGTCAAAAGTCCGTCTGTGTCGGCGCTTTGGCTGACTTTTGAATGTGACCAAAACAAAAATAAGACGACCTCTATTTTCCTCTCGGTACTCACGTCGCACTGAGATATTGCGCACTATCCATCGAAAATCCTATCTACATTCCATACCGTTTTCTTATTATTTTTTATTTCTATTATATTATTTGTGAACGATTAGCAAAACAGTACTCAACTTAAAAACGTCTATCATTATTATCTTGCAATGAGGTGTAATTGGTGAATACGGAACAAAAACATTTCAAAAATCAAAATCCACATTATATAAAAGGCATTTTGAAATAGCTGTATTTCAACTTCCATGAATCAGCTTCCCGGTTTTTAGTTTACCGAAAGTTGGAAATGTTTGTTAAAAAGATAAGTATACAAATGATTTATTTTATCTTGGCTAAAACGCTTCAGCTGTTCTCTCATCAACTAAGGTGAGATACAGCTTTATAAAGACGTTTCGATTAAATGTTTAATTTTTTGGAATTCGTCCTGTATTTAAAACTGAATGAACTGTCAGTTCTGCATTGTCATACAAGTGATGGAGAGCTCACTAACTGCCATTTACTTTCACCTTCATAGACACACAATTACATCTATCATTGGTGCACCATCGTTATTGCTTCTTGCAACTGTTTGCGGTTGAACAAGTGGTTTGACGTGAACATAACAAGCATTTACACTTTACTCAAATCTTGCTGAAATCGGCTCGTTTTATGGCAATAAACAAGTCAAGTTTGTGCACACACACATACATGAGCCAATTAGCATTCGAATGCTCAAATTGAAGTTCAAGACCACACGGTCACAACAACGGTATATGAACGATGTATTGAACTCTACAAGCACCCGAATAGAATTGGAGGCAGAAATTGTAATCGCACAAGGTGAAAGAAACCCGCTCGACAACGCCGAACTTCCAAACGTAAGCGAAACAAATTCCTACACTTTACAAAACTTTAAAATAAGTAATTTTGTAATAAAACAATTAATTCTAAAATAACACTCACATTTGGAGGATGTGAAAGCATTATGATATAACTAAATAAGGAAAATTGTTTTCAGCATTGCCAGTGATGAGGATAACCCCTTGGTTTCCACATGCAACACTGTATTAAATTTGGCCACAATAACTCGTCGCATAGCAACAAACATTTGTACTTTCTATTTAACAGCACATAAACAGCATTGCCAGAAAAACAATGAATCAACTAGCGAATAAAATGCTTTAAAAATTTTCTGCAGCTAGGACAGAATGTGCACGTTTTGAAGGAAAAAGCACATATTCAGGGACTTTCCCACATTAATGGGTGCATCATTGTTTAAGCTGTGCGATTGTTGCCAAAGAAACAGGTACGCCACGTTAGCCGTGAAGCTTTGATCGATTGTAACCAGTCACTAACTACAAATTTACTAATTTTCAGAAACACCGTCGGCACAGTTCCCGAAAGGCACATAAAGCTTTTGTTAATTGGGCTCATGGCCAGTGGCAAGACTGAAGTCGGTCACTTATTGAGCCGTCAATGCCGCCAAATTTATGAGCCCACAAATGGCGCGCAATATTTTAGAATGGAGCTTCCCGAGCGACAAGTGTCCATCACCGAGGTGGGCGGTAACACAGAAATGCAAAAAATATGGCATCATTACTTTTTAACGGCTATGGGGATTATATATTGCTTCGATATGTCGACTACATACGAAGAGTTACGAAATTCCTTCGAGTGTTTTCAACGTACTCTAATGCATCCTCACGTACGAGGGAAACCCATTTTATTATTAGCCACAAAAGCCGATCTGGCCGATGAGGGAGTACAACTTTATGATATTGAGAACACCTTTCAATTAGAGGCACTTGCGAAATATTACCTCAGCAGCGCTCACGTGTGTTACATAGGCAAAAACATGGAATTAAACAGTTTGTGTGGCGGGATGGCATGGCTGATGAAACATATTGTAGATAATATGGACACAATCCTAGCACGACTTAGAACGGATGCGAATATGAAGGTAAACTTTAATTAAAATGAAATGTTTTGAATAGAAAGAGCTGTAGTGAAGTTGATTCGATAGATTTGGCAGGACCAACTCAATCGCTTGATAACGGAAAGGCGAATCAAACAAAGTCGTTGCCGCCAATTTCAGTATCATCTGAGAAATAAAACGCACAGGAAGGTAAGCATTTCTTCTGTAGATAAGAATGGGTAGTATACAAATAATTATATTCAATATTTGAATTTGCTTCAATTTCTTGTGTTTTGTCCTCAGTTATGGTACCATTCCTTCGCAAATTTCCGAACCAAACGCATTCGACCACAAACAGCTCCAGCGAAAATAACCGCGACTGCGTTGAATCAACTGTCGATAATAAAAGAATTAGCAGCAAAATCGCTTGAGGAAGACGAAAACCGTGAAGTGCCAAATCTAAGTGTTGAAATAGTAACCGAAGTTTGATTGAAAGTGTGCGCGAATCAGCACTTATCTATATGGAATGCACCTTTTGCCAATACATATTAAAATTGCGAAGGCCTTTATTAGCATCAATTTATTCAATAAATTTTATATACGAACATTTAAACATAAATTTAATCACTTTTGTAGACACTCGACTCAATTTCGAAACACATAATGTCTTTTCCTTGACCTATCATTACTTTCAACTTATACTCGCCCTCAGCACTGCGATCATATATATCATACGACAAACCGAACAACGAGTCGAACGCTATTGTGAGCTGCAGAAAATTGGATTCATAGTCAATTGCAAGTTTCCATATAAAAACTCCACACAAACTTACACCAGGCTGCGGCGGGCACTTGCGGTCTTCCTCCGGTACCACTTTAGTAAACTTAAACCACAGTTCGTTTTCACTGTACAGCAACGGGCACAAATCCGGCCGGCGAATATTATAGATAGTATCAACCCACTCTCCCCGGGACCTCTTGTATATCTGCGCATCAAGCTATCCAACCCGGTGGCAGGGCACATTATAAATACAAAACTTATATACTGCTATTTGAAAATTTACCTGTATAGGAATAGCCTTCTCGAATTCATGGATCAACTTGACATCTCCAGTGACTTTTATAAGGTCGTCTTCCCGCTCAAAAGACAGACGAGAAATGTCAAAGAACTGATCTATATAATTATCTGGAAAGTCTTCACATGGCGTAAACACATCTTCGTTTTCTACAACAAAGTCATATTTAACAGCCTGCAAATAAGATCATGGTAAAACCCTGCGAAGTTAATGCGTATGACATAATAACCTCAACAGCGACCACAAGTACGGAGAGTGATAGGAAGTAAAATATGTGCTCCGGTAAGTTGTGTGGCATTTTCAACTGGACTATAAATTTCCGACAACTTTTCTACAGCTTTTATAGAAAATCATTATGTATGTGTGTACGTGTAATCTGCAATTTTATAACATCAGCTTAATTTCCGAATACCTGAATTATCTTCGCATCTACAAGCTTCATTGTAGCATTGAACGGTGAGCTCGTAGTTAGCTTGTTAATTATTGCTATGTAGGTCGCTTTACCTGTCAACGGACAATGTTACAAGATGACAAGATATTCAACGAACATTGCGGAAAAGATAGTAAATCACGCAAAAACATTTATTACCGTAAAAGTGAGTTCAAGCGTGATATTCTAAACTTGAATTCGCTTATTAAATATCCGCTTCGAGACGTTATCTTTTTTCTACTTTCAAGTAGCTGGCTCCAACGGTTGAGGAATCGATTTTATTATTCAACATAATTGTCATCGAGGCATTACGAATTATGATGATCCCCCAACTTTTCGACACCCTTTCTTCAGTACTACACTTCAGTACTACTTCCCGCTAAATTTCTTTCCAGCGAACATTGTTTTGAGGTTTGAAAACAGGAAAAGTCACTTGAAACAATTCGAAGTAATTTGAACTTTACTTTGAAACACGATGCATCGTCTCGATTGTAAGCTCTATGACATCCATTTCTTCTATTTTCTTTTCACATCCAAAACGTTCGTCACCTTGAATGCTAAATCTCGTCAAACATTGTCCAAAATGTATACAAGTGTTCTTTGAAGCCTAGATCTGACCAGCAAATGTATAGATTCAATTCACATGGCGTCCTCTCATACAAACAATGCTAAATATTGCTATTTTCAATAGAAGTTAAGTTAAAGATTAAAGTAGCTTATGACTAGTCCTTTTAAACGAGATCAAAATCTTGATAAGTTCACTAGGGTCTAGACCGATTTCATTCATATTCAGCGCTAAATCATAATCAGATTAGGGTTAAGAAAACACTTAATTTCTTTAAAATATCAATCATATTAACTTATATAAACGGTTCAAAGTCAGCTGGAAAGTGGAAAATCACTACGGTGGGGCTAGGGGAATTTCTGAACTGATGATGATGATGAACATGTTTCTACGTAATTTTATTAAGCTAACTCACAGATTAGTCGATATGTTCGACATAAGGGCTACTAGAATAACAAAAATTGTTATATGTAGTATATGGGGACTAAGTTAATTCATGACCGAATTCATCCATTATATAATTATATAATAATATTATATATATATGTTATATATACTAAAATATATTCAAGATAATACGTCATTTTGCCAACATATATTTACCGATATATGCGGTATAAAGTCAACCGTAAGTTCGAAATTTATTCTATTAAGTGTATGGAAGCTAAGGGAAGTATTGACCTGATTTTACCCATTTTTGGCTCCAAAGCACACTACTATCAGGAAAACACACCCTCTGAATTTCATGAATTTTCATGTCAGGACAATGCTAAGCAACAAATTTGATTAAAATCGGTCTTATAGTTGCTATCACTTTTCTCTCAAAAGTTGCCGGTGCCACGCCCATGCTCTAATTTCTCCAATTGATACCCATAGACTACTTCCGTAATATCTCTTCTGTCTAATTTAATGCTTCTGGCGTTTTACTTAGCGAGTTATAGCTCCTTCAGTAGTTTTGAACAAAATCGTTATATGTGGGATGGGCATCGTAATTATCCAATTTAACCCATTTTCACACTTTATGATGAAAACACTGTATGATGAAGACTGTATGATGAAATGTTCGTAGCGAATTTCGTTGATATAGATTTAGCAGTTTATGAGATATGTACAAAAGACCTACTAAGAGGCGGAGCCACTCCCACTTTCCAAAAAAATATAAGTCTCAGATGTTCCTCCCTCCTATGATCGTTTGCACCAAATTTCGATTTTGCAACTAAATTATTGCCTAGTTGCACTTTATAATTTTTCACTTAACTACTTTTCGCATTGGTCCGATTCTGCCCATCAGCAATAACAACCACCTCAGAGTGTGGAGGAACACGTATATTCCAAGTTTCATCAAAATATCTTAATTTTTATTCAAGTTTTGGCTTGTACGGACAGATCATTTGTATATATATAACTCTACGTCTACCTCGATTAATTTTAGGTGTTACAAACAACCGTTAGATGAACTAAATTATTATACTCTGTTGCAACATGTAATAGAAAATAAGATTTATTAAACGCCGCTTTTATACTTCTGCTACAACAATTTCCTCCTCTCATAAAGGTTGGTGTTCCCATTATTTAAAATTGCAAAAGCAGCGCCATCTAATAGAAACACGCAACCGAGCTTAAAAAGCATTTCGAACAAACTGTTGCTGTATGTGACTTGTCTCCAGAGCTTTTCAAA
This sequence comes from Bactrocera minax, assembly GCA_021498325.1. Taxonomy (NCBI): domain Eukaryota; kingdom Metazoa; phylum Arthropoda; class Insecta; order Diptera; family Tephritidae; genus Bactrocera; species Bactrocera minax. Next base: position 77,567 of record JAKEEE010000019.1, on the reverse strand, counting down.
AGAGAGCTTTACAAGCTCTTTGACTTTGGAATGCTTGCAAGGATAACAACACAACCCTCAAATACTCAGCACATATCGTCAACTAATAGTTTTCGTGATTTAGCGATAATTTCTAACAGCATAAATCCAAAGATAATGATGTGAAATAATATAAGTATAGTATGTCAAAGTGCTCCAAATAAATAGAACAACTAAGAAAGGACCAAATTCGGGTGTAACCGAACATATTATACTCTCGCAATGTGCAAGGATCAGAGGCAGGGAAATGTTTTCAGGTGCTGGCACAACTTAACATTAAAAAATGTTGCGGAAGAATTCAACATTCATTATCCGACGAAATTGTCAAAGGATTGCAATCATATTTCGTATCTTATTAACCTATATTACAGACCATAGACTCATGTACTTTTATTACTATATTTTGCTTCGTGTCAAAGATATTTATATTAAAATCTGCCAAATCAACTCAAAAGTGATATATGGGATATAAACTCAACCAAAGTGGTTTAATAAATATATTAGACACTTGAGGAAAAAGTCAACCATAGAAAAGGAAATCATTATATTAGAAATAAGCGGCTTAGACCATTATCTAAACCGATTTCTTTCGTATTTAGAATGAAATCACATTGTGGTTAAGAAAACATATCCACTTAATTTCATTTAAATATCACACATACCACATATCACATTGACCAATATAAACGGTTCAAAATCAGATGGAAAGTCGGGAGTTCTTATATCGGGCATTTTTGGGATAGAGGAAGATCTCCACTGATCACATTAACTCTTTTCATAATTCAAGTATATTAGGGAACATATTTTTATGCAATTTTGTGAAGGTAACTCACACAGTGACCGACATATTCGGCATAAAGTCTACTAGAATAGCGAAAATCATTATATGTAGTATGTGGGTACTGGGATAATTCGTAAACCGATTTCACACATTTTCGGCAGTAATCTATGGTATATCCTATATTACACGTTCACTTAATTTTGCCAAGATATCTTACATATTGGCCGAAATATATGGTATAAAGTCTACCCAAAAGTTGAAAATCCGTATATTAAGTACATGGGGCTAGGGGAAGTGCTTACCCGATTTTATCCATTTTAAGTCCATGGATACACTGTTATCAGAAAGAGACGCTCTCTTAATTTCAAAGAGATAACTCATATATTGACCCTTATATATGGTATAAAGTCTACAGGAAGCTTGAAAATCCTCATATTAGGTATATGAGGGCTAGGGGTAGTATTTTTCACCATTTTTGATACCATAGCACACCATTATTAAGGAAAGAAAATCCTCCAAATTCATTACGATATCTTACATATTTACCGCTATATATGATATAAAGTCTACCGTATCTTTGAAAATCCGTCTATATACCTAGGGTGCTAGGGGAAGTATTTACCCAAATTTTCTCATTTTTTTATACCAGAGCACATTATCATCAAATGGAAGTATCAGATGAAACTTAAAATTGTGTTATATGAGAAGTAGGCGGGGTTTTTATCCGACTTCGTCCATTTTCACAATGTGACATAAGAATGTAAATATAATGTTACATACGAAATTTTGTTGAAATCGGTTAAGGTGTTCTTGAGATATGGGATTTCTCCTAAAGGTGGGCGGTGCCACGTCCATCACCAAACTTTACACGGATTCCTATGCAACTCTTCCGTATCATTGTTTCTGCTAGATTTAATGCTTCTAACGTGTTCCTTCAGCAAGTTAACGCACTTTTAGTAGTTTTCAACATAACTTTTGTATGGGAGGTAGGCGTGGTTAATATCTGATTTCATTCATTTTCTCAGTAAATGAGGATATGCTAGAAAAACTTAGTCAGAGCAAGTTTTATTGATATAGCTTTAACGGTTTCCGAGATATATATACTAAACCTCTTGGTATTAAACCTCAAATAACACGTTTATATTTTATTCAACTGCTTAGTTATAGCACTTTATCTGTTTTCGATTAATGGCATTTTGTGGGCGTGGCAGATATCCAATTACGTCCATCTGCAATACCAAATGTCTTACGGTGACAAAGAACACGTGTACCAAGTTTCATCAAAATATCTTAATTTTTATTCAAGTTATCGCTTGCACGGGCGGACGGACGGACGGACAGACAATCACTAGGATTTCAACTCGTATTTTCATCCTGATCATTTTTATATATATATGGCTATATCTAACTCTATTCGTTCTAGGTGTTACAAACAACCGTTAGGTGAACAAAACTAATATACTCTGTAGCAACATGTTGCGAGGGTATAAAAATGTATTCTTATCGTCGGTGTGACGTGTGACCTAACTCGCGTGTGAATTAATACACCTTGAAGCAACTTGGAACAAAGTTAAAACTCATAAAAAGGATTTTATTGTAAATGAGCATAATTGGGCAATTGTCATGCACACGAAACGGTAATATTCAAAATTCCGAAAATCGAAATCAGCTAGAGCGTTTAAATTATATTATATTTGCTTGAGTGCAGGAAATCAAAAAAATTTAAACTTAACCACACGGATCTCCCATATAAATGTTATATTTGATACAACAAAAAATTCGTCAGAGAAATTAACTTTAATGGCAATGAAGTTTAATGAAGGATGTATCTTAATCAAAACTAAGCGAGAATATTGTGCTTAGCACAATGTAGTTCGGTATTTGTACAATTTCACTCAGTATCCGTATATTATTATACTTGCAACAATCTCGGTTAGTCAGATTGACCTCAAAGATATTTCGGGTATTACATCATTCGTGTCTAATATTTGAACCCAACGAACACTCATTGATCAAATTAAGTTACCGTGATAATTTAACACCAATTTAGTTATTTAAAAGTACGCCACTGTTGCGAGACCGGGCTATAATTACTCTTCGCAATAACCCATTTTCAGTCTGAGTCAAACATTTGAATTAAAGTCATATGTCAAACTAAACCGTTTATATGTATTTTTTCTTATTGTAAATTAACGGATTTGGCCCTTTAGTGAAAGAGCCATGCATATATAATATATGTGTTTAAGTAAACAGATAAGGCTCAAAACAATGAGTATTTAACACGGCTTAACCTCAAATTGTTTCAACTTAGGTTGGGAATTATTCTAAGAAAGTGCACAAACAGACTTTTAGATTTTGAAATAAACCATTACACTATTTGTTTTTTGAATTGGACACCGTCGATTGTAGGAACATTCCTTATATGGACAATTTACATTTACGTAAACGCGCATGTGTCACCACTTGTCATTTGTGCGTCAAGTCCATCCGTCAATAAATTTATAGCTCAATGCTCGTTCGTCGTCTGTCACGCGCCACAGCACGCTATCCCCTGCGCCCATTCCATATATTAATAAACTAAAATAAAGTTAAAAAATAACTAAAATAAACTACTAATAAATAACTAAAAATTATTGTGATCGCTGATGAAATCCGAAGACCAAATCTGAACTACGATACCACTGTAATTATAACAAAAAAGCGATGGGAGCGACAACGAAAGCGATTAAATCTTAATTTGACGCCCAAACTCATTTCCTCCCTCCGTCTCCTAAAAAAAAGTAACATGTGACGATGATTGCGGCAAAGACACAAAACGTGCCACCACACGTAACGGTCGTGGCTTCACAGGCGATATGCAATATAAACGACACCACAGCGGCTGCTTGATTGATGGCATTTGGTGGAAGCTATGACTGATGCTTCAGCACTCACACACGCTTATCGTCTACAACAAGTAAGTATGCACGAATCCTTCCCACAGGGAACGTTTCAGGCACAGGATCAACAAAACAAGTTTTCGCGGAATTACGTGTTGCTTCAAAATATTATCTATTACACATGTGTTGTAACGGTCCATTTTGACACGCCTAGTCACTTCTGGCTGTCAACATTGCCTTACCCAGCGTTCCCTGTTTACAGGTCACCAAGAGGAGCCAAATTTTATTAATTGTGGAAAGATCACCGGCGGTACCATAGGTGGTTGATCATGTTTCCATCTATCACAAAGAGGTCGACATCAAACAAGGCCGACCTTACATACCTGAGTGGTACTGTTTGTATTAAAAAACTGTACCCGCGAGCAGATAAAGTACGAGAATCCCATTATTTTAGAATCTCCTGATTACTCACTCAAAGTATTTTTTTTAAAACAACAAATAAGCTCTTAACAAGAATTGATTATTAATTAATGAACTTAAGTCCAAACAACTGCTTTAAATAAGTGAATACCTACCAAACGCCACATTTTACCAATATCAGGAACTGAAGATGAACTGAAGCAAATAACTACAAATAAAAAATAGAGAAACCATTGAACAATGAAAATCGATTTTTATCACTCTATCTTAAACTGTTTCGTATATTTGTATATTTGAAGAATCGATTGGATTGTGCTTTGGCGTTGAAGGCCTAGGCTAGATTGCAAATGGCAGGCTTTGGTGGCATAGCAAAGAACTTACTTGAATGCATTTCCGTCATGTCGATTGATTTCTGTTCTTGGCAAAGCCGCGGCGTCGTCACCGAGCTGTGAATTCGAATAATTGAGAAAATAAATGGCACTTTATTCGCAGCTCTGCTATAATCTAAGAGCTCTTCCCTCTTTTTCAGTTTCGCGGTTTCTGCCGTTCACATTCAAATATTGTGTATGTATGTACGTATATTTACCAATTCGATTGCTTAAGTTTTTTTTTTTTGGGAAAACCAAGTCTACTTTTCAGTATTATTCCGCCGTCGACTTGTCGATGCCACAACCACGAGGCACAAATTAGGCACCAAAAAGAAATGGCAGTTTCCAATTTGATGCGCTTTCTGTGTGGGAATTGAGGAAATCTTCCAAATGGGGGCGGTGTAAGTATGCTCACGAGCACCAAATCACTTGCAAAACGGCAATTGTATTTGACAGCGCTTGCAACGACGAAAACAAAAACACTTCCACTTAAACAGCTGTAGAACTGTAAATCAAGGCAGCGATTAACGACGAGCTTTTTGTGCCCGGTTGTGGATCGTGCCACTAGCTTGTTAACCGGTTTGACCAGGGCGCGGTACGCAACAACTCTGCGCCGACGCTAAGCGTCGCAGATTAACTCCAGCAATTTCGATTCGTGTTGATTCGCAAATGGTTCCCATCGTTGTAAGGAATCAAATCAATGTGGAGCAATTTAATGAAAGCAGGAAATTTACTTAGCACAGTGTTGATGCAAATAAAAAGCTTTTGCAAGTTATTTGGATATTCCACGCAGAACCGAACGCCTTCTGGTTATGTACAATAATTGCACGTAAATACATGCACGTTCCTAATTCACTCATCTGCACGCATTCTTATGGTTTTTTTTCACCCACTGATTAATTGCTTACGAGATTTTTATTGCTGCTCCTAATATCAAAGTATCAGAAAATCTTAAAAAAGAGTTTTTATGAATTGCGAAAGCTGTAATATTTCAATTTATAAGTAGGTTGAAATACCTTAAAAAAATTGCTGTTGCATTATTTAGCAACACATATTCAATTCACGTAGCAATTTAGTATTCTCTACTTACGACACACGTTTAGGATTCGCTCGAACTTAGTCCATTAGGATTTGTAATCATACACATACTGGAGCTACAATCCTGCAAACTCGTTGTCAGTCTGGGTATTTGATTGTGGAAACAAAACCGAAAATTTCAGAATTTTTATTAATAATTATTATCAATATTTCCTTTCCAGCTTTCTTCAATAAATTTCCTTCAAAGTTTTTATTGCATATTTCCACAATAGACACCCTTTTGTTATTATTATCATTTTCTCCGCAACGCAACATTTGCGCAACAGTATCAGAGTTTCGAAACGAATTGATTGTTTCTCTCTATGTCCGCCCGACGAAAGCCTTAATTCTGACATTTGGAATACTAAGATATCTTGCAAAGTAAAGAATGGCTAAATTCAAGTGCAGCTGATCACTTTATTAATATTTTCTAGTGTGGACACAGCAAAATGCATATGGATTCAACACTCGTTATTAGATGAAATTGTAAATCGATTACAATTAACCAGAAGGACATAAATAATTATATTGTGTACATGGGATTAGGACAACATATGGATCGATTTCTTTAATTTTATGTTCACTTAATATCTAATACTCTAATATACTTAGTATTAATAATTAGTTAATAAAAATATATTCCGTATTAACCGATATATTTCGCCAACCAGAGGGGCGGAAATCATTATATAATATTAAGAATATGTGGGCTAGAGTAGAGACTGTAGAAAACACATCCACGTCATCCATTGAATTCAATAAGCAAAACGTTTGGTTTAATATTTTACAAGACAGGGCTGGCACAACTCAGTTTAGTCGTGCTTAACGGATTTTGCGCCAAATTGAATAACTGAATATTGATTGCTACTGAACAGACCAGGCTGTGAATTTGGTGGCTTTAATTCGTTATGCTTTTCTATGGATGCTAATTCTACGCATCCAAAGAATTTCATAGGCATAAGAAAACAAACAAACTCATCAGGTTTAAAAAAGAGATACTACTTGATCGGAATGGAAGAAGATATATAGATATAATGACCAATACACTAGAACTCAAAATCTTAGGCAGAATGAATAGCTATGATTTAAATTTAAACCATACATACGTATGTATATAAACCTAAACGAATAAAAATGTGATTCGTGATTAAAGTGGGCCCTGCCCGACCTCGCCACACGCTTTGGATTCCCGGAATGTTTGTCAAATTTAACAATTTTTGCATTTTAAAAACTCCAAATAGAAACGAACGTAACAACAATAAAAAACGCGTGTATTGCTTGTCAAATTCGATGGCAAAATTGCATCAGAGCAGCAGCAATACAATGGGGTGATGCCAGCCCTCATCCGCAGAGGCATGCGGCAAATTGGATTATGTCACACAAGTTTTGATAGAAACTTTGAACGCTTTAGCATTTCTGAACTCACATAACTAAAAGTATTCCATTTTTCATTTATTGTTATTGTCGGCACTACAAGTGGCACTTGCCCCAAACTACTTGTTCCACAGCATCGGCGAAAACGCCAAGAGTGGGCATTTTCAACAAACTGTGAGCAAACTCAATTTTCATTTTGCACGAAATTTTCACATGTACATAGATATATGTGTGAAGGTGCGTATATTCCACTCCTCACTTGCATAAAAAATAGGCACGTTTGCCATAAAAAGCGACAAAACTAAAATAAATAAAAGAATGCTCTGCAACAAAATCAAAAACAGCGGCGAGTGTTGCGAGTGTTGCGAGCTTAAGTGATCGCGCTCGAACGCGTGAAAATTCACAAATTCTGAATTCAAAGTGCGTAGCTCGCCAGCCACCAACCACTGCAGCGCTGCTTGCGATGTGAGTGATGGCGATAGGAACAGCTGAACTCGTTCTTGTTGGCTTGGCTAGCTTTACGAATGGAAAAGATTAGAAGGCAAAATTGAAAAGTTGTCAACAATTTTCATAACAAAAAACCATCCCAACGTTACCTAAAATACAGCGAGGACTTGCATATATTCCAACAATGTCATAAGGGTGTATTGCCCCAAACACATTAGTATTGTAACTAGAATTATTCTTTGAAATTAAAGGACGGATTTTCCCCCACTAAAAGTGGGATTCGATTGAGATATCATTAAATAAATATTAGTCAAAAAAGAAATTTAAATAAAAATGCGTTTCCACTGGAATAAGTAATACGTGTGTATTACACCCTACACTGCGTGAGTCCTTTGTGACTGGTTAAATAACATATTATAATAAGTCTAGTTGTAACTTCCAATTCAATCACAGAGAACTAAGTTTGCACCAGAGAACATCTGCTCACCAAAGCATTTCTTGAAGCGGTATAAACTTATACAGTCAGATGTTTTAGGGAAAGGCGGAGTAATAAAAATCGAGATCTAGATAGTAACACAGTTAGCTTTCCGGAAGCGGTTCGAAGTTGGGGTGCACATGAGTTAGTGTTGTGTGCGTGTCGGGGTCTGTAAGTACATACACATATGTCAATGTAGCTTTGAATCACAACAAAGAAATTCTTTTAGTGGAGTCAATATGAGAAAATCAAGTTAAAATCAATTAAAAGTTAAAAGAAATTCATTTCGGTGACAAAAATAATTAACTCTCGCAAAATGCTGCGCTAGGTATTATAGTACCATTCTTCTAACAGCTGTTTTTAAAGAAATATTCGAGAAAAGAGGAAAAATGTATACCACACTTATACAAAGAAAATAAATTGCACTAAGCTTCTGATGGCGTCTCAATGCAATTCATTGAGAATGATGTAAATGTGATTTAGACAAACGTGAAGAATATCATATCGTGCATATCTCACAAGCCTTTTGACTGAAACAAATTCAGAACAAACGTTCCCCTTAAATTCCTTTAACAATATTTGAATTTAACCAAACGTCTATGACCACTTCCAATGAAAATACAAGTTGTCGCGACTAAAATAGACTACGGATATATCCCATTTATGATATATCTGGAACTAAACTTGCGAAACCAACTAATGTTCGATTAAGCCAGAAGTTTGCCATTCTCTATATTTCTGCTTTTATTTAAGACTTATTGACGTTCCCAAAAAAATAATAAAAACTTTGGAAATATCCTGTTGATATTCCCAGATATTTTAAACCCTTAAACATTATATCTCAACTGCTCTAAACTTATTTTTACCTAATATTTCAGAAATTTGACAACACTTTCAAATAATTGCCACACCATGGTACCCGAATCATTTTGGAAACAGATTAATTGCCTCATCCACAATGTGTCACGCATATATACATACATACATACATAAAACATATTAACAGTAGTTATATGTATATAACTGTATACATGTATATATATATGTATGTAACAATATATATGTTTATATATACATAAAGAATTAGCAAAAATAGAAATGTGGGCATTTTTTATTCTGAAACAGACATTGCGCCTACGAGGTGTGTTCAAAAAATAACGGGAATATTCGTTTTTTGAAAAAAATATTTATTCAATAGTCTACATTAATGTTGTTATGCCAGCGCTTCTTCCAATCGTCGAAGCACTTCTCGAACTCGATTTTTGGGAAAGCCTTTCTGCCTCTTTCAGCGATGCGTTTTTAACGACACCTATACCTGTAAAACGACGTCCCTTTAAGGTTCTCCTTATTTTTGGAAATAAAAAAAAGTCTGGCGAATATGGAGGCTGAGGTATTGTTGCAGTATTTGTTTTAACCAAGAATTCACGAACAAGCAGCGAAGTGTGAGCAGAATTGAGCAAAAGTGAACAAAAGCCATGAATTATTTTTCCACAAATCCGGGTTTTTTTCGGATTGCTTCATGCAAACAGCGTTGAACTTGTAGGTAGTACTCATTATTGACCGATTGACCTTGAGGCAAGAATTCATGATTCACTATGCCATTAAAGTTGAAGAACATTGCCGTTTTTTCTGAACACACCTCGTATTATTTTTAAAGAATTGTCTGTAGCGCCGACAGCAAATAACACGATTTATTGCCTACTAGGAATGCTCAAAAAACTCACTCCGCTCTGATACTTAATTATTTCTTCCATTCCATGAGAAGGACGAAAAAGCGCTCATCTGCAAGTGATGCTTATATAAAGAATAATTTAGAATTTCTATACTACAAGCCCATATGTCTGTGTGAATATGCGGGGAATCAAGCCCACCGTCATCAAATTCATATTCATATGGTAATCAATGCGCATTCTCAAAGTAGGGCATCTGCTTAGGCACTAATACAGCAGAATGATGTTGCAAGGATTTCTTCTTAGATGAGCTTTCTCTAAAGTGAATTGGGCGAAGGAAAGCCAAAATAATTTATTGGGAAATTCGCACAACTTTCAACACTTTATGAATATTCATCCTTCATGTTTATTTGTTGCAATAAAAGTTTCTAAACGCAACCGACCCAACCATTTTGGGCGCACTTCCATCTCTTCCGCCGACCGGTGCTAACACATGCTCGTATACTGAACATAACAGTAGTGCAAACAAGCCATGGCATAGCGCCACATATGTATGTACTGGATGCTCCGAATACACTCTTCGATAAGATTGCCGAAGAATATTCAGAAACAACTTGCCATTTATCAAGAAAGCTCAATATACGAAGGCGCAAATTTCAATCAACTGGGCTAATTCTACGGTCACAATTACTCGACTGGACTGAATGGAACGAGAGGTGGGGCAGAGGGGTCTCAGCGAGAGAGTTTCAGTAAGTTCGTGTGAACATGTGGCGAGCGCTTAACTATCTGTCAAGCATGACACATGACATACTGTAGTTTTGAGTATAAATACAAGAACTGCAACAACATAAGCCCTTACAACTCTGGGATCATTTGCCACATCAGTGACTTGGTGTGGTTTACCAAACAATATTGTATTTCAGCTGAGTTGTAGGGATAAACAAACTAGGCACAGTTGAAATTATCATAAACCGGCATACAGTTAGCTATGATATTGGAAAAGTTCTGACACACTTTTCGAATTTTATAGAGAAACAGACGAAGTTATATTTTTTACAATAAGTACAATAGTTAAGAACTAAAAGATTTATTAGGCAGAGCGTTCCAATTAATAAAAATCCTGGAGCTGAGAGCACTTTGTCGCTCAGTTACAGATTAAGTTCGTGCTTTTACCTCACACATCTGCATGAGAAATGCCATACGGCGAATTCACAACTTTTTGGAAAAACTGGAACGGAGCAATTTAAAGTTCTCATATAAAAAAATAGTTTTTTTTTTAATAACTATGTCAGTGAGCCTTCAAATACTTAATTATTTTTTTACAGCGAAAACACTGAATTATTCAAGAAAATTTATCAGATAATGGAAGGCTTTCTTAGGAGTGTGTGAAAAGAAATCTTGGGTTAAATTAGTGTTGTAATAACTACCATCGCTTAGCCGAGGTATGCATAATTGTAATACCGTTAGTGTGTCTTCTGACCAAAGATACTTAATGTGAAATAAATATGTACGTATTGACGTACATAGAACCTTAAGAAGAAATAATCACATGATGTTTTATCTCTCGATTCCAAACACCCTTACTTTCAAGGAATGTAACAATGTCAAAATTTCCGAAATAGCAACAGGAATAAACAATGTCAATGATAATAACCATAAGAACAGAATATACTTGAACATATATATGCATTAAGATGAGTGTATATTACAACGGAATGCCGCCATTAATGTCACCAATGGAAGATTTATGATAGAAGGTGGAAGAAAATATTATATGACATCATTATCATTATCTAACGTCGCATTATTGTTGTGCACTGCAGAAAGCTCGTAAAGTGCTAAAACTGTAGATACAAATTTATATGTCACTGCCGTGAGATTTTCAGCGATTAAGGGCAACAAAAACACAAAAATTCATCTATTCGTGAATAAATGTAGTAAGCTGTAGAGCTATTAAAGCACTGCCTCCAAGCACCGCCTCTTGCTGAATAGAGGAAATATCAACGCACAAATCAAGCGGACTGATACAATTCAATAAACTCCGCTATAAGATTTGAATCGACTTTTTTATTAAGATATCTCATGATTTTGTTTGGTATAGATGCTTAAGGAAAGTATGGATGATTCCATTAATTTTTAGCCCGAAGTGACAATTTGTTAATTTTATCATAATTAGTTGACTTTATTAAATGATCTTCCAGTTGTCCACTAAATCTTTTATAAAATCAACGCAGCAATGGTTTTCATAACATCATAAGACATGAGAGAAAATATGCAAAATATGGAGAGGCTAGGAGAACGCATGAACTAAATCATACGTCTTTGGCTCCATACAATTTTATTTTCAAAGAAACATGACCGATATATGCGGGATAAAGTCAAACGTTAGGTATATAGAGGCTAGCTGAAGTTGTGCCTTGATTTTGGCCATATATATCAGAGTTTCCTTTCGAGCTACGTTTTATTTAGATATCTTTTCTGATACTCCATCTATCTATTGAAAATACAAATAAGCTGAACCCATAGATGAAAATATTATGGATCACAGTTATTTGGGAGTTTGCGAAATTTCACCTATAAGTGGGCAAAGCCAAGATCCAAGCCTCTTATCTAATGAAGTTTCGAGGTTCCTATCGTTAAAATTTAGACAGCTGTCGGTTACAAAAACCAAGGTTATTTTTCGATTTCACACATTTTCCCAATACCTTAACCAATTTACTTAACATTTAGCTGTAATATAAAACTCCAAGCGGAATCTAAAAATTACACTTAGTTCTATGGACAACATAGTTTCCATTTCTTGTCGCAGAATGCGCAAATTTGTGCAGGTCCTGTTGCACTTATCCCCATCACATACACAAGCAAACAACGAACGTTTTTTATTAAAGCAAGTAAGGAAGGGCTGAGTTCGGGTATAACCGAATATTTTATACTCCCACAATCTGCACAGATCAAAGGCGGGACAATACTTGAAGGTGTTATATATATTTACTAAAAATGTTGCATAACAATTCAACACTCATTATTCGACGAAACCGTGTATGGATTACAATAATATGTGGTATCTTATTAACTTATATTACAGGTCATAGACTCACGTACTTTCACTGCTATATTTTGCTTCATGTCTGAGATATTTATATTAAAATCTACCAAATTAACTAAAATGAGATATATGGTATATAATCTCAACCAAAGTGGTTTAATTGAAAATATTAGATACATGATGAAAAAGTCAACCAGAGAAACGGAAATCATTATATTAGGAATAAGGGGCCTAGACCACGGTCTCCATCAGTTTCATTCGTATTTAGCGGTAAACCATAGTATGTTTAAGAGAACATATCCAATTAATTTCATTAAAACTATATTACTCACATTCACATAAACGGTTTAAAGTCAGCTTGAAAGCCGCAAATCGTATAGCGGGTTTATTTGGGATAGGAGAAGGTCTGGACTGATTGCTTTAACTTTTAGCATAACTCAACTACACTAGAGAACATGTTTACACGCAATTTTATAACGATAATTCACCCACTGACCTACATATTCAGCATAAAGTCTGCTATGTAGTATAAGGGAGCTGGGATAATTCGTTGACCGATTTCACACATTTTCGGCATTAAACTAAGGTACGTTATATCAAATATTAAACTTCAATTAACTTTGCCAAGATATCTTATATATTAAGCGATATATACTATATAAAAGCAACCGGATGTTTGAAGTTCTTATCTTAGGTATATGGGGGCTAGAGAAAGCGTTTACCCGATTTTATCCATTTTAATCACACGGACACACCCCCATCAGAAAGAAACGTTCTAAATTTCACAGAGATAACTCATATATTGACCGAAATATGTGGTATAAAGTCTAGCGGGAGGTTGAAAATCCTTATATTAGGTATATGGGGGCCAGGAGAACTATTTACCCGATTTTTCCATTTTTGACACCGGACTTACCGATATTTGCGGTATAAAGTCAGGCATAATCACTGTGGTCCTTACACTGACTAGAAGGCGACTTGAAAAGGCATATGCCTATTTCGACCATTTTCACGCATAAGATAAGAATTTTAGCATTTCTTGGAGGTACCATTTATACAAAGTTTCATTCCAATATCCAAATTGGTCCTTGATTTAGATACTTTCAAGTGAAAGAATCAGACGAAAATTAAAATTGTTATATGAGAAGTAGACGTGGTTGTTATCCGATTTCGCCCATTTTCACAAAGTAACATAAGGACGCAATCATGTAAATCAAATGCAAATGCAATGTCATTTACCAAATTTGGTTGAAATTGGTCAAGGAGTTCTTGAGATATGAGATTTCACCTAAAAGAAGGCGGTGCCGTGCCCCTCACAAAATTATACGCGGACTCTTATGCAACCCTTACGTATCATAATCACTGTAAGATTTAGTGTTTCTAACGTATTTCTTCAGCGAGTTAACTCACCTTTAGTAGTTTCAACATAACCTTTGCATGGGAGGTGGGCGTGGAGGTGGCTTGTTCTGAGCAAGTTAGATTGGTATAGCTTTAGTGGTTTGTTATATACAACATATTATGGGGTGGGGCAATGCCCACTTTTCCAACATATTTTACCCATAGAAGCCCCTCCTTACTGCGATTCCCTCTACCAAATTACAGGTTTGTATCTTAATTTGTTGCTTAGTTATAACACTTTATAGGTTTTCGATTAACGGCATTTTGCGGGCGTGGTAGCACTCCGATTACGAACATTTGTACCAAATTTTATTAAGATATCTCAATTTTTACTCAAGTTATCGCTTGCACGGACGGATGGACAGACAGACAGTCACTCGGAATTCAACTCGTCTCGTAATCCTGATCATTTATATATACAGACCTCTGTATCTATCTCAATTAGTTTTAGGTGTTACAAAAATCCTTTAGGGGAAGAAAACTATTATACTCTGTTGCAACATAATATTTACATATTATTTTATATATTCACACATACACATTTTTTACACATATTTTCTTAAAAAAATACATATGTCCATAAGTCCTTAGGTGTGTTCATATGTAAGAGAATCGTACTGATTACTGACTCTTTAATTTTTATTCAATTTTTCAAAGCTTTCCAGAAAGCATGGGAAAGCAAGTATATTACACACCAATCAAATTATATAGTGAACCCCGCTTTAGTCGCATGAAGGGAATTTCTGATAAAAGCTCGTTCAATCAGGAGATTACTGGTGCTATAGTTCATGTGCCTTTTATGAAATATATAATTTTTAAGTTGAACTTCTTTTTTTTAAACTGTTGTTTATGTATATATGTTGATTTGTATATTCAGGGATGGTTAATATATAAATTCATATATACAAATACGTATGTGCCATACATATACACAAATATATTGACCTGCCATAAACAAAGCCACACTCCTGGATTTCCCTATAAAAACAGTGTATAGTTATCGTGGAGGATTGTTCGGGCTCTCTTCTTTTAGTGTGGGTGATGTTTGCCCCGTCCGATGGCTGTTCTGTTTTCCTTTTTTGGATTATATTTTACCATTTCGCATGTGTGCGAGTTTTTCTTCGTGTTCGTCGGTCACCTTGTCGTTACTCCGATTGCTTTTCGCGTGTTGCTGTTTACTCTGTTCAATGTCGTTTCCGTTTGACGACTCGCGCTTCGCTTGGCCATTCCGCGCCTGAGTTGTTTCTGTGAGAATGTCATCACCTGTTTCGCACCGTGAATATCCATGAGAATGATAACTAGAAGAAGGTTGCCACTCAGTCCGCTCTCAGTGTGAGCTCAGGCCTTAATGTATTTCCTTATGATTCAGGATTATTCACAACTTTTAATTACACAAAAATAATATACATATATTGCATGTGTCTATATGTGAAGGGCAAGTAGTCGTCAGCAAATGTACAAATAAAGTCGATCGCAAGTAAACTTCTGTTCCTTATCACATAGCTATTGTACGATTATTCAATTCCACAGAAGAAATTTTTCACAATTACCACTCCATTTGACCAATAAATTCAAAAAATTTTTAAAAAGAATACTCGTTGGAGATTACATATTCAATTTCTTATCGAGGACTATCTTTTCCATTCAAGATTCAAAAGGATTCTATAGAAATTTTCAGTAGTCACGATCCATCAGCAGTAGACCTGTACATAGTCGGTAGGATGCACACCTGCATCTCTTGCCTTCAAAAATAAGGAACTATTACACTACATTACAACTATTACAAAATTAACTAACTATTACAAAATTAACTAACGTGGTTAACATGTTAACATGAACTCACTTTAAATTTCTAGCACTAACTCACTGGTATTAAAAAAAAGGCCATATTTCGAATTTGGAGAGTGGGCAAGTTGAAGTCCCTCTGATGGCCAGGTAATGATGAATAATTGTAAACAAGAATAAATAACATTAGAAATATTAAAACTGTAGAACAATGAAACAATTTGAAAATAAAATAGAAGAGTTCATAATTATGAAACGAAATACTTATAAAATATTTTCTACTTCGTTAGTAAGTGGCTGTGGTGCTGAGCCGAAGTTGTGTAGAACGAGACTTCAGAACCTTCTTAGGAAGCGTTCGGAACTACCGACTTTCCCGACGTGGAATTTGAGTTAGTCGACCGAAAGTCAAGCGAACGAAAACACCTTCAAGATAGTTTATATGCATATTTACGTGCGAGGATTTCTAGTTACCGTTGCGGCGTTCAATGTCTAAACGATCGCTTTAG
This sequence comes from Bactrocera minax, assembly GCA_021498325.1. NCBI lineage: Eukaryota > Metazoa > Arthropoda > Insecta > Diptera > Tephritidae > Bactrocera > Bactrocera minax. The sequence goes on along the minus strand of JAKEEE010000019.1, from coordinate 61,323 downwards.
TCATTGTTACAATAACAGATGAGACTTAGTAGTGGGACATTAGGACATCGAGGCCCCGCTTTTGCCGATCAAATGACAAGCAATTACGAACTTAACTTCCGTCTGTGTTTCTGTGCAACAACGCTTACCCCTTACCATATACGTATGTATGTCATCTTACATTTGGAAATTCGTAGGCCAGCACCATGTAAAAACACCAATCGCTTACCTGAAAAGAAGACAGTCGGCTAACTAGTTGGTTCTGAAATGTATAAGCCGTAAAGTAGTTTATAACTAGTCGATTTTACTACAGGGATGTGCTCTTGCATATAATGGGGTATGCTCTCCCGACTCCGAATTCCAGCCAAGCAAGTAGGTGCTAATTTGCCAAACTAAATTAATCCTTTAATTTATCTTATAAACAAAAACAATAACGAAATGCGCAGTTAAGTAAATACATGCAGACAATAATAGCAAAAACTGGATACACAACACGTAACTAATTACATGGGCACTAATACGTCAAAGCAGTGAGTGGAAATCGATAGAATATTCAATAATTTGGCATTGTAATCTGGACTTAGTGCCGGTTTGATGATAAATTAACACTGTTGACTCACTCCAACAAATTTGGATAAAAGTAATAATAGCGATATTATATAAATGGGTAATGTGACAGAATATCCACAACACGTAGATACCACGCACACAATCAAACAATAAAACCGACAGCTGTTAATGCCTTTAAAAACATTGCAATTCATTTGAATATTTAAGAAGAATATTTTTCCCAAAAAAACTTAAAGTTAAGGTCGATGTACTCATAGAAATATAATACTAATTGTAATCATACGATACCAATCAGAAGTCAATCGTGTACTAATATATAAAATATATTTGTATATAAAATGTTTAAAATATGGAAACCACCGGCCGACGATGGTATACCAAATAACGGTAAAGCAAATTATATCAAGAAATTTTTGATGGAGCTGTGATCATTGGAAAGCTGTTGAAATTCTGAAACCAACTAAATTGAAAGCCTAAGCTTTGTTGAAAACAAAACCTCATAAAAGAAAAGGGAAATTTTAATTTAGAAAATTTAATTTAACATTGCATGTAGTTTCGACAAACAAATTTACGTTTTCTAACATTTGTAATATTTACATACCATTTTAAATTGTTTCCATATGAAACTTAGAACTTTTATGTTAATACGGCTCAAAAATTGTATCTAAAAATCATGGTTGAACTGAAATTTCTATCAATTTTCATAAGAAATCGGCCCCCTGTGCACGTCAGTTTTATATGGAGCGGCGCATGTGAGCGCAAATGTTCATTGAAGGTTTTGCGTAATTTCTAATTATGCCGGCTAATTTCATTAGGAGATAATATTATGCATATTCCATATTTGATCGTACAATTTAAAAGACGCACATACATACTCACACAATTAGATATTCTGAAAAGCATGCGGTGAGGTGTCAAACCAGTCAGAAAATGTACCGATTTACAACTAGAATTTCCTGTCCAAAATTCAATTAAACAAAAAAATTTATGACTTTTACCAATTATTGAGCTATTTTCTAATCTCCTGATGGCAGATGTTATGTTGCATTACAGCCCCTAATGTAGCCACCGTTGGTTGTTTCAATATTTCAATAGTAAATCATTAACTATATTTTGTTCTTAGTTGGTGATGATTATTCATAAACAAGTTTATATATGGAATTGTGATTCCACCACCGTCTGCTTAAATAATGAAAACGGTACATTCAAAATGGTTTAAGTCTTAAATTTGGTTTTGTTTCATTATGCAAAATTATTGAAATTGTCGGTGTGAGGATGCGTACATACATATTCGTTATTTTGTTCTTTTCTCATTGAATCAAAGTCATAGTCGTATATGTAGTTATGAAGAGAAGCTTTTCGTAGCACTTAACTAAACGGAAATATGTCTATTTACGGAAATCATCAATGACTTTTCACAAGCGTAATGCTTTTGTATTTATGTAAGTTGAACTTTAACTGTAGCTGTCAATATCATCTAGTGTCGTAAAATATTATATTAGGCGCTGGCTGTCAACTAGGCATTCCACATAGGATTGCGAAATTTTCGAATTTTGGGAGCAGGTAAAAGCATTTGTATACACAGCGGAAATTAAATATCCATCGCGGAAGTGTTTAAATAATTTACTTGTTTACTCCCAACATCGAATTGCTTTCATCGTGTATGTGTGTGTCATTTTTGGTTTATTTTTTTTAACTTAAGTATTGGTTTTATTTTGATTTGGCGTGCAAATGCTGCTACAATCACCTTTCAATATTGTTTGCAGTAAATTAGTTACCATGGCCTTTGGAAAGATCGCTAATATAATAATACTAAAATTGTCTTTTCCACGTAAGGTAGATCTTAAGCATATATAGGTTTAAGTACATATCTACAAACAAGCAAAAACAACAAAAACTAAATTAATTATTTATATTCATTTACTTATATTGCCATTATATTTTTAAAAGTCTTACATAGGAGCAAAATAACTGTGTTAATGGATAAATTTCATCCGAAAATATATTAACTATATTGTTAAATAATGTCCACAACAGTATTTGTAATATATTCCAATATTTACTCAATTATTTATCCAAATAAATATGTAAAATGTTAATCGTACATCCTAAAAACAGGCGTTCATTCTTATTGTATGAGCCCGAAAATTAAAGAGACATTCGAGAGAGTCCTTACCGTAAAACTGTTATACAATGATGAGAGGAAGGCACTGTAAATGTTTTTTTTTTCAACACTCTGCTGTTAGTTACGGAAATGATAGAAAACTGGCGTTAAAAGAGCACATTTTCCTAACGAAAGCTCTTTGCAGTGAGCTCTGAAAATTATTCCATTGTTCTCCATCATTGCCAGTGTTGGTCGTCGGCAACGCCGAAGCATTGCTTCGTCAAATATTGCTCTTGGAGTCTAAGCAGTGCTAAGGCACAAAAATGAATAAATCGATTTTTACATACATTTTCATGTTCAAGGATATCTCAAGTAGAAGAATGTGCTTGGCACCACAGCTCCCACGTCCCGATAGTGCACAGAGCTCGTTCAGGTGATAATTACGATGACTATAGCTTTGATGATGCCATTACCTAGGCACATATTGGAAACCTGTATGAATGAATGAATTAAAGACAAGATGGTGTGCGCAGAGGTAAGACAAAATTTGGTTATTGAGTAAACGATTGGAAAGCTACATTTATTTTACAGTGCGAACATGTTTAAGTCAGTTGATTAAGATAACTAACAAAACCTGTAAGGAGACTTGTATTAAATTCATTTCATCAAGGCGGTTAAATATCTCTTTGATGCAGTTGCCGCGCCCTCTATCGGGTATTATTTTTTATTTTTACTACTTTTTTATTTTTTATTTTTTTTCTTATAACATGGTACAAAGAGTATAATGGCTTTATTCACAGCGGTTTTTTATAGCATCTTTCAGTGATGAATTTCTTTCAGTGAATTCAAATCTGCTGGATGTATATTTAATAGATGAAGACTCAACACATTGCCACCGCATGTAAATGACTCACGCAATTGCACACTCAAGCATTCTTCCCAAGTCTTAGCTTTCGCCATTCGATCATTTTGAATACATATCTGCATGTAGTTAAATTTTAAGAAAATTTGTATTGTCTTTCCCTCGACAACATACATACAATTTCCACCCTCCAAATACTAAAAATATAAAATACAATAAAGAGAACTCTAGGCCGGAGGTATGAATGTGAGATACATTCACTAATGGAGCAGATATGCAGCAAACTTTGTATTTGTATCGCAAATGTATTCTCATACAAAGCATCTGCAGAGAAGTGTTAATAAAAAATCAAACTCTGATTTAACGAAGTTTTTTATGCAATAGTTCTTTATCGTGACCCTTCAGCTGGCGTTATATTGTGCATCACTTACCATTTTATTTTATTTTGTCAGCTTATAATGTCACTGCAGTCTGCTGCATGACTTTTGAAGAACTCTGTGTTTTCAATTTTCAATAGAGGCGGTTAAACACTAGTTTTGTGCAGCTGTGTCATTTATCAAGTGCAAGTAAACTGGTCAGTAGTGTGAGGTTATCGCATTGGCTGTAACTACCCGTCACCCTCACCGTCACCCTCATGTCCACAGAGCAATAGCAACCGCTTTCAGCTTGCCGCGGACTCACCCGATAGACGGTACCATCCAACAACGCACACACATGAAAACATAGTGACCACCTGTACTTGCAGCAAGTAAACTCGAACATACCCCTAAAATGGTATTGCAAGTGCTCAAGCCTTATCGTGTATGCATTTATTGGCGTTGCGCCATATGCAATTAATTAATTGAGATTTGGTATTTAGAACAAATCTGCTGTACTACCGTTGCAAATGCATTTGGTAGCGGAATCGAAACCACCCCCAATACGTCTAACTGATCAGAATGATGCATTGAATAGGGACATCAGTGAGACACTTAGAAAACTTGATAGATACAAATATCTAACCACGAACGTCCTACTGATAGACTATGTGGCAGCTCGAATAACAATAACGGAGCGAAAGAACAAACAACAAAGCTAAGAATGCGGATGTATTATCAGCAGAGTTTGTATTCTTAGTATTGCATTTAACCAATTTTAGGGCAGATTGCGTCCAGTGTAGCTGCAGACCTCTCAAATTTAATATTGATAAGATATGAAGAAGATATGATTTGAAAAAGACATCCGATATTTTGAAATTCCAAAACTAAAAATGTAATCACATATTAAAATATATCCATTTCATGATACAAAATATGTAACAGTAAATTGGATACTATTGAATTGAGACAATGGGAGCTGATGGTATGTGATAACTATACGTAATATCTGCTGTCATCAGTTAGCGCATTCACCTTTTGACTCCCATTCCACTGCGACTGGCAATTCTAATATATGGCGTAGAAGCGTAGACAATGGTTAGGTGAATTTTTCGAACAATAGATTCACGAACCTTTACGTTGTATGTAGAGTCTTTAGATCAGATGTGTATACAATAATGATAACATCTGGGTTCGAGTTACAATCATTCTTATTAGTAGTTAGTTAGTAATTACTATGCTTACTTATTTCAATTACGCAATCGGTCATTTGAGTTTTACCTACTGGACCATACACCGCCAACTTTATTCGTCTTTTAATTTTATTAATGCATAACAAAAGCTGACACATGGTTCTATACAGGGGATATTGAATTGTATCGGCTTTCTTGTTTTCGATCAATTGATTTCTTGTTTGAAGGTATATATTGCACATATCCCAAGACACTTGTAAGGGTGTTAGAAAATTGAGCAAAGCCAGCAGAAATGATTATTTTCAAAGCAAAGAGAACCTTAAAGGGCTGTCGCTTTACAAGTATAGACGACATTGAAAGTGCATCGCTGAAAGAGCTAAAGGCTATCCCAAAAATAGAGTTCGAGAAGTGTTTCGACGATTAGAAGAAGCGTTGACATAAGTCCATAATATCGAATGGACACTATTTTGAAGGCTACAACATTAATGTAGACGAATGAATAAAGTATTTAAAATCCTAATGATTGTTTTCAAAATATTGAAGTACGATTTTTGCATGAAAAAAATGTCTTCTATTTTCTACTTTTTCACTAATAACCCCATAAGCGTTTCCAGCAAAACGTTAATGTCACAAAAAACCGACAAACAAGCAGTTATTTCAGTTTAAATTGCAGAGCACATTTTGTTCAAAACAAAAGTACGATAATAGCAAACGATACAGAACCAAGCAGGAAAATAGCAAAAAGCTCTAATGACGATTTCATTGCCATTTGCAGTCACCTATAAATGTAGCAGTTCAGAACAGTGTCAACATGTGGGTGGATTAGCATGCAAATCACTCATGTACATAAATATACATACGTATGTATGCATGTGGATAGATATGTAAGGGTGTTTCGATCAACATGTGATATCCACTCGCTTCCGATCTACAAGCACTGTTCCAACGACAGCTATTGTTAGTTGCGTTGGCTATTGCATTGGCAACAACTTTATGATAATTGCTGTGGTATATTCTTTGTTCCTTTTTTTGTGTCCTCGGTTGTTGCGCCCGGTGGGGGTTGAGGGTTGTGGTAAGCACACATATCATGCAGCATATGCGACGACATCGCCTTAGTTTGGTATTGTCACCACAATCGAGCAGCAGCAACAACACCAACAACAGCAACACAAATAAGCACAATGTTATATCTTACTGTGTGTTTTTATGTATGTGTGTGTATCTTACTGTGTGTGTTTATGATGAGTGGACAGTAATGTGTGCATATCTATGTACTACTACAGGGAGCTGAACATTAGAGATGCAGCAAAAACACACCCACGAAATCGCCGATTGCCAGCAACACCTTCAGTAATTATATAACGCTGCCCTACTATTGACGGGGCAACTGAGGAGTGCCATACTTGAGTATTGAAAGTTTTCTAGCAAAGTCTAATACCAGCAATATCGGTTCTTTTGTTTTGCTTAGTTAATAACATAATTTACATAATGATAATACATTGCATACTTTTTAATGACTTAAACTTAATAATGACACTCGAAATACTAGCCTACTACTATATTGAAGTCTAATAAGCAACATTCAAATATTCTGCACGAATTGTCCAATATTTGCAGCAATTACTTAGAATAAGTTCATTCCAGAAAAGGTTAAATTTTTAAGTTAATTTCTAAATATAAATGAATCATACTCGATTATTACAAATTTTATACTCTCCCAACATGTCGCAACAGAATATATAAGTTTTGTTCACGTAACGGTTGTTTGTAACACCTAAGACTAAGCGAGATAAATGAATCATACTCGATTATTACAAATTTTATACTCTCGCAACATGTCGCAACAGAATATATAAGTTTTGTTCACGTAACGGTTGTTTGTAACACCTAAGACTAATATATAGATATATAGAGTTACACATATAGAAATAATTAGAATGACGAGTTGAATTGAATTCCGGATGTCTGTCTGTCCGTCCGTCCGTGCAAGCGATAAATTGAGTAAAAATTAAAATATCTTGCTGAAACTTGGTACAAGTATTCTATGTCACCATAAGAAGGTTGGTATTGTAGATGAGCGTAATCGGACATCTGCCACGCTCACAAAATGCCTTTAATCGAAAACCTATAAAGTACTATAACATAACAGGGGCATCTGTGGCTGAAAAATGTTTTAAAAGTGTTTAGTTTGAACGCATTTCGATGCCACGATGCCACGATGCCACATTTCTTCTGATTTATTGTTTTATAACTCAGTTTCTATACGTTTTTTATAATTTATTCATAACTTTATCTCCAGAAAAGCTTCATTGGAAGCTTGGTTGGATGCTAAACATTTCCTTGGTACAGTTAAAAATTGGTGATGAATTTTGCTAGAACCAGGAATACTTCCCAAACGATTCCATTTTTCACTCATATTCTTTAACTTTTTCTATCGAAATTAAATAAATCGAAAAAAACAAGAAAAATATTGGAGTTGCTAATTATCGCAATTTTAAGGAACCACCATAGGTCATATCTTGGCAGTACATATGCTCGCAACTTCACCGAGAGTTGGCCTCAAAGAATAATTAATTAACTATTTAACATCAAATATTCACGCTTCAAATATCCACTTGCAAAGTGGCCCACAAAATTTTGAAATAATGAATGAATTTGAGTAAAAGAAATCAACTACATTAATACTAAATTTATTATTCATGTTAAAAGGAAATCAAATGTAAAGATAATAAAAAGGACGAAAGAATAATGGAAGAATTACACGTTCCCGAAGTGGGATGTGAGAGCAAGAAGTAGCGAAGCATTTAAAATCAAAAAATCAAAGCAAACAACAAAAAAGCACGGCTAAGGTCCAAGTATTCTCTTCCCTCCGCCACACCAAGTAGGTGGGGACTTCTTAACAAAATTGTGGGAATGTACAGTCTATGTTTGTGAAAAAACAGCAGCGCAGTATCTGGCTGACTCTACCATAAAAGTGTGCAAAGGCACCCAGCATTAAATATTAACTAGCAATCACAAAATTTTCAAAAACTTTTCCCCGTTCGACAAACCTTATCAACAACAGCAACGTCAGTTATGTTAAATAGTATATAATATATGAAGCTGACTCAAAAAGAAAGCGAAAGACGCGAGTATTTCAATCAAACAGCAGTAAGTCACACCAACCTACATATAATATATACTTACATACACCTGGCAAGTCCTCAAGTTTTCGCAAACATCAGTTTGATTGCATATATTGAGGTGCAATGGAGTTATGTTCAAATCCAAATCAGAAGAAGATATTCAGCCAGGTGAGGAAGCCGTGTAGCCAGTGATCGATATTCGGCTTCCTGAAGCATTTGGCTTTCATAATTGGTCTAAAAACAAGGAAATTTAAAATGCATAACTAAGTTGAAAAAAAGTAAGTTGAAGAAAGTATGAAGTTTTTGACCAATCCAATCCAATCCAATTCATTTGGCAATATCCTTATAAAAACCCTTTTCAAATGCGCGTAGTCAACACCTAAATTTATAAAGTTTAATAATGGACCAGATCAGCGGCAAGACTCCTGCTATTCGAGTAATCTCCGGTAAATTTTTATAAGGAAAATGTGGAGTGAAAACAAGAAGAGGGGAATAAAGGGCAAGTCGTGCCACGTGATGCTAGCACATATCATTTTGATTGCGTGATACTCTTAGTACTAAAATCGACTTTAATTATAAACATCGGAACCACATAATGTAACACCGCTACGCTTTCTTGATATCATCATACCTAAAACATATACTCGGTCTGGGTGCAAGCTGCAGGTCAATCTTGAGATAGCTGGTCACTAAATGGCTCGTTATCGCTCTCCAGCAGTGTTGTGTTTGCCCAGCTTGCCTAACCCTTGGAGTGACTGTGATTTATTGTGTTGTTCACATTAGTGCAAAGTATTTCTATTTTTTTATCACTCCCGCTTTCCCGCTTACAGACAACACACTTTGTTGCCGCTTCTTTAAACCTTCAAAGTTTGAGAAATATAAATTCGCAGTCATGAGCATGTCTTTTGTTGTCCCTAAGTTGATGCTGCACAACTGAGGTTACCGTAATCATGCAAGTGTGACTTGTCCATCTGTTGTTACCGCTCTTGGCATTCTTTTTGCTACTTCGCAAACGTGGCGCGTTTAAAAATAAACCAACGAAATGACATCAACTCCCACATAATCGTCCCCAACTCTGGCGACACTGTCATATTCTCGGCATTTTAAATGGCAATAATATTATTTTCCTCAGCAACCCTTACTGTATGGAGCACTGAATTCGTGTCTTGCAGTGTACCTTTGTAAAACTAATCGAGATGGATATGGATACAATAGATCTTAAGTGACCATTAGGCAATAATTTGAGTAAAATTGAGATATCCTATTGAAATTTTATACGCTTGTCTCTAGACACTATAAAGAGATTGATATTGCTACAGGACGGAATCGAGGCATTTCCACGCCCACAAGGTGGTGTAGTTTGAAAAATGATAATGTGTAAAGACAATTTTTAAAAGTGGGCATATCCCTCTCTCTCGCAAAACTTCGTATGCTCGTACTTATCCCTAAGCTACTAGAGTTAAAAAATTATTTACGGTTTTGTTGAAATCTTAACACCTTCTTCATATAACCATATATATGACCTAACTGTCAGAGTGAGAGATATCTCAAAAAATTAAACACGGTTATTTCAGACAAGAATCGAAGCTATTTTAAACAATTATTATTTAAAAAATATATATTTATTTTCGCTAATAATCCACTCATAAGATCTTATTTCAGTCGTAATAATATTAAGTGAAAAATGTTTCAACTTGTAGGTAATTTAATTTCAAATAAATACATATTCAGCAGTATTTAATTTTGTTATGCCAAAGACCACAGCAGTAAAACAACAACAGCGTTACAACAGCAGCTGAGAAGCCGCAACAATAATGCACTTATGTTGATTTGCTGTCATCCATCGCAACTCATTTATCATCGTCCAGCACCGCTTCAAAGCGGAGAGAGACAACGATTGCATAGAACATTTCATGCAAGTACCCGCCGCTATTCGCTGAAGAATAAGGCTGAGCGTTTTGCAGGAAGCATTAAAAGATAATCCAATTTTTATCATGGGTAATTTCCGAAGGGGGCACAACGCTACTGAGACTGTAACAGTGTTTCCCACAGCCACATGTAACCAGTGTTGCCAATTTAGCTATTTTCCCATTAGATCTCGAGTTTTTAGGATACCAAATGCGTGAAAATTTATGAAATAACGAGTAGGGGGAAGTCCAGCTATTTTGAAAGCACAAAGGGCCTTATTTTAGCTTTTTTCGAAACAAGTTTTAAGTGGTAACATCTTCAGTGTACCGACCTGACAAATGTCCTTTGCTGTGCCGAAAGATGTTTCATTATACGTATCCTTTAGATTTTTAAAATGCAATCCTCACAAATCAAACCACTGTTAAGCCAATATAAAAACAATAATTTGATGAAATGGACAAATATTGAAGGAATATCTCTTTGGGCTTAACTTTACAATTTTGTTGGTACATTAGGTGAGAAGAGGTTCTTTGAACTAGCTTCATTTATATTAACCATTTTATTCTTGTCATGGTCAAACGCTGAGGTGGAGCGTGTATTCAGCGAGATGAACTTCATAACAACATTCATATTAGGACTTTATCTCAATTTTGCACATAAGGTAACATATACTAATTTAATTTATTATCATAATTATATAAATTTTGCATTTACATTTACGGACTACGCAGAATTAATGACTGCTGTATAACCATAAAGTACTTGAAAAATATAACGCTTACAGCAAATAGCTACTATTCAGAACTATGGAAGTCCGCTCGAAGAAAAGGCAGAAAGCGTTAAAAAACTTGATTTGTTCTCAACTGATATTGATTGACAATAACTAAATAAGGTAGTTAATTAATAAATGATTAATTTGAATTTAATATACCATAAACACGATGGTAAACATATTTAGCTATTTTGAAATTTTACCGGATATTTTTAGCTATTTTGAAATGCAGATTTTGCTATTTTGTGACCCGGAGTGTTGGCAACACTGTGGGAAACCCAATGAGACTGCCAAAGGTGCTGATGCATGCATGTATGTACATATAGTGACGTATCGTGATAGGAACGGAAAGGAGCAATACAGGACAATGACGACAGCAACGAGATAAAAATAGTGAAGCGATGAAAACTCAATTTGGTTGATTACTTACGTTGAATACCACCGACACGACTAACGGACAAAATGCGGACACAAAATCTAGGACTTCTGTGCATATATTTTCCATTTCGCATTATTTTCATTAGTTTTTGTTAGTATATCTGCAAGAAAGTGTACCTTTACTTAATTTCAAAGGAAGACATGACCTGGGAATTTATTCACCTCATATTTGTACTTATATATATTCCAAAATATAGGGGGGGAATAATATGTTTGAATTCTTTACAAGCATATATGGCACTCTCTTTGATGATCTCTTGTGACGAACTAGACCTTTGTGGCCTAAGTGGTTACTAAGTTTCAACACACATTCCGCCTACCAACTTCCAAAGAATCTCAAGTAATAAACAGATAAATAGATTTTTAGACAACAAAGTTTTGCTCCGATATCTTAATTGGTACTTAATTTATATACTGTAAAGTGAAGGAATTTGGAATTTAAAATAGTGATATATTTGAAGTAGGCGTGGTTTGATTCCGATTTCACCCCTTCGCTGAATTTTTATTTTTGTGCGTAAGTTCTCGCCGCCTTTATCGTCGGATCACATTATAATAAATCTTGTCAGTTGCAATGGCCTTTTCTTGTTAAATGTCGCGACTTTGTTCTTTAACATTGACATTACGAACGCCGACAGTGAAAACAATTAGTACCACCGAAATTAAACACTTAAAATAAATGTTTTTCGAATCAAGACCATTGACAAAATCGTCTTCAAAGTATGAGGAAGTCACTCAAGGCATCATAAGTAAATAAATTAATGTAGTGAAATGAAAAAACAAATTTGCTGGGATTTCAAATACACACACATCGCTACTTATATCCATGGTTTAGTGGCTCTGATGTAACATAGTCATATTAATTTAATTGTAAAAACTTTCAAAATTTGTCAAGGTCAAACTGTATATTCTGAATTTTGTCTTTCATTTTCTTTACCACTAAGAAATATACCTAATAAATTCTCAAGTAATTCTGGTTTACTTCTCTATTGACCCCTCAATTCTTCAGCTGCAATCAGCTTCATTCTTAATTGTAAATGATTATTAGTGTTTTTCACTTCGCTAGTGTTGGCAACATCATAGCGTGTGGAACCTCCCCAAGTGGATGAGAAACTAAAACTTACAAATGTGGTTCCGAAAATTTCGGTAGCAAAATTTTTCAATTCATTTCAATGCACATTGGCATATAGAAATGCCCTAATGTAACCTTTACCAATATAATGCTTATTATAATTCTTATGTGGATCAAAGTACCCGCAGCATAATCGTTTGTTAGATCATATGTGAACGTTCGTACAAGACGTTCAACACGTTCATATTATTTATTCATATATTGTTCCAAATATTTGATTTAAGGAATTTTAGCAGCAACGGTGGTGGCCACTTAAAACGAATAATTGATAAACTGTACCCGAAAATTAACAAAAAGGTCACCCAGCAAGTCACGACTACCGAAACTCTAACACATTGAAAGAATTTTCATGAAAACCTATACATACCTATACATACACACATATGCAACAGAAGGTGAACTATGTATACACAAACGTTTACCCTAGCTCTTCCCTCGTATTAAACTATGAATGAGTCAAATAGACAACAAAGTTTAATGTTTGAACTAAACTTGTTAAATCAAATTTATTTACAAATTAGTATTTCTGATGACATCAAAATTTAATTTATTCTGCTAAAAATTGGAATGGACAATAATAAAATTGAGAATAAAATATAAAATAGCTTCACCATGTGCATATCATAAAGTGATTGTTGACTTTTAATTTGCGATTTACTTTCGTACTAATATTTATTAAATCTGTCCAAAGTGCCACAGTCCTACAAAGGAAATCGATGCGATGGTAACACACGGAATTCATGATATGGGAAATATTTTCCTTCCTACAGTATCAGTCTAAACGAATTTAACAATCCTTTAAATTCCAATTATATACATGTTGAAACACTACTTCTTACTTTATTATACTCTATTATACTCCTACTCTATTATTATAAGTGAATCTTTGCGAAATGAAGTGAAAACAAAACTGTAACAAGTAAGGAAGTGCTGAGTTCGGGTATAACCAAGCATTTTATGCTCTCGTGACTTGTAAGAATCAAAGGCGGGGAAATATTTTCAAGTTTTGGCAAGATTTCATTTTAAAAATGTAGCATAAGAATTCAACATTTATTATTCGACGAAATTTTTAATGGATGCAATGATATTTGGCATCATATCAACCTTTACTTTCGATCATATACTCATAAAGTCAATCTAACTAAGGCATATCATCTATATTGAAGAGATTAGTGCTATGGAAGGTCCATCAGCCATAATTTTTATAACCGAATGACATAATACTAATCAAAATATTCTCATTAACTTTTGTTGAGATATCTCCTGTGGAGATATATACGATATAAACTCAACCACAGGGAAAAGATTTAATATATTGTGTGTATGGGGAAAAAGTCAACTAGAAGGACGTAAATCATTATATTAGAGGTGAGGGGTTGAGACCAAGGTCTAGACCGATTTCATTCATATTCAGCGCGAAGCCCTCTTAAGGTTAAGAAAACACTCAATTTCATTAAAATATCACATATATTGTCCAACATAAATGGTTTAAAGCCGGGAGGAAAATCGGAAATCCCTATTTCGTTCATATTGGGGATAGAAGAATGAGTGGACTGATTGCAACAACTTTCGGCATTAAACTAGAGTATGCTCGAGGAAATATTTCCAGTCAATTTTAGATCTATTTACCAGGAGTAATTCGTAGATCGAATCACTAATTCTTAACAACAAACAATAGTATCTTCAAGATTATACGTTCTTTTAATTCTGCTAAGATATATTACATATTAACCGATATACACGGTATAAAGTCAACTGAAATTTTCAAAGGTAAATTTTGGCTATATGGGGCTAGGGGATCCGTAATCGATCTTATCAATTTTTGGCATCAGGACACATTATTACTAAGAAAAGACCTTATCTGAATTTCATTAAGATATCTCGCAGATTGACCGATATATAAGATATAAAGTCAACCGGAAGTGCGCATATTTTTATATTATGTGTAAGGAAGCTAAAGGAAGTATTATCCCGATTTCACACATTTTTGACAAAGGGCATACTATTAACAGGGAAAGACGCTCTCTGGTTTTCATTAATATATCTTACAGATTGACGGACATTTTCTTGAAAAGATATTTTCCAATTTAGAAAATAATAATATCATTCACAATATTTCCAAAATTTCCAAATAATAATATAAATTAATAATGTGAATTTCCAAAATAATAACATCAACCATATAATGAAATAATCTATTAGTAAAAGCTAAGTCTGAAACTGAAATTTCATGTTATTTTTCGTTTTTCAAAGAATTACTTAACAATCTGTATATGCATGCACTAATTTAGATATAGTACAATGATTTTAATTGATTTAACAAAAACATATTAAAAATGTTTTTAATAGAAATGAATGATATAAAGAATAAATTATTTTTTAATTAAATTTCAATTGAGATGTTATTACTATAGGATTTATACGGTAGGACTTACCACTTTTACGGTGGCTGTCTCAGTTATTTAAACGGCGAATTCATTATGAGCACTACCCCAAATGCGCAAGATGTATACAGACATTGCCAAATGTTGAAATTAGTGAATGTATTAATAAGATGTGATTTAAGTAAAATCGGAATCGATAGGTAACCAAAAAACGTCCACTATAGTTTCGAAGCGGAAAAGCGAACTTACATTTAACTTTTACTAAAATCTTATTGTCAAGACATGAGTTGTTTGAACTTGTATTATGCAATTGTGTGGCAACTAAGTAATATTTGTACCCACTTACATGCTTTGTAAATATTAGCTGCGAGCTACTGACATTGCGGTAAATAGAAACCGAAACTACTAAGAAAGTTGTATTCAAAATAAGAATGCCAGTTAAATTAGCACATTGACTTCATTACCCAACGACCAACTAGCCGACGGCAGTGAGAATTTGGGAAAAAATGCAAAATGCTCCGAAAAACAAATATTTATATTACTCAACTTGCGACTGAGTGACTGACGGTGGTAGTCAGTGACGTCCAATTTTGTTGAGAAGATGTGAATGTTTGCACATTCAAAATGAAGACAAGAAAGCAAACAAAAAAGCTAAATTACAGTTTCACGCGCCAATATCCGCAGTTTTCGAGATAACACTAAAGTTTATACTATATAAGAGCATGTATTCACTTTACATTTATGCACATTGTTACTTTATTTTGATAAAACAGTAAAAAATAATGAAACAGTATCAACCAACCTTGACTTACAACTCTCCGAACATACCCAAGCTTGAGTTCAATCTCATAAGCTTTCTTTTTATCTATGACTGTAAAATTACAAAAATTCTAAGTTCTTAAACAATTCAAAATCTAAAGGTCGTAGTCACGATAAGTTTAAAATCGGTTCTATATAGGTTGGAATAATTTTCCCAAATTTGACATTAGTCAGTCCATAAATTATAGAAAACTGGGCATATTAATTTTCACATCTCACAGCGTAGTTTTATAATCTCTCTTAAAAGCAATTTTAGAATAGATCAAAGTTTACTATAGGCACGTCAAATGTTGTTGATTTATGCATGCAGATGAATATGTACATAGGTCGTCACCTAGGCCAAACTCACATTTATCGAATATATGCTGATCTTACTGGATCCAAGCATCGGCAGTTAAATGTTTTTGGCTTTCTGCCAACAGGTAACATGGTGTATACTAATCACACAAACCTAAGCAAAATATCTTAGTGACGTAATTGTCTTCGCAAAATATTTACAGTATAAGGAAATCAAACAAACATTAAGGCATGGGAACATAGTGACTCATAGGTGTTGTATTGCATTTTCTACTATGTATACATACATATATGAATACATACATAATTACATGCGTACTTATTCTGTTAAAATAATAATATATCAAAGCCGTTTCAAAAATGGACCTTATTCACTAAAAGACCTTAAGATATAAATGAAATTCAGTTACTAATTTATTTTGCTATGAATCATTTGGACTTGAACAGATAACAAGTGCCTCTCAAATCTACTTTTCGGAAAATGCAAACAGTATTCTCCATTTAATAGACCCAATTGGATAAGTGGAAAAAATATTGCTTTAAAACAAATAATTTAAAAAAAAATGTATATCTTAATTTTTTATATGTTAATCATGGAGTATATTTATTAATTATCTTTAATAAATAACTTAGGTAAGTGTTTTACTTCCTTGCAATTTCGACATTTAAAGTAAAAGAAATAATATTTGAACTATCTTCTCTGATGCGCCGTTATTCGCAAGTTCACTCTTTTAAATGACATCAAGAACAACATAATTACCTACATTGCTTCTCCATTATTTATTATGTAAAATTCTATTCTTAAGAACTTTTTTTGTCTAAGACAATTTGTAACTGAAACTTTCAAAAACCTTCATTAAGAAGAAAAATGGGTTTCAAAATATATAGGTAATATAGATTTCATTGAAATCTATAAACAATCTCATTAATTTTATTTTGATTTGGAAAGTTCTGTATTTCAACTAACTATTCATCGGTCAACTGACAATTGTGCATTCAGTTCATTTAAACAGGAAATACTTTATGCATATCTAAGTATATAACTCTGTAAAAACATCAGGGCGACTCTCTGCTATTGGACACACTTTTGAAATATTATATTTTACACAAGTTAAGAGACAAACCAAGTAAGTTCAACCAACAAACTGCAGCATCGTAAATTCTCCAGCACATCAACATATCTGCATATTCTTGATCTGATATTGGTGTTATCTTAGACAATGTTTGTACTAATTCGCCAAAAAGGTTAATGCATACATTTTGCGTTATCTTGACAAAGCAGATTGAATGAAGTTTCCTAAGATAAAATTTTCACATAAAAGGCTAAGACGGCCACAGGAAATCATTAGTAACGAAAATCTTTCGAACAAAACGATGACTACGGCGAAAATCACCAGGTTGACATTATTACTACTGGTAAATAGATTGAGTTTCCAACCTCATACTAAGAACTAACAAAATATTCAGGGAAACCGCTTTGAATCTCTTGAGCTGTACGCAGGATATGTACTCTGCAAATCGTGTTATTTATCCAAACATCAACATGCTGTGCAAAAGAAAAACACCTTGAGGAAAAAATGTATTGTGTTAAACCCCTAAAGTGAAACAAGATTTCTTTTAGGTTCTTAGTGTGCGATCGAGAATCAAAAAATATTAGTCAGAGTAGCTGACTTATATTAGTTTCTCAAGGGTTCCTCCTATCTAATGTGGTAATAATCTTTTGTTTGCAGTTCGCCTCATCAGTGGCAGTGGCAGCCCAAGAAGAAAGTGGACATGGTGTTACTCAAGGTATCAAATGTTATGGCAAAGAATATGTCTGTGTCGGCCCTTTAAACTACAAACATTGTGAATGGAATTCTCAAGGTAACACCTATGCTACGGGTAACGCCATACAGTGTCCCCCAAATCACCGCTGCGTAAGCGATGGAGTAGAAATTTGTATACCGCTTAAATTGTCGACAACAGCACCTCAAGCGGAACACCTACTCACCTCAGAGCAAATACCCATCAACTCAATATCAACTGAAGATCCCATAAAAATGATACCACTAAATTGGGAATCCACGTCCACAATACCAGATACGACAACAAATATAGAAGTAAATGAAGATCCATCAAGTATTCTTATTGACACAACTACTGCCACAGATGGTTCAATATGGACCACGTTTTTAACGGAGAAACCGAGCTCCTATAATACACTCGAACCACAATCAACTGATCCGAATTTTCATTTTACTACCAGTCCACTACTTGAGAGTACAACGGATGCTATTTTAGAAACTACGTCTTTTCAGTACGAAACAACTACTACTTCAGACACTTACGTGACATTGACTCCAATTATATCGGATGCTTCCAGTATACCAGTTAACTTCAATAATCCTTTAAAGACCAGATCAATAGCAGAAGTTACGCGTATGGTTTTAAATAGAACAGCTCTAGAAAATCAAGCTTCTGAAACAATCAGTATTCGAAATATTCCTGCTGATCCCGATTTCCCAGAGAACTCGTTAGCTAATTCAAATATTTCTGTGAATCCTCATTCGGCAATATCCCCGATAGAATCTTTGGATTCCATAACAGAGATATATCCTAAAACAACCGTATCAGCAAATCAGGAGCAATATGTAACGTTTGAAACTAAGGCGCCAATCGACTCAAATCTTTTAATATCTCCGGACAGCTCAATTCTTACAACACAGAGAGAACAATTAAATTCATACAAATCTAGTACACCTGTTGACCTGAGCGTTTCAAATCTGACAAATAAAACTCCAGGTGAACACTCCAGGTTAGGTGAACATAGCTCAAATGTGGACCCCAACATCCCAATCGAATTAAGTTCGTCAACTGATCCTACTAAAACAACCAACCCACCGAATAAAATCAACCTAATCGATCTAACTGCTTCAACTGATCCCATCGCACCAGCAAGTTCGAGCTTACCAGTGAACCCTAATATTCCAATCGAATTAAGTGAGCCAACTGATCACAAGACGGCTACCATTCCGGTGGATCAAAGTAATCCCATTGTTCCAAGTGCTTCGTCCGATCCTGGCACACCAGCAAGTTCAAGCGTACCAGTGAACCCTAATACTCCAAACGAATTAAGTGAGTCAACTGATCATAAAACAACTACTATCCCGGTGGATCAAAGTAATCCCATTGTTCCAAGTGCTTCATCTGATCCTGCCACACCAGCAAGTTCGCGCTTACCAGTGAACCCTAATATTCCGATCGAATTAAGTGAGTCAACTGATCATAAAACGACTACTATCCCGGTGGATCAAAGTAATCCCACTGTTCCAAGTGCTTCATCTGATCCTGGCACACCAGCAAGTTCAAGCTTACCAGTGAACCCTAATACTCCAAACGAATTAAGTGAGTCAACTGATCATAAAACGACTACTATCCCGGTGGATCAAAGTAATCCCATTGTTCCAAGTGCTTCATCTGATCCTGGCACACCAGCAAGTTCAAGCTTACCAGTGAACCATAATACTCCAAACGAATTAAGTGAATCAACTGATCATAAAACAACTACTATCCCGGTGGATCAAAGTAATCCCATTGTTCCAAGTGCTTCATCTGATCCTAGCACACCAGCAAGTTCAAGCTTACCAGTGAACCCTAATAGTCCAATCGAATTAAGTGAGTCAACTGATCATAAAACGACTACTATCCCGGTGGATCAAAGTAATCCCATGGTTCCAAGTGCTTCATCTGATCCTGGCACACCAGCAAGTTCAACCGTACCAGTGAACCCTAATATTCCAATCGAATTAAATGAGTCAACTAATCCTAACACAACAACTATTCTTGTGGATCAAACCAATCCAATTGTTCCAAGTGATTCATCTAATCCTAGCACACCAGCAAGTTCAAGCTTACCAGTGAACCCTAATACTCCAAACGAATTAAGTGAGTCAACTGATCATAAAACGACTACTATCCCGGTGGATCAAAGTAATCCCATTGTTCCAAGTGCTTCATCTGATCCTGGCACACCAGCAAGTTCAAGCTTACCAGTGAACCCTAATAGTCCAATCGAATTAAGTGAGTCAACTGATCATAAAATGACTACTATCCCGGTGGATCAAAGTAATCCCACTGTTCCAAGTGCTTCATCTGATCCTGGCACAACAGCAAGTTCACCCTTACCAATGAACCCTAATATTCCGATCGAATTAAGTGAGTCAACTGATCCTAATACAACAACTATTACGGTGGATCAAACTAATCCCATTGTTCCAAGTGCCTCGTCCGATCCTGGCACACCAGCAAGTTCAACCGTACCAGTGAACCCTAATATTCCAATCGAATTAAGTGAGTCAACTGATCCTAACACAACAACTATTCCGGTGGATCAAACTAATCACATTGTTCCAAGTGCTTCATCTGATCCTGGCACACCAGCAAGTTCAAACTTACCAGTAAACTCATACATCTCAGTCCAATTAAGTGAGTCAACTGATCCTAATACAACAACTATTCCGGTGGATCAAACCAATCCAATTCTTCCAAGTGCTTCATCTAATCCTAGCACACCAGCAAGTTCAAGCTTACCAGTGAACCCTAATAGTCCAATCGAATTAAGTGAGACAACTGATCAGAAGACGGCTACCATCCCGGTGGATCAAAGTAATCCCACTGTTCCAAGTGCTTCATCTGATCCTGGCACATCAGCAAGTTCAAGTTTACCAGTGAACTCTAATACTCCAATCGAATTAAATGAGTCAACTGATCACAAGACGGCTACCATCCCGGTGGATCAAAGTAGTCCCATTGTTCCAAGTGCTTCATCTGATCCTGGCACACCAGCAAGTTCAAGCTTACCAGTGAACCCTAATAGTCCAATCGAATTAAGTGAGACAACTGATCAGAAGACGGCTACCATCCCGGTGGATCAAAGTAATCCCACTGTTCCAAGTGCTTCATCTGATCCTGGCACATCAGCAAGTTCAAGTTTACCAGTGAACTCTAATACTCCAATCGAATTAAGTGAGTCAACTGATCACAAGACGGCTACCATCCCGTTGGATCAAAGTAGTCCCAATGTTCCAAGTGCTTCGTCTGATCCTGGCACACCAGCAAGTTCAAGCTTACCAGTGAACCCTAATAGTCCAATCGAATTAAGTGAGTCAACTGATCACAAAACGGCTACCATTCCGGTGGATCAAACCAATACCATTGTTACAGGTGCTTCATCTGATCCTGGCACACCAGCAAGTTCAAACTTACCAGTGAACCCTAATAGTCCAATCGAATTAAGTGAGTCAACTGATCACAAGACGGCTACCATCCCGGTGGATCAAAGTAGTCCCATTGTTCCAAGTGCTTCATCTGATCTTGGCACACCAGCAAGTTCAAGCTTACCAGTGAACCCTAATATTCCAATCGAATTAAGTGATTCAACTAATTCTAACACAACAACTATTCTTGTGGATCAAACCAATCCAATTGTTCCAAGTGATTCATCTAATCCTAGCACACCAGCAAGTTCAAGCTTACCAGTGAACCCTAATACTCCAAACGAATTAAGTGAGTCAACTGATCATAAAACGACTACTATCCCGGTGGATCAAAGTAATCCCATTGTTCCAAGTGCTTCATCTGATCCTGCCACACCAGCAAGTTCGCGCTTACCAGTGAACCCTAATATTCCGATCGAATTAAGTGAGTCAACTGATCACAAGACGGCTACCATCCCGGTGGATCAAAGTAATCCCACTGTTCCAAATGCTTCATCTGATCCTGGCACACCAGCAATTTCAAGCTTACCAGTGAACCCTAATAGTCCAATCGAATTAAGTGAGTCAACTGATCCCAAAACGGCTACCATTCCGGTGGATCAAACCAATACCATTGTTACAGGTGCTTCATCTGATCCTGGCACACCAGCAAGTTCAAACTTACCAGTGAACCCTAATAGTCCAATCGAATTAAGTGAGTCAACTGATCACAAGACGGCTACCATCCCGGTGGATCAAAGTAGTCCCATTGTTCCAAGTGCTTCATCTGATCTTGGCACACCAGCAAGTTCAAGCTTACCAGTGAACCCTAATAGTCCAATCGAATTAAGTGAGTCAACTGATCACAAGACGGCTACCATCCCGGTGGATCAAAGTAATCCCATTGTTCCAAATGCTTCATCTGATCCTGGCACACCAGCAAGTTCAAGCTTACCAGTGAACCCTAATAGTCCAATCGAATTAAGTGAGTCAACTGATCACAAGACGGCTACCATCCCGGTGGATCAAAGTAATCCCACTGTTCCAAATGCTTCATCTGATCCTGGCACACCAGCAATTTCAAGCTTACCAGTGAACCCTAATAGTCCAATCGAATTAAGTGAGTCAACTGATCACAAAACGGCTACCATTCCGGTGGATCAAACCAATACCATTGTTACAGGTGCTTCATCTGATCCTGGCACACCAGCAAGTTCAAACTTACCAGTGAACCCTAATAGTCCAATCGAATTAAGTGAGTCAACTGATCACAAGACGGCTACCATCCCGGTGGATCAAAGTAATCCCACTGTTCCAAATGCTTCATCTGATCCTGGCACACCAGCAAGTTCAAACTTACCAGTGAACCCCAATACTCCCATTGAATTAGTTGAGTCAACTGATCACGAAACGGCTACCTATCCGGTGGATCAAAGTAATCCCATTATTCCAAGTGCTTCATCTAATCCAGGCACACCAGCAAGTTCAAGCTTACCAGTGAACCCTAATAGTCCAATCGAATTAAGTGAGTCAACTGATCACAAGACGGCTACCATCCCGGTGGATCAAAGTAGTCCCATTGTTCCAAGTGCTTCATCTGATCCTGGCACACCAGCAAGTTCAAGCTTACCAGTGAACCCTAATAGTCCAATCGAAGTAAGTGAGTCAACTGATCAGAAGACGGCTACCATCCCGGTGGATCAAAGTAATCCCACTGTTCCAAGTGCTTCATCTGATCCTGGCACATCAGCAAGTTCAAGTTTACCAGTGAACTCTAATACTCCAATCGAATTAAGTGAGTCAACTGATCACAAGACGGCTACCATCCCGTTGGATCAAAGTAGTCCCAATGTTCCAAGTGCTTCGTCTGATCCTGGCACACCAGCAAGTTCAAGCTTACCAGTGAACCCTAATAGTCCAATCGAATTAAGTGAGTCAACTGATCACAAAACGGCTACCATTCCGGTGGGTCAAACCAATACCATTGTTACAGGTGCTTCATCTGATCCTGGCACACCAGCAAGTTCAAACTTACCAGTGAACCCGAATAGTCCAATCGAATTAAGTGAGTCAACTGATCACAAGACGGCTACCATCCCGGGGGATCAAAGTAGTCCCATTGTTCCAAGTGCTTCATCTGATCCTGGCACACCAGCAAGTTCAAGCTTACCAGCGAACCCTAATAGTCCAATCGAATTAAGTGAGTCAACTGATCACAAGACGGCTACCATCCCGGTGGATCAAAGTAATCCCACTGTTCCAAATGCTTCATCTGATCCTGGCACACCAGCAAGTTCAAGCTTACCAGTGAACCCTAATAGTCCAATCGAATTAAATGAGTCAACTGATCACAAAACGGCTACCATTCCGGTGGATCAAACCAATACCATCGTTCCAAGTGCTTCATCTTATTCTGGTACACCAGCAAGTTCAAGCTTACCAGTGAACCCTAATATTCCAATCGAATTAAGTGAGTCAACTGGTCACAAGACGGCTACCATCCCGTTGGATCAAAGTAGTCCCATTGTTCCAAGTGCTTCATCTGATCCTGGGACACCAACAAGTTCAAGCTTACCAGTGAACCCTAATGGTCCAATCGAATTAAGTGAGTCAACTGATCACAAGACGGTTACCATCCCGGTGGATCAAAGTAGTCCCATTGTTCCAAATGCTTCATCTGATCCTGGCACACCAGCAAGTTCAACCGTACCAGTGAACCCTAATATTCCAATCGAATTAAGTGAGTCAACTAATCCTAACACAACAACTATTCTTGTGGATCAAACCAATCCAATTGTTCCAAGTGATTCATCTAATCCTACCACACCAGCAAGTTCAAGCTTACCAGTGAACCCTAATAGTCCAATCGAAGTAAGTGAGTCAACTGATCAGAAGACGGCTACCATCCCGGTGGATCAAAGTAATCCCACTGTTCCAAGTGCTTCATCTGATCCTGTCACATCAGCAAGTTCAAGTTTACCAGTGAACTCTAATACTCCAATCGAATTAAGTGAGTCAACTGATCACAAAACGGCTACCATTCCGGTGGATCAAACCAATACCATTGTTACAAGTGCTTCATCTGATCCTGGCACACCAGCAAATTCAAGCTTACTAGTGAACCCTAATAGTCCAATCGAATTAAGTGAGTCAACTGATCACAAGACGGCTACCATTCCGGTGGATCAAAGTAGTCCCATTGTTCCAAGTGCTTCATCTGATCCTGGCACACCAGCAAGTTCAAGCTTACCAGTGAACCCTAATAGTCCAATCGAATTAAGTGAGTCAACTGATCACAAGACGGCTACCATCCGGGTGGATCAAAGTAATCCCATTGTTCCAAGTGCTTCATCTGATTCTGGCACACCAGCAAGTTCAAGCTTACCAGTGAACCCTAACATCCCAGTCGAATTAAGTACGTCTACTGATCCTAAAACAGCAATCATACCGGTGAATCAAACCAATCCAGTTATTCCAAGTTCTTCATCTGATTCTAGGACAGCAGCAAGTCCGAGCTTACCAGTTGACCAGAGCTCAACCTTCGGCGATAAAAATCAAATTGGCTCACCTGCTTCAATTACGAGTGCTATATTAAAACCGATCTCTTCAGTTAATCTTAATTCACCAGTAACCCTAAATAACCCAATCGATTCAAGTGCTTCACCTCATTCTAGCACATCAGCAAATCAAAACTTTCGGGTTGAAGCAAAAATACCTGTTGTACTGAGCAAACCTTCTGCGGAGCGAAACACACCTTTTCGCCACACAGCACCAATCCATTGGAGTGTTTCAAATACTGACTTTACAAAATGGTACCTTAACTCTCGTAATAAGGGAAATAACGTTAGTAGTGGAGCAGATGATGGTTTTTTGCTTTTACCAAAGCACACTGTTGCACCTGTACAACATACATTGTCCAAGAAGCCCATCCATCAGGAAACTACAGAAGCAGAGTCCAGTGAGATGAACTTTTCTAAGCCTGTACCTAAAAATGATGACTCTTTTGAAGAAAAATCGAAGAACAATAGTAGAAAGTCGAAGGGACGAAAGAATTCCCGGGACAATAAGTACAACCAAGAAACAGTAGAAAAGGAATCAAGTGAAAGTTCTATTTCTGAAAGAAATCAAAACAAGGATACATCTGTGGAATATAAATCTGGAACAAATAGTAAAGAATCCAAGAATAGCTTAGAGAAAATAGTTAAAGTTGAAAACAAACCCGATGACGAAGACGACGAAAGTTCATCAAGTGAGCAGAAGGAATTGATTAAGAAAATATTAAAGAAAATTAAAGACAACAAATGTGACGAAGATGACATATACCCAGACCCTAAAGATTGCAAAAAATACTACCGATGTGTGAAAAAGAATTACAAGACAAAGATCACTCATCTACGTTGCGAAAATGGTGATCGTTTTGACTCAGACAAGTTTAAATGTATGGACAAACGAAAGGCCAAGTGCTTTTCTAAAGAAGATTTTATAGAAGAGTACGCTTGAATTCCGAAATATAAGCTGTTGTCAGAATAATAAACCTTTTAAACATAGTCCAAAATTGATTAATTATTATTGATTAATAGATCACTTATATAAACCTAATGTATTTTCGAAAACTGAATACGTGTACCTTTGCTTGGTGATAGTTTCCAAACGAAGGTTAATTAAAAATATTCAACTAGAATTACAGACTTGTCTTTTTTAGAAAAACTTACAAACCCTGGAACATAAAAAAATTTAACATCGGGTAGTACATTGCCGATATATTGATAGGTACTCTTGGATGTATTTTTTAAATACAGAAACAGTTGTGTGACTTGTCAAAATCAACCATGCTTAGAACGCAACGATGCAGAGATTGAATTTCGTGACTATTGAACCAAAATGCGCTCTTCCCACCATTGAACACAATAGGAAGAGCACCTGATAAGAATGTGCTCTTGAGTAAAAGATGGGTAAAATCGGGTCAATGCGCTCCCTAGCCCTCATATACCTAATATAAAGATTTTCAAACTTCCATTTGGCTTTATACCGTATATCTCTGCAATATCTCTGTCAATCTGCAACGTATCTTAATGAATATCAATAAGATAGCATATTTTAATAATAATAATGTGCCCGTGTATTAAAAATGGGGAAAATTGGGTCAATACTTTCCCCAGCCACGAATACCTAGTATAAGATTTTCGAACATCCATTTGCACCGTATATATTGGTATACCGCATTATCTTGGATATTCCATCGTTTGGTGACGAAAATGTGTGAAATCAATTTTCTCCGCCCGCATATACTTTATATAACGGTTTTAATTATTCTGTTGAACTCTAAGCCGAATATGTCGGTCAAATTCTAAGTTATTTTAGTAAGAATGTTTGGAAATATTACATGTTTTACACGGTGGATGTGGTAGCAATTCAAAGCAACACCTTCGTTTTTTTTGCTGGTTCAGTACTTAATTTGTGAATTTTTTTGATGTTTTCGTCCATAACAAACCAATTTTGAAGTTCACTGGATATGACAAATTTGAAAGAAAATCACCAACAAATGATTTCATCGCTGGGCGCAAAGCTCGGACCATTCTCATCAAAACAATTTTTGGTATTTGGTTATTAACACACGAAATTTCTTTCTATCCATATTTTATCAAAATACCGCAACTATCGTCACCCAAAATGCTATTTCTAATGAACTAATTGTCCGACAGCTTTGAAATTTCGCTGTGAAAACTTTGAGGGTTAGAAACGATATTAGCATTATTTTTTTTTTGAATCTCAAGAGATGAGATATGTCTCATAAGCTGTAAAAGTATAAACTAACATTAATAATATATATGTAAATGTATGTAAGAAAAGGTAGATTGTCACAACCAAACAGGATTTAAACGCAACATTCATAAATTGTTAAGTTTTGTTTTACTGGAATCAGTAGTTGTGTAATCTCATCAGTGAAAATGCAACAGGCTCATGCCTAGAAAAGAAACAATAACAATACGTGGTACCGAATTAAAGCTTATTGTAACTAATTATGCAACACCTGTCATTCCCAGCTAAATAAAAAACATTTTTATTGAATTAAAAATTTATTACTGCGGAAACCATAAGCATCCACAAACACCAATTACAATGAAAATATATCATTGAACAGGTGAAACCTACCAAAGTTAACAAAAAAGTGACCAAACCATTAATTATTCAGAAGCTGTTATGACGTTCGCTTAGCAATTGAAAATTATATGCTACCGAAGAAAGCCGAAGCGCCAACCGGCTTGGGGACCCTTTAGTTACAAAATATGAAAATACTGGGGAAAACCCCCAAAATCAGTATATGTCTCCAAAGGGTGGGACGTACCTCATCCACAAATGTAGAATAATAGGAAACCAACGGGCTGAGGTTCGGTTTCAACTGTTCACAAATACGAATTAGAATTTTACATTGATAGGCGATTTAGTAATCTGTAGGTAGATGCTCAGTTTATTGAGGGAGGCACTATCCGTTGTATTTCATATTGACAAAATTTTTTGAACGGTTTAAATTTGGAAGCCTGACATTTGAACGAAGTAGGAATTTTGGTTTCCAAAATTAATTTAGTTCTAACAGTAGATTCATTTTACTTTATTTTTAAGTAGGACACTGCATTGTTTTGTTCTCTATAAGTAATTCAATTCATTAGACCGCTGAGAGCAGCAAAAGCAAAAACATGTATTACATTTTTTTTCTCTCAGAACATGTTGCAACAAAGTATTATTGTTTTGTTCACCTAACGGTTGTTTGTAACACCTAAAACTAATAGAATTGGATATAGAGTTATATATATACATATAAATGATCAGGATGAAGAGATGAGTTGAAGATATAGTAAAAACTAAAATTTGGTGCAGAGAATCACAGTAGGGAAGGGCATCTGCGAGCTGGAATTTTTTGGCCGTACCCCTTAATAGGTTTAATGTACATACAAACAACTAAAGCTATATCAATCAAACCGAGGGCACATTTTTCCGGCACCTCTTTAGGTAGTGTAAAAATGGTTAAAATCGGATTAAAACCACCCACAATCCCCATACAATGGTTGTACTGAAAACTACCAAAAGTACATTAACTCCCTGAAGAAACATGCCAGAAGCATTAAATTGCACAGCCAAGATGGTATATAAGGGCTTCAAAAGAATCGGCGTGAATCATGACATTATTTTTGCATCCTTATATTACAGTGTGAAAATGGCCGCAATTGGAATCCAACCCACTCCTTCGCCCACGCAACCTTCCCTTATATCACAATTTTAAATTCCATATGATTCTCTCACTTCACAGTATATAAATCAAATATCAGTTAAGATATCGGAGCAAAACTTTGCACAAATAGTGCCTTCAAGGTAAGCCATCTCTAGTCTAAAAATTATCGAAATCGGAATATAACTTTTCAAGCCCCAAGATAGCGAATGTGGATACAATGCCTATGGCTGACTTTTTACTGAAAATGTCGGTCAATCTGTGAGATATATTATTGAACTTCAGAACAACATTTGACTGAAAATATTTTGCCTTTGTATCAAAAATGGGTAAAGTCTGGTAAATACTTCCTCCAGCTCCATATACCTAATATAAGGATTTTCAATCTTCCGGTTGACTTTATACTGACTAAAGTCAGACACAAAATGAGAAAATCGGATCAATACTCCCCCGAGTCCGTGATAAATATGAGAATTTTAAAAATGGGCGCCATATGCCCGATATAGGGATTCCCGATGTTAAAGCTTCACCTGACTTTAAGCCGTTTATGGAGGACAATATGTGTAATATTTTAATGAAATTACTATTATTATTGCTATTTTGATTCATTGTTTGAGGAGAACCCGCATATTAAAATTTAAAACCAAATGATTTTCCAACGTTCCTATGTTCACTACTATTTGAGGTGGTTGTTGTTTTTCTAGAACAATGTGGGTATTTTTTCTATTAACAGACATACATGTGTACGCATATATGAACATATGCAGGTATGTGTATGCATTATTTGCTCGACAATTCCATATGTGCAATAGAACAGTGCGCACACATGTAGTGTGATAATAAGTGATAATAGCAAGATTTAAATTCGCGAAAGCGTACACACGTACATTCATATGTACATGTACAGAAACAAGAGTATATACATAAGTTCATTAAGATGAGAATTCATCTCTCACATTTTACAACAATAAATTTATATTTTTTAATATAAGAATATTTATTAGGAAAGTATATTATATAAAAACCACAATAAACTATTAAGTATATGGGTCCGTTTGTACATTTTGACTACAATATTCCTTTGAAATTGCTTAATTTTATTGGAATGTTTTCAGTTGTGCATGCATTCATAAACATTCGCAAAAGAAATTGCATATAAACGTATAAGCCAAAAGGCTAACATGCGACTGTATATTGGATATATACTAATGTATATTTCTGAGCACACCTTTCATTCAATACTTAACTCTGTCAACGCGCCACTGTTAATATTTCTCCTTCCAAGCTGGCTGTGGTGGAACACGCTCATCATATTTTGTTAGATTTTGACAATTCACACGCTGGTCCGCAAACGAGCATTCTCTATGATAGACGTTCTCCGATAATCAATATTTCCATCATTCTTCGAATTTGCCTTGAATAGCAGTCAACAAATAGCATATAAAAGCTGATAATATTAGTCAACAATATTAAGAGCTTTCACATAAAATGTAGCAATATTGCTACAATAGTTGTAGGCTGTTTATTAAGATAATTTTTTTACTGAAATATTCACGCCGCACCTCCTCTCAATATCACATTAATATTTACATCTTGTTAGAAATTTTGAATTTTGTCTTATATTATTTGTATGTAATATGCAAATAAGTTTACAAATATGCATAGTATAATAAAAATATTTTTATAAATGATAAATAAGGATAAAAATTAGATAATGAAAAATATTTTCGTATACCGGGTAAATGAAGTGAACAAGAACTTCGGAAAATAATATGAAAGGGAATGGAAAGGGAATGGAAAGGGAATGGAAAGGAAAAGGAAATGTAGAAAATTGTCCTACTCGTGTTGCTCTTGTGAACGGCATGGACAAGAGCAAACGTTAAAGAAGTGACCGATAATGAGCAACAAAAGTTTCGACGTGAAAACAGGTCCCAACTGTTCGAACTGATCGAGATTCGTTTTTGAATTATGTATATAAGTTTAGTTTTCCGAATCTATTAAGATGAATATAACAAAACATGAAATATTAAATATTAGAGAAAGCACAAAAGACAAAGAATTCATTCTAACATGCCTCATGCTTCTTTTCGAAGTTTCGATGTCAAAGTATGAACCATTGATAATGAAATAACCAACTTATTACAGCGTTAGAGCACCTCAAAATTACCATTTTTTTATAACATTTGTACAGAGTACAAACATGTACAGAGTAACACTTTAAATCTTCTCTTACGACTTTATGGTATATTAAAACAACGTGCTTTTAAACTTTCAATAAGAAATAAAGTCAATTAAATTCGTCAACGTCAAAGGTTCGTATCATTTTAATGGCAAATTAAAACCCCGAAGCCGCAGATCAGAAAACATTACTTCAAATTACATTCGAATTTCGACTTTACTTTTCTTTTTATTGTTTAACATTTTTATTTGTTATCTTGCTCGGGGGTTACAAATACCTCTATGTAACATTTTTTTTACAGGATTTCAATCTGGCCGTTCCAATCTTTCTAGTTGATAAACGTCAAACCTTCTTGATTCAGTCAACTGTCAAAATTGGTTAGGTGATTTACAGTCTCAATTTCTACTGACATGAAAGTTTACATTTCCTTATCTCTCTTATGAACTGTCAACTAAAGTGATGAAAATTGTATGTAAATCAGTCAGTGAAAAACTAAGCCATCAAATGGGAAACCCTGGAAAGTTGGAGGGCGCCAAAAATTCTATTATCGTACCTTCAATCGTGTTTTTTTTTGGTGCTTTCTTACCAGTTCGTTATTAAAATAGTGTTAAAGATCACAAATTCGTCGAATTGAAGGGGTTATATCAATCAACAAATCGAAAAGATTTTAAAAATGAGCGGTGACTCCGAGAAACTAATTCAATGTATTTCTGAAATAAATCAGGACGAGCAACATTACTTAGACCTTATTCAAAAAATTATTGCTAATGGTAAATAGAGCCCACTTCATTTTCTAAACATGAATTCAGTTTGATTGTTACAGGTGTGGAACGATCGGATCGAACTGGCGTTGGTACTCGATCAATTTTTGGTGCTCAAATGCGCTTCGATCTCCGAAATAGTTTTCCATTATTAACAACAAAGCGAGTATTCTGGCGTGCAGTCGTTGAAGAATTGCTGTGGTTTATTCACGGTCAAACAGACGCTAAAATACTTCAAGAAAAAAATATTCACATATGGGATGGAAACAGTAACCGGGAGTTTTTAGACAAATGTGGGTTTTCCGATCGGGAAGAAGGTGATCTAGGTCCAGTTTACGGTTTTCAATGGCGTCATTTTGGGGCCAAGTACAGAAATTGCAGGGACACTTACAAAGATGAAGGTGTAGATCAACTTCAGCAAGTAATTGACACAATCAGAAACAATCCAAATGATCGACGTATTATAATGTCTGCGTGGAATCCTGTCGATATCCCTCAAATGGCTCTACCACCTTGTCATTGTCTTGCACAATTTTTTGTCGCCAATGGAGAGTTATCTTGTCAATTGTACCAACGCAGTGCCGACATGGGATTGGGTGTACCATTTAATATTGCTTCATACGCTTTGCTTACCTATATGATTGCTCACATTACTAATCTCCGACCAGGTGATTTCGTCCACACTTTGGGAGATGCACACGTCTATAATAATCATATTGAAGCGCTAACAGAACAGTTAACACGTAAACCTCGAACGTTTCCTAAGTTAGTTATTAAGCGTAAGTTAAAATGTATTGAAGATTTCACTTTTAAGGACTTTGAACTTATCAACTACAATCCATACCCGAAAATCTCAATGGAAATGGCTGTTTAATACATACATATAACTGTATACACATGTATTAAAGTGTATATGAAATTACCCCGTTTTCCAAATTTTATTAAAAACTATCGGATAAAGAATGAGCATACGGTTTCCAATTGTATAATGTACAAATACCCTCTCTTAAAAATCCTTTTGGACGATAAACTGAAAGTCGATATGAAATTATAAAACTAAAGTAAAAAATCGAAGGTGAAGTATGTCGGATGATACGATGAAGTTTAAGTTACCTTCATATCCTTTTTCCTGCCCGTAACGACCTCAGTGGTTTTCTCTGCAAATTGGAAGAACCGAATAAACAAACCGAATGTTTCAGATTTTAATTTTAAAAACTAACAATTCGTAGTTACTTAAATCTTTTCTATACGTAGGTGTTCCTTTGTATTTTCCTTTAAAGATGTGTATTTACTTTTACTAGATTTTTCTTAAAGGGTTTCCCAGGTCCTACAACAACGAAAATAAAAAAATTAAGATGTGATCGAATATTATAATACGGTAAATGTATGAGGAAATATTACATTTACTTTCTTTGATGAAATCCGTACAGTCCGTCGGAATGTACGATATCCAATTTATAAGTGAATATACATATGCAATACCACATCACAAAATTTGGTAGTTCTAAAACATTTCAACTTCCAGACATTCCATTAAAGTTGATATGTAAACACTATTGAATTACGAATTAATTAAATAAAAGCAGTGATATTTCAATACAAAATATCAATCGTCCTCTATTGGAATTGTGCTTTGCCACTCGTTCGGGTTAACGAAAATATCGGATATAGTCCCACGTAACGTGAATATCCCTCGATTAAGTGGCACCGGTCGAGGCTTCTTATCCACCTCAGCTAACCATTTTTTCCAAGCTTCGGCGGCCATTTGCCGTCGCTGTTCTTCCATAGCCTGACGCCGTTCTTCTTCTTTCTTCTTTATATTACGACGTTGTTCCTCCTCTATTTGTTTTGTGCGCTCCCAAGCTTCCAGTTTAGCTTGCGCTTCTTCTTCGATAATTTGAGATTTTGATGGTTTTTCTTCCTGTTCAACACGTGTTTTAATTATTACATGCGAACGAGTTTGGCGTGATTTCGTTTTCAACCACTGTTGAAACTTTTCTTCTGAAAGACGTTTCCTTGCTTCTTGTTCCTTCCGTTTCTGCTCTTCAACCTTCCGGCGGCGCGCAGCTTCATCAGAAATAAGTTTTCTATCAAGACGTCAGTAAATAAAATACTAAGTGAAATAAATTTTAGTTAATGTTAAAATATTGAAACCTTTTGGCAGATAACCATGTTTCATAGGCTAAATCCGGTTTTAACACAATTTTAGCTGCTTCACAGTGTTTGCGATAGGAGAAGGTATAGTCACGTGTAGTAGGATAGTTATCTTCCGACTGTAAATCCAAAGGTGGTACGATGTCACTCTGATTCTCCGATGGTGGTTGCAGTTTACTGTCATCGTTTATACTACTAGTTTCACTTTCATTTGGTGTTTTTTCAATAAAAGCCGCAGGGTTTATATATCTAAAAATTATATTAAAAACTCATTTTCATATTAATATACTTGCCCTTTTTGAGAACACATTTTCTGCGAATTAATACCTTACGCTAGCCTTTGTTTCGCAACTTCGTGAACTTAAGTTCACGCGAGACGTATTAGTGCTTGTGCTACTAGCACTCAAGGAAATGGCCAAGCTACGTGCCGAATGGCGATGTTCTATTTCATTACCATTATCGTCAACGCGGGTAGTGTAAAAAGCCATAACAAAAAAGTTCCAATGGGTTCTATATATTACTATCCGGATACGTAGAAAATACCAGGAACCGTTAAAAAAAAAAAAATATTTTAAAATATATGATTCTCTTGTTTTTGTATTGTTATTTGGATCAAAATTTGGACAGAAAAATATTCACAAAAATGAATTAAAATGGAAATAAATATATTTTTTAAGCGCTTTGAAATATAATTTTGAGTGTGTTGGAATAGGCTGCCAATATTATAATTGTTTTCCAAAACCGAGTTTACCTAACCACAGTAGTGTTTTCATTTTCAACAACAGTATCGAAATATTAGAGTAACATTAAGACTTAAGCATAGTGATTTTATACAGTCGATTATCTCCTAAAGCACACACATATATTATTAACTATCGTGAAAATTGGTGAACTTGCATGGCAGGCTTTATATTTGTTTTAATGCCAGAGGGAGCCTTGTTTACTTGACCGACTCCACCTGGACTAACAGAAGTCATAGGTGCAGAAGCGCGCAGAGGCGGTACCATCATATTGGCTGGTCCTGTTCCCACATTTAATGAAACGTTTGATTTCAACCCTTTGCCCATTCCAACGGCAGCTACCAACGCATGAGTATCTGCCATGCTGCTTGTTTGTTGAATTCCTGAAAAATAACCGATATAGGATTACTAATACTTCAAAGAAAATGTCATATCGTTTTTAAACCTGCTCTGGTGGACGATTCAATCTCCCATTCCTCACGAGCTTTGCAAACCATATCTAGTACGTGAGTTACGACTTTGTTGTATTGTGTAACTTGTTTCATGGCTGCTTCTGGCGTTAAATTTGCTGCTTTTTGTTCACTCTGAATTAACTTTTGTTCAGTAAGTGGGTCCGGTTTCGTGCGCAAATAATCTGGTACGATATCATGTGAAAAAACAGGAACGCGTCCCTGTGTAAGATTTATCAACGACTCATCGCGGTCTTGCGATAGCATTAGTGGGAGAACAGTCCTATTCCGCAGCGGTGGACAAACTTCTTTAGCGAGGATTTTTGACAACCCTGTCAACTGAGATAACAATTTGTTAAACACTAACTCGTATTATTATTCTATATTTATTTACATGACTTGATATTATAGCGAAATTATCAAGAAAAGTTGGCCAGTTAATTATTTCATACTCGGTCTCAAGCTTCTGTATCATCCCACCAATAGACAGTTTTAAATCATTTAGTCTACTTAAAATGGCATCTAGTGTCATTTCCATCTGTTTTTCTTCGCGCTGCATTTTAAAAATTCTGATATCTCCGTTAACAATGCATATTAAAGGCAATGAAATACTTTCTGAATGTTGCTCAATTTGGTAAACAAAATATTCAACTTAAACATTTCGATCAATTTCAATCGACTACGATCACCAATTCCAGTTACTACACTGCTCTCCACAGGCAAATACTATAGCCAACCAACTGCCAAATCTATTGCCATTTAGGTTGACAATATTTTTGTGAGGGGATTTGTTATCTTGACAAAATCGTTTGCGAAATGGTGTCGGGCATGTATGTTCAATCTATAGAAGTGAAGCAACTGGAAAAAATTCCGATTTCATGCAAGACATGGTACAGGTCTTCAATTATTTTCACAAAATGTCCATTTACCTGTTTGTGAGTACCAAATTCAATAATAAAACTAGTGTACATATATATAAATATGTACATATGCTAACAATTATCATTAAAATATTAACAAACATATACATACATAGGTATTAAATATTTAAATACTATTTTTCATATGTTGTTATAATTTCTGTTTTAAATCTCACTTTGCTAAATTGCAATTTACACAACAAAGCAAAATTATTCTGGTATCATGCGACGCAGACTATGTACATCTTGTAGCTCCACGTTTTTTGTAGAAATGAAAACTGAGTTTTCAACCCACTAAAATGACGGTTCATTGCCAGCAATAGAAATACAGTGTAATCATAAAAATTATGTAGACAACTATTGTCAAACATAAGCAATATGCAGTGTCCATTGACAATATGAACAACAATAAAGTTATTTAGACAACATCTATTTCCTGTCGAGACGTCCCGTTAATCGAATGTCACATACAAGGCTTTTGCTATGTGCTGACACTCACACATATTGGCAAAATTTTTTTTTTCAAAAATTTTGCTTAAGAATACAATATTCATTATTCGACGAAATTGTTAATGGTCATATACTTAGTTCCACTACTACAGTTTGCTTCATGTACGAGATATTTATATCAACCTAATTAACTGAAATGAGATATTTTTCTAAAATTGATCTATTGAGTAAACGGGGAAAAAGTCAACCAAATAATCGTAAATCATTACATTAGAGATATGGGGTGTAGATCAAGGTCTAGACCGATTTCATTCAAATTCAACGCTAAACCACATTATGTTTAAGAAATCATGTCCACATATTTTCATGAAAATATCACACATATTCTCCAACATAAAAGGTATAAGGTCGGTTTCAAATGCGGAAATCCCTATACCGGGCAATTTACAATAAAGAAAATCACCTAACATATGTAGGATTGACCGATTTCACTCATTTTCGCCACCAAACTATAGTATATCCAAGATTAAATGTTCACTTTATTATCTAAAATATCTTATATTTTGACCGATATAATACGAAATAAGGCCATCCGGAAGTTTGAAATTCTCATATTAGGTATATAGGGGATATACTTCCTGTATTGACCCCATTTAATTTTTGGCATCACGACACATTATTTTTCAGGGGAAGACGCTCTCTGAATTTTTGTAAGATATCTCACATATTGATCGATATGTATGGTATGAAGTCACCCGGAAGTCGGAAATTTTTAATATTAGGTACATAGGGGCTAGGGGAGCTATTGACCCGATTTTGAAAATTTTTACGCAACGGCAAATTATCAGAAAAATATTCCCTCTGAATTTCATAAATATATCTGGCAGAGTGGCCGATATTTTCGCTAGAAAGTCGGCAATATGCACTGATGTCCACATATTCGGCATGTGGAGGCTTGAAAAGTTAAGATGTTATTTCGACCATTTTTAAACATGAGATAGCATACCTCGGAGACACTATTTATGCAACAAAATTTTTGGTGCTTGATTTATATATTGTAAATTGAAAGAATCATATGGAATTTAAAATTATGTTATATGGACTTTTTCTTAATTAAAACAAAAAATTATAAATTCTGTAAAGTAGGTATTTTACTTCAGATTAATTATAAACAAGAAATTGAATGGCAAAATTACTTCAGGAATAGAAATTGAATGAAATTGAGATGAATGAGGTGAATACAACGTAAGAAAAAAATTGGTAGTTGCTCAACTAAAAGAAAAATATAAATTGGTTTTTATTTATGTATATAAAGTAAATCTATGCACATAATCATTGAAAGAATTGTTTAATATAAAAGATAAATAGAGAAAATACATATATGTATATTATAATTATATATAACAATAATATTATATATATTATATATATTTATATATATGTTATATATAAACAGCGGAGTATATAAAATACAATATATGTATATAAATGTATATTAAATTCATTGCAATAGACTTTAAAAGTAAAGTAAATTTAATAACAACCTTATAATTTATAGTACGGCATTAAAT
Organism: Bactrocera minax; assembly: GCA_021498325.1. Classification (NCBI taxonomy): domain Eukaryota; kingdom Metazoa; phylum Arthropoda; class Insecta; order Diptera; family Tephritidae; genus Bactrocera; species Bactrocera minax. The sequence goes on along the minus strand of JAKEEE010000019.1, from coordinate 23,704 downwards.
ATTCGAGATATATTATTTTTACAATTTAATACTTTTGAATAGTCTGCGGTAACTGAGTTCTACAGATTTTATTATAGCTCATTCGAAATGCCTTTTTTGCATGTATGTTTATTGCATATAAATGCATAGGTCTAGCCATTGAAATATTGGAAATTAGATCTAATTCTAAAAAAAAATTAAAGATCGGAAAGGTTATATCCCAATGTATAAGGTGCATTGAAGACACTTTCTTTACTATATTTACACCCAATGATGTCGGTTGGGAGATTATTGAATTTTTTAATACTTTCGATTAAGAATCTTGACCATCTGTAATAAATTAAATTTTCCCTTTTCGTTTTATTACAGTGCTCAATTGATCATCAAGCATAAAAAATGAACGGAATAATACTCATACAATATCGTAATAAAACTTTAGAAAAATTGTGCATACCAAATAGTTATTCCATCTCACTTTCAAAAATGTTCGAAATCGAACTTTAACTTTTCAAGCTCTTGATAACGAATATGTATCTCAGTGTCCATGGCTGATTTTTTATCAAAAAATTCGGTTAGTCTGTGAACTAAATTAATGAAATTTAGAAAACCAAATTTTCTGATACTTTCTTTAGCCCCCATACACCTAATACAATACAAAGATTTTTCAAACTTCGGATTGACTTTTTACCGTATATATCTTAATGAAATTGAGAGAATATATTTTCCTAATAATAATATGCCCGCGTGCCCAAAATAGGTACAATTAGGTTAATACTTCCCCTATCCCCTATATACCTGATATAAGATTTTCAAACTTCCATTTGGCTTTATACCATCTATATTGGTCAAAATGTAAGATAACTTAGTAGAATTAAGTGAACGTTAATATGGATATGCATAGCACAAACTATAGTTTGGTGAGGAAAATGGGTGAAATCGATCTATGCATTACCAAAGCCCCCATTTGCAACATATAATGGTTGTGTTTATTCAGTGAACCGGTTAAACTTATTCTAGTGGACTCTATGTCCAATATGTCGGTCAAATTCTGAGTTATCTGAATAAAATTTAGTGGAAATATGTTCTCGACCATACTTCAATTTAAAGCCAAAATAAATGTTATCTGCTTAGACCTTCCCTAGCCGAAATATAGACAATATAATGATTTATGTGGCTTACATAATAATATAACCCCTAATATAATATAATAATTTACGTCTCTGGTTGACTTTTTCCTCTTACACCCAATATACTATATTTCGTACCTTAAGTTAAGTTTATATCGCATATCTCTCAATGGAAAATGTCTCAACAAAATTGAGGGAGAATATTTCGATTAGTATTATGTCATTCGGTAGTTAAATTTATGACACTAATGTAATGGATATAGCGATTTATTAGATTGATTTTAGTATAAATATCTCGGACATGAAGCAAAAAGTAGTAATGAAACAAAGTATATGAGTGTATGAGCTATATTATAAGCTAATAACATACAAAATATAATTATAATCCGTGTAATAACGAATGCCTTCATTTGCAACATTTTTATAATATCGTAACATCGTTGCAACAGAATTGTTTGTAACACCTAAAACTAATCGAGATAGATATAGTTATATGTATCGAAAATTGGACAGTTAGGCGAAAACTTATGAAGTACTGTAACTAAGCCACAAATTATGATACAAAACTGTAATTTGGAACAGGACATCGCATTACGGATGGGTTATGGATTAAAAAATTTTTTAAAGTGAATGTAGTCCCGCCTCCTAATAGGTTTAATTTAAATATCTCACAAACGTGCTTTGTCTTTGTCTATGTCTTTGATTGAATGTCTTGAATAACAATCAAACGTGTCTTGAATGTGTGATTCTTTCACTTTTGGCTTCGCAAATTGCGAGAGTATTAAATGTTCGGTTACAGCATAATTTAGCACATCCTTTCTTGTTTCCAGTATTTTAATGTCATTTAAATTGCCAAAATTTAATTAACCATGTATGTACATACAAAGCAAAATTTGGTTAAATATTCAGATATTTATATTTTTTATTTAAAAACATAATTACATAACATGTATAAAATTCTTATGGTTATTGCAAGTATAAGTATGAAAGTACTTTCCTTATTTCCTATAACTAATTATAACGATAAAATTAACAAGTCGGTCGACGGCTACCATCAGAATTTTAACAAAAAATATTAAAATACAAATCTAATAGCATTTAACAACTTTTAAATAACATAAACAATATTGCATGTATGCATGTTTCATATTTCTTCGTTTATTGTTGAAGATACATGACTTCCGGTATCTTTTTTTCTGCAGTTCTTAATTTATTATCAAATTCATTTGCTACTTTCTTATAATACGGTCCCAACTCTTCTCTTACTCTATCATACCATTTACCCAACTTTGGATGATGATTAAAAGGATCGAATCCTATGAATTCTGCAAGTTAAAAAATAGTGATGTCGATTTTTAGATATTAAAAATACAAACGAGGATATAAGCATATACATTTGTTATAATAAAATATTTTATTTTGAAAAAATCTTTATTTCGAAAAACAGCTTACTTGGTTGATCGATTACGCAAATTGCCATCAGATCAGCATAAGAAATATTCTCACCCACGACGAACTTGCTTTTTAGAAAGTGGTTTTCGAAGTTCTTCAAATTTTGATTTAGACGTTCTGTCACAACATTGATCTATTGAATAACATGAAAATAAGAATAATATAAATTATTACCAATGAAATAGTAAAACCGTGGTTATGCTATCAATGTTGATTTCCAATCGAAAGGGTAAAATTTCGGCACTGCGCAAGATGTGGTTACAATTTGATTTTTGTAGGACTCGTTTTCTGTGGTTATGAGTGTTGTTTTTCAGTGAAATACTGTTCATGTATTTTATTGTCATGTCTTCAATTGTGTTCACCTTTACCTGTATGCATGTTTGTTTGTACATATGTTTGCAACCGGCTCCTCTGGACCCGATTTTGACTCACTTTAAATGGACAAATTTAATTTAAACTATGTACACATATCAAGATCCGGTGACATTACAGTAACTCGATAAGTTTATCTGATTATCCTGATCAGGATCACCAGGAGTAAATAATTTCCTGATACAGCCTCTATGTGAGAGCAAATGACCTACTTTCTGGCTCGAGCACCCGGCTTGTCAGGGTTAATAAATATAGTTTATTATATATTAAGACAAGCTGACAATAATAATGAACGAAAAATAGTCAGATGAAATTTAGCAGAATGTCGGAAATCTGGTATAATTGGGGCATTTAACTGATGTCCAGTACAACTATCCCATATATATCCCATATCGAACAGACCTATTTACGTATATATTATACATACATATGTCAACGTACATTTTTGTCATCAGGAGATGCCTTGTTCAAAATAGGCAAAAGCCATTTTTGTTGAAAGTAACTGCCGCATGCCATGCCGATATTGCGCTGTTGCCATTCAAGGAATTCATCGATACGACTCCGACCATAATTGCGTCGTGGATACCAGTGCTCCGGCACAATTTTCTCTCGATTTAAATGTCGAAATATAGTGATACTCCCAACCAAAGATAAATTCTCATCGTTTATTACAGGCAAGCACTTAAATTGACTTACTTTATCGCGAAACTCGCCAGTTAAATGTTCACCTGCAAAGAAGATACAAAAGTACCTAAATATTGTGAAATAGTATACCAGAGATATCTTAAATATTTCTTTTTGGTTTAAAAAATGTGTATGGTAGATACTATATAAAATCGTCACTCTTTCATATAAGGAAAAATTTTCATCTCCACTTGTTCTGGAAAGGATTCATTGCTCTGCCATTACAAATTATCTCTAAGAGTCTAGTTAATATCGCTTATAACAAACCAATTATAAAATATTAATAAATTTAAGCTTATATCATGTATCATTTAAAGAATTAAATTACTACTTTCTGTATCTATATATCTATATAAATTATTACCAATGATGCATATATATATATATATATATATATATATATATATCCCAAAGTGTGCTAGGCTCATTTTGAAATATTTAAACGTGCACTAAAAAACGACACCAAAATCAACTGTTTTCTTTACATCTGTGACTCTGAAAATGCATAATTTTCAAAAGAAACGTATTTCGATGGCTTTATCCCTTTACAAATACGATGGACGATAAAAGTCCTTATCAACAAGTAACGAAAGGCTAAGTGCGAGTGGAACCGAACATTTTATACTTTCGCCATTTTACAAGGATCAAAGGCTGGGAAATACTTTCAGGTGTTGGCAAAATTTTATTTTATTTAGAAATTCATTATTTTGTCAAATAATTTTCCATACCTCACGTTGAATAAGTGCGATCAGATCACGCTGTATGGCGTTAGAAAGATAAGATTTCGTACCAAAGCAATTTCTCAAAAAGGTTTTGTGATGTCAAAAATGGACACCAGCAATGAGAAAACACGCCATATTTTTTCGATAAAGGCGAAAACGCAAGCCAGGCGACTGAAAATGTGAATAGTGTTTATGGCTCTGATACTCTAACAGCCAATCGCGCGCAATCTACGAATCGCTGACGGATCACAACAAAATCAATTCATTTCTGAAGCAGATGGTTACTGGTGACGAAAAGTGGGTCACTTATGACAACGTCAAGCGAAAACGGTCGGGGTCGTGGATTGACGGTCAGGAAGGTTTTGCTATGTGTCTGGTGGGATTAGCAGGGAATCATCTACTATAAGCTGCTCCCCTACAGATAAACTCTTAATGCGGACCTGTACTGTCAACAATTGGACCGTCTAAATTAAGAAATCGCCAAGAAGCGGCCAAATTTGGCCAATAGGACAGGAAACGTGTTCCATCAGGATAACGCCAAGCCACCCACATCGATAGTGACTCGCCAGATGCTCCAGGAGCTTGGTTGGGATGTTCTTATACATCCATCTTATAGTCCAGACCTGCCGCCAAGTGATTACTATCTGTTCCTTTCTATGGCGAACGATTTTGCTGATGAAAAATCTTTGATGAAAAACTTGTGAAAACCCACTGCCCCAGTTTTTGTCAATAAGGACGGGGGTTTCTATGAGAGTGGGATTTAAAAATTACCTTCAATATAGCAGCAAGTTATTAAACAAAAAACGGTGCATATTTGATTTAAATCGGATCGTTCTAACTATGCTAAATAAAGCTTTCAATTTTATGCAAAAATAATGGATTTCTTATTACTAAATTAATATAAAAAAATGTGGCGTAAGAATTCAATATTTATTATTCGACGAATTTTGAAAGGATTGCAACCATATTTGGCATCATATTAACTTTTGCTTTAGGTCGTGTACTCATTAAGTCAATCTATTTAAAACAAATCCTCTATATACATGATATTAGTTCTGTAGGAAGGTACAACAGCCTTACTTTTTATTACCGAATGACAATACTAATCGAATATTATCATTTAATTTTGTTGAGTCATCCTTCTATGGAGATATATACGATATAAACTCAACCAAAGGTACGAAATTTATTTTGGGTATATGAGGAAATAGTCAACCATAGGAACATATGGGAAGACGAAAAGGCTTAATGGAATATATTAGATACATGAGGAAAAAGTCAACCAAAGAATAGGAAGTAATTTTATTAGGAATAAGCGGCTTAGACCATGGTCTAAGATTTCATTCATATTTAGCGCGAAACCACATTATGTTCAAGAAAACGTATGCACTTAATTTCATTAAAATATCATATGTCCATCATATATCTATAAATATCATATGTCTGGAATTCTTATATCGGGCATTTTTGGCAGAGAGGTAGTTCTGCACTGATCACATTAACTCTTTTCATTATTCAGATATATTAGGGAACATGTTTTCACGCAGTTTTGCGAAGGTAACTCACAAACTGACCGACATATTCGGCATAAAGTCTGCCAGAATAACGAAAATCATTACATGTAGTATATGGAAGCTGGGATAATTCGTTGACCGTTTCACACATTTTCGGCAGTAAACTATGGCATATCCGATATTACATGTTCATTTAATTTTGCTAAGATATCTTACATATTGACCGAAATATATGGTATAAAGTCTACCGGGAGGTTGAAAATTTGTATATTAGGTATATGGGGGCTAAGGGAAGTATTTACCCGATTTCCCCCATTTTTGATATCAAAGCACAGTATTGTCAAGGAAAGATAAACTACCAATTTCATTCCAATATCTTATAGATTTACCGACGTTTTCGGTAAAAAGTCAGATAGAGGCACTGATGTTCATATATTGGGTATCTGGTGGATTGAAAAATTATATGCCGATTTCGACCATTTTTACGCATGAGATGGCATATCTTGAACGTACTATTCGTGAAAAGCTTTATTCTAATATCTTAATTGATGCTCGATTTATCTAATTTAAAGTGAAAGGATCAGACGAAACTTAAAATTGCGTTATACCAGAAGTAGGTGTGGTTTTTATCCGACTTTGTCTATTTTCACAATGTAACATAAGAATGCAAATATAATGCCAAATTTTGTTGAAATCGGTTAAGCCGTTCTTGAGATATGGGAGTTCACCTAAAAGTGGGCGGTGCCACACCCATCGCCAAAACTTTACACGGATTCCTACGCATCCCTTTTGTATCATATTTGCTGTAAGACTTAATGTTTCTGACGTGTTCCTTCAGCGAGTTAACGCACTTTTAGTAGTTTTCAACATAACCTTTGTATGGGTGCTAGGCGTGGTTATTAGCCGATTTCACTCAATTTCTCAATAAATGAGGAGATGCTAGGAAAACTTACTCGGAGCAATTTTGATTGATATATCTTTAATGGTTTATAAGAAATCTATATCAAACCTATTTGGGGCGGGGTCATTCCCAATTTTACAAAATTGTTTGCCCATAAATGCCCCGCCTAATAGGATCTATCTGTCTGTCGGTATCTATCTGTACCAAATAACACGTTTATTTCTTAATTTGTTGCTTAGTTATAGAACTTTATCCGTTATCGATTAACGGTATTTTGTAGGCGTGGCAGATATCCAATTACGCCCATCTGCAATACCAAACGTCTTACGGTGACAAAGAAACATGTGTGACAACTCGTCTTTTCATCCTGATCATTTATATATATATATATGTCAATATCTAACTCGATTGGTTCTAGGTATTACAAACAACCGTTAAGTGAACAACACTAATGTACTCACCAGCAACATGTTGCGAGAGTATAAAAATATATTGAACTATAAATCAGCGATAATAAGTTATATGAGTTTGTATGGTATAGTATTGAATATAAATGTTAAGAAATTAGAAAATTTATTAGAACAAAGTAGAAAGAATAAAATTAACAAAATACACGAAACTCGATTACACATTGTGATAAGAGTGACTTTAACAATCGCTATATAGTCACGTATCTTCGTTCTACATCGCTCATTTATGTTAATTAAATACATATATGCCGATTAAAAGAAAGAAATTCATTCACATAAGCGAAAATTAACAAGACTGAAATTACTAGTTTATTTATTATTTGGAAAATTGGATTGTAATTAGTCCTTAATTGATAGAAATGTTTTAAGTTTGCATCATTCAAAATTTTCGTTAAAAATTAGCAATTTGTTTGGTCACAGTATTCAAATACTATTCTATACTATACTATTCTTTACTATATAAATTTCAATACGGAATTTAAAATGCCATTATATTGGAGAAACTATTATTAATTTAAAAACATTTTTGTCACCAATTTTTATTGTTCCAATCAACATCACTCTAAAGGAGCGCGAAACGTTATTTTGACAGAATCTCCACTTCGAACCAGTTACCTTTCCAAACCTACTTTTCTATATATATGTATACTGTACATACTTATATATAAATATGTATGATAATAAATTATTCAAGGTGACAAGAATAATACCATGATTTTTATTTTTATACACAAGCCATTATGCATAGTCACAAAACAGACCTATATATTAGTGTTTAATTTTTGTATATACCGATATGTACATATGTATGTACATACATCTATATAATATACATATAAATATGTTTACCATAAGCATTTGGATACTTTGTGTTTCTATTTGACTCTTCACAGTTTTAGGCTACGTAAAGTATCGATCAAAACAAACCTTATCAAATTATACTCGTATTATTCACTTCAAATGTTAATAAGTAGAAATGTTTCATGTAACAGGGAATGAGTAGAATATATTGCTTGCCTTTAAGAATTGATATAGGTATCGCTTCGAAAGGTATTTTCGATGCTTCCAATAAAATATATAATGCACGACTCGACTGATTCAAAAAATTAAAATAAAATTTTACTGGTTGCATTTTCGTTCTTTTTTTTATTTTCAAAGCAAAATTTATTTTAAAAACTTTATGCAAAACTAAACTATAGGCTTCAAAATATTGTATAACTTTTAATAATTTGAACTTTCCGTCTTTGATCGGTGTTTAAAGTAAACTAAGCTGCATTTGAAAGTGACAACTGCTTAATAAGCGTCGCATGACTTTTAAACGGGCTACACTGACGCACCAGTATAAACGACCGCACGAACATCGTAGTAAACGAAGTTAAGTGCGACGCCTGCAAAAGCCGGCCGATCGAATGTTTTCATTTGAGTTTTCGTTTTATTTTCTGCGTTATCTTTTCACTGCTTTTCCTTTGTATACTACACAATCTTAAAGTATGTTGTTCATTACGCCAGATTATTTGCTTGGTTCGCAAACGCCTGGTAAATAACTACGATAAAGTGAACAAATGCTTAAGACGTATACACATAAATGTACATCTGCATATGCATATCTATAAGTTCAAAAATATAAACACACCAGCCCCCAAAGCATATACATATGTTGTGTAATGGCATAGGCGCGTATTGTTGCTATTTTGGTGGGGGTTAAGCGTTGATGGTGGTGGAATTGTTTTGAACGTATAATTTATAAGGCTAAGGGCAAATCGTTAACTTTTCTCTCTGTGCTGAGTTTGGGTGCAATAACACAATATGGTGAAAAAATAATAATTATCGCTACAGGGACCTTAAAGGTTTTCTCTTAATATTTAAACTATTAAACATATTCGTAATACGTACAGAATGCAAAAAAACCATTGGTTTTTTCTGATGACAATATGAATGGGAATTTATTATTAATTGAGAGCTTTAGCTAAATGAAGCATCGTCTTGCATTCTTGTCTTTACTAAGAACTTCTCTGCGTGGTTCGCTTTGAATAGATTAAATAATAAAGGAAAGAAATTAATACTTACAATCAAAATCTATTTCATAGCTTACGTATTACATGTTTTTTACCCCTCTTATTTAATGATAATAGAGTCTATTTCCCAGCGTACTAGTCATTATTATTTTACGAGTTTTATGCTTAATGCAAGGTGATTCATCTCAGTATACATAAGAAAGCAGATAATATTCCCGACTAATTCGGACTAAGTTCTCGTGTCACCGAAAATCTTATACTCTCACAATATACAAGGACCAAAGGAGGAGAAATACTTTCAAATACTGGCAAAACTTTATATTAAAAAATGTTGCGGAAGAATTCAGCATTCATTATTCGACGATTAACTCAAATAAGATATTTGATATATAAACTCAAATGAAGTGGCTTAATTATATATATTAGATACATGAGGAAAAAATCAACCAGAGAAAAATTAATAATTATATTAGGAATAAGGGGGGGGTTAGACCACGGTCTAGACCGATTTCATTCATATTTAGCGCTAAACCACATTATGTTTAAGAAAACATATCCGCTTAATTTAATTAAAATATCACATATATTGACCAACATATAAGGTTTAAAGTCAGCTGGAAAATCGTAAATCACCATATTGGGTATATTTAGGCTAGGGGAGGTCTGAACTGATTGCATTAACCATTTTCATTACTCAAGTATACTAGAGAGCATGATTGCATTCATTTTATGAAGAAACGTCACACACTGACCGACGTAGTCGGCTAAAATAACGAAAATCATTATATGTAGTATATGGGAGCTGGTGTAATTGTTGACCGATTTCACACATTTTGGGAGTTAAACTATAGCATATCCAACGTCATACGTTCATTAAATTTTGCTGAGACATCTTACATATTGACCAATATATACCCGTACTAAGCCAATCGGATGTTTGTAATTCTTATATTACGTATATGGGGGCTAGGGAGGTGTTTACCCGATTTTATCCATTTTAGACACACGGACGCATTGTTATAGGAAAGAGACGCTCTCTAAATTTTATGTCTATGTTATCTCTATATTGACCGAAATATATGTATAAAGTCTAACGGGAAGTTGAAAATCCCTATATTATGTATATATGGGCTAAGGGTAGTATTTACCCGATTTTCACCATTTTTGATACCAGAGTACATTATTATTATGGAAAAATAATCCTAGAATTTCATTACATTTCACAGATTTACCGATATTTTCGATATAAAATCAAGCATGGGCAATGTGGTCCTCATATTGAGTAGATGGGGGCTTGAAAAGACATATGCCGATTTCGACCATATTTACGCATGAGTTGGCATATCTTAAAGATGCTATTTGTACAAAATGTTATTCGAATATATTTATTAATACTTGATTTAAATACTTTAAAATGAAAGAATCAGATTAAATTTAAAAGTGTGCCATATAGGAAGTAGGCGTGATTGTTATCCGATTTCGCCCATTTTCACAATGACATAAGGAAGCAAATACAAATGTATGTACCAAATTTGGTTGAATTTGGTAGTGGTTCCTGAGATATGGGATTTCACCGAAAAGTGGGCAGTGCAACACCCATTGTTAAATTTTTACACGGACTCCTATACATCCCTTCTCTACCATCTTTATTGTAAGAATTGATGTTTCTGACATGTTTCTTCAGCGAGTTACTGCACTTTTATTAGTTTTCAACATACCCTTTGTGCGTGAGGTGGGCTTGGTTATCATCCGATTTCACTAATTTTCCCGCGGTATGAAATGGCAGAAAGACTTGTTCTGAGAAAGTTTGGGTGATGTAGTTTTAACGGTTTATGCGATATATACATTAATCCTATGGGGGACGGTGGTGCCAGATGCCCCTGATCACTATGATCTCCTGTGCCGAATTACACGTTTGCATCTTAATTGGTTGCTTAGTTATAGCACTTTATAGGTTTTCAATTAGCGGCGTTTTGAGGGCGTGGCAGTAGTCCGATTACGCCCATCTGCAATACCAACATTCTTATGGTGACAAAGAACACGTGCACAAGGTTTCATCAAGATATTTTAACTTTTACTCAACTTAGCCATTGCACAGACGGACGGACAGACAGTTACTCGGAATCCAACTCGTCTCGTCATTCTGATCATTTATATATATATAACTCTATATCTATCTCGATTAGTTTTAGGTGTTACAAACAACTGTTAGGGGAAAAAAACTGATATAATCCGTTGCAACATGTTGCGAGAGAATACTCATTTGCAGTCCTTTGAAATAAAAAATCGTTATGTTCGGTAACTTTGTAATAATTTGCACCTTAGTAAATTAAAAGACATTGTAAATGCTTGAAAATACTTCACAACAAGAAATTGCGAAACGAAGTAATACGATTTCACTAGGTATTTACAGAACGATTTGTTTGGAGATCAATCTTCGTAGATTATTCAATTAGAAGCGTTCGCAAATAAAAAACAAAGCATACGTTCTTTTCTTAAAGATAAGCAACTTTTCATATTCCAAAGCAAAATGCTAAAATGCTAAATACAACTTATGTTGATCGGCTCCCTTAATGTGACATCTCTGTATGCCATAAGAATAGATGGTGGTAATACATAACGCATCAAAGGTGTCGACTGATCAGTACCCAGTTGTTAAGCGAATCGCAAATTTTGGTATACCTTGCTAGAATCCAGCAGGCTCGTGCAAGTCGAAATACATAACGAGGGCATACAGATTCAAAACAAGTTAAAAATTATAACAATAAAAATACACAATACCTATCTGAGATGCATACATACAAACACCGGCTATCTTTTCGTTGCTCAATCTATTTAATTTAATACATATATGAACATTTTATTAATATTAAAAAAAAAAAAACATAAATAGTTACAACAGTATTAGAAGATATATTAAATAAATATTGCTTCAAATGAAAAAAATTTACGGAGCCATTTTAGTCAATGAGCAAATTAGCCTGTAATTAAACAATATTATATTTTCGTATAATTTTGCGTCTAATTTACGTACTTGTGCAAAACGTGTCCATGAGTTTCCACGCCATATTGTGAGTTTTTCAAGTTGCGATATATTTTTAAATTTTCCGCTCAATGTTCTTTAAATCCCAAGAATGTGAATACGAAAAATTACATACTTAAAAGAATACGTACCTCTGAGTTACCAATTGATATGCCGTTTTTTGGCCTATCTGTGGCAGTAACTGTAATTCTTTCATAGATCCAGAATTTAATAAATCTAATACTGCTTTTCGATGTTTCTGAATATTCGATTTTTTTTGTTTTCCGTTGACGTATGAACTTGACTTTTTCGGCACAATAGCAAAGTAGCTTTCAATTATATTGTTGTTTAATGACGATATACGATGACTTGCATTGTTATGTGCCTTAAGGAAATGTTTTGTTCCTCTATTTCCATCATCCGTTTTCGACGTTACTAAATTTGGCGCTTTGAGAATACTTTGTCGTCTTTCAATATGCAAATATTTTTGTTTTTTTCGTGACATTACGCTTGAGGTTACCATAAAAGAATCGTTTGCTCTCTGTAGTTCAATTTGTTCACCAATTTTTGAAATTCGACGGGAACGTCGTAGTGCTTCATTAATACAACCTTGTCTTCTGAAATCATTAAATGAACTGTGTTCTACTATTGCTCCCCTTACTCCGGAAATCCGGCTAGATCGCCGTATAGCAGTTTTATAACGCTCTTCTATATTAAACGATTTTTCGGAACTATTTAATGCTTTATTAGGTGCGAATGAAATTTTTAAAACTGGACTACTCGTAGCAAACTAAAAGCATCTAAATATGCATTATAAGTTTCAATTAAAAATTGTTAGTATAAAACTTACCAATTGGCATTTAGGATCGTTCCTTAAAATAGGTGAATCTAATAATATTGGCTCTGGTCCATTTACGCCGCCCGAAAGTTTAGTATCTGATTTTACATTTTCTCTCAATACTTCTTCCATAATATTTTTCAATTCATTGCGAAGTGTCAATGGCAGTGATCCTGCACTAACTGAATCACTTGCATTTGGCCACGGAGTGTCCATATTTTGAGACGGCTGTTGAATATTCTCCTTATTTAGATCTTTTAAAGTTTTCATTAATTGCGACATTTTGTTTTCCATAACGTTTTCTATTTCCATCATACATTTGCGTACGACGGGACTGTAGCTATTACAGAACACAATGATGGGTATATAGTATATATATTACGCACAGTACATAGCATATCTATACCTGATGATGTTACTTGATGCGATCCCATCATTGCCAACCACTGTAGATGATGACACATTCAAGCTCATAATTGAAGTCCGCGAATCTAGAGATTTATCCATGATAATACTTGATTCTCGAAGTTTTTGCGGTAATTCTGAATGCACTATAGGAAGTTCAGAGACACAAGATCGAAGAATGCGTGTTTGCCTAACGATGTAAAATATGTATGAAAATTGAAAAAATTACCTTTACGTTGTTGAATTTATATGCTTACTTCTCCTTTTGCTTTGGCGTAAGGCCAATTTCGGATTGGTTCAACTTATCGGCATTAGTGTTTCTTTTTAACTTACTCGGAGTACAAAGTGTATTACTATGATAGATGGGTTTTAAAACATTTAATCCCATGTTAATATTATTTCTAGAAAAGGTTGGCTTTGCAAGTACCGGTGTGATGATCCATTTCTTTGGAGTTTTCAACCGATTCTTCTATAAAATCAATAATAACGTGCGGTTAAAAAAATAATGGAAATACAATCGGAAATTTTCACTTTGAGTATAAAGGACCTTGTGCTAATTACAAAAAAAAAAAGAATGAAAAAACAAATACCACGTACTACTTTGAATTTGTGATATATTTTTACTATTTGTGATATATTTTCTTGTGAAAGATGACTGTCATGTATATGAGGCCCGGTTCCGGCAACCTTAGCCCTTCCTTACTTGTATTTTTGCTCATTTTAATATGTTCAATACCGCAAAATATGATATCGAATATTGTGGGTTTCGATGAGATGGATCAATTACAATCACATTTATATATTAAAAGATTTTAAAGTAAATGTCAGATTTAGTTCAGAATGGATAACGCCAGTGTAAAAACACGCAGACAAGAGTGTGACTATCCAAGCAGCAAAGTCCTGGCAGCACTTCAACAACTGTTGGAAAAACAATTTTCATCAAAATCGTTCACTTATGAACTATTGCCAGCCACCAAAAAAGGTGAAAACTATATAGGAATTGTGTATCGCGCTTCAATTAAATTAAATACTAGTTTCGGTATCCGTCTTTCCGATTTAATTATTAAAATGGCCCCACGAAATTCCACAAGACGTAAGCAATTTTTTATCAGGCCCTGTTTTCTTAGAGAAGCTCTTGCTTATGACGAGGTAATAAAAATACTTTACAGAAAAATTTAATATTAAATGTTTCTTAATTATTCTTAGTTCTTACCAATGATTGAAAAATTTCAATGCGATAAAGGACTCCCAGAAGAATGCCGTTTTCATGAGTATGCTAAGTGCTTTTATACTTCAACAGATGAATTCGAAGAAGTAATATTTTTGGAGGACTTAAGTCTGCAGGAGTTTGGAGTGTTTGGCCGTTCCGATGATTTTCAATTTGAGCACATTGCAATAGTAATGCGAACATATGCGAAATTACATGCAGTCTCTTTTGCTATTAAAGACCAGCAGCCTAAAGCTCTAGATAAATTTCGACGTATTGAAGACATTTTTCTACAACACAAGGATGATTCAAACTTAAATATTTATTTTGAGGGATTAAAAATGACTGCGGTGGCATGTTTGAAACTAGAAAATGATGAGTACCGACAAGTCCTAGGAAATTTTTTTAAACGTCCATTTTTTGAAATTTTTTCTGATCTTATTGACGGTAACAAATATGAACCATATGCAGTACTATGTCATGGAGATTGCTGGAATAACAATTTAATGTTTAAGCTGAAGGTAAATAATGATAACGAAGAATATCACAAAGATAAATACAGAAGTTGATTTATTATTATTTCAATTCGACATATGAAAGGACACTGACCCAGTCACAATGTGTTTACTGGATTGGCAACTGTTACGATACTCATCTCCAATAAGCGATCTGATGTACTTTATTTTTACCTGTACTTCAAGGAAATTCCGAAAAGTACATTACGAAAATGTTCTAAATATTTACTATGAGGAATTAGGTAGGCATATCAGCAGGTAGGACTTAAACAAATTCTATTGTGTCCCAGTAACCATAATAAAATGTTTTATATATAGGCTTGGATCTAATCCATTCAAGTTGTTTCCCAGAGAAAAATTCGATGAGGAATTAAAAAATAGAGGGGCTGTAGCCTTAATTTTTGCAATGATTGCGCTTCCAATTATAACTTTAAAAAGCGAGGATGTGCCAAACCTTGAAAAACTTAGCGAACAGGCAGAAATGGGCAAATTGAAAAATGTAAAAGACTCTGGTCTTCTATGTGAAGGAAATTTACATGAGTATAGTCAGCGAATGCGCGACGTTATCATCGATTGCATTACTTTTGGATATATACATTAATGGTGCATTAAAAATAATTCATAAACCTAAAATTTTGTTTTTATTAATACAGTATAATTACCTTTAAGTCTGTTGCTATTAAATTAATGTGTGGTGAATGTTTCAATTGTTTCACACTTTGGGCAAAACGAAGAGTTGATAAGGTCTCAGAAAGATCTGAGCGATGAGGGCTAATGCAAGCCAAAAGTATTAAATACGAGTTTTCATTGAGTGAATCTAAAAATAAAAATCATATAGTTCTATAAGTAATGCCCGAATATAAAAAATTACCTTGTAAAACTGAAGTCAAAACACTATCACGATAGGGTACAACTTTATGACCAAGTGCTTTAGCCTGTAAAACTTTACCAATGGATAAAAGTCCCTGATTTATGCACACTCCTTCTGACATCGCCATTCCTTGATGACCTGTTCTGCGCACACCTTCAGAACCAGCTAAGTCTACTAAATTTAACCTAGTATTGAGAACACCGTTTCCAGAAAAAGTATGTATATGAATGGTAAAAATTGCATGTGATCTTGAACTCTGAGGATTCATTTTGGTCGGTCTCACATGTCGATTCTTGTTGCCTTGCAGTAGGACACTATAGCAATCTTCTAATGATTTGAGGCTTTTTCGAGTGCCACCTGTATATTTGTATCCTAAAAAAATTATATTTTATATATTAATTTTAATTTATGTAAAATGCAATATCTTCAAAACTAACCCCGAGAACAGATTGGCTCTGTAGTCTTGTCACTTAACAAGTCAAAAACTTTTTCATTATATATTTCTATAAATGATGCGTATATCTCAATTCGCCTTAAATGACTTTCCAGTACTTCATTCAAAGATGTATTTAAGATTTCTCTCAAACACCTTGGTATTATCCCTACGAACTCACCTCCACAAGCCTGGAAAAGTTTATTATGTAAATCACTTTTAATAATTAGGTATTGGCATACAAACATTCGAATTAAGCCCCATCGAATAAGATTTACCAGTTCCAGTTTGACCATACGCTAAAGCTGTACAATTATAACCATTTTTTACTTTTCCAACCAAAAAGCTGACAGCAAGGAACAACTGTTCCTGTGAAGCATTAGGACTCAAAATTTTATCAAAAGTAAATGGTCTTCCGTCCGCAAGAAGCATCTAAATGTTACACGCCCTTAATTAATTTATACTATTTCGCATATATATTTTTTACATTTACATTTGGATTTCCTTCTAGGTATGAAATTACACTTAAAGAATCTTCTTCAAGCCCCTGTAAATCTTGTACTGGCCTTTCACGGACTATTACTCGAACGGCACCATTATCGCAATCAATACTAAGATTCGACATGACTATTTCGACCTTTTTAAGTTTAATTAAAACTCAACTTTGTAAACTTGTATAAAAAAGGTATAAAATACAAACTTTTCAAACTTTTCAAACTTTTGCGGCATTATATGAGTTCGAAATTTCAGAGATGCACGTTTCGATTTTTTATTTATTATATGGCGTTCTCATTTCCCCAAATATTTGAGCAAACACGAATGCCAGAATCGATGATAACTTGCCAGACTCTACCAGACATCGAATCTTTTTTGCCAGAATGTTCGAGTGGTGATCTGTAGCTAACGATCTACTATTTAAGGACTGCCGGAGTGGGAGCAGCACACAGTTCTAAATAGACTGTTGCTTAGTAAAGGGCAAGTGTATTATAATTAAGCTCGAATAACGTATAACAAAGTGTTAAGTTATTGAATTGGAAATAAAGAAGTAGTAAAGTGTATAGCCATTAAACTGTTACTTTTATTTAACAATCCAGGGATCGAACTCAGATTAGAGTTTCAACCTTTACGATTAGTTTAGTAAATCCGTTATAACATCTTGCTGTTTGCACGGTTAATAGTTGTCGCCTCGATATGTATAGCTTTTAAATTGCGACTTTAATAGAACAATCCAATGATCGAACTCAGGGCAGAGTTTTAACCAGAATGATTAGTTTAGTAAATCCCAGTGATTAAGGGATGTACAACTCTCCTGTCAAATAAAATTGAGTGAGTAAATCACCTATCCGACTTTAACAGTTGACTGCTTTGGGTAGGTATTACATTTATCAACTAAAAACACTGGAACGACCAAATTGGAATTCTGCAAAAAAAAATTTCAACAGAGACATTTGTAATCCCCGTGCAAGATCACACATAAAAATGTTAAATAGTAAAAAGAAAAGGAAAAGGAAATGCGAAATATAAATGTAATTGAAGCAATCTGCTGTGATTTCCAGCTTATTGACATTCATTTGCCATTGAAAATGTTAGGAACCATGTATTAATTGGCATTAGATAAGTTTAGTTCACTTAATTTATTATTGAAAGCTTAAAGACATGTTGTTTTTATACACTATCAAATCACAAAAAATATATTTAATAGCCTATAATATATATTATAATATATTATTGTTATTATTGTTTGTTGTTGTTGTTATTATAATTATTGCTTTCTATAAGTCTGTGGTGGGCTTGTAGGATGGTAAAGTAGATTCCTAGGAGAACAGTAAAGAACAGCCCTTGGGCTGCTGTCTTAGAATAAGGGTATTAAATACCTAAGATTAGGTCGAAGCGATTTATTGCAATTAGTATATAATTATTATAATTATTATATAATATAATATATAATATATAATATAATATATAATATATATATATATAATTTATATATATACAATATATAATTATTAATTATATAATTATTATTTATTATTTTTTTATATAATATATAATATATATATATATAATATAATTATAAATAAATATAATTATATAAATATATAATTATATAATATATAATAATAATAATATATAAATATATAATTATATAATATTATATAATTATATTATATATAATATAATGTAATAAATGTTGGGTGTCTGACAACAATACAAAATTTTACAAAAAAAAACGCTAATTTTGAAGCACTCTCATACTGGAATTCTGGTATGGTATATATCACTGGTAAATCCGTTACAATTGGGGTCAGAAGTGGGATTGTCAAATAAAGTCCCTTAAGATATTTTAAAAAATTGCTAAATTTAATGAACTGCAGATTCGACAACTAAAACAAGGATGTGGAACAACTTGGTTTGCCCACAAATCTTAAGAAACCCGAATTGCAATCTCGGTTGTGAGGTCATGGAAGCAGATCACATTAATGTTGACGAATACGTCTTTCAACCGGAATTAGAACCAAAGATGTAGGAAAGGGAAAAGGCTCACCCATTGTTCATCAAATGTTATGAACATGACAAACGAGGAGTAATGGGGGCTGATATCAAGTTCATCATCGACACGAGTGTATCCGCTCGGTAAATTCCGTTTTCACGATTCACTCGATTTACGGTACAACTAAAATCATGCAAAATGTTTTGTGTCAATGTTCAATATGAAGACAACATTTTACATTCTCGCAACATATTGCAAGAGAGTAAAGTAGTTTTGTTCACTTAATGGTTGTTTGTAATACCTAAAAGTAATCGAGATAGATATAGAGTTATATATAATATATATAAACGACGAAGATGAGACGAGCTGAATTCCGCGTGACCGTCTGTCCGTCCGTTCGTGCAAGCGATAATTTGAGTAAAAATTAAAATATATTCATGAAATTTGGTACACGCGTTTCTTGGCACAATAATATTATGATTGCAGATGGGTGTAATCGGACTACTGCCACGCCCTCAAAATTCCCTCAAAATTAAATCCTATAAAGTGGAATAACGAAGTAACAAATTAAGATGTCAACCAGTATTTGATAAAGGAAATAATTAGGGGCATATGTGGGTTGAAAATTTTTTATAAGTGTGGTCCCACCAACCCATAGGTTTAATTTACATATCTCACAAACCACTAAAGTTATATCAACCAAACTTCCTGAGAGTAAGCCATTCTAGCACTTCCTTATACGGTGTGGATTGGATTGAATACGGTGAATGAAATGGAATGAATGGCACGCCCAACCCCCATATAACGGTTATGTTGAAACCTACTGAAAGTGCGATAACTCACTGAACAGACACGTTTAAAATTTTAATTTTACAGTAATTGTGGTACGGAGTGACACCGCTGGAATCGATGTAAAATTTTAAAATAGGATAGGATAGGAGTGGTACCGCCCACTTTTCGGTGAAAATCCATATCTCAGGAACTACTTAGCCAATTTCAATGAAATTATCATAAACCACTAAGTAATATAAACCATAGTTGCTGAGGACAAGTCTTTCTAGCACCTCCTCACACGGTGTAAAAATATATGATATGGATCGGATGATAACCACCCCCACAGCCCACATAAAGTTTATGTTGAAAACTACTAAAGGAGCGTTAAATCCCTTAAGAAACACGTTAGAATTTCGTTACGCTATTTGCACGTTATATCTTACAGTAAAGCATGTATAGGAATCGTGTAAAAATTGAACAAGTGGAGTGGCACCGCCCACTTTTCGGTGAAATCCCATATCTCAGGAACGACTAAACCAATTTCAACCAAATTTTTGCATGGCATTATTTCACTTTGCTTTATAACTCAAACACCAATTAAGATATCGGAATAATACTTGATACAAATAGCGCCTTCACGGTATACTATTTCCTGCAATAAAATATTTATCCATACTCCTAATATGCAAATTTTAAAATTTACGGTTGACTTACATCGTATACGTGTATATCGGTCAATCTGCGAGATATCTTGGTGAAATTCAGATAACGCCTTTTGCAGTTAATAATGTGTCCTGATGCCAAAAATTTATAAGATCGGATTAATTCTTCCCTTAGCCCTCATTTATCTAATATGAGAAATTTTAAAATTTATACCGTGTATAGTGATCAATTTGTAAGATATCTTAGCAAAATTAAAAAGTAGATGTGGCCTCGCCCCTTAATAGGTTTACATACCTACAAAGGTACAGAGGTACATACCTCCCAAACCACTAAACCTATATCTACTAAACTTGCTGAGAACAAATCCTTAGAATACCTTCTCCGACGGTATTCAAATAAATGTAATCGGATTAGGTGAATTTCTGTTTATGTATCTGAAAATGCTACATTAATTTCAACTCAATTTGATATGGAATATGTGGACCCAGTGCTTATCGCCGACTTTTTACCGAAAATATCAGTTAATCTGTGTGATATATTATTGGAATTCAGAGCGACTCTTGATCTAACAATATTAAGGGTTTGGGTAAATACTTTCTCTAGCTCCCATATACCTAATATAAGTATTTTCAAACTTCCTGTTGATTTTATACCATATATAATATATCGGTCAATCTGTGAGGTATCTTAATGAAAGTCAGACAGCATCTTTTTCTACTAATGGTACGTCTTTATACTAAAAATGGATAGAATCGGATCAATACTACCCCTAGCCATATACCCAATTAAGAAATGAAATTCAAACTTTCGTTTGGCTTTATATATATTTATTACGATATCTCAGCAAAATTAAGTGAACGTTTAATATTGGATTTAAATTGTACAATAGTATTAACGCCGAAAATGTGTGAAATCGGTAATTGAATTACACCAGCGCCTAATTCTAAATATGTATAGCGATTTTCGTTATTATAGCAGGCCCTATACCGAACACAACTAAAAATAACCTCATCGAGGCCATGAATTTTTTTTTAATTATTTTATTATCCTTTTTAGCTACTTGTTACTACTACTACATTTTTATTAGTTTTATTACTTAATATAGGGATTAATTATCAATTGAAGTTTCCCATACTTTACCTAGTCTCGTTTATTTTTTAAGCAACCATATAAAGGTATTCATGGATTTTCTGTCCAATCTACTGATACGTTTAATCTCCTAATAATTTGCTTATTAATTTAAGGCTGTCTGCCGAGCAAATAATAAAAATGTTGGGTTATGTGGTTCTACTATTTAAAGTTGATTTTTTTTCTTATTGGAAATTCCTGAAATTGAAAAAAAATCACTTGCAGCTTAACGTTTCAATATATCAATTTCTATAGCACATACTTGTCATTTGTTAACGCTATCTGTATCATATCTAGGCTTTTCGGTCATTTGTGCATGTAGCTCTCGATTTGGATTCATGTTTACCATTGGTTTTCCTGATGAATTAGGTGGCAGAGACCATACTGGCGACAGTTTGGATTGTACAAAACTTGTTGATACCGTTGAGCTATCCAAAGGAACGGAACTAGATATGGAATGCATTGGAAAGGCTACTCTTTTACTGAGATTTAGTCGAGTTCGTCCAGGTGGTTGCGTTACGTAATTCAAAAGAGGTGGATCATTCCAACCCGGAGTAAGTGATCCTGAGTACAAAAATTATACACAAAATTATATTTCAAGCCATATTGTTTGAATATTTTGGATTTGATTCTTGACAATTGTTACCTGGGAAGGGTTGAGACTGGGTTGTAACTGGTAATTTGTCCGCCATAAATAATATAATATTAAATTGTTTAAATAAAAACAAAACGGCAAATGTGTAAAACTTCGTACAATCACTGACGTTTTCATTTATTTTTTACTTTATCGATTTGTAGACGAATTATCGATTTTCACCGATGGCGTTGAACTATTACAGTAGGAATGATATTGTAACGAATTTTCTAAATTAATCCTTCACGTTGAAACTCTACCCTTAGTTCGATCACTGTATTGTTCAATTAAGGTCACAATGTAATGGCTATTCACTTTTCTTTCTTTCTTATTTAATAACTTGACACTTTGTTACTCGATATTCGAGCTTACTTATAACTCCCTTGTACTTAACTTAGCAAAACTTTTATTTGAACTGTGTCTTACTGCCACTCCGGCAGCCCTTATGTAATAGATCGTTACCAACAGATTATCACTCTAAGATTCTGGCAACTACTAGGTTCGCTATCTGGTTGCTTCTGGCAGCTTATCGGTCAGACATCGAAACTAGTGGTTGCCAGAATATTCGAATGGCAATATTGTAGCGAACTCGAATGTCAGAGCAAAACAGAACCGGCGAATCGAACTTCTTAATAGCTTCTGTCTTTTCCTCAGTAGTGCGAACGCCATCAGTCGTCTCTTTGTTATCTTGAATAGTAGGAATTAGTTTTAAACCACCCGTAGCTATCCTCGGGAAAACTTTTTCCAATTGTTAAGATTTCCTTTATACTTTTACCTAAAACGAATATATCGGTATCATCGCCATGTCCACAACAATAATTCTGTTCGGCTTACTATATTTATTAAATATGCTACAGAATTTGATGATGAGTTCTTCAGCCTTAGGCTGGTATTTTTCCTCCACTGCTTACACAACCCACAACTTGTTTTTCCTCTAATATTCATTGATCTTTGTCCAAATTTGACCAATTATGACTTCATCGACAATCCCCGCTACCACAATCTCTATTGCATCTTCGCAATTTATATAATGCGATCTTATATATCGACGAAGCACCTTGAACTCAACACAAATTTGATTAAGCATTTTATTTCTATTCCCGTTAGTTCACCTGGGTGTCTGATATTGAGTGCCATTGTTGAAGTGGTTCGTAGTTGACGGTTAAGTTATATGGTTTCATTGAGCCAAATGGCTACTTTTGGTGAAAGACCTCATCTTTTGTCAATAGCTCCTCTACAGCAATACAGGGCAATCGATGCTTTCTTCAGTTTATCTGCTGCAGCCCTATTAATTACGACACTGAGATACCCTTGAGTTAGCTCAAACATGGTATCCAAGAGCTACGTCATCTACATATTGAAAGGCACCATGTCCTCAATTTTTCCAGCAAGTCAAACCGTACCATACCATACCATACATGAAGACTTTTGTTGCTCATTATCGGGATATTTTCTTTCGATGTTAGCCATTGTATTCACACGAGCGA